>OY992890.1:24968764-25626264 GCA_963921405.1 Cepaea hortensis
AACAGCAGATGGGACAGATGGGCAGAGCATTTATTTGGAGCTTTACTCAAGTGAGACCAAATTAGAGGATGATGCCCACAACGTCATAGAGGCCCTGCCAACTCTTGACCTGGGACACACTTCCCATCATAACAGAAATTAAGTGTGCTATAAATAAACTTGCATCTGGCAAGGCTGCAGGTAAGGATGGGATTCCAATAGAGGTTATCAGGAGTGGGCAAGACACACTCACTCTACAGATCCACTAGCTAATAGAGCTATCCCCGGGAAGGTTAACCCGGTCAACAAATGCCCGCAGAAGTCGGATGTGTCGGCCTAACGGCGCAAGAACGCAGCTCTGCTGTAAACAGGCACAACGCAGTCACATCCAGAAAGAATAAAAATCCGGATAACGCAGAAGAAGAAGAAGAAGAAGAAGAAGAAGAAGAAGAAGAAGAAGAAGAAAGAAGAGATGAACGCAGAAGAAGAAAAGAAAAAAGAAGAAGGAAGAAGAAGGAAGGAAGAAGAGAAGAAGAAGAAGAAGAAGAAGAAAAGAAAAGAAGAAGAAGAAGAAGAAGAAGAAGAAGAAGAAGAAGAAGAAGAAGAAGAAGAAGAAGAAGAAGAAGAAGAAGAAGAAGAAGAAGAAGAAGAAGAAGGAAGAAGAAGAAGAAGAAGAAGAAGAAAGAAGAAGAAGAAAAGAAGAAGAAGAAGAAGAAGAAGAAGAAAGAAGAGAAAGAAGAAGAAGAAGAAGAAGAAGAAGAAGAAGAAGAAGAAGAAGAAAAGAAGAAGAAGAAGAAGAAGAAGAAGAAGAAGAAGAAGAAGAAGAAGAAGAAGAAGAAGAAGAAGAAGAAGAAGAAGAAGAAGAAGAAGAAGAAAGAAGAAGAAGAAGAAGAAGAAGAAGAAGAAGAAGAAGAAGAAGAAGAAGAAGAAGAAGAAGAAGAAGAAGAAGAAGAAGAAGAAGAAGAAGAAGAAGAAGAAGAAGAAGAAGAAGAAGAAGAAGAAGAAGAAGAAAGAAGAAGAAGAAGAAGAAGAAGAAGAAGAAGAAGAAGAAGAAGAAGAAGAAGAAGAAGAAGAGAAGAAGAAGAAGAAGAAGAAGAAGAAAGAAGAAGAAGAAGAAGAAGAAGAAGAAGAAGAAGAAGAAAGAAGAAGAAGAAGAAGAAGAAGAAGAAGAAGAAGAAGAAGAAGAAGAAAAGAAGAAGAAGAAGAAGAAGAAGAAGAAGAAGAAGAAGAAGAAGAAGAAGAAGAAGAAGAAGAAGAAGAAGAAGAAGAAGAAGAAGAAAGAAGAAGAAGAAGAAGAAGAAGAAGAAGAAGAAGAAGAAGAGAAGAAGAAGAAGAAGAAGAAGAAGAAGAAGAAGAAGAAGAAGAAGAAGAAGAAGAAGAAGAAGAAGAAGAAGAAGAAGAAGAAGAAGAAGAAGAAGAAGAAGAAGAAGAAGAAGAAGAAGAAGAAGAAGAAGAAGAAAGAAGAAGAAGAAGAAGAAGAAGAAGAAGAAGAAGAGAAGAAGAGCTATGCTGGCGAGAAGGACAAGTCCCACAGGATTTCAAAGATTCAAACATCATAACGCTGTACAAGAACAAGGGAGATCGGAGTGACTGCAACAACTATGGGGGTATCTCACTTCTGTGTATTGTTGGGAAAGTATTTGCCAGAATTGTCCTGTGCAGACTTCAAGTCCTGGAAGATCAAGTCTACCCCGAATCACAGTGCGGCTTCCGTCAGAACCGGTCTACCATTGATATGACATTCTCATTGCGACAGATGCAAGAAATATGCCGGGAACAAAATCAGCCACTGTTTATTGCCTTCATCGACCTCACAAAGGCATTCTATTTGGTCAGTCGTGAGGGTCTGTTCAAAGCACTAAAGAAGATTGGCTGCCCACCAACTCTTCTGTCCATTGTGGAATCGTTCCACACAGGCATGAAGGGTATAATCAAGTTTGATGGTGCAACTCCTGAAGAGTTTGAAATCAAGAGTGGAGTTAAGCAAGGTTGTGTACTAGCTCCCACCCTCTTTGGAATATACTTTTCACTTCTAGAGAAATATCCCTTTCGTGATCAGGATGACGGTATATACATTCACTCATGCTCAGATGGTGGCCTCTACAATGCTCAGAGATTAAAAACCAAGACCAAAATTAGGAAGGTACTGATCAGAGAGTTGCCTTTTGCAGATGATGCTGCAGTTACAACCCACTCTGAGGAAGAATTACAATGTCTACTATCTGCATTCTCCAGTGCTTGTTCTGAATTTGGTTTAACAATTAGCAAACAGAAGACACAGATGTCACAAGGTGCACATGGCGTACCATCAATCTTTATTGACGACGCTGAACTAGAGATGGTAGACCATTTTGCATATACAGGATCAGTGGTAAATAGCAAATTATCCCTAGATCAGGAAATCAACAACCGGATTGGTAAGGCAACAACAACAATGAACAGGTTAAGAAAAAGAGTCTGGGAGAACAGGAAGCTTACTGCCAAAACAAAAGTCCATGTCTATCAAGCCTGTGTCTTTAGTACTCTTTTTTTTATGGCAGTGAAGCTTGGACAACTTACTCACACCAAGAGAAACGTTTAAACAGCTTTCATATGCGGTGTCTGCGAAGAATTCTTGGTATTAAGTGGCAAGACAAAATCGCAAATATTGAATTATTGGAAAGATCAGGTTGTGTAACGGTTTATTCCATTCTCAGTCTTCGCAGACTTAGATGGATATGACATCTTAGGAGGATGGATGATGGTAGAATACCAAAGGACATATTTTTTGGTGAATTACAAATGGGTAAGAGATCTCAGGGTCGGCCTCTACTACGATACAAAGATGTGTGTAAGCGGGACATAATTGATACAGGCATTGATAATGCACATTGGGAGCACGTCGCCGCTGAACGTGTTGCATGGAGGGCAAGCATCAGAAATGGAATAAAGACAAAGGAGAAAATTATTGCAGATAAGTCACGCACAGAGCGTGTGAGACGTAAGACGGTAAATGACCATGTGTTCACATGCACCCACTGTGAACGAACATTCACAGCGCGAATTGGCCTCATCAGTCACATTCGCTACCGCCATTGGTAATATAGTTATTATATCTTATCAAGACGGCAAGGTGCCAATATTATGAAGATTCTATGGGCGCTGTGATGTCGTCTGGATATGTTTATGTGTGTAGTAATGGAGACTCTATGGGTGCTGTGTTTTGGATTGGATATGTTTGTGTGTGTAGTTGTCAGGGTCTTAAACCTGGCTCGTTATACCTAACACATGTGAGACAAGTACAAGTACAACATGATTGGACTTGAGACACAACGACACGTAGTTCAATGGATTTATTTACCGATCACATGCAATACGATCTAGTTGTGCATGGAATGATCATCACAATACATACATAATATATATCAATACACTTACAGACAACCCACAGCTTACAGTCTATCTCACAAGATAATACAAGCACTCGACTTTCGGGCACAGAACTACACAAGCCTTTCTCTACCCACACGTCAGTCCGGTCCGAGTACCCAAAGCTGTCTCTTGTCTCTCACAAAGCGCTTGCCCTCTGTGGCTGGACGCGCGAGGACTGCGTGCGTCTTGCTTTGTCCTTGCCTGACCCGCTGGCTGTCACGTCAGCCAGCAACCTCGCGGGCAGGTAACTAATACTCGCCTGGCGGGCGTAACGATGTTCCTGCATACCGGCAACATTCGAGACTCTGACACGCTCCCCCGGGGCTTTTCATGAAAGATGTCATCTTTCATGTATACTCTATATACATACCGGGTTAATATTTTAACCATGTCAGAGTCGACCTTTCTGTTGTTATATACATTGGTATGGAAATACATAAGAATACATATATTGGCATAGAAATACATAAGAAATGCAAGTTGTATTTTAAGACATGTGGTGTTCAATCTTTACCACTTTCCAAGTTTCATCCACTCGATGGAAGTTCACCTGAGTTGCAATATTGACCCAGTCAGATCGGTAGCAACAGCTATCCAGCAACTACCTCGCAACCTCAAAAAAAAAGTAATAATATGCTTTTTGAAACAAAAAACATCTGGTAAGACTGTAATACGACTTTTTTACAAGCCGCATTCAACGCTCGAGCTCCGACCTCATTTGGCCGGGAGCCCTTCCGTCGGTCTACAACATCGGTAAACCTATACCATGCCCAGTTGACGACTACTTGGCGTGTTAACAATCTGGCAACAACATGGCTATTTATATACAATATATAATGACACAAAGTAGTGCAGCTTTACATAACAGAGTTACGACACATACAGAACGTTGCGGCGGTTAGCCTTCATCAGCAAACAAACACATTCACAAACACAACATACAGTCAAGGAGAACTCCTGTGACTACATTAGAAGGTGATGACAGGACGAGAGGAACAAATGCATGGGAAAATGGAAGCAATGAAGAGGAAACGAGAATTGACAAAATGTTAATTGAAAAGAATGTTAGTCGAAGAAAATGTTTAATAGAAAAACTGTTTATAGAGAAAAAAACTGTATACTCACCTCACGTACGGACCTGTGAATGTTTACGGAAATCTCAGGTGTATTTTTATAACGGTGCTGGATGTTACGGTACAGTGAGCACATAGAAAGAAGGGGGCGGGGTAGGAGGCGTGTAAAATTGACCACGACCCCATTGTGTTATTGGTCTGGGTGGGCTGGTGTGTAGGAACACGCGTACTTACATAGACACACTTCAACTGACAAAATGCTAGTGTATGTGGACATGCAAGAAGAGAGAGAGGGAGAGAGAGAGAGAGAGAGAGAGAGAGAGAGAGAGAGAGAGAGAGAGAGGAGAGCGAGAGAGTGAGACAGACAGAGAGAGACAGAGAGAGGAAAAGTGCCTGCGACCTACCACATGGGGTATATTGTAACCTACGAAATAGTCAGTATGGTTGCTAGTCATACAACGCGCTTCAGGAGCCCCTCGCCCAGTCCTAGAGTTGTTGGGGTTGTGTAAGATCCAACCACTGGCAATACACTAGCATTTTGTCAGTTGAAGTGTGTCTATGTAAGTACGCGTGTTCCTACACACCAGCCCACCCAGACCAATAACACAATGGGGTCGTGGTCAATTTTACACGCATCCTACCCCGCCCCCTTCTTTCTATGTGCTCACTGTACCGTAACATCCAGCACCGTTATAAAAATACACCTGAGATTTCCGTAAACATTCACAGGTCCGTACGTGAGGTGAGTATACAGTTTTTTTCTCTATAAACAGTTTTTCTATTAAACATTTTCTTCGACTAACATTCTTTTCAATTAACATTTTGTCAATTCTCGTTTCCTCTTCATTGCTTCCATTTTCCCATGCATTTGTTCCTCTCGTCCTGTCATCACCTTCTAATGTAGTCACAGGAGTTCTCCTTGACTGTATGTTGTGTTTGTGAATGTGTTTGTTTGCTGATGAAGGCTAACCGCCGCAACGTTCTGTATGTGTCGTAACTCTGTTATGTAAAGCTGCACTACTTTGTGTCATTATATATTGTTTAAACTTTCACAGCTTTACCGCAGTTCCGCCAAATTTTATGCATACTATTTATATACAACACATATTCGTATACATTTCAATTTATCGCCCTTGGTGTAATAATGTAACAACAATTAAATGAAAGGGACATAATTTCAAAAAAATATCAAATCTAATTAATTACAATTATTGTTCTATTTCTCAGCGTCATAGCTTGATGCTTTTCCATACTAGCGAAAAATGTCGATAGTATGAATAAGTTAATCAAAGTATTATTCTAAGATTACACTACCTGAAAAAATATTACTACACAATTCGTGTATTCGAAATTGGTGTTTCGTAAATATTTTACATGCGTCATAACTTTGTAAGCTTTTGTTTATCGTCTGCTAATTTTGGACTAAATTTATAAATTATCCGGAAGTACACATGAGCAGTTGATGTTGAAAATTCTCTAACACACTTGTTCCGATCTGATGTAGCAATTCGGAATGTACAATGTTCATGTGTTGGTTGTTTCGCTGGAAAACTTCTGGATTTCGTTGACTGCAGTGGTGTAAATGTCAAAGTTCAGTTCACTCTTTCACACACGGATTAAAAATATCACTGGAAATGTTCCACTCACAGATACCACTGATAAATTGGATAGTTCGCTTGCGGTAAGTTCAGAGCGAATGTGGCACTGTTCTTGTTTCGTAGTATATGTACACTTAATATTGTTCGCTTTCTACCACACACTACACAATTATTCAAAACAATCACTACGTTAATAATAAAATAAGAGAACTATATATAATGGGATTAAACCCTATCACATTATTATAGTAGACACACAGCTTTTTTTTGTGGAAAAAAAAATCTTCACTGCTGGCTGTGTTGTTCTGAGTGTATTTGACACACTGCACTCAGACATTAGTGCTTACTGGGTCGGTCGGACAACGGGACAACAGATCGGCAATTGTGTTGGTTCTGCCTGCAATATGTCGAACTTCAAAGCTGTAGTCTTGGAGTTTAAGAGACCAGCGAGCTATCATTTGGTTGGTAGGCATTCCTGAAGTAATAAATTTCAACGGACTATTGTCAGACTCAACAATGAAATGACGTCCCAGAAGGAACCTGGAAAATTTAGTTATACCCTCAACTAGAGCAAGGGCTTCCAACTGCGGTGTCGACCAAGAGCGTTCTCTAGGTTTTAATTTCCTCGAGAAGTAATATACAGGATGTAGGATGTTATCATGTTCCTGTAACAGAACTGCTCCAATCGCTACGGAGCTCGCGTCTGTGCGTAATCTGAAAGGAATAAGAAAATTTGGCAATTTGAGAATGGGATTCTTTAAACTATTCTCAGAGAAATAAGATAAAACTTTCTGGAATGCAAATTTTAGGCATTGATTGTTTACAATATTTTCAGGTTGATCTTTCGTTAGTAGGTTAGTAAATTTTTCAGTCAGTTCAGCAAAATCAGGTATGAACTGTCTATAATAATTTAGTAATCCTAACACACTTCTGACTTGCTTTTTCGTAGTCGGAAGTGAGAGTTTCAGTATTTTGGACACGATGTTATCGTCTGTCGTGACAAAGCCATTAGATATTTTGTACCCCAAGAAAGATATTTCCTGATAGGCTGTGTCTACTTTTGTAGGCTTTACCGTCAGTCCGTGCTGTCTAATAGTTCAAATGTCTGCTGTAATGTCTTTATATGGTCTGTCATTGTCTTTGTGTGCACACAAATGTCGTCCATGTAACAGATAATATTTGGTATGTCCACTAGTAAAAGTCGTGTCATACGTACGAATGTCGCTGGGGCATTGACCAGCCCAAATGGAAGTTTGCACCATTCGTACAGTCCCCAAGGTGTGGCAAATGCTGTCAGGTGTCTGCTCTGTTCGTCTACCGTTATCTGCCAGTAACCTTTCGTCATGTCTACCTTCGTAAAGAATCTAGAGTCTGTCAGTTCTGTCAGTAGATCTTCAGAGTAGGACATTGGTTCTAGATCAAGAAGAGTTATTTTGTTTAATTTCCTATAGTCGATACAGAGTCTTATCGTATTGTCCTTTTTGCGTACCATGACCATTGGAGATGAGAAATGTGATTGGGATCGTCTAATGATGTTGTTTTTCTCTAAACTAATGATTTCCTGATGTAAGGTTTCTTTGTAATGCACTGGAATGGTGTAAGGTCTGCATCTTATGGGTGTGTTTGAAGTAAGTGTGATGTGATGCTGTACTAATTCTGTTTGTCCTGGATTGTTGGAGAAGATGGTGTTGTACTGTTGTATGAGATGTTTGCAGCTGTCTGTTTCTGCTTGAGTTAAGTTTGGGTTTATTTTGATTTCTTTCAAGCAGTTCGTCGTGTCTAATGCAGGTGTTGGAATTTCGTCACTATCTTCGTCATCTTCATTGTCTATTATTACTGTACAAGCTATTGTATCGTCTTGTTCGTTATCTCTGTTGTAATATGGTCTTAGCATATTAATGTGGAATATATTGTGTTTGTCTTTTATTTTAATCTCATAGTCTACAGCTGAAATCTGTCTTATAACTTTAAAAGGTCCTTGCCAAGACTCAGTCAATAAGTGTCGGTCACTAGGTAAGAGAAGAAGTACGTCCTGTCCAGGTGTCAACGTTATTGTCCTGTTACCTTTGTCTGCATATTGTCTATATGTAGCACCAGATACTTTTAGTGCTTCTTTTGCAATTATACAAGATTTGATGATTCTTTCACGCAATGATGTAACGTATACGTATGATGATATGGGTTTAAGTAATGGAGTGGCTTCAGTTAACATTTGATGATAGATACTCAATGGGCCTCGTGGTTTGGCACCATAGATAAGTTCAAAAGGAGAGAACCCAGTACTAGAATGTGGAACTTCGCGATAAGCAAAAAGTATAGCAGGCAAATATATGTCCCAGTTGTTGGGATGCTCTTGTGTGACTTTCGCAAGCATATGCTTTAAATCACCGTTAAATTTTTCTATGATTCCACTTGAGTGAGGATGGTACGGAGAATTGAAACATTGCTTCACCCCTAACATTTTGGTGAAAGCTTGAGTAGATGCGGCAATGAATTGAGTTCCCCTATCTGATAGGATAGTGTCTGGAAATCCTATCCGTGAAAATATATGGAAGAAAACTTCCATTATATCATTGGCAGTTATGTTCTTTAGCGGAATCGCTTCAGGCCAGCGACTACATAGATCAATGATGGTAATAATATATTTATTCCCTCTGGTTGTTATCTGATTAAGAGGGCCCACTATGTCGACAGATATTTTCTCAAAAGGTCGACTGGCTAAGTCAGTGATTTGTAACTTTGCCTGTGGGTGTTTACCTTTCTTTACAAGTTTTTGGCAGATGTCACAACTTCTGCAATACTGCTTAATGTCATTGCAGAATTTGGGCCAATAAAACTGTGTTAGTAATCTTGATCTGGTCTTAGAATATGCCATATGCCCTGCAAGAGGTATATCATGGGCAAGATGTAAGGCTTGCTTACGGTATTGAACTTGCAAAACAGTTTGCTCTGTTGTGCTGTCACCTCTGGTATAGTACCTGGTGAGGATGCAATTTTTCAAAGCAAAATGCCATCTTGCATTTTTGGTTACCTTTGGCTGTTGGCCGATCAGATTAAAATATTTGGACAATGAAGGATCAGCTTTTTGGGCTGTTACAAAAGTCTCCTTCATAGTTTTAGGAGGTAGTATCACTGGGCTAATCATTTCTATAGCCTCAGTTTGATTAATTTCATCTTGCACTTTAGCAGTAGATCTAGTTACTGCGCTCACACATTCAATGATATCAGATGGTGGTGAAACAGTTTGATCAATGATGTCATGAGATCTTAGTGCTACATTAGGTACCATACATTCATTTGGTGATACAACATTTTCAATGATGATATTTGATGGTGATGATGTTAAGTTCTCATCAATGCAAACAGATGTTATATCATGGGGTATATCATTGACCTCTGGTAAATTTCCAATGATGATATCACAAACAGGGTTAGTTAATGCTGCGCATTTTACTTTCCCAGTGAGGAAAGGTGTCTGAATATATGCCCATGCTAATGGGTAATTTTCAATATTCCCAGAGAATGTTCTGCATGTTACGTGCCTGCCTGTATAGTCTGTAGGCATTATGAACTTTCTCTTCAGTTAAATAAGTGAACTGCCGGTGTCCCGAAGGACTGTAGCGGGCTTGCCATTCACATATCCCTGATGGATGTTTATTCTGCCTTTGGAGTCTATTACCAAATTAGCTTCTTCATTGGCAATAGGGATGGAGTGGCCGCATGTTAAAACGCCATCTTCATAAAAGGTATTACAAACAGTACATTTATTTGCGTTAAACATGTCAAAAGGCTGTGCTGAGTTCACAGGGTGTTTCTCTGATTGTTCTTCATCTGATGATGAACTATCAAATAAGGCGGCATTAGCTTTATTGGTCATTTGCCTTCCTTTACAAGCATGACGATAATGCCCGTACGCCTTACAGAGGAAACATTTACGTACATTTCTGAAGGATTTACGTTCCTTATCTTGTCTATTTACGATGTTCTGTAGATATTTAAGATATGCGGGTGTAACAAGCTACGTGGAGGGTCCCAAATAGCCCGGTCACAATATTTCAAATATCTTCTATAGCCCTGGCTGGGATAGGTCTTTACCTGCCAACCCTCCTCCGTTTTCCCTGGACTCACTGTCACTCTTTCTTTCGACCTATGGACCTATTTCCTGCAGTGTTCTTCTGGCTGACGCATAAATAACATGGCAGTCGTCAGAACAACTTGGAAGTAATTTTATTAACCTAATCAAGAACAGCACAGGAACACATAAAGGCAGATAAACAGATAGATCTACACAGACACTACACTGGTAAAGTTCCAACACAGAGCCTCAAGTCGCCACAGTCACAGATCCAGCTTCAGATACTGTCTGATCTGTCCACACACTTCTCACCAAAGATGTCCGAATCACCTTCCTTCTCCAGCAACTGGGTGTAGGTTCAACCGGCTTTTGTAGAATCCAAGCGACTGGTGTGTTGAGGACTTCTGTTCATTGTCATCTGAATTAGTTCGGCACTAGGTCTTCACTGACCTATGAAAGGCTTTAGTGTTGCCGATAAGGTGAGGTGTTTGTGAAGGATAATGGATGGGTCCTTTTAATGTCTGGTATAAAATGGGTATGCCAGAAAATCACTCTTAGGCTCCCTCCAGACAACAACTGCTCTCAGGCGTATGTTGTTAAAACAAAACCGGCAATGCACCAGTCATACAAAATGTCCTTGCCTCAAGACCTGCACCTTGCCTCTGTCTCAGAGTTAAACACACCAAACCTTGAGTTGGCCTCGTTGGACATATTGGCGTTAGCCTAGAAGCACTGGTGATAATGTCCCTTAGAAGACATAGTCACTTCCCATAGAAGAGGACCCTTTCTTCACCACTTCAGTAGGATGTTGCATCTCTGTCCCAATCTTCAAATCGACTTGACAAGATGCCACTATCCAACGGTAGGTGTGTACACGGCCATGAATCGCTTAGCAGCCGCACCAGCGCACATTTGGCGCAAGGCGCTCCATCGGGTTTACCCGATGTGAAAGACATTGGCTACTTGCTCCATGTAAAGATTGTGATAGGAAGATAACCCAAAGAACCATCTTTCATGGAGATTTGAGAGAACAAGAGAACTGAGAGCTTCCGAAAGCCGTTCCCCCCTGTCTACCCAAAATAAAAGAATGCATAAGGACATGGACCACTGGCGTTTCGCTACATAGGCCCCCTCTTAAGAAAGTCGAACCCTACGAACTTTCTACTGTCAGTGGTTCTGTTCGAATGACCCCACCCTCACATTCAACCATAGGATGCCGTGATAGGAAATCTGCTCCCACATTCTCCCTTCCGGGGATATATTCGACCGTGAACCGATACGGTTGTAGGAGCAATGACCATCTCATCAACCTCGCGTTCAGTTTCTTAGAAGTTGCCAAGAACGTCAGAGGTTGATGGTCGGACTGCACTTTGAACTGGACTCCATACAGATAAGGTTGAAATTTCTGTACCGCCCACACTAGAGCTAGACATTCCCGTTCGACGGTGGAATAATTCCGTTCGGCGGGTAACAGTTTTCTACTGGCATACGCCACCGGACACAACACCGAAGGATTATCTCGCCCTTCCTGCAACAGAGTTGCTCCAATCCCTATGTTACTCGCGTCGGTTCTCAGAACAAACGTTTTCTCCAAATTCGGGAGTTACAGGACTGGCCTATCCACCAACGCCTAATTCAGCTTCCCATAAGCCTCTTCACAGCTCGGGGTCCAGACTATAGGATCTGGCGATCCTTTCTTCAGGGTTTCGGTTAACGGCGCCCCAATTTCGTTGAACTTTGGAATGAATTTCTGGTAAAACCCACACAGAGACAAGAAAGACCTAACATCTTTTTTGGATTTAGGACGGGGTGCGAGACGGACCTTCTCAATATTTTTTTCTTCCGGTACCAGTCCCCCTGGGGTAATAGTGTGTCCCAGAAATTCCAAGGATTGATATCCAATCATGCATTTGGCTGGACGGGCGGTTAACCCCTCCTCTTTCAATCTTATGAAGATCTTTTCCAAGGATTTCAGGTGATCTTTCAGATTGTCAGACGCGATGAGAATATCATCCATAAACGAGACGACAGAGGGATCCCTTAAAGGGTCTAATAACTTTCTCATCATGCGTGTGAACACACTGGGCGCATTGCTCAGCCCAAAAGGCATCACCTTAAATTCGTAATGGCCGCTCGGAGTACTGAAAGCGAGCATGGGCCGAACCTCAGGTTTCACAGGGATCTGATAATATCCCCGGCTTAAATCGATTTTTGAGAAGTACTTTGCCCTATTTAATCTGGCAAACAATTGATTTGTGTTTGGTAACGGCTCAACTTGGAATGTCGTACAACTATTTAAATGCCTGTAATCAATACATAAGCGGTGTTCCCCGCTTGGTTTCCTCAACAAGACAACCCCGGCATTATACGGAGAAGTCGAAGGAGTGATGATGTCGTCGTCCAGAAGCTTCTGGATTTCAGTTTCCAGGGCCTTCTCTTTCGAAAAGGGTACTGGATATATTTTCTGGCGAACTGGGTCTTGGGTAGTCAGAGTCATATCAAACTCGACCAACCCTGTCCGCCCTGGCCGATCGGTAAGAATCTGCTGATGGGACTCTAACAAACGGATGACACGGTCTGTTTCTTCAGCCGACAGATCAGGATTTATATGTACATCCCTATAGGTTTCCCCAGGGTGTAATGGATACCCCCTATCCGTTTCTTCGCCCGATTCAGTTTCCATCGCGACCGCCATAGTCATGAGTGGGAGAGAAGTACCATCAGATCGTTCTTCATACTTTTTGAGAAGGTTAATGTGGAAGATTTTGGATTTTCCCCTGATCCGGATGGCATAGTTGGTGCGGGAGACAACCCTTTCCACCGGGAAAGGCCCCTGCCAACCAATCTCGAGTTTATTGGAACCTACTGGAAGTAACAACAGAACCCGATCCCCCACCTTAAGAGACCTATCTTTCGTCCTTCTATTGTAGTAGGCCGCGTGTCTCTTCCTGGCAGCTCTCAGATTCTGAGCTGCCAAAGCCCAACCCGTCTGGAGTTTCTTCTTTAACTCTTCGACGTATTTATATGAGGATACAACTTCTTCGGAAGTTTCTTCCTCTGTCCAACATCTCAATAAGGCTTCTAAGGGACCCTTGATTGGCCTCCCGAATAGTAGAGTGGCTGGTGGCAACCCGGTCGACCCATGGGGAACCTCCCGATAGGCGAACAAGGCGGCTGAGATATACTCATCCCATCTGTCTGGTTTCTCTTGTGCCAGCTTCCGAAGCATGGTCATCAAGGTACCATTAAACCTCTCTACTTGCCCATTAGACTGAGGGTGATACGGGCTTGTGTGAATGTGGTTGGTCTGGAAGATACGAAAGACTTCTTCCATCAGCTTACCACAGAACTGAGACCCATTATCCGTTAGGATCTGGTTTGGAAATCCCAACCGAGTAAAGGTCTCCATCAGTGCATCAGCCACTCGCTTAGAGTCGATTGTGGCCAAAGGTATCGCCTCACCCCACATGGAACAGCAATCCACCATCGTGAGAATGTACTTATTCCTCTTCCTAGTCCTAGGAAGAGGACCAACAAGATCGATGGCAACTCTCTCGAAAGGAGAGTTCATAATAGGCATGTCTCCCAGGACTACCGGAGCTGTCCAGTGTTTTGGTGCCACACGCTGGCACTCTGGGCACGACTTGACGTACCTGCGCACGTCTCCAGTCATCCCTGGCCAGTAGTAATGGCATGAAATGCGCTGGAGAGTTGCCCCGACACCCATATGTCCACTGAAAGAAATGGTGTGTCCCATATGAAGAAGCTGTTCCCGATAAGCCTTAGGAACCACCAGCTGTCCATGCTGGTGATCCTCCACTCCGGCTCTCCGGTACAGTAACCGATTCTTCATATAATACTGACCCCGTCTTGGTGGGTCAGAACCTTTTGGCAACTGGTTGAAGCAAGGTTGCAAAGTAGCATCCTGGCTTTGAGCAGCTCGTAACTCCCCAGGCAAGGGATTCACAATCAAGGCCGGCGTCTGCTCATCCTCCAATTGAGATCTGGTTTGCATTGCCCCTACGTACATGGGTTCGGTTGGAATCCCTAGAAAGACGTAGCGACAACCCAAGATCATTGGGAAGATAGGATCTAGCAGAACGGCTGCCTGTATAGTGCCGGTAACATATTTTGATTTGATGTCCACCTTCGCAATTGGAAGAGACATCGCTACCGCACTCTTTGTCGCCGTTTGAATCTCAATAGATTCCCCGGTTAGCTGCTCTGGGCTCACTAAGTGTGATGAAATTACAGCCTCAAACTGCAAACCGGTGTCGTAGAGACACTCAACTGGTTGACCGTTCACAAGTACCGTTTCTACTACTGGTGGTTTTTCTAAATCTCTGTTCCCAAGATCCCTCCCTTCTACCTCCTTGTGAGACCCTTCCCCGGTTTCTACAAGACAAGCAGCATAGTGAGAGTCTTTCTGTTTACGCCGGCAATCAACCGTATTGTGTGTGGGAGATTTGCAATAGGCGCACCACTTTTCACTCCACTTTCTTTTAGGAGATCCAGGTGGACTCTTACCAGAGGGTTTCTTGATAGGAACTTTATCGGAAGGATCCTCCTTTTTGGTGTGAGCTGTTTTAGGGTTCTTCTTCTTTCCAGACCATGTGTCTGGTGGTCGGGGATTGGGTTGTGACAATTCCCCATTATCCCCATGAGCTAGCACATACCTTTCAGCCAACGTGTTGACTAGCTCTAACCTTTCTGCCCCATTTTCAAGCAAAAAGGTTTGCAATGGCTTAGGCATCATTCTCTTCATTTGGTCCACGACCACCAATTCTTCCAAACTTTCATAGTCGTTAGCAAATCCAGCTAAAGACATCCACTTCAAAAGGTAAGACTTCAATCTGACACTGTAGGCTGCGAACATCTCTCCTGGCTCTCTCTTCGACTTTCTGAACTGTTGTCGATAAGTATGAGCTGTCATCTGGAACCTTTTCAAAAGTGCTTTCTCCAGAGTTTCATAGTCATTCTCCATACCAGGTGGCAACCTAGAGTAGACCTCGTACGCGGTCCCCCTCAGGCCCTGTGAGAGTTTCAAGTTCCATTTCCCTCGCTCCAATCCCATAGCCAAAGCCATCGACCGAAATCTGTGAAGATACTGGTCGATCTTATCTTTGTGTTCATCGAACGGGAGCAATGGGAACTTCATTGCCTGGCATGGACCGCCACCAGAAGTTGTTGAGTCAGGGAGAACTGCGTCTCCCACTGCACCGTCTCTTTCCTTGGCAGTTTGAGCTTTCAGCTCCAACTCTCTCATACGGAACTCATGGTCTCTGGCTGCCTGCTCGGCCTCCATCTTCCTAGCCTCAGCCTCCATCCTCTTAGCCTCAGCCTCCGCCTCAATCCTCTTGGCCTCAGCCTCCATCCTCTTAGCCTCAGCCTCCGCCTCAATCCTCTTGGCTTCGCGCACAGCCTGTCTGTAGTCTCTTTCCACTTCCTGCACATATTTCTGTAACTCCGCTCCATCATATCCCATCTCACGCCCTGTAGCCTGTACGTCAGCGACATTAAACCCAGCTGATGCCATCTTAAACTCAGAGGGTAAGGGAAGAGGTAATTGTCTAATAAAATTTTTCTCACAATTACACAAGTTACATTACACGACCACAACACGTCGTATGTCGGTCAGTCTGTGTCAGGAAGAGTATAGACAATAGCCAGGCACGGTAGGCAGAACCTATTGATAGAAAACAAGGATATCTGTCCCCTATCACTAAATCAGCCAGAACTCCACCAGGATTACAAATATCCCGGGACGAGCCCCCAGAAATTGTAACAAGCTACGTGGAGGGTCCCAAATAGCCCGGTCACAATATTTCAAATATCTTCTATAGCCCTGGCTGGGATAGGTCTTTACCTGCCAACCCTCCTCCGTTTTCCCTGGACTCACTGTCACTCTTTCTTTCGACCTATGGACCTATTTCCTGCAGTGTTCTTCTGGCTGACGCATAAATAACATGGCAGTCGTCAGAACAACTTGGAAGTAATTTTATTAACCTAATCAAGAACAGCACAGGAACACATAAAGGCAGATAAACAGATAGATCTACACAGACACTACACTGGTAAAGTTCCAACACAGAGCCTCAAGTCGCCACAGTCACAGATCCAGCTTCAGATACTGTCTGATCTGTCCACACACTTCTCACCAAAGATGTCCGAATCACCTTCCTTCTCCAGCAACTGGGTGTAGGTTCAACCGGCTTTTGTAGAATCCAAGCGACTGGTGTGTTGAGGACTTCTGTTCATTGTCATCTGAATTAGTTCGGCACTAGGTCTTCACTGACCTATGAAAGGCTTTAGTGTTGCCGATAAGGTGAGGTGTTTGTGAAGGATAATGGATGGGTCCTTTTAATGTCTGGTATAAAATGGGTATGCCAGAAAATCACTCTTAGGCTCCCTCCAGACAACAACTGCTCTCAGGCGTATGTTGTTAAAACAAAACCGGCAATGCACCAGTCATACAAAATGTCCTTGCCTCAAGACCTGCACCTTGCCTCTGTCTCAGAGTTAAACACACCAAACCTTGAGTTGGCCTCGTTGGACATATTGGCGTTAGCCTAGAAGCACTGGTGATAATGTCCCTTAGAAGACATAGTCACTTCCCATAGAAGAGGACCCTTTCTTCACCACTTCAGTAGGATGTTGCATCTCTGTCCCAATCTTCAAATCGACTTGACAAGATGCCACTATCCAACGGTAGGTGTGTACACGGCCATGAATCGCTTAGCAGCCGCACCAGCGCACATTTGGCGCAAGGCGCTCCATCGGGTTTACCCGATGTGAAAGACATTGGCTACTTGCTCCATGTAAAGATTGTGATAGGAAGATAACCCAAAGAACCATCTTTCATGGAGATTTGAGAGAACAAGAGAACTGAGAGCTTCCGAAAGCCGTTCCCCCCTGTCTACCCAAAATAAAAGAATGCATAAGGACATGGACCACTGGCGTTTCGCTACAGCGGGGTTCTTGTCACACATCTCACCTTGGTGGTGTGAATAGTTACAATATCTACAATGATTATATTTCTCAGACGTAGGCTTATATGGTTTTTGCCTATGATAGGGTTCTGATCGAGGTTTTTCATAGTTAGCCGATGCTACAAAGTTTGTATCAATAGCTTCACCAGCAAAACAATGTTTATTGGCTGTATAATAAGCCGAACCACGTTTCTCAATCTGATCTACACTCGTACATTCATTCTCTTGCAAAAATTTTGAAAATGCTGATGGAAGGGATGAGATGACTTTATCCCTGATAATTAGATCTTCTAATTTCTGGTAATCTTTATTTATTTTGGCTGCTGAAGTCCATTTTGCAAATATATCTCGGACTAAGCAGAGGTAGTCAGAGAACGTTTGAGTCCATTTTGGGCTCAACTTGCTGAATTGTTCTCTGTAGCCTGCCTCATCTAGCATAAAATGTGCCATAATCTTTGATTTTAGATAATGGTAATCTTTCCTGAGGTCTTTGGGGATAGTCTCTATGACTTTCAGAGGTTCCCCTGACAAACTCCTCATGTAAATAATATTCCATTCAGACATTGGGACCTGGTAATGGTCCATTAAAGTTTCAAAATTTTGGGTGAAGGCTGCAATGCAGTCACCTGAGGTATAATTTCTTACAATACCTTGATACTTTTTATACTGGTTTTCTTTTTCCAGTCTTTCAGATTTCTTAGACTCTTTGTCTATGGCAGTATCGGCCTCAAGCTGTTTAATTTTTAGTTGCAATTCAAGCTCTTCTCGCTTACTCTGAGCTGAGATCTCTGCCTGCTTTAATGCTCTTTCAGCCGCTCTTTCTTTGCGTTCGTGGTATTCAGAGTATTTCCTTTCACTCCACTTTGTTAACTCATCACCAGTTAACTTCAGCTTCAAACCCATCTCGATGAAGTCGTTTAATGAAGACATGATGGTAATAATCAATGCAAATGAGTTGTCAGACACACAATTAGTTATAAGTTGTTAGTATAGTGAAAAATTTACAATTTACAATTTTGTTCAAATTACAATTTGTGCCCAAATTTGCATCCGAAAGTATAGAGAAAGAAAAATATACTCAAGTGTACTGGCTGCGGTGGAGAACAGTTCACACTAGAGTTAGGAACTGTAGGGTCGCTAGTTCAAAACACGAATGACCTCTACGGGCAAGGTTTTCAGATGGCACAGAAAACCTGCTTTGTTTTGGAGAAAATAAATTAGCGTCTATTTGATGTGGTGTGTATGCTTGTCACTAAGTTTTGGTTAGGTTTGTATGACGTTGAGTGTAATTGTAGGTCGTAATGTCGTCAGTCAACAATTTTTTTTGGTCAAAACCACAAGTCACTTTCTTTCCGAAACTTTTTGCTTTCCACAATCAACTTCACAAAGACAATCTACCTATATCTCAACACTTTACAACACTGATGACACATCACTTACATCAAGATGACATTCAGTAAGGACATAGACATCAAGTTTACAAGATGGCGACAAGGTTACAATGGCGACGATTCTACAATGTCGACAAGGTCAAAATGGTGACAAGTTACACAATCACTGATGTTTTACACGTTTACAGGATCAAACAAATGTATGTACTTTACGTTCACATCTAGCCTCCATATTCAAATAATCTAACACTATATATGAGGATGATCTTTCACGTTGACATTTAAATGTACATCAAAGTTGGACAAAAATCTTCACGTTCACAAATCTAGGTTCAAATCTTAATTAATTTAAAGCCGGACGATGCCACCACGTCCACACATGTCAGGGTCTTAAACCTGGCTCGTTATACCTAACACATGTGAGACAAGTACAAGTACAACATGATTGGACTTGAGACACAACGACACGTAGTTCAATGGATTTATTTACCGATCACATGCAATACGATCTAGTTGTGCATGGAATGATCATCACAATACATACATAATATATATCAATACACTTACAGACAACCCACAGCTTACAGTCTATCTCACAAGATAATACAAGCACTCGACTTTCGGCACAGAACTACACAAGCCTTTCTCTACCCACACGTCAGTCCGGTCCGAGTACCCAAAGCTGTCTCTTGTCTCTCACAAAGCGCTTGCCCTCTGTGGCTGGACGCGCGAGGACTGCGTGCGTCTTGCTTTGTCCTTGCCTGACCCGCTGGCTGTCACGTCAGCCAGCAACCTCGCGGGCAGGTAACTAATACTCGCCTGGCGGGCGTAACGATGTTCCTGCATACCGGCAACATTCGAGACTCTGACATAGTTAACCCACAATTATTGGTATATTGTGTGCATGAGTGTTTCTTTTTCTTCTTCTTCTTCTTCTTCTTCTTCTTCTGCTTCTTCTTCTTCTTCTTCTTCTTCTTCTTCTTCTTCTTCTTTATTTAATTAGTGAAGAGGTGAGCATCTATAGAAATTCATCGGCGAATGACAGCAGTCCATTATTACGATGCATGCCTGTCAGTCTAGCAAATGTATGAGTGAAGAGGAAGTTTCGACCCGCAATCAAATCCAAACAACGTGGACTTCTGAGTAAAGGTGTCC
This sequence comes from Cepaea hortensis, assembly GCA_963921405.1. Classification (NCBI taxonomy): domain Eukaryota; kingdom Metazoa; phylum Mollusca; class Gastropoda; order Stylommatophora; family Helicidae; genus Cepaea; species Cepaea hortensis. The sequence continues at coordinate 24,988,436 of OY992890.1, forward strand.
TTTTGCAATATGACAATGCTTAATCCCATATTGCCCGAGCAGCGGTTGAAACCATCGGAGACCTTCAACGTCAGTGTGTACCACATCCCCCGTGCTCGCCAGACCTAGCCCCAAGTTATTTCCAACTGTGTGGACAACTCACACATACATAAAATAAGGTTTTCATTTGAAGACACCTCGTACTAGTATTACTAGTATTACTACTGCTACTACTACTACTACTACTACTATTACTACAACTACCACCACCACTCATTCATTCATTCATTCATTCAGTAGCATGTCCTTTGCAGAACCTCACTCCCATAACAACCTTCCGGAAAACTTCTCGATCACAAGCAAGATACACCCATCTGGAGATCATCCGCCACATCCTGCACCCATCTTCTCTTTGGTCTTCCTCTTCCTCTCTTCCCAGGCATATACCCTTCCATTATTGTTCTCTCCAAACTGTCGTGACGTTTCAAGTGACCAAAATACTTCAATTTTCTTTGTTTTATCGTCTTTAATAGCCATCCCTCCTCAATATTCAACTCTTGAAGTATGGATGCATTTGTTCTTTTCTTTACCCAAGATATTCTTAGAACTCGTCTATAACATTTATATTCAAAGGCATGTATGCGCTGTTCAGCTTGTTTAGTAAGTGTCCATGTCTCACAGGCGTATGTTGCAATGGGAAAGATGCATGCTCTTAAATATCTTATTTTTGTAGTTCTGTCTGTCCCACTCCATAATTTATTAATCTGTTTTAGTCTTTGAAGAGCAATGCATAGTTGCCGTTTAATTTCTTTCATTGGGTCACCATTATTGGTAATCAATGAACCAAGATACTCAAAATTTTCCACCACCTCCAATTTTCTCCCATTAATGTATATTTCTTTCTCCATAGTAGTTTTATCTGTATGCATTATCTTAGTTTTTGCTATGTTAAGATATAAGTTGTGATTTTCACTATTCAATTGTGTTGAGGCTATTAGGTTTTCTATGCCATTCTGTGTTGTGGATAGTAATACTGTATCATCAGCATATCGAATCTCTGGTATGTCATGACCGCCGATATTTAGGGCATCATATGGCTCCCTGTTTATATCATCTCTTACATTTCTCATTATATTTTCGGCGTACAGGTTAAACAAATAGGGTGACAGCACGCAGCCCTGACGGACTCCTTGCTTGATGTCAAACCAATCTGATGTCTCGCCATCTATTCTAACAGCTGCTTGTTGGTCTAGATATAGCATTTTTATGAGATGTACTACATGTGATGGAAAGCCCATATTCCTCATGATTTCCCAAAGTTTCTGATGCTGTACACAGTCAAATGCCTTTGAATAATCCACAAAACATGAGAATAGGTTTACATTAAATTCTCTGCACTTCTCTATTATTAAACGCATGTTGAATATGTGATCTCTTGTTCCTCTTCCTTGTCTAAATCCAGCTTGAACTACGTTAATCTCTTCTTCCATTTTCTTACTAAGTCTTCGCATTATGACTTTTAGTAGAATTTTACTTGCATGACTGATAAGGGCAACAGTTCTATAGTTGGTGCATAATCTCAGGTTGCCCTTTTTTGGTATTGGAGTGAAGATAGTTCTCTTCCAATCTTTTGGCCATATACCATATTTCCAAATCTGTGTACATAATGCATGATATATGTGTATGCTTTCTTCTCCTCCTGCTTTAATTAGTTCAGCTGGTATCTCATCACATCCAGGTGATTTACCATTCTTCAGGTTCCTTATAGCCCAAGCAATTTCATCTAATGAGGGTTCAGGTTCTGTCTCTGCTGACATTGGCTCATGTATCTCATTCATATCCTCACTGTCACTCATATCATACATTCCACTGCAGTACTCCTGCCATATTTCTAGAATTTGTCTAGATTCTGTTAAGGTATTTCCCATCTTGTCACAGATAACATTCAATTGAGGTTGAACATTTCTTGTCAATAATTTCATTTCTTTGAACATTTCATAATATCTTCCAGCCTTATGATATTGCTCTATTCTGGTACAGCAATCTTGTATATATTGATTTTTGTCCTTTCTTGTGTTCTTTCTTATTTCTCGAGTTAAAGATTTATACTTCATCCTGCTATCGGACTCATCTCCTTTCTGTTTCAGCTCCCTTCGTTGTTTTATTAATTCTAACGTGTCTGATGTAATCCATGGCTTAAGTTGCTTTTTCTTGGTCGGAATGAAATCTTTGGCTGCAGTTATCAAGATATCTCTAGCTTGTACTGCCAGTTCATCAGGTGTCATTTCTTCTTGTACAGACATCAAGACCCCAAAGCGATTCCTAACTTCTATGTTGTATGCGTCTGGTATTTTAGTGAGATCAAAACGAAGTGGCCTTGGTCCTCGGGTAAGCTTTTTGAGTTTTAATTTCAGATCTGCTTCTAATAACTGATGATCTGTATCACAGTCTGCACTACGTAGGGTTGTTGCAGATGTTATGCTTGATCTCCATCTTCTTTGTATTAAAATATAATCTATCTGATTTTTGGTAATATTGTCTGGAGACTTCCATGTGAAGAGTCTTCTTGGATGTTGTTTAAAAAGTGTGTGTAGGCTATCGTTAACTCATTTTCTGTGCAAAATTCTATTAATTTGTCACCTGCATCATTTCTATTTCCTAATCCAAATTTTCATAAAACGTGTCTCTCATTTTCAGCTCTTCCTGCACCTACTTTTGCATTAAAATCCCCCATTATTATTGCTATATCATTATGACCAATCTTATTTAATGTGTCTTGTAGTGTGTTGTAAAAATCTTCAATTTCGTCCTCCTCTGCTGTTGAAGTAGGTGCATATATCTGTATGAGAGTTGTGTTTTTTGGACGGCCTTTAAGTCTAATAGTGAGGATTCTATCACTAACTGGATTATATCCCATTAAAGCTTTTGCAGTTGTCTTATCTAAACAAAATGCCACTCCACTCTGGCCTCCGACATCTCTACCAGAATAAATGAAAATACTTCCATTTTAAGTTGTAAAATGTCCCTTGCCGCTCCAGCGATGTTCACTAATTCCTAAAATTTGAATGTTAAACCTCTCAATCTCATCACACACTACTTTAAGCTTTCCCTCATACAAACTTCTCACATTCCACGTTGCCATTCTCACTCTGTTTCTTAGTCTGACACAGGGGATTTCCTTGGTAACACAGTCAGGATTAACTCCGTCATCACGATTACTAGTACTGGTCCCTGCGTCACACTCTTCCCCAGTGTTATCTGATCTGCCTGGCCTGGGGGTCTCGCCACCAGATCTCTTTCTTATTATGTTTTCTTTCATGGTTGTTATGGTTTCTTGGCAAGTTTTGCAGAAGGTAGTTTGCCATTGCTTTCCGTCTGGGCAGTGACTGTATTAGTCGGTGGCCATAGCCATTGTCTCTACTGATGAGATCATCTGCCTATCGCCGCAGAGTGCAAGACCAGAACCAACAACAATCTGTCGGCTGCTCTCACACTCCATCCACCACCTGCTTCCATGGCATCACGTAACCCTGATCGGGGGGCTAAACGGGTACTCCACCTTGCCCAAGGGTGTGTCGTAGACTAACGGAGGAAAGGAGGCGTCTTACATCTCCTTTGATAGGGGATACCCCTACCCCGCTAACCGGCCACCACCACTACAACTTCGTATTATTATTATTCCTCTTCTTCCTTAGATCCTTGTGAAGAAATGCACTAACATCGAATCACGCAATGAGCTCTATGGCTCTATAGACACAGCTCTTGTATGTTACAGTACATTCACATGATGTACTATAGATATAGTACTTATATGTTACAGTACATTCACTTGATGTAGTATAGACATAGTGCTTGTATGTTACAGTATATTCACATGATGTACTATAGATATAGTACTTATATGTTACAGTACATTCACTTGATGTAGTATAGACATAGTGCTTGTATGTTACAGTATATTCACATGATGTACTATAGATATAGTACTTATATGTTACAGTACATTCACTTGATGTAGTATAGACATAGTGCTTGTATGTTACAGTATATTCACATGATGTACTATAGACACAGTACTTATATGTTACAGTACATTCACTTGATGTAGTATAGACATAGTGCTTGTATGTTACAGTACATTCACATGATGTACTATAGACATAGTACTTATATGTTACAGTACATTCACTTGATGTAGTATAGACACAGTACTTGTATGTTACAGTACATTCACATGATGTACTATAGACACAGTACTTATATGTTACAGTACATTCACTTGATGTACTATAGACACAGTACTTTATATTACAGTACATTCACTCGATGTACTACAGACACAGTACTTGTATGTTACAGTACATTCAACGTGGAGCCCGAAGACGAGTGCAATTACGATGCTCTCTGTGTGGGCGGAGTGAACTTTTGTGGCGATTGGGTGACAGGAAAAGTGTTTCAGTACATCCTTCCCAAAAACAGCACATTTACGATTCTCTTCAGAACAGATGTCGATGCAGAATTTGAGGGCTATAACGTGAGTACTTCTCTCGTAACCGGTACTGTGTCCTTGAGCAGTGGCGGGGAAATTCCGGTCGGCGAAATCATTTGGTCCGGCTCTCATTTGAAGATAAATTTAGACTCTGGAAATAGCAGCTCGAAAGGAAAAACACGATGCAATTCCCGACTCCGGAAGGACCAAAGCCTGCTAAGACATTTGAATATGCTGATGAATGTTCGAAACTAATTGAAACTGAAGATTCAAGGACTTGAAAAGTAAACAAATGGAATTGAACACCTTTGTTACACAGTTGAATGTGGAACGAGCTGACGAGCCTGAAAACGTACGGCGCGAAATCATTAAGCTGTAAAGCGACGATGAGCTGAAAGCTGGGTACAACAAACTCTCACTGTTTGAGTTACATAAATGTTACATAAGCAATGATGAGATGAAAGATGGGTACAACAACCTCTCACTTCTTGAGTTACATAAATGTTACATAACAAATGATGAGCTGAAAGCTGGGTACACCAACCCCTCACTGCTTGAGTTACATAAATGTTACGTAAGCAATGGTGAGATGAAAGATGGGTACTACAACCTCTCACTTCTTGAGTTACATAAATGTTACATAACAAATGATGAGCTGAAAGCTGGGTACAACAACCTCTCACTGCTTGAGTTCTATAAACGTTACATTAAAAAAAGATGAGCTGAAAGCTGGGTTCAACAACCTTCCACTGCTTGAGTTCTATAAACCTACATAAGCAATGATAAGCTGAAAGATGGGTACAACAACCTCTCCCTCCTTGTGCTACATAAACGTTACATAACAAATGATGAGCTGAAAGCTGGGTATAACAACCTTCCACTGTTTGAGTTCTAGGAACGCTACATAAGCAATTATGCAGTCCACAACAATGATACAGACGAGTAAATTGTATATGTATATTTTCATAGAGTGTTTTTCATCTAGTTGTGTGTATGTGAACAATACAAGTGTTTTTATTTATGAACTGTCATAAACTAGATAGAGGAAGTTAACGAGCTAACACGGTGTATTCAACGTTTCCGCCAGATAATTGTGACGTCAGACCTGGCTCTGCCCGGTCAAGTGGTCTTTCAACCAGATGGGAATGGATCCGATGAGGACGAGTTGCGCTACATGCGTGTTCAATATCCTTCTTCTGCCGAGTACATTGACCGCTGTAGTAGTACCACTGAAAATAGCGTGGATTACTAGGCGAATCGCTACAACTGTGCCAGCGACTATCATTGAGCTACTGGCTATAATGTAGCAATTCATTATAACTGATGGTCTGCTATGTATGGTCGTCTTTCGCAACAACTGGGCCACTAACCTACTACCTATAACCGAGCAATTCACTACAAGTGATGAACCATTATAAATCATCGACATTCACAACAACTGAGACACCGACTATCACTGAGTTACTGACTATAACTGTGAAATTCACATCAACTGCGCCATCGAATTTCACTGCGCTACCAACTATAACTGAGGAATTCACAACAACTTCACCACCGACTATTGCTGAGCTACTGACCATATCTTAGCAATTCACAACAACTGGTGGCCTACTATGCATGATCGCTTTTCACAACAACTGAGCTACTAACTAACAACCGAGCAATTCACTACAAGTGGTTAACCATTATAAATCATCAACATTCACAACAACTGGGCCATCGATTAAAGCTGAGCTACTGACTATAACTGAGCAATTCATTATAACTGATGGCCACTATACTTGATCGTCATTCACAACAACAACTGAGCCACTGAACTACTGACTATAACCGAGCGATTCACTACAGCTGCTGGCCTACTATAAATCATCGACGTGCTATAACAGAACGATCAGCTGTGCTCTAGCACCGTGGTACAACCGCCAAGAGAAACCATGACTGCAGCAGGGTATCACAATAGGAAGTCACATCTTAAAATAACTGAGCGACCCTTTTTAACTGAGCGACCCGCTACAGCAGTGGTTCTCAACCTGTTTTGGCCCGTGCCCCCCCCCCCTTTCACCATATTTTCAGAACGTCATTCCCCCCTTTCGTATTTCCTACCTAAAAATTTGGCCCGAGCCCCCCTTCACCATATTTTCAGATCGTCATTTCCCTCCTTTCGTATTTCCTACCTAAAGGTCCCCCCCCCCCCTTTACACAGTATACGTAATAATGGAAGCTAAATTTAATAGCACATACTAAAACAAGTCTAGACGTCCACATAAAACATGATTTGTGGGTCTACTTACTTTATAAAATGAATTTTAGAAGGGTGAAACGTACAGAACCGTAAAGTATGAAGGGAAAAACAATATCAACTAATCGGTTCTTGTATTAACACGATCTTGAAATAATCTTAATTCCCCGCCCCCCCCCCCCCTGGAAACCCTAAAATTCCCCCCTTGCGGGGGGGGGGGGGATTCCCCACCGGTTGAGAACCACTGCGCTACAGCTTCCATCCATCATGTGCCATGCCGATAAGCGTGGGCGGTCATGTTCTGCCATCTCACTCGACCACCAGAGTCATGGATCAGTTCTGTGTTCCTGTCTCGACCATGCCACGTGGCCAAGCCCTCCAGGTATTTACTTCGCGGTCTTCCCCTTGGTCTCTTCCCTTCGATCTTGCAAGTCGTCACCAAGTTCTCCAATTGATTTCTTCTCATAACATGCCCAAAAAATTTTTACTGTCTACGTCTAATGTCTCTAATCCAGGGGTGGGCAAACTTTTCGTGCGGAGGGCCGCATTGACAAATGTAAAGCTATTGGCGGGCCGCATATATATATATATATATATATATATATATATATATATATATATATATATATATATATATATATATATATATATATATATATATATATATATATATATATATATATATATAAATAATATATATATATATCCATTTTGTTTACAGCGACCTATCACAATAAGTAATTATTAATTATTTATAGGTTATTAAGCAGTATAAATAACTAATTATTGCAATTTTGTTTTAATTATACACTTATACATTATATTTGACAGTATGGACAAAAACTTTTGCTAATTTGTTAACAAGATTTTACAACGTGTTATTATAACAAATATTCTTTATTATCTATCAATGGCTTTAATTTAGACACACAGCGACTACATTGTCACTACAGTTGTTGGTTTCTAATGATATGTATGTAACTGCTTGCAATTTTTGACAATATTCTTGAAATCTGGAGCAAGTTTACGTGTTGAAATTCGCATGACAGCATGCAAGTTGCAGTCTAACAATAAAGACCTATTCTTAGATTTGTTGATCTTCAAGCAAGAGAATGCTTGTTCGCAAATGTATGTTGATCCAAATAATTATAAAAGTTTAGCTGCAAAGTTTTTCAAGTTGGGAAATGATTCTTGTGATAAAGATCCATATAAATCCAGCAAACCATCAGGTCATTATCTGCTTGTAAGTCAAGCAGCTCCAACTGTATGTCCTCTGCGGCTGTATCAGCTTTTGCAGTAAAAGGGGAACTAAGAATATTGAACTGGGGCTCTAAGTTCTTGAAATCTTGGAATCTCCTTCCAAATTCTTCAGTCATTGCATCTAATTGGGCTTTGTATTTTTCAATCATTTCACCAGAAATGGTTTCTTGTTTCAGCAAAGGGAAGTGACAAAATCTTTTTTCACTTGCTTGTATGGAGAACAGTGAGAGTTTTGCCTGAAATGATTTTACATATACATACAATTCATGTGCAAACACACCATTGCCCTGAAGTTTGACATTCAGTTCATTTAACTTTTCCATACTTTCAATGGCAAACATAAAGTCTAACTGCCACTCTTTATTGGCAATGTTAGTATTAAAGTCACATGCAATGCCCTTCATCTCTAGGAACATCACTATTTCTTCTCTGAGTTCCCACACTCGCCTCAACACCTTGCCGAGATTCAGCCATCGAACATTGGTGTGGTTCAGGACATCGGAATGTTCAGTTTCCAAATCGTCAAGCAATGACTTGAACTGTTTGTGATTAAGTCCTCTTGATCTGATGAGGTTGATGACACTGACAACTGGGTCAATAACATGCTTGACATTCAAAACAGTTTTACACAGACTTTCTTGATGGATCACACAGTGAAGTGGTAATGTTGTGTGGTCTATATATTCTGCTTTAATCTTATCACTTATCAACTTTACCAGACCTACATTTTTTTCCAGTCAAAGCACGAGCTCCGTCAGTTGCAACACTTGCCATCTTGTTCCAAACCAACCCAGTTCTTTCAATACAGTTAGTAATAGCATTGAATATATCATGGCCTGTAGTTGTGTTTTTGAGTGACTCAACACTCAGTAACTCTTCAGTGAGTTTGAAAGAAGTGTTAATTCCACGTATAAATATCAATAATTGAGCAGTATCATGTACATCGGTACTCTCATCCAGTGCAAGAGAATACCACAAAAATTGTTTACTTGCATCTTGAAGTTTATGCATCAAATTGTCACTGATCTTGTCAAACACGTCTGACCACAGTTCTCCTTGATAAAGTATTGTTGCCAAATCTGTTTTTGTTGTTGTTGTTTTTTTTTTTTGTGTTCTGGACACATAATGTTTTCTGCATCTAGCAAACATTCCTTGATGAACTCGCCATCAGAAAATGGCTTGTTCTGTTTTACAATTCTATGTGACAGCACAAGACTAGCTTCAGTTGCAGCATCTTGAATTGAAAACTGTTTAGTGAAAACAGTTTGCTGTTTCTCCAAATGTTTCACCAACTCAAGGCATTTCCTTTCCTTCTCTTCGGTCGTTAAATTGTATCCGAAATCGGAATGTTTTGTTTGAGAATGTCTTTTTAAATTGTACCCCTTGAAGACAGCCACTGATTCACGACACAACAAGCAAACTGATTTGCTACCAACTTTTATAAAACAGTACTTAGTTGTCCATTCATCATTAAAAACAAGGCATTCATCTTCAATCTTACGTTTGTTATTGGCACTCATCATAACGGTACATGAAATTCTGTAAAATTCAACAAAATAACTTAAAAACGAATTTAAAAATTTTATTTCTAAATGCCCTCGCGGTCCGCATAAAATCACTTGACGGGCCGCATGCGGCCCGCGGGCCGTAGTTTGCCCACCCCTGCTCTAATCAATTTACGATCTTCATTTGTTTCTTGAAGGACTCGTTCATTGGTTTTTCTGTCTGTCCATGGTATTCTTTGCATTTTCCTCAGAAACCACATTTCCACAGCCATCAGCTGTTTTTCAGCTTGACTGCTTAACTGTCCACGCTTCACATCCATACAAAAGTAAAGGTTCTATGTAGCACTTCAACGCTCTTTTTCTCATTTCATTTGATATCTTTTTATTGGTCAGTATGTTTTTTTTTTCATTTTGCAAAAGGCTACCTTCACCATGGCAATTCTTGTTCTAATCTCTTCAAGGCATCTCCCATCAGATGTTATGAGCGCTACAGCTTAGCGACCCGCTATAAATGAGCAACACATTAAAAATAAGCGACCCACTTCAAATAAGCGAAAACTATACAGGAATACTACAAAGAAAACTTTAGTTGAATATACTTTAAAGGAAGTAGCAGACAACTACAGCATTTTTTGACTGTCCGTGATCTCTTGGCAAGTTTATGTTCAGTAGTTTGCCATTGCTCTCTGAACGACCAGCACACATACCATTAAATAAATTTTACAGGAGTACTACAACTAAGCGAAAACTTTAAATGAGCACTACAATTAAGCGAAAACTATAAATGAGCACTACAACTAAGCGAAAATTGAAAATGAGTACTACAACTAAGCGAAAACTATAAATGAGCACTACAACTAAGCGAAAACTATAAATGAGCACTACAACTAAGCGAACACTTTACATGAACACTACAACTAAGCGAAAACTATACAGGAGCACTACAACTAAGCAAAGACTATCTATAAAGAAGCGAGCAACCACAGAAAAGCTATGTATTACTATAATTAAGCGACCCCCAACATCTAAGCAGCCGTTCTCCCTGGCCACGGGGTTAACAACATTGTTCGTAATCCCGTTTATCCACGTGGGGAAAACAGCAGTTGCGAGAATCGATAGCGAATCGCGCAGCGCTGGTAACTTACAGGGGTATGTGAGCCGGTCGTTCAGAAAGCAATGACAAACTACTGAACGTAAAACTTGCCCAGTCCATCAACAGCAGCTGGAAAATGCTGGTTTTGACTGCAACGTCCTGTACGGGATATGCAACATTAAAAAAAAAAACATCTAAGCGACCAGTTTAAACTGAATGAGCTACTAGAGCCGGTAGACCATCTACATCAGCTGAACGACCAACTTCAGTAGAGAGATCCATTTCAGCCGATCGACCGACTGCAGCTCAGGGACGTGTTTCAGCTGGGCGACCCACTACCAATTCCAGAGCCACCACATTTGAGTGATAGATGTCAACAACTAACAGACCCTTTATAACTGAGCGACCCACTACAATTGAGCATTGACAGATTTACTATAACTGAGCGACCCACTACAATAGAGCACTGACAGATTTACTATAACTGAGCGACCCACTACAATAGAGCACTGACAGATTTACTATAACTGAGCGACCCACTACAATTGAGCACTGACAGATTTACTATAACTGAGCGATCCACTACAATAGAGCACTGACAGATTTACTATAACTGAGCGATCCACATTACCATCTAAAAGACAACTGAAAGACTCACATTAACAACATAACGGGCCATTACAACTGAAAGATCCACATTAACAACATAACGGGTCATTACAACTGAAAGACTTACATTAACAACATAACGGGCCATTACAACTGAAAGATCCACATTAACAACATAACGGGCCATTACAACTGAAAGACTCACATTAACAACATAACGGGCCATTACAACTGAAAGATCCACATTAACAACATAACGGGCCATTACAACTGAAAGACTCACATTAACAACATAACGGACCATTACAACTGAAAGACTCACATTAACAACATAACGGGCCATTACAACTGAAAGATCCACATTAACAACATAACGGGCCATTACAACTGAAAGACTCACATTAACAACATAACGACCAACCACAACTGAAAAATCCACATTAACAACATAACGGGCCATTACCACTGAAAGACTCACATTAACAACATAACGGGCCATTACAACTGAAAGATCCACATTAACAACATAACGGGCCATTACAACTGAAAGATCCACATTAACAACATAACGGGCCATTACAACTGAAAGATCCACATTAACAACATAACGGGCCATTACAACTGAAAGATCCACATTAACAACATAACGGGCCATTACAACTGAAAGATCCACATTAACAACATAACGGGCCATTACAACTGAAAGACTCACATTAACAACATAACGGGCCATTACAACTGAAAGATCCACATTAACAACATAACGGGCCATTACAACTGAAAGATCCACATTAACAACATAACGGGCCATTACAACTGAAAGACTCACATTAACAACATAACGGGCCATTACAACTGAAAGATCCACATTAACAACATAACGGGCCATTACAACTGAAAGACTCACATTAACAACATAACGGGCCATTACAACTGAAAGACTCACATTAACAACATAACGGGCCATTACAACTGAAAGACTCACATTAACAACATAACGGGCCATTACAACTGAAAGATCCACATTAACAACATAACGGGTCATTACAACTGAAAGACTTACATTAACAACATAACGGGCCATTACAACTGAAAGATCCACATTAACAACATAACGGGCCATTACAACTGAAAGACTCACATTAACAACATAACGGGCCATTACAACTGAAAGATCCACATTAACAACATAACGGGCCATTACAACTGAAAGACTCACATTAACAACATAACGGACCATTACAACTGAAAGACTCACATTAACAACATAACGGGCCATTACAACTGAAAGATCCACATTAACAACATAACGGGCCATTACAACTGAAAGACTCACATTAACAACATAACGGGCCATTACAACTGAAAGACTCACATTAACAACATAACGGGCCATTACAACTGAAAGACTCACATTAACAACATAACGGGCCATTACAACTGAAAGACTCACATTAACAACATAACGGGCCATTACAACTGAAAGACTCACATTAACAACATAACGGGCCATTACAACTGAAAGACTCACATTAACAACATAACGGGCCATTACAACTGAAAGACTCACATTAACACATAACGGGCCATTACAACTGAAAGATCCACATTAACAACATAACGGGCCATTACAACTGAAAGACTCACATTAACAACATAACGGGCCATTACAACTGAAAGACTCACATTAACAACATAACGGGCCATTACAACTGAAAGATCCACATTAACAACATAACGGGCCATTACAACTGAAAGACTCATATTAACAACATAACGGGCCATTACAACTGAAAGACTCACATTAACAACACAACGGGCCATTACAACTGAAAGACTCACATTAACAACATAACGACCAACCACAACTGAAAGATCCACATTAACAACATAACGGGCCATTACAACAGAAAGACTCACATTAACAACATAACGGGCCATTACAACTGAAAGATCAACATTAACAACATAACGGGCCATTACAACTGAAAGACTTACATTAACAACATAACGGGCCATTACAACTGAAAGACTCACATTAACAACATAACGGGCCATTACAACTGAAAGATCCACATTAACAACATAACGGGCCATTACAACTGAAAGACTCACATTAACAACATAACGGGCCATTACAGCTGAAAGATCCACATTAACAACATAACGGGCCATTACAACTGAAAGACTCACATTAACAACATAACGACCAACCACAACTGAAAGATCCACATTAGCAACATAACGGGCCATTACAACTGAAAGACTCACATTAACAACATAACGGGCCATTACAACTGAAAGATCCACATTAACAACATAACGGGCCATTACAACTGAAAGACTCACATTAACAACATAACGGGCCATTACAACTGAAAGATCCACATTAACAACATAACGGGCCATTACAACTGAAAGACTCACATTAACAACATAACGGGCCATTACAACTGAAAGACTCACATTAACAACATAACGGGCCATTACAACTGAAAGACTCACATTAACAACATAACGGGCCATTACAACTGAAAGATCGACATTAACAACATAACGGGCCATTACAACTGAAAGACTCACATTAACAACATAACGGGCCATTACAACTGAAAGACTCACATTAACAACACAACGGGCCATTACAACTGAAAGACTCACATTAACAACATAACGGGCCATTACAATTGAAAGATCCACATTAACAACATAACGGGCCATTACAACTGAAAGATCCACATTAACAACATAACGGGCCATTACAACTGAAAGACTCACATTAACAACATAACGGGCCATTACAACTGAAAGATCCACATTAACAACATAACGGGCCATTACAACTGAAAGACTCACATTAACAACATAACGGGCCATTACAATTGAAAGATCCACATTAACAACATAACGGGCCATTACAACTGAAAGATCCACATTAACAACATAACGGGCCATTACAACTGAAAGACTCACATTAACAACATAACGGGCCATTACAACTGAAAGATCCACATTAACAACATAACGGGCCATTACAACTGAAAGACTCACATTAACAACATAACGGGCCATTACAACTGAAAGATCCACATTAAAAACATAACGGGCCATTACAACTGAAAGAATCACATTAACAACATAACGACCAACCACAACTGAAAGATCCACATTAACAACATAACGGGCCATTACAACTGAAAGACTCACATTAACAACATAACGGGCCATTACAACTGAAAGATCCACATTAACAACATAACGGGCCATTACAACTGAAAGACTCACATTAACAACATAACGACCCACTACAACTGAAAGACTCACATTAACAACATAACGAGCCACTACAACTGAAAAACTCACATTAACAACATAACGACCCACTACAACTGAAAGACTCACATTAACAACATAACGACCCACTACAACTGAAAAACTCACATTAACAACATAACGACCCACTACAACTGAAAGACTCACATTAACAACATAATGACCCACTACAACTGAAAGACTCACATTAACAACATAACGAGCCACTACAACTGAAAAACTCACATTAACAACATAACGACCCACTACAATTGAAAGACTCACATTAACAGCATAACGACCCACTACAATTGAAAGACTCACATTAACAACATAACGAGCCACTACAACTGAAAAACTCACATTAACAACATAACGACCCACTACAACTGAAAGATTTACATTAACAACACAACGGGCCATTACAACTGAAAGACTCACATTAACAACATAACGACCAACCACAACTGAAAGATCCACATTAACAACATAACGGGCCATTACAACTGAAAGACTCACATTAACAACATAACGGGCCATTACAACTGAAAGATCCACATTAACAACATAACGGGACATTACAACTGAAAGACTCACATTAACAACATAACGAGCCACTACAACTGAAAAACTCACATTAACAACATAACGACCCACTACAATTGAAAGACTCACATTAACAACATAACGACCCACTTCAATTGAAAGACTCACATTAACAACATAACGTGCCACTACAACTGAAAAACTCACATTAACAACATAACGACCCACTACAACTGAAAGATTTACATTAACAACATAACGAGCCATTACAACTGAAAGATCCACATTAACAACATAACGGGCCATTACAACTGAAAGACTCACATTAACAACAAAACGGGCCATTACAACTGAAAGACTCACATTAACAACATAACGGGCCATTACAACTGAAAGACTCACATTAACAACATAACGGGCCATTACAACTGAAAGACTCACATTAACAACATAACGGGCCATTACAACTGAAAGACTCACATTAACAACATAACGGGCCATTACAACTGAAAGACTCACATTAACAACATAACGGGCCATTACAACTGAAAGACTCACATTAACACATAACGGGCCATTACAACTGAAAGATCCACATTAACAACATAACGGGCCATTACAACTGAAAGAATCACATTAACAACATAACGGGCCATTACAACTGAAAGACTCACATTAACAACATAACGGGCCATTACAACTGAAAGACTCACATTAACAACATAACGGGCCATTACAACTGAAAGATCCACATTAACAACAAAACGGGCCATTACAACTGAAAGACTCACATTAACAACATAACGGGCCATTACAACTGAAAGACTCACATTAACAACACAACGGGCCATTACAACTGAAAGACTCACATTAACAACATAACGACCAACCACAACTGAAAGATCCACATTAACAACATAACGGGCCATTACAACTGAAAGACTCACATTAACAACATAACGGGCCATTACAACTGAAAGATCCACATTAACAACATAACGGGACATTACAACTGAAAGACTCACATTAACAACATAACGGGCCATTACAACTGAAAGACTCACATTAACAACATAACGGGCCATTACAACTGAAAGATCCACATTAACAACATAACGGGCCATTACAACTGAAAGACTCACATTAACAACATAACGGGCCATTACAACTGAAAGATCCACATTAACAACATAACGGGCCATTACAACTGAAAGACTCACATTAACAACATAACGACCAACCACAACTGAAAGATCCACATTAACAACATAACGGGCCATTACCACTGAAAGACTCACATTAACAACATAACGGGCCATTACAACTGAAAGATCCACATTAACAACATAACGGGCCATTACAACTGAAAGACTCACATTAACAACATAACGGGCCATTACAACTGAAAGATCCACATTAACAACATAACGGGCCATTACAACTGAAAGACTCACATTAACAACATAACGGACCATTACAACTGAAAGACTCACATTAACAACATAACGGGCCATTACAACTGAAAGATCCACATTAACAACATAACGGGCCATTACAACTGAAAGACTCACATTAACAACATAACGGGCCATTACAACTGAAAGACTCACATTAACAACACAACGGGCCATTACAACTGAAAGACTCACATTAACAACATAACGGGCCATTACAATTGAAAGATCCACATTAACAACATAACGGGCCATTACAACTGAAAGATCCACATTAACAACATAACGGGCCATTACAACTGAAAGACTCACATTAACAACATAACGGGCCATTACAACTGAAAGATCCACATTAACAACATAACGGGCCATTACAACTGAAAGACTCACATTAACAACATAACTGGCCATTACAACTGAAAGATCCACATTAACAACATAACGGGCCATTACAACTGAAAGACTCACATTAACAACATAACGACCAACCACAACTGAAAGATCCACATTAACAACATAACAAGCCATTACAACTGAAAGACTCACATTAACAACATAACGGGCCATTACAACTGAAAGATCCACATTAACAACATAACGGGCCATTACAACTGAAAGACTCACATTAACAACATAACGACCCACTACAACTGAAAGACTCACATTAACAACATAACGAGCCACTACAACTGAAAAACTCACATTAACAACATAACGACCCACTACAACTGAAAGACTCACATTAACAACATAACGACCCACTACAACTGAAAAACTCACATTAACAACATAACGACCCACTACAACTGAAAGACTCACATTAACAACATAATGACCCACTACAATTGAAAGACTCACATTAACATCATAACGAGCCACTACAACTGAAAAACTTACATTAACAACATAACGACCCACTACAACTGAAAGACTCACATTAACAACATAACGACCCACTACAATTGAAAGACTCACATTAACAACATAACTAGCCACTACAACTGAAAAACTCACATTAACAACATAACGACCCACTACAACTGAAAGATTTACTGTCACACGTTTCTCTTGATGATAATATCACGAAGTTCTTACGATGATATGCTCATGATATTATTGTGTGATGGTCGTTGTCTAGGTAACGATACTCATGGTGTGTCAATGGAGATATCTGTCTTGCAATGTAACTCACCCCCGCAGCGCATATTCACCAGTCAATAAACAAGATTGAGTTGGCGCACATAATCATTTATTCCAGAAATAAGACGAACAGCCGGAACATATATATATATCCAGAAACAATGTAAATCCATAGCATATAAATATCCTCCTCACATATTAACCACACACATCACTGGCTTCTCAAGCCTGCTTCATATCACATCCACAAGACAGGTAATCCAGCTACCATCCACGACTGGATCTCCCACAATACAACCCACACATTGGGTTGGAGCCACTGCTCAACTATAGAACCCACTCTGGGTTTAGGCCTACACTCACTACAGAACCCACTCTGGGTTCAGGCCTGTCTTCACAACTAGAAGCACAACACAACACGGAGCTCTCTCTTAAACGACCTGACCCGCAGTCGGTCTCTTCTCTCACTGACTTTCCAGTCTCTTGACTTCACACAACACACCACTCTCTTTCGACCCAT
This sequence comes from Cepaea hortensis, assembly GCA_963921405.1. Taxonomy (NCBI): domain Eukaryota; kingdom Metazoa; phylum Mollusca; class Gastropoda; order Stylommatophora; family Helicidae; genus Cepaea; species Cepaea hortensis. Next base: position 25,006,582 of record OY992890.1, read on the forward strand.
CCCCCCCCCCCCCCTGGGGATTTCCACTCATATCCGCCCCATTATTTCTGAGGGTTGATTGTTTTCCTCGTAGCCAGGTCAGTCACTTTACTGTCTCCCACTCTCATCTCCATTCTTCCTCCTGCCCGGTCACTCAACTCAATGTCAGTGACCCAGGCTTATGTCATTACCCCCCTCTTAAAAGAAAACTTCGTTTTCAAATATTGGGAGACTAAAACTTACTAAACATGTGACCCAGACATATAGCCTGGGTAGCCCTAAGTATGGCTGCACCTTACTCTAGCTACCATCCTAAATGATACCTCAAATGCTCATAGTACACTCCCATATTCCCCACACATAAATACAAACAACTTTCTATCTTGTGTACCAATGCATGAACTAATACATCACATAATAATAATACATCACATAATAATAATACATCATAGGAAAGCATTATACTTATGTAACCACAGGTCTCTTACTACTTCACGACCACACAATACTATTTGTGTACCGACCCTATATCAGGTGGTTCTGTTCTTGCATTAACCCACCTCTGATTCCTGTCGATGCTGTGTCTACCTTTCATGTACCCATGACTCATGGTACCTCTACAATTACAACATCTGTTTGCTATCCCTAGCCCTGGGTCAGTAATGTCGCGAAAACTCTTTTGACCTGACTCAACTTTCCTATCTGCATATTGCACCGTTACACTTGAGTCTCTGTTTAGTCTGAACTCTTTATTCAATCTTGGCCCATATATCTGGCACCTTTCTTTCTGCTGCATACGCCTTTTGCCTATGTGCCCTGCACATGCACTATCCTGAGCTGTTCTAGTATATCGGTCTCTATGTGCTAAAGGTACTGCTCCTTGCCCACGTGTAGTTCTGCTATCTGAAAACCTGCGAGTGAGAACATTGTTCTTCCTCTCGAAGCACCATCTACCTTTCTTTGACTGCCTATGTTCTACTCTCCTACACCCTTGGGAACATTTGTTCAGAGTAGTATCTTGTCTCTGCGAGTCACTAGCACTATAATTGGGATCCATTCTCATCTGCTCAGCTGTACTATCCTTGTCCTGAGTTCCTGTGTCTACTTCAAGTGCCTCTTCTACCTCAGCTATACTCTCTAAGTTAGGTTCTCTTGTGGTAACTACCTCATTACTGTTTACACTATATTTTTGGTCCCAATAAGCTACTTCCTCTTCTGTACAATCTTTAACTCCTATAACATTTCCTATGACCAAATCAGCCACTGGTGAGTCCAAAACACACGCTGTCACTCTTCCAGTGATATATGGTGTTTTTACTGTTATTATGGCTACTGGGTAGAACTCTACTGTGCCGTTGAATGTTATGCATCTAATCTTTCTCCCTGTATAATCCGAGGGATCTATTAAACTTCTCCTCACTCCGATAGATGTACATCCGGAATCCCTAATTGTTAACGCTGGTCTATCATTGACAAATCCCTGATGCAGCTTCAAACTTCCTCCTTCATGGACTGCTGATCCTGCTTTCACTGTATGACCACATATTAGGACTGGCTTACCGTCTTTTTCAAAAAGAGGTTTGCACCCACTACAATCTTCATTGTTCAGCGTCTCAATTACTTGCGCTGCATTTGAGTGCTCTGTTTCTCTCATCCTACATTGATGGCTGAAATGCCCCTTCCTTCCACATTTGAAACAAGTGATCTCCTTCCTTGCGTTACTTGTTGGCTCACTGGCTGGCTGCACGTCACACTCTGCTGCCCTGTGTCTCCAGCTCCCACAATTCCAACATCCGGTATAATTTGGACGTCTCTGGAAGTTCCCTCTTCTATATGGGTACCGTCCTACTCTACCAACATTGTTTCCTCGGAAACCATTATCTTGAGGTTCTTGCTGCTCACCTTTCTGTGCTGAATCCACACTTTTCGCCCTTGGTCTGATGACTGGATTCTGGTCCTGTTTAGTGTACGCTGCACAGACTATTTCCTCACTCATTAGTTTCCCAATAGATACGTTAGGATGTGCAGTCATGTAGTTTTGCCCTAACTGAGACATTGTGTCTATGTCCTTTGGCTTACGCTCCTCAAAGAACGCCACTAAATTAGAATTGCATGCAGATACTACCTTGTCTCTTAACATTAGATCTACTAATTTATTAAAATCTTTCCCTACTTCTGCGAGCTCCATCCATTTGTTAAATGTGTTCTTTACTGTGTTAACAAAGTCTGTGAAATCTTGATTTGTCTCTGGCACTAACTGTCTAAACTTTGTTCTATATCCATGTTCAGTTAGTTGGAACTTAGTCAGCAAACGTTGACGTAAGATAGTGTAGTTGTTCCTTTCTTCTACAGGTAAATTGAACATGGTGTCTAGTGCCTTGCCCGTAAGCAGCTCCCCTAGTCTAATAGCATACTGTTCTTCGGGGATGCCTAACACTTTCGCACTTGCTTGAAATCTGTCCAAATAAGATTCAAGGTTGTCTCGGTCCGTAAAGTATGGCAGTTTTAATCTCTGTGACGACTGCGAAGGTTTTCCGCTTTCCTCACTTTGACCCTTTGAAGATAGTTCTAGTTTTCTGAGAGCAATTTCAGCTTCCATCTTAATCTTCTCTTTCTCAATTTCCACCGCATTTGTGTGTTTTAACTTTTCAAGTTCCATTTGTGTCTCTCTCTCTTCCTGTAGACGCTTGGCTTCCATTTCAGCCTGTCTTTGTTCTCTCTCAGCTAACTTTTCTTCCTGTAGACGCTTGTTTTCCATTTCAGCTAACTTTACTTCCTGTAGGCGATTGGCCTCGAGTTCTGCCTGTCTCTGTTCTCTTTCGGCTTGTCTCTGGTCTCTGTCAATCTGTTGTTGTTCTTTTGCTTCAGCATACTCTTGTAACTCTTTACCCTTCAGGCCTATTCGTTCACCTGCTTCAATATATTCCATTAAAGTAGGCATCTTGTACTTGTGGACACGTTGCTGTGAATCAGCCAACTATAAATGTACAGACTCTGCTGTTCGTCTTTGTGTCACTTGCCTAAGTACACCCGCACTCCCTGTGTACGTAAATCCGTAGTGCTACAATATCACTCTGTACTCACCCAGTCACTCCATAAGTACTAGGTAGTGAGGGGGGAAGTATCACCTATACTCCCTTATATCTATATATCTATGACCAAAAGTTCATAAAGTCCCTGGAAATATTGTTAAACATACATATCAATACATATACAAACAAATGGATGATAACACTAAGTGATGACTATCCAACGCTAGACTTCACCAGCTGAGTACACGGAGACGATGATGACACAGAAATAAACCACAGTAACAACCACAAGCTTGTGTAGAGACATCCACAGTGCGCGTAAAATAAAAATATAAATTGACCAAGACCACTAGACAGCAGAAATGACGAAAGATCACAATAAAAACATATATCCGAACACAACAAATATTATATGTAAATATAACGAAAAGAAAGAGAGAAAGAAAAAGAATATATACTGAAAATATACACAGATCTGACGTCAGACAACTCGGCTCTAGATATTGGTTAAGACTATTTCAATGCCCCTGCACGATACGTCAACTCATTAACGTTTTTCTTACAAAAATATCGTAAGCACCAGAAAGACAAATAAATTATTGTGCTGTATCCCGACTCTTGAGAAACACCCCAACAAATCCCCTACTCTTGACAAACACTGGACCACATACAAGTAACAGCTTAACAACCGAAAACAATATTTATAAGACAATGAGCAGCAAACAGAATGTCCACATCGTTGGCCGATAAATATGTGCCCACTAATCCGTCGCCAAAAGTTCTTTTTATTCAATGTCTACGACGCTAGATTTCAAACCGACTTCTTGTTTTGTTGAGTGGTTATTGAATTCACGTGGTGATCAAAAGTTCCAACTGTCGACAAAAGTTGAAGATGATAGTGATATCCGTAACGTTATTGTACTTTCTCTGTACGTGGTAATAATCCAAAGTGTTCTTTCGATTTGTTTTTACTCTCGTTGCGGAGATGGCGCTTCGCTGTATCATTAATGTTATGGATTTCCGTTATCCGACAAGATTCACCAAAAAAGAAAAGAAGAATGGCAGCCAATGTTCAGCGCTTTAAATTTGGATATACAGATCCTTATTGGCAAAGAAATACGACAATGGTTGCGATGACGATAAGTTAAAACTGTTTGCTCATAACAGAATAATGATGACAAAGGCTTGAACAAAGACGAACAATCAAGTCTGGTTTCACACAAAAACAGCTTGTTTATCCAGTTCCACTATGGAACATCTCAGTAACTTTCGACTGTCCACGGCCTTGGCCTTGCCGGACACCTCAATTTCTCTTTATCTCTCAGTGAAAAATTCCTCCGTAAAACAGTTTTCACACAAACTTGACAGCCCCACCCGGCTGCGGTATTAACTTCGTGGAAAATCACACTTTCCACTGCTGCCCTAGCACGGCTGTGGTGGGGGTTAACGTACCTTTCCCCTCGTACCTGGTCGCTGGTGTACCCACCCGTCCTATTTACTGCGTCGAATAATCTTGACCAGTTAACTTGCAACAACACCGTGCGCTTGCCTCCAGCACACACACACCTGTCAATTATCTTTGGTTCCCAATCCTGTCATTATCACCGACAGCGGATGTTCTACACACACACACGCTGCCCTCGCCACTCTGGATTCAACACTGGTCTTTCATCGCCGCGTCTACATTAACAACATAACGGGCCATTACAACTGAAAGACTCACATTAACAACATAACGGGCCATTACAACTGAAAGACTCACATTAACAACACAACGGGCCATTACAACTGAAAGACTCACATTAACAACATAACGGGCCATTACAATTGAAAGATCCACATTAACAACATAACGGGCCATTACAACTGAAAGATCCACATTAACAACATAACGGGCCATTACAACTGAAAGACTCACATTAACAACATAACGGGCCATTACAACTGAAAGATCCACATTAACAACATAACGGGCCATTACAACTGAAAGACTCACATTAACAACATAACGGGCCATTACAACTGAAAGATCCACATTAACAACATAACGGGCCATTACAACTGAAAGACTCACATTAACAACATAACGACCAACCACAACTGAAAGATCCACATTAACAACATAACAAGCCATTACAACTGAAAGACTCACATTAACAACATAACGGGCCATTACAACTGAAAGATCCACATTAACAACATAACGGGCCATTACAACTGAAAGACTCACATTAACAACATAACGACCCACTACAACTGAAAGACTCACATTAACAACATAACGAGCCACTACAACTGAAAAACTCACATTAACAACATAACGACCCACTACAACTGAAAGACTCACATTAACAACATAACGACCCACTACAACTGAAAAACTCACATTAACAACATAACGACCCACTACAACTGAAAGACTCACATTAACAACATAATGACCCACTACAATTGAAAGACTCACATTAACATCATAACGAGCCACTACAACTGAAAAACTTACATTAACAACATAACGACCCACTACAACTGAAAGACTCACATTAACAACATAACGACCCACTACAATTGAAAGACTCACATTAACAACATAACGAGCCACTACAACTGAAAAACTCACATTAACAACATAACGACCCACTACAACTGAAAGATTTACTGTCACACGTTTCTCTTGATGATAATATCACGAAGTTCTTACGATGATATGCTCATGATATTATTGTGTGATGGTCGTTGTCTAGGTAACGATACTCATGGTGTGTCAATGGAGATATCTGTCTTGCAATGTAACTCACCCCCGCAGCGCATATTCACCAGTCAATAAACAAGATTGAGTTGGCGCACATAATCATTTATTCCAGAAATAAGACGAACAGCCGGAACATATATATATATCCAGAAACAATGTAAATCCATAGCATATAAATATCCTCCTCACATATTAACCACACACATCACTGGCTTCTCAAGCCTGCTTCATATCACATCCACAAGACAGGTAATCCAGCTACCATCCACGACTGGATCTCCCACAATACAACCCACACATTGGGTTGGAGCCACTGCTCAACTATAGAACCCACTCTGGGTTTAGGCCTACACTCACTACAGAACCCACTCTGGGTTCAGGCCTGTCTTCACAACTAGAAGCACAACACAACACGGAGCTCTCTCTTAAACGACCTGACCCGCAGTCGGTCTCTTCTCTCACTGACTTTCCAGTCTCTTGACTTCACACAACACACCACTCTCTTTCGACCCATCCCCCCCTGGGGATTTCCACTCATATCCGCCCCATTATTTCTGAGGGTTGATTGTTTTCCTCGTAGCCAGGTCAGTCACTTTACTGTCTCCCACTCTCATCTCCATTCTTCCTCCTGCCCGGTCACTCAACTCAATGTCAGTGACCCAGGCTTATGTCATTTACATTAACAACATAACGAGCCATTACAACTGAAAGACTCACATTAACAACATAACGACCCACTACAACTGAAAGACTCACATTAACAACATAACGACCAACCACAACTGAAAGATCCACATTAACAACATAACGGGCCATTACAACTGAAAGGCTCACATTAACAACATAACGACCCACTACAACTGAAAGACTCACATTAACAACATAACGAGCCACTACAACTGAAAAACTCACATTAACAACATAACGACCCACTACAACTGAAAGACTCACATTAACAACATAACGACCCACTACAACTGAAAGACTCACATTAACAACATAACGAGCCACTACAACTGAAAAACTCACATTAACAACATAACGACCCACTACAACTGAAAGACTCACATTAACAACATAACGACCCACTACAACTGAAAGATTCACATTAACAACATAACGGGCCATTACAACTGAAAGACTCACATTAACAACATAACGACCCACTACAACTGAAAGACTCACATTAACAACATAACGACCAACCACAACTGAAAGATCCACATTAACAACATAACGGGCCATTACAACTGAAAGACTCACATTAACAACATAACGACCCACTACAACTGAAAGACTCACATTAACAACATAACGAGCCACTACAACTGAAAAACTCACATTAACAACATAACGACCCACTACAACTGAACGATTCACATTAATAACCAAACTGCCCACTATAGGCCTAACAGAGTCTACATTGAAAACTTAGCTAACCATTCTACTGCAACTGAACGGCCCACGTTAAAAAAACAAGCCACCAACTACAACTCAACCCCCGTTTACAACCCAGCGACCCACTACAACAAACGAACAAGCATCAACAACAATTGAGGAACCCCAGTGTCGCAACAACAACAAAACATTCGGATCAGTTATGTTAAAAGTGAGTTGCATATCCTTTACTGTACAGGACGCCGCAGTCAACCTCGGCATTTTTGTGGCTGTTTGTGATTTCTTGGTAAGTTTACGTTCAGCAGTTTGCCATTGCTTTCTGAAAGGCCGGTACTCATACCGTTGTGTGAAAATCAGTGCAAGGCGGTCTGCTGCCAAATCGCCCGCAGTTGTGTTTCGAAGGAAGTATGCGGGATTACGAATTACGTTTATCCCCTTCGCCACTGTGCCGGATCAGTCATACACAGTTCATAAACACACATGTATTGTTTGGCCCCTGCGCAGGTATAAGAAAGAAGTAAAGATCAGAGGACGCACCAGATACATGTAACATACAAATTGAAAACTATAGTTACCACTAGGAAGAAAGAAATACTGCAATGTAATGTACGGATATATGGGAATATTCTGAACGACCAGCACTCTGAAAGACCAAGTGAATCGGAACAACTATCTAGGACCATGACCAACTAGACACCTCCCAAAAAGGGTGTCTTCATTAGCCAGGTTTATCATCCACTCATCTCATCTCATCATGTTCCTCTTGTACCTTGCGGTGTGGAGGTGACGTATAAGCAGCGGAAGAGGGCTTCATGTATCGATATTCCCATGGACTCTGTTATTCCCTGCGTCCATCGTTTACGTCGTCGGCCTCTTCCTCTGCTTCCCTCTGGTCTGTACATCATTGCTTGTTGTGGTATACTGTTAGTTGGTAACCTACTTGCATGGCCAAACCATTCCGTTTGGGTCAGTCCGTTTATACTTCTTAGTTTTTCTACGAGCAGTATGAAGATCCCCTGTCGGCTTACTAGGCCAGTCGCAGGTTTAGGACAAACATCTGACCATAGGGAGTCCATCCCCTATGGTGAGCCATAGCCCCATTATCCCATGACCTCGCGGTCGTGGTTTCCCAGTCTACGCCGCATTGAGGTGGGGTTGACTTGTGTAGTCTGCGGGTCATCGGCAGGCTACTAATTTTCACTGTTCACCCCTCCTGGGAGAGGCTAGCCGATCCTAACCCTAAGAGTTATCATCCACACTAAGCCAAATCTATGGAACATGTGGAGATATACAAGCAGACGTAGGAATGGTCTAATTCAACTACAAATATAATATAGCAAGTGGTTACTAGATTAATTCCTTCACAAGCTATTTTGGCCTTCACTCGGTCCAGTTAAAGACTAAGAAGATGCCAACAAGCTCAAGTTGACAGCTTCTGTCTTTGGTTATACTCACACTGACGTCTGAAGATGTACGAAGAAGAATGCATTATTAAACATGTATTACATTAAACTTAATAAAACATATTTGAGTTGGACTTTCTTTATTTTAAACAGTTTCTAATTGTAAGCGGTTGACCTAGTGGCTAGAATACTAGGTTGTCGTTCAGGAGACCCGGGTTCGAATCTTCGGTGAGGTGATGGATATTCTTTTCTATTTGTGGTTTATTAGGTAGTTGAGTTGAGTTGGGTTGAGTTGAGCTAAGAACTGACATCACTGCAATCAGGACATTCCCATGCGCGCTCCGTCTCCTCGTTCAATAGCCAGCGAAGAGTCACACTACTAATCGTTCCCACCACGGTCTAATTGAAAGTTCTCCTGGTCTTCAATTTTGAGATTCTACCAGAACCCCTGCCGATCCCCTGCAATCCCATCCTTTCCACATACGGGTTCTCATTCTGTTCACTCACCTTCAGTAGTCTGCCATTGCTTTCTGAACGGCCGACCCTTCATGCCCTCATAAACAACGCAAGGCACTCTGCTTGCAAATCTCCCTCAGTTGGTTTCGAACCCTCAATTCGGTATGGCGTGAAATTATGACGCTGCGCGTTTCATATCTTTAAAGGAGATCAATTTGGCCGAATGAATAAGCGTGCTCGTTCTTAAACTTCCGGTGTGCTGATGGTAACTGGTTCAACCCCAACACCAGGCAGATGAGACAAATTATAAAATTAATAATAGATTATTAAGGGCAGCAGATGAGATAGATTGTAAAAGGAATAATAGATGATAGAGGGCAGACAGATGAGATTGACTGTAAACTATATAGGTGATACGTAGGCGAGTACTAAAATCGCGAGGATTGACTTTACGGTACCTTTTTCTTCATTTACACGGAGAACGGATAGCCGTTTGCCGAAAGAATAGCACACAGCATGAAATCCGAACTCACAAAGCACGAACGCACAAAGCACCAATTCCGTAGCCCTAGCGATGATCGCCAGGAGTCTCCGGAAAACACTGTACTCATGCTGGAAACGAACGTAGTCCGGGGAACGACTTTCAGGGCGCGAGGCAGACGGCTACTGCACCACGGAGGACCAGCCCCACCCCCTAGGTAGGAATAATTGGAAAAAGAGATAGGCAGATTATCGTCTCGTTCGTTGTAACCCTTTTTTTTAAATAAAGTTGAATTGAATTGAATTGAAGTTTTAGTCGTGACAAGAAGTCAACTTTTTTATGTTGATATATCTGAGAGATTGTTGAGACTCCCAAACAGCTTTGTGTGAATGTTTGTCTCTGTGGGCCAATGCCCTTCTAGAAGCTACAAACGTGTGGGCCAGTCTGGAAGAATGTTCGGATGTCTGCTCTGCAGGCCATATTATTCTTGGTATCAACTTTAGTATGTGCGCGTGACGGTTCAGTTTTCTTGTCTGCTTTGCTCAATCAGACAGTAATAGTTGATTGCCTCGCCGTTGGTTGAGTTTTCTGATCAACCTGATCGGGTTCTTTTCATTGGAGGTGATTATTCTGTTTCGCCTCATTGTGACCTCTCTTTAACTAACATATCAGCTCTTTTATTTCCGGGTCAGCCACAATGGGATGGTACCTACTGTAGGACAATTATTTTGTTAGTGTTTATTTTACTTAGCTTTCTCTTTAACTCTGAGTTTGTCACCGCTGGTAGCTTGTAGAACTGATACTGTGTCAGACAGAAATACAACCCATTGGCTTGTTCAGTTACTTATCGTTTCTGCAAGTTTTCAGGGTTTTACTTCAGCACAGTAGGCAGATATGAAAGAAAAATGAACACGCAGACAGATGAATGTACAATACAAAAGGAACAGGCAGATGTACTGTAAAATGAACAAGAAATGGGCGGAAAGATTGATAAAGAACCAAAGAAGAGGCAAATAGATATTAAAAGATACAAGGAACAGACAGATTGAATATATGAGATACAAAGAACAGAGAGTGTATGAGATGCAAGGAAAAAATTTATGGAATGTATGAAATACCAGAAACGGACATGAGGATTGTAATAGACAGACGGGACAGGTGAATTAACTGTAAAGAGATTACAAAATGGACAGACAAATTCCAAATTGAGCAAACAACTGGCAGAATAAGCGTAAGGGGGATCAAACACAGGAGACCCGCTTCAAAACGGAACCAACACAAAACCAGGAAATATCAAAAACGCTGTTTGTATTTAATTTATATTTTGTTTTATTTCATTGCGAATGAACAAGCCAAAGTTGTTTGTTACATACTAAATGTTTTGCATATCCTTTACAGGACATCGCTGTCAACATCAGCATCTTTCAGCTATATGTTGATTTCTTGGCAAGATTACGCTCAGTTTGTTACATACTAGAGACTATATATCAACAGTCTGTTATCACTGCTCACTGAGTATGTCTGTTAGCATGGCAGGCGACAAGAAGGAACATTATTTCCTCACACTTACATTTACTTACCCACATTTACTTAATAATCACTTACTTACATTTACTTGCATTCACTTCCCTTTATGTAAATTCACTTACATTTACTTGCATTCACTTACCTTTACGTACATTTACTTACTTACATTCACTTACACATACTTACATTCACTTGTGCTTATTTAAATTTGCTTACACTTGCTTATATCCGATTACATTCACTTACATGTATTTACATTCACATACTTACATTCACTTACATGTATTTACATTCACTTATATTGATTTACATTCTCTTAAATCCGCTTACATTCACTTACATCCGCAATTACACAGGAGGCTAAGTACTGGACATACTGGAGAACATTATACACCACGAGTCCAACCGGCACCGACCACGTCCGCCTCATCACGCACCAATACCCCACCAGCCAATCTGTCCGCCTGCTCGTTTCCCACCACACCAGCGTGTCCTGGGTTACAAATCCAACAGGTGCTCTCTATTTTTGATTGTAGAACGGAAGCCTGCCACTCTGCTCGAAGCATGCCTGTCTTCACCTTTCTCATCATAATTTGTGAGTCTGGTCACAATCACGGCAGGTGTGTGCTGTTTGTTCTCCAATCAGCGGAACGCTGAGAAAAGGGGCCAGTGGGGGAGATATCGAGAGGTGAATTCAATACCGGCTGACTACCAGCAAAAAACGCTAAAGATACTAATAAGTGAATAAGTGGAATGCTCAATAGTACAGAGGTTACGGATGTTGAAGAGTTCAGAGGTTAAGGATGTTGAAGAGTTCAGAGGTTAAGGATGTTGATGAGTACAGAAGTTAAGGATGTTGATGAGTACAGAAGTTAAGGATGTTGAAGAGTACAGAGGTTAAGGATGTTGAAGAGTACACAGGTTAATGTTGTTGAAGAGTACAGAAATTAAGGAATTTGAAGAGTACAGAAGATAAGAATGATGAATAGTACAGAAGGAATATTGAACACTACAGAAGTTAAATCTATCAACAGTACAGAAGTCCAGAATGCTGCATACTACAGAAGATAAGGATTCCAACAAGTAACGAATATAAGACTGCTGAAAGATACAAAATATAAGACTGCTGAAAGATACAAAATATAAGAATGCTGAAAGATACAAAATATAAGAATGTTGAAAGATACAAAATATAAGAATGTTGAAAGATACAAAATATAAGAATGCTGAAAGATACAAAATATAAGAATGTTGAAAGATACAAAATATAAGAATGCTGAAAGATACAAAATATAAGAATGTTGAAAGATACAACATACAAGAATGCTGAAAGATACAAAATACAAGAATGCTGAAAGATACAAAATATAAGAATGCTGAAAGATACAAAATATAAGAATGCTGAAAGATACAAAATATAAGAATGCTGAAAGATACAAAATATAAGAATGCTGAAAGATACAAAATACAAGAATGCTGAAAGATACAAAATAGAAGAATGTTGAAAGATACACAATATAAGAATGCTGAAAGATACACAATATAAGAATGCTGAAAGATACAAAATATAAGTATGCTGAAAGATACAAAATATAAGAATGCTGAAAGATACAAAATACAAGAATGCTGAAAGATACACAATATAAGAATGCTGAAAGATACAAAATACAAGAATGCTGAAAGATACAAAATATAAGAATGCTGAAAGATACACAATATAAGAATGCTGAAAGATACAAAATATAAGAATGCTGAAAGATACAAAAAATAAGAATGCTGAAAGATACACAATATAAGAATGCTGAAAGATACAAAATATAAGAATGCTGAAAGATACACAATATAAGAATGCTGAAAGATACAAAATATAAGAATGCTGAAAGATACACAATATAAGAATGCTGAAAGATACAAAATATAAGAATGCTGAAAGATACACAATATAAGAATGCTGAAAGATACACAATATAAGAATGCTGAAAGATACACAATATAAGAATGCTGAAAGATACAAAATATAAGAATGCTGAAAGATACAAAATATAAGAATGCTGAAAGATACAAAATATAAGAATGCTGAAAGATACACAATATAAGAATGCTGAAAGATACAAAATATAAGAATGCTGAAAGATACACAATATAAGAATGCTGAAAGATACAAAATATAACAATGCTGAAAGATACACAATATAAGAATGCTGAAAGATACAAAATATAAGAATGCTGAAAGATACAAAATACAAGAATGCTGAAAGATACAAAATACAAGAATGCTGAAAGATACACAATATAAGAATGTTGAAAGATACAAAATATAAGAATGTTGAAAGATACAAAATATAAGAATGTTGAAAGGTACAAAATATAAGAATGCTGAAAGATACAAAATATAAGAATGTTGAAAGGTACAAAATATAAGAATGTTGAAAGGTACAAAATATATGAATGCTGAAAGATACAAAATATAAGAATGTTGAAAGGTACAAAATATAAGAATGTTGAAAGATACAAAATATATGAATGCTGAAAGATACAAAATATAAGAATGCTGAAAGATACAAAATATAAGAATGTTGAAAGATACAAAATATAAGAATGTTGAAAGATACACAATATAAGAATGCTGAAAGATACAACATATAAGAATGCTGAAAGATACACAATATAAGTATGCTGAAAGATACAAAATATAAGAATGCTGAAAGATACACAATATAAGAATGCTGAAAGATACCCAATATAAGAATGCTGAAAGATACACAATATAAGAATGCTGAAAGATACAAAATATAAGAATGCTGAAAGATACAAAATATAAGAATGCTGAAAGATACAAAATGCAAGAATGCTGAAAGATACACAATATAAGAATGTTGAAAGATACAAAATATAAGAATTTTGAAAGATACAAAATATAAGAATGCTGAAAGATACAAAATATAAGAATGCTGAAAGATACAAAATACAAGAATGCTGAAAGATACAAAATATAAGAATGTTGAAAGATACACAATATAAGAATGCTGAAAGATACAAAATATAAGAATGCTGAAAGATACAAAATATAAGAATGCTGAAAGATACAAAATATAAGAATGCTGAAAGATACAAAATATAAGAATGCTGAAAGATACACAATATAAGAATGCTGAAAGATACAAAATATAAGAATGCTGAAAGATACAAAATATAAGAATGCTGAAAGATACACAATATAAGAATGCTGAAAGATACACAATATAAGAATGCTGAAAGATACAAAATATAAGAATGCTGAAAGATACAAAATATAAGAATGCTGAAAGATACAAAATACAAGAATGCTGAAAGATACACAATATAAGAATGTTGAAAGATACAAAATATAAGAATGTTGAAAGATACACAATATAAGAATGCTGAAAGATACAAAATATAAGTATGCTGAAAGATACAAAATATAAGAATGCTGAAAGATACAAAATACAAGAATGCTGAAAGATACAAAATATAAGAATGCTGAAAGATACAAAATATAAGAATGCTGAAAGATACAAGATATAAGAATGTTGAAAGATACAAAATATAAGAATGCTGAAAGATACACAATATAAGAATGCTGAAAGATACAAAATATAAGAATGCTGAAAGATACAAAATATAAGAATGCTGAAAGATACAAAATATAAGAATGCTGAAAGATACACAATATAAGAATGCTGAAAGATACACAATATAAGAATGCTGAAAGATACAAAATATAACTATGCTGAAAGATACAAAATATAAGAATGCTGAAAGATACAAAATATAAGAATGTTGAAAGATACAAGACATAAGACTGCTGAAAGATACAAATATAAGAATGCTGAAAGATACAAAATATAAGAATGCTGAAAAATACACAATATAAGAATGCTGAAAGATACAAATATAAGAATGCTGAAAGATACACAATATAAGAATGCTGAAAGATACAAAATATAAGAATGCTGAAAGATACAAAATACAAGAATGCTGAAAGATACACAATATAAGAATGCTGAAAGATACACAATATAAGAATGCTGAAAGATACACAATATAAGAATGCTGAAAGATACACAATATAAGAATGCTGAAAGATACACAATATAAGAATGCTGAAAGATACAAAATATACCTATGCTGAAAGATACAAAATATAAGAATGCTGAAAGATACAAAATATAAGAATGTTGAAAGATACAAATATAAGAATGCTGAAAGATACACAATATAAGAATGCTGAAAGATACAAAATACAAGAATGCTGAAAGATACAAAATATAAGAATGCTGAAAGATACACAATATAAGAATGCTGAAAGATACACAATATAAGAATGCTGAAAGATACACAATATAAGAATGCTGAAAGATACACAATATAAGAATGCTGAAAGATACAAAATACAAGAATGCTGAAAGATACAAAATATAAGAATGCTGAAAGATACACAATATAAGAATGCTGAAAGATACAAATATAAGAATGCTGAAAGATACACAATATAAGAATGCTGAAAGATACAAATATAAGAATGCTGAAAGATACAAAATATAAGAATGCTGAAAGATACAAAATATAAGAATGCTGAAAGATACAAATATAAGAATGCTGAAAGATACACAATATAAGAATGCTGAAAGATACAAAATACAAGAATGCTGAAAGATACAAAATATAAGAATGCTGAAAGATACACAATATAAGAATGCTGAAAGATACACAATATAAGAATGCTGAAAGATACACAATATAAGAATGCTGAAAGATACACAATATAAGAATGCTGAAAGATATAGAAGCTAAGGATACACCATTGTTATCCTAATAATAATGCTATGAACAAAGCAACAAAATAACAATCTTTAACACTTCTAGGATAAATCACAACAAAGGCAAATTATAAATATATAAACATGATACACTAATGTGTAGTTCCAAATCCTCCAGACCCCCGGAAAGGTTAACCCGGTCAACAAATGCCCGCAGAAGTCGGATGTGTCGGCCTAACGGCGCAAGAACGCAGCTCTGCTGTAAACAGGCACAACGCAATCACGTCCGAAAAAAAACTCCGGATGAACGCAGAAGAAGAAGAAGAAGAAGAAGAAGAAGAAGAAGAAGAAGAAGAAGAAGAAGAAGAAGAAGAAGAAGAAGAAGAAGAAGAAGAAGTCCTCCAGACACTGGAATTAATCATGGAAAGAAACACGTGTGAAATGTTGTGCATTGTATATTACCGGACTTGCTAACTCTCACTCTGATATAGCAGTTTAACTCTTTCTGTCTCATGGCGTTGAGCTTTGAACGAATAAACGTGCAAATCAAGCACCAAATTAACAACGCGATAAAGGAAATGTTTTTGTTCACTCGCTTTTGTCTACTCCGTGGCGAAGTGGTCAATCCGGTTGACTCGGGCTCCGAAGGTTGAGGGTTCGATTCCGGTCCGCATCCTTCGGTTCACGAGTGAAATATTTCGGAGACTCCCGTGGGTCGTCGCTAGAGCCACAGAGTTCGTGCTTTGTGCGACGCTTTCCGCGCTGCGGAAAGAGATCGAGCATTATAGGATAAAACCCGGTGCAGTGAAGTCGACCCTGTCGACTTTTAAGCGACTTTTATTAACTGGACTGATTTTTGTGTGTGGATTAGCTTTCATAATTACCGATGTCCCTCGCCAATAGGCGAACCCACTCCGATTTCTGCGGTACTTGTAATTTACGTCCCCAAGTCAAGGACGGGAAGTCAACATTGTAGTCCAACTGACAGGTGTAGGAGTTGAACCCGCGACCTCGGCATCAGCACACCGGATGTTTAAATACAGTAGCTCTTATCCATTGCATCATGCAGTCCTCCATTAGAGGAATGACAGAGGCAATTTAAATCAAGCGGGCTAACAAAATAAGGATGGAGTAGTGAGGTCGGCGGTATTCCCTATCAAAGAAGGAGTAAGGTGCCTCCTCCCCTCCGCTAGCCTACTAATTGTACTTGAGCAAGAAAGGGTACCCATTTAGCTCACCCAACCATTGTAAAACATGCAACCATGTGAGCAAGTGCAAGGCTGAGCTGTAGAGCTGTCGACAGATAGTTGTTGGTGACGGTTTCAAATTCACCACAGTAGACAGACGATCTCTTTACAGAGACAGTTAGTCGCGGTCACCGACCAGCGTGGTCACTGCCAAGAAGGAAATCAGTTGCAATCTACCTCCTTCACATGTGCCTGCAAAACTATAGTAGTCAAGGAAATTGTGGAGAAAGTTTATGGGGATACAGTTCTACATATGACAAGCCACTGGATTATAACGAATAAGATAATAACTAACTACTTGCTCCTGGCCGCCTTGACAGACGATAGTTTGTGACATTGTGCTTCACACTGGCATCTGGCCGCCTTGACAGAAGATAGTTTGTGACATTGTGCTTCACATTGGCACCTGGCCGCCTTGACAGATGATACTTTGTGACACTGTGCTTCACACTGGCATCTGGCCGCCTTGACAGATGATAGTTTGTGACATTGTGCTTCACACTGGCATCTGGCCGCCTTGACAGATGATAGTTTGTGACATTGTGCTTCACACTGGCACCTGACTGCCTTGACAGATGATAGTTTGTGACATTGTGCTTCACACTGGCACCTGGCTGCCTTGACAGATGATAGTTTGTGACATTGTGCTTCACATTGGCACCTGGCCGCCTTGACAGATGATAGTTTCTGACACTGTGTTTCACACTGGCATCTGGCCGCCTTGACAGATGATAGTTTGTGACATTGTGCTTCACACTGGCACCTGGCCACCTTGACAGATGATAGTTTGTGACACTGTGCTTCACACTGGCATCTGGCCGCCTTGACAGATGATAGTTTGTGACACTGTGCTTCACACTGGCATCTGGCCGTGTAGACAGATGATAGTTTGTGACATTGTGCTTCACACTGGCATCTGGCCGCCTTGACAGATGATAGTTTGTGACATTGTGCCTCACACTGGCATCTGGCCGTGTAGACAGATGATAGTTTGTGACATTGTGCTTCACACTGGCACCTGGCCGCCTTGACAGATGATAGTTTGTGACATTGTGCCTCACACTGGCATCTGGCCGTGTAGACAGATGATAGTTTGTGACATTGTGCTTCACACTGGCATCTGGCCGCCTTGACAGATGATAGTTTGTGACATTGTGCCTCACACTGGCCGTGTAGACAGATGATAGTTTGTGACATTGTGCTTCACACTGGCACCTGGCTGCCTTGACAGATGATAGTTTGTGACATTGTGCTTCACACTGACACCTGGTCGCCTTGACAGATGATAATTTGTGACACTGTGCTTCACACTGTCATCTGGCCGCCTTGACAGATGATAGTTTGTGACATTGTGCTTCACACTGGCATCTGACCGCCTTGACAGACGATAGTTTGTGACACTGCTTCACACTGGCATCTGGCCGCCTTGACAGATAATAGTTTGTGACATTGTGCTTCACATTGGCACCTGGCCGCCTTGACAGATGATAGTTTGTGACATTGTGCTTCACACTGGCATCTGGCCATGTAGACAGATGATAGTTTGTGACCTTGTGCCTCACACTGGCATCTGGCCGTGTAGACAGATGATAGTTTGTGACATTGTGCTTCACACTGGCATCTGGCTGTGTAGACAGATAATAGTTTCTAACATTGTGCCTCACGCTGGCACCTGGCCGTGTAGACAGATGATAGTTTGTGACATTGTGCTTCACACTGGCATCTGGCCATGTAGACAGATGATAGTTTGTGACATTGTGCTTCACACTGGCATCTGGCCGTGTAGACAGATGATAGTTTGTGACATTGTGCCTCACACTGGCATCTGGCCGTGTAGACAGATGATAGTTTGTGACATTGTGCTTCACACTGGCACCTGGCCGTCTTGACAGATGATAATTTGTGACATTGTGCTTTAAAATAAAGGCGTAATAACTAGAACCTGTGGCAGAGACCAGGAGTTATACCTCTTCACAGCACAAAGCCTGGGCTCTCTTGTAGAGACCATGAGTTGTCCATGCAGCTTTATTCCTTTCTCAGCCTGTCTAGTTTTCTCCAGAGATAAAGGTAATACCAATACATCTGGAACAAGACAAGCTGCAGAAGATGCCTGATCAGCAAAGCAGTGCTTTAACTGCCCGCCTGTTGGAGCTTCGATCCTAGACCAGTTGCTATAACAAATGGAGAACTAATTAGATAAACAGTTGGGTTGTCAGTCTCTTAACTAAGAGACCAGGGTTCGTAACTGACAGTAAGGTATGGACTGTGTATCTATCAGAGGTGAAGTGAACACACTAATCTGTAAATTGTGTAGTGACTTATCTACGGGCAAGTGGACTGGAACACTCAGCTCTTCTAAACCTCTTTGGCATCACTAGCAATGATATACATGCCAGCAAGATAATATAGTATAGCTAAATGAATACATGACTCGTGGATAGTATAGTATAGTTATATCAACACATGTGAAGTGGATACAATAGTATAGTTACACCAACACATGTCATAAAGATAGTATAATATAAAGTCGCTTAAAAGTCGACATGGTCGACTTCATTGCACCGGGTTTTATCCCATATGGCTCGGTCTCTTTCCGCAGCACGGAAAGCGTGACACAAAGCACGAACTCTGTAGCTTTTAGCGACGACCCACAGGAGTCTCTGAAACATTTAACTCGTAAACCAAAGGGCGCGGCCCGGAATCGAACCCACAACCTTCGGAGCACGAGTCAAACGGCTTGACCACTTCACCACAGAGACACCAAGAGGATAGAACAGTGTAGTTGTACCCAACACATGGCATGAAGATATTTTAGTATGGTTCTACCAACACATGTCTTGAGGACAGCATGTTTATCATAGACAGATAGTATGTATAGCTGTACCCAACATATGACATGCGGATAGCATAGTATAGGTGTAATAACATGTTTCAAAGGATACTATAGTATAGTTGTAGCCCCACATGACATGATGATAGTATAGTATAGTTATAGCAACATATGAGTATAGTATAGTATAGTATAGCACATGGCATGACATCAGTATAGTATAGTATAGTATAGTACATGGCATGACATCAGTATAGTTTAATATAGTATAGTATAGTACAGTACAGTATAGCACCACATGACATGAGCATACAGACTATACAGTATAGTTAAAGCAACATATGACATGAGTATAGTATTAGTTATAGCAACATATGGCATGTGTATAGTATGGTACAGTACAGTACAGTATACAGTATGATAGATATATCACCATAAGATTAATATCACCATAAAACACCATAACAACCATATTATACTATCTTTATGACATGTGTTGGTATAACTATACTATTGTATCCTATATATAATATAGGAGGCTGAGTGGTCTCGAGGTATGGTGTCTACCTCGAGTGCTGGAGGTCCCGGGTTCAAGCCCCAGTGAGGGCCAGGATTTTTTCATGTGGACTTCTAGTAACAAAATTTCTCCTGGTCTCTGGGTAGTGAGATCGGATGCCTGTGTGTATTGTTGCAAACGTAAAAAATCCCTTGGCAAAATTTTGAGTTAAAAATCTACCAAGTATTTCAGTATCTTCGCTGGTGCTACGGATTTCGTGCACTTAGCTGAGATTCTCTGGACTCAGGCTTGAATTACGAGTAGAACGGAGCAATTATGGGTTGCACCCGTGTGCCGTGATGTTGATCCGTCGACTATAGTATAGTATAGTATGGTGTGGTATGGTATGGTATGGTATGGTATGTCAGAAATCAATTGAGGAACCCGCTGAGGCCACTAAGACAGTTACATAATAAACACACATAGTACTGTTTGGCACTCAAGGAAGGAGAAGAAGAAAGTAGAGACGAGAGGACACACTAGAGAACATAAAATTTGAAAGCTATAGTTATCGACCGGGATTTGAACCTGTTACCTCCAAATGACAACAGCGCCTCGCTGCAGGAACAAGTGTGCTTCGACACACTTCGACATGGTATGGTATGGTATAGTATAGTATAGTATAGTATAGTATAGAGCAACACTTTACATGACAACAGTATAGTATAGTCATAGCAACATCATGCCACAAATATAGTATAGTATAATCATGCCACAAATATAGTATAGTATAATCATACCAAATCACGCCAACAACAGAAGGAATTCAGAACACTCTAGCATGCATGCAGTAACCAATAAACATATGGTGAGTTACTTGGTACAGCACAAATTAATGCAAGCACAGAGAGAGAATTAATGTAATTACATGGTGATTTAATGGGAGTACAGCATGAGTACAGTACACACACACCTCTGTACGTTGTGTCAACGTAGTTGCACAAACCTACAGGGTATGATCTGTGAATACAGCCACTGGTTGTTATACAGAAAATAGTTAATCATTTCTATCCAGGTTGAGACATTTGATTACCATATATCTCATCTCTTTTCTCTCTTCTCTTGTTTCATATGTCTCCTAACTATTATTTCTCTTGTCTTCTTTCTCTCTTATCTGTCTTTCATTTCTCTCACTTCTACATCTCTCGCTCCACTCTTATGTTTCATATCTTCCCTATCGATTTTTTCTCTTCTCTTTTCACTCTCTTCTCCTTCTCTGCTATTTTATACTCTCATCTCTCCCTTTTAATCTCTCCCTTTTCATTATCTTTCTCATTTCTCTCTTTTCTCCTCTAGCTTACTTTAATCTGTCTCTTATCTTTCACTCTCTGTTTTAATCTCTCTCTTTTGTCTATTTGTCTCTCTCTCTATCTTTTTCTCTCTTCTGTCTCTTAACTCTTCTATCTATTTTCTTTCTTGTCTTCTATCTCTATAGTCTCTTACTTCTCTCGTTTTCTTACTCTAATTTCTCTCTCCGCTCTCTTCAATCTCTGATCTTTCCTAATTATTATCTCTCTAGTCTCTCTTTTTTAATCTCTTCCTCTTTTTCCCTGGCTTTCTTTTCTCTCTCTCTCTCTCTCTCTCTCTCTCTCTCTCTCTCTCTCTCTCTCTCTCTCTCTCTCTCTCATAACCACACACAAACACACAGCGTTGCCAAGAGATCTGGATGCATGCAAGCATTATAAAACTCATCTAACTATCCAAAATGAAATTAAATGCAAACATCAGTGACCGTAACCTGCAACCTGCACATAATTCCTCACTAATCTGCTCATTGTCTGTGACTGACTTCTGTGCACAGGATAGACTCATCATCACCCTATTCTGTGCACAGGATAGACTCATCATCACCCTGTTCTGTGCACAGGATAGACTCATCATCACCCTGTTCTGTACTCAGGATAGACTCATCATCACCCTGTTCCGTGCTTGTAAGCATGGCGGTCATCTCACAAGATCACCAGAGTCAGCTGTTTTCTTGTCTCGACCATGCCATGTGGCCAAGCCATTCAGATATTTACTTCTCTGTCTTCTTATTGTTATTTCCTCCTCACTCTTGCCAGTTGTCACCAAGTTCTCCAGTTTATTTCTTCTCATAACATGTCCCAAAGAAATCTCTATGTCTAATGTCTCTAATCATTTTATGGCTTTCATTTGTTTCTTGTAGGACTTGTTCATTGGTTTGTTCTCTGTCCATGATATTCTTTGCATTTTCCTCATAAACCACATTTCCATTGTTATTAGATTTATTTTAGCTTGTCTGCTTATTGTCAATGTTTCACATGCATACAAAAGTACAGGTTCTATGTAGCCCTTGGTGGGTGACATCCGTAATCCAGCAAGCTTCCAGGGCTTCACGATTGATAAAAGTGGTTTTACTGTTGGTTTGTTGTGCGTGCATGCATGGTTATTTTCTCTCAAAGATACACATTGGTTTTGTGTTGTTAATAGCACCGTGTGTCTATATACAGTCAAGATGTGTCTGTATAGTCAAGTTAAGTCAAGGTAAGGTATTATATATACAGTCCAGTCAACTCAAGGTGTGTCTATTTACAGTCAAGTTAAAATGTGTCTAGATACAGTCAAGTCAAGATGTGTCTATATACAGCCCTGTCAAGTCAAGGTGTGTCTATTTGAAGTCAAGATGTGTCTATAAACAGTCGTCATGTCAAGATGTGTCTATTTGCAGTCAAGATGTGTCTATATACAGTCCAGTCTAGTCAAGATGTGTCTATTTGCAGTCAAGATGTGTATATACAGTCCAGTCTAGTCAAGATGTGTCTATTTGCAGTCAAGATGTGTCTATATACAGTCCAGTCCAGTCAAGGACCCCCTGTCCTGCTATGAGGCTTGTTAGGTAGACGCTCCAAACCTCATATTTTTCCCCAAGCAGCACCGGAAGGGTTACGTGGTCAATATAACTGTCATCAATATAACTGTCGTCAATATAACTGTCGTCAATATAACTGTCATCAATATAACTGTCATCAATATAACTGTCGTCAATATAACTGTCATCAATATAACTATCATCAATATAACTGTCATCAATATAACTGTCGTCAATATAACTGTCATCAATATAACTATCATCAATATAACTGTCATCAATATAACTGTCGTCAATATAACTGTTGTCAATATAACTGTCATCAATATAACTGTCAATATAAATGTCGTCAATACAACTGTCGTCAATATAACGCATTGTCAATATAACTGTCATCAATATAACTGTCGTCAATATAACTGTCATCAATATAACTGTCGTCAATATAACTGTCATCAATATAACTATCATCAATATAACTGTCATCAATATAACTGTCGTCAATATAACTGTCATCAATATAACTATCATCAATATAACTGTCATCAATATAACTGTCATCAATATAACTGTCGTCAATATAACTGTCATCAATATAACTGTCATCAATATAACTGTCGTCAATATAACTGTCATCAATATAACTGTCGTCAATATAATTATCGTCAATATAACTGTCGTCAATATAATTGTGGCCGCCTTGACTTTCAAGGTAATATCCAGGGACTAATTTTTGATGGAGCGACCTGGAAACCAAATAAATCCCACCAGGAGGGGATTCAAATACAAGATCACCAGCCTACAGTCAAGCGTGCTAGCCGCTCGCTGCACTACGCCTGCTCCCCTGTCAGCCCACATGCAACATTTAAAAATGGCAATTCAACACAAACAGTATTAGAACTCTGATTAGAAAACACAACCTAGTGTATATAACAATAAAGAAAATCACAACTTATAAATCAAGAATAAAATAAATCACACACTTGGTTTACCATAAAAACAACCAAAACTGAAGTCATCAACAAACTGTATATACAAACATTTACAAACTAGATCTGGGTAAGTCAACATTTGGCCGTGCTAGTTTCTGCCATATCTAGTTCATCGCCAAGTAAGTTTGATAAATATACATTATTATGTAGTCGATTCTTTACAGAATTTTGCTCTATCACGGCAGGCCGAAAATCCTCTCCATCTCTCGCCATTTCTCTCATCTGACACACAAGGCATCTGCAATGTCTTATGGTCATCTTCGAGTTGACTGACCGTCGCCTCTTCGTCCAGGAACCACGCCTTCCATCACTGTTCTCTCCCAGCCAGTGTGACATTAAATCTGGCCAAAGCATTTCAGTTTAGACGACAAGATTCTGTTTTTGTGCCAGCTTTCTTAGGTGTTCAGATCTCGTCGGATTTCAATATTCTTCTTCTTCTTGGTCCATATAATCTAAGAATTTTTCTGTAACACCCGAGCTCAAAAACCCCAGTTTGTTTCTTTAGTGATTGCAGATTTGTCCATTTGTCACTTCTTTGAGTCATCAACATTCTGTCAACTGATATTGACTTTCCTCAGGCACTTTATTTCAGTTGTATCAGCCTCTACAGAATCTCTCATCTCTTTCCTGCTCAGTTTTTCACTAGGGAAAGTATGTTTCTTTGACATATCAACATTATGGCTACCGATATTTACTTTCCCCACGTAAAAATGATAGCCATGGTGGCATAGTAGTTAGTGCGCTTCCCAAGACACTGGTCCAGGTTTAAACCCCAAAGTGGCAGGATTCTTGCTGTCTGACCAGTCCAGCTCCTGAAGTCGACCCAGATTCGTAAAATATGTACCAACCAATTTTCAGAATTTGATTGGAATTGTCTGTATGTGGTGAGGAAGGGAACTGGCCACCCGACCTCATTTATGTCATAGTCTACAACAGTGGTTCTCAACCTTTTTTGGCCCATGCACCCCTTCGTTATATGTTCAGAATGTCATTCCCCCCCCCCCTTTTGTATTTCCTCCCTATAAATTTCCCCCACCCCTAGACAGTATACGTAAAAATGGAAGCTAAATTTAATAACACATACTAGAACAAGTCTAGACGTCTACATAAAATGTGGTTTGCAGATCTACTTATGTTATAAAATGAATTTCAGAAGAGCGAGAAGTACATAACAGTAAAGTATGGAGGAAAAAACAATATCAAGTAATGATATTCCGGGGGAATTCCCCACCGGTTGAGAACCACTGGTCTAGAATATGTAAAGATCTTACACTTCACAGCAGTATCTGTCAAACTGCTACATTTGTGTGATAGCACATTTCCTTATCAGGGCATTATTTACAGCATACTGACTACAGATAATATTGACTTTTCTGTGACAATTTAAGCAAAGTGGTGTATAAGTGTGTGACATACCAGGGCATTCTATACAACATGTGTACTGCTGATATTGACTTTTTTGTGACAATTTATGTCAAGTGTTGTACAAGTGTGTGACATACCAAGGCATGCTGTACAACATGTGTACTACTGATAATATTGACTTTCCTGTGACAATTTAAGCAAAGTGGTGTACATATGTGTGACATACCAGGGCAATCTAAACAACACGTGTACTACTGATAATATTGACTTTTTTGTGACAATTTATGTCAAGTGTTGTACAAGTGTGTGACATACCAAGGCATTCTGTACAACATTCTGACTACTGATAATATTGACTTTTCTGTGACAAATTAAGTGGTGTGTAAATGTGTGACATAACAGGGAATTCTATACAATATATGGACTACTGATAATATTAACTTTTCTGTGACAAATTTATGGACTACTGATAATATTAACTTTTCTGTGACAAATTTAAGTCAAATGTTGTATTTGTGTGTGACATACCAAGGCATTCTATACAATATACGGACTACTGATAATATTGACTTTCTGTGACAAGTTTATATCAAGAGTTGTACAAGTGTGTGATATACCAGGGCATTCTTTAAAACAGTGGTTCTCAACTGGTGGGGAATTCCCCCCCCCCCCCCCAGGGGGGAATTTTAGGGTTTTGCGGGGGGGGGGGGGGGTTAATATAATTTCAAGATCACCTTAATACAAGAACCGAATAATTAATTCCCTTCATACTTTAGGGTTCTGTGGTTCTGTACATCTCACCCTTCTAAAATTCATTTTATAGACTCACAAATCACGTTTTATGTGGACATCTAGACTTGTTTTAGTATGTGCTATTAAATTTAGCTTCCATTATTACATATACTGTGTAGGGGCAAGGAGGGGGGGAATTTTTAGGTAGGAAATACGAAAGGGGTGAATGACATTCTGAAAATATGGTGAAGGGGGACACGGGCCAAAAAAGGTTGAGAACCACTGCTTTAAAACATACTGACTGCTGATAATATTGACTTTTCTGTGACAAATGTAAGTGATGTATAAATGTGTGACATAACAGGAAATTCTATGCAACATATGGACTACTAATAATATTGACATTTCTGTGACAAATTAAAGTCAAATGTTGTATAAATGTGTAACATACCACGGCATTCTATACAACATACTACTGATAATATTGATTTTTCTGTGACAAATGTAAGTGGTGTATAAATGTGTGACATACCACAGCATTCTATACAACATGTGGACTACTAATAATATTGACTTTTCTGTGACAAGTTAAGTCAAATTTGTATAAGTGTGTGACATACCAGGGCATGCTACATAATATATGGACTACTGATAATATTGACTTTTCTGTGACAAATTTAAGTCCAATGTTGTATAAGTGTGTGAAATACCAGGGCATTCTGTACAACATTCTGACTACTGATAATATTGACTTTTCTGAGACAAATTTATATCAAGTGTTGTATACGTGTGTGACATACAGGGGCATTCTATACAACATATTGACTATTGGCAATATTGACTTTTCTGAGACAAATTTAACTCAATTGTTGTACAAGTGTTTAAAGCATCAGAGCATTCTGTACAACATTCTGACTACAGATAATTAATCTTAACACTGTTAATAATGAGCACCAATAGATCAACATCAATGTTAACTGTCATTTTGTTAAAACTGTCATTTACAGCCAATATAGTACCTTGCGGTGTATGGCAGGGGGAGCCTTGAGCCTGAGAAATTAAGGCTGCATGGCTAATGCAGTCGCCACGACTGTGCAGGTTAGAGTTTTCTTTCTGCCCCCGACAGAAAAAAATCCACATCTTACCGAGGATTCGAACCCAGTCTTGCGAAGGAGAATCTGGCATTCTAGCCACAAGGCCAGTCACTCCTCCAATGGTAACTAACAGATGAAAATGCACATTCAAACCACAAGAAAGCAAGGAAAGTCATGACACTCTGCCTAAAGAAGACACGCTGTTCAGGGGGACTAAGCCAGGAGCCGAGTCAGCAGTCCTCATCATCCCGTGCAGAACTGTGACAGCCCAAAACTCTTCCAAAATGTCTCTCCATCATCGGCTTAATGTCCTGCGTCTTCTGCTATTGTATGCCTGTGTAGAACACAGATACACACTTCATTTCCGCCAACTCCTTATGAGACCTTCACAGGAAGTTCAGCAGAAAATATCTGCCTAATTTATTGCTCTGATTTACAGCTCTGGGAACTACGTGCTCCAATTTACAGGTCTGGGAACAACGTGTTCCTATTTACAGCTCTGGGAACTACATGCTCCCATTTACAGCTCTAGGGATTACATACTCCAATTTACAGCTCTAGGAACTACATACTCCAATTTGTGGCTCTTGGAACTACATGCTCCAATTTACAGCTCTGGAAACTACATGCTACAATTTTCAACTCTAGGAACCACATATCCAATTTAGACCTCTGTGAACTACATTCTCAAATTTATGACTCTTAGAATAACATGCTACAATTTACAACTGTAGGAACCACATACTCCAATTTACACCTGTGAACTTATGGCTCTTTAATTTATGGCTCTTGGAACATCATGCTCCAATTTACAGTTCTAGGAACTACATACTCCAATTTACAGCTCTGGGAACTACATACTCTAAATACAGCTCTAGGATCTCCACAGTCCAAATACAGCTCTACGAACCATGTTCTAAATTTACAGCTCTAGAAATTACATGCTCCGATTTAGAGCTCTAAGAACTTACACATTACATTTACAGTACTATGAACTATTGACTCCAAATTCACCACTGAAGGAAATTACACCAAATTTATAGCTCTAGAAATTATTAGCTCCATATTTACAGCCCTAGAAGCAATTTCCTCCACATCTGCAGCTCTTTGCACCATTGGCTTCAAATTTACAGCTTCAAATCTGCACCTCTATGAACTAAAGGCTTCACAATAGCAGCCCTATGAACTAATGCCTTCAAATTTACAGCTGTATGAACTAATGCCTTCAAATTTACAGTTGTATTCTTCTTCTTCTTCTTTCGTTCGCTTGAAATATGTCTGTAACTGCAATGTTGTCTCTTGTATGAATCTAACAGAACTAATGCCTTCAAATTTACAGCTGTATGAACTAATGCCTTCAAATTTCCAGTTCTATGAACTAATGGCTTCAAGTTATCAGCTCCAAATGTACAGCTGCAGGAGATCCCTGCTGCATCTTTGCAGCTCTATGAACTACTGACTCCAAATTTAAAGCTCTATGAACTACTGACTGCAAATGTACAGAACGACCAAGTTGACTTATCTTGTTAAAAAACCAACAATTCACAACAAAAGCATCGTCTCAAAACTCTCAAATGATGAGTAATCTACGTTCTGCTGGACTTGAAAAGCGTAATGCCCAAATGTGCTTGCGATACGAACATTATTAATATCATCGTCCATGAGGATGATCTCCTCTTTCTTAATGGTCACGCCATGGTCATTATAAATGTCACTGATGACCGCAGCAATGTGGGCCTGTTTGCCATTCAGGTCTGGAAGCGCTGAGCGAGACGATGTTCCATCATCAGAGCTGCCACTGGAAGAGCGCTGTCGCAGCAGGAAGTCAGTTGTATTTGCCTGAACATAAATCTTGTTGGCAACTCTGAAATAGGCCACAGGTAAAGTGCGTTTTAGTGACAATGCATTTTAGAAGTGAGGATTTTAAAAAGAAGTTATAAAACTGAAATGATAAAATGAACGAAATAAACAATTAATTAGCTGTTCACCACACGTAACCAAAAGTTATTGATGTTTGCAGAGGTGACTGCTACTCATGTGTAAATAAGTTATGTAAACAAAAGTACATGATAGTTAGTCTTTTTAAAATTGTGGTAAAAGTGAAACATGACAGTGTGATTTGTGTATTTCAGCTAAATTGATTCATTATGTTGCCTTAATATATCAGAATTACTAAACAATTTATTCCCTTTGTGAATTTAGACCCAGAAGACACAAACAATACACTGGATGATTTATTGCCTGGCGCATTTCACTGCATCTTGTCAGGTGCATACTGCAGATTTATATATCATATGAAATGAATAAATTAATAATACTTTAACTGTTTCAGCTGAAGTGTTATTCATTGATTCACTTCATATGATGCATATTTCACTGCCTCTTGTCAGGGGCAAGAGAAACGTTTAAACAGCTTTCATATGCGGTGTCTGCGAAGAATTCTTGGTATTAAGTGGCAAGACAAAATCACGAATACTGAAGTATTAGAAAGATCAGGTTGTGTGACGGTTTATTCCATGCTCAGTCTTCGTAGACTTAGATGGATAGGACATCTTAGGAGGATGGATGATGGTAGAATACCAAAGTACGTCTTTTTTGGTGAATTACAGATGGGTAAGAGATCTCAGGGACGGCCTCTACTACGATACAAAGATGTGTGTAAGCGGGACATGATTGATACAGGCATTGATAATGCACATTGGGAGCAAGTCGCTGCTGAACGTGTTGCATGGAGGGCAAACATCAGAAATGGAATAAAGACAAAGGAGAAAATTATTGCAGATAAGTCACACACTGAGCGTGTGAGACGTAAGATGGTGCATGATGGTGGAAATGACCATGTGTTCACATGCACCCACTGTGAACGAACATTTACAGCGCGAATTGGCCTTATCAGTCACATTCGCTACCGCCATAGGTAAAAGTTATTATGCCTTTTTGAAGCACAAACTATCGTCTGTCAAGACGGCAAGGTGCCAATGATGAATGTCGGGGGCATATTGCATATTTACATATCATATGAAGTGAATACATTAATAATACTTTAACTGTTTCAGCTGAAGTGTTATTCATTGATTCACGTCATATGAGATATAACTCTGCAGCATGCACCTGAGATGCAGTGAAATATGCCAGGCAATAAATCCTGTGACATATGGTTTATCTTCTTCTTCTTCTTCGTTCATCCGGATTTTTTTTCCGGATGTGACTGCGTTGTGCCTGTTTACAGCAGAGCTGCGTTCTTGCGCCGTTAGGCCGACACATCCGACTTCTGCGGGCATTTGTTGACCGGGTTAACCTTCCCGGGGGTTTCTTAGGACGTTTGAATCTCACTGTTGTGGTGTTATCCCCCATCCTAGCTGGCCCATATAGAACAGCCAAAGACATCCTGGTCAACCCTCAAGGGAAGGCAGGGGCAGACCATGGGCATTCCCCGCCATCCAAGGAGGCGTCCATACTTGCAGAGCCATCACACAGCACTCTGGTACTGGGCTCACCCAAGGAATCGTCACGTCCTGCACATGGCTGCTTAGCCTCACTTCCGTATATTGGGCCTTCCGTTCACCATAGGCTGTTCCTCCGGAAACCAGAAGAATGCAGTCTGCAGATGACATCCACACAGTGAGCTTTCGATTAAGACTTTCCACATAATGGATTTGCTATCCAAGCAATATTACATTTCGTGCCACTAGGACACTTTTTCCACCTTTTATGAAGCCCACACAGTGAGCTTTCGATTCGGACTTTTCACGTAATGGACTTGCTATCCAAGCAATATTCCATTTCGTGTCACTAGGACACTTTTTCCACCATTTACGAAGCCCACACAGTGAGCTTTTGATTCGGACTTTCCACGTAATGGATGTGCTATCCAAGCAATATTCCATTTCATGCCTCTGGGACGCTTTTGTAACCGACATACCTGTGGTATGAAGTGTGGCAGTCTAAATACATCTTCATGCACCTTTAGATGTCAACCTGTATGTAGTTAAAGTAAGCTGTAGTCTACTTGAGCTTGTTGATATCTCCATAGAGCTTGTCCTCAAATGAAGCAGGCGTGGGCCAAAATATCTTTCTCTGTTCTGCATATCTTGGGCACTCCTGCAGCAAATGTTTAGCTGTCATTTTACCAGTTCCACAATTACATTCATCGGTATCTCCTGTCTTTAGTTTATTGAACAAGTGGTGTTTCAGCCTGTTATGTCCTGTGCGGAGTCTGAAGATTGCTACTTGTTCTCTTCGGTCGAGTTTGTAATATGCATCATCCTTCTGGTGGCCTGGATGCTCTGATTCCCATTTGGTTTTATAAGTGCTTTTTATAAACCTTTTTGCCTCATTATAGGTTATGTCTATGTCAGGCTGTGGTAATCGTCCACCCTCTTTTGCTAGTCTGTCTGCCTCTTCATTTCCAGGTATACTGCAATGTGATGGGATCCACTGTATTATACAGCTTTTTTGGATTTCTGGCATAGACGATGGAGTGCTGCTCTTAGGTCAGCTAGTTCTGTGCTGTTTTTGCTCTTCAGTATTGAGACAGCTGACTTTGCATCTGTGAAGATAGCTATTTGCTTCTCTTTATTTTCCTCCATCAAGAGCATTTCTGCTGCAGTTTTCAAAGCCTCTACCTCCGCTTTGAAGTTACTTGAAAATTTTCCAGTTGCCACTGATTGTGTTTTTATCACTCCATTTTTTAAATTAAGGAGAATTCCTCCTCCTCCATTTTTAATTGAATCTTTGGCTGATCCATCTGTATATGCATGGGTCCAATTGCTGCTTGGGTAATGTTCTTTTATGTAGTTGAGGGTTATTTTTCTTCTTTCAATTTCATTCTGAGTGTTCTTTTTCTCAATACCAGGAATGTTTTCTGTCATCTCAGGCAGTTGCTGCTGTCTCCAAGCTGGGAAGTTGTCTGCATTGTAAATGGGCTTGACTGTTGATATGTTAAGTATAGGATCTGCCCTAATCTTTCGTTTTGCAGTTTCTACAAAGTTGCTACGCTTCAGTCTTCCTTTTCCAAAACCATTAAACCTGTTATACATAGGGTGGTCTGTCAATCTTCTAAATTTTTCTGCTTGTTGCTGGGCTCTGCTATCTCTTCTGTCCTGCATTGGTTGTAAACAAGTGATCTTTTCTAGTTCATTAATAGGCGTTGTCTTCAGGCTTCCAGTTATGATTCGCATTCCTTGGTTTTGGACTCTACTTATTTTGTTAAAGTTTGACTTAGCTGCTGTTGCCCAAGCTGCAATGCCATATTCCAGTACTGGCCTCAAACCGTCCAGTATATAACTTCTTGAGAACTTTCTCATCTGCTCCCCACGTTGTACCAGCAAGCTTTTTCATGATTGCCATTCTCTGCCTTGCTCTTGTTCGATTTTTCTCAACCTGTGTCTTCCATGTCAGGCGACGATCAAAGGTGACTCCTAGATAGTTTGGATTTTCTTCATGGCGCAATATTTTTCCATTCAATACCAGCTTAGGTTGCTGAGTTTTATTTGAGAGGGAGAACACTGTGCATGTTGTTTTCTCCTCACTTATCTTCACTAGCCATGATTTTGACCAGTCCTCTAGCGCTAATAAGGCTTGCTGTATTCTGCTGTTAGCTGTACTAATATATTCTTCAGATGTCCATATGGCTAGGTCATCTGCAAAGGAGGATGTGTGTACTCTGGCTGGAAAATTTTCTGTGATGTCATTTATATATGCTAGGAATAATGTTGGTGAAAGAACTCCTCCTTGAGGGACACCTTGCTCCAACAGCATCATTTTGCTTGTTTGTCCTTGTACTTTTGTCCTGGCAGTTCTGTTCTCAAGGTAGTGGCTGATCCATTTATACATTTTTCCACAAACATGCATTTTTTGCAGTTTTACTTTCAGTCCTTCCTTCCATACTTTATCAAATGCTTTTTCTA
This sequence comes from Cepaea hortensis, assembly GCA_963921405.1. Classification (NCBI taxonomy): domain Eukaryota; kingdom Metazoa; phylum Mollusca; class Gastropoda; order Stylommatophora; family Helicidae; genus Cepaea; species Cepaea hortensis. Next base: position 25,039,946 of record OY992890.1, read on the forward strand.
AATCTATCCAGACTGCTAGTGTGAGCTTTTTCTCTTGGAAGGCATCCTCTATTTCCTGAGCTATATAGGTTATTTGATCTTCAGTGGATCTGTACTTTCTGAATCCTGCTTGGTGTGGTGTTAAGAATTTGTTTTCTTCCAGATGCCATGTTAGCCTGCCATTGATAATGCGTTCCATTAATTTTCCTACACAGCTAAGTAGACTGATAGGTCGATAGCCATTTGGTTCTTCCAGGTCTTTTCCTTTCTTTGGGACTGGTATTAGTATAGCTTCCTTCTATAGCTTCCTTCCATGCCTGTGGGACTATTCCTCTCTTCCAGCTGTTATTTAGGACTGCTAGTAGTTTCTTCTTTGCCTTGGTGCCTAGTCCTATTAGCATTTCATTTGTGATTTCATCCTTTCCTGGTGATTTCTTCTTTTTTAGGGTATTCATTGCCTGTTCCATTTCTTCCATTGTTAGATTTGCCATCATATATTCTGCTGCTGTCTCTGTATTTCTATGATGTATCTGTTTGTCTTTGATTGCTTTCTTCTGTTCGGTTGTAATATCAATGTGGTTTGCATTTGCATAGTGTTCCATTAGTGCATTTGCAGCCTTTTTTCCTGTACGCAAGGCATTTCCTTGTTTAATTGTTATTTGTTTGTTTCTAGGTCCTTCATTGTTCATGGCTTTCACTAGTTTCCATAGTTTGTTTCCATCCCTGTCAAAATTCAGGTTTTCTGTTTTTTCCCTCCAACAATCTCTTGTTGTTTGATTTACTGTTCTTTTATATTTTGCTGAGATGGCTTTGAGAGAGATGTTCGTTTCAATTGTTTGTTCTCTCTCTGCTGTCTTCCTGGATCTTCAACTTTGTCCTCCAAACTTTGTAGTTCTTCAGTCCAGTATGGTTTGTAATTTTTCCTCGCTCCTCTTGGAATGGACTCAGTGGCTGCCTGTATTATCGCTCTGTTTAGACTTTCCACCATTTGCTTTATGTTGCCATATCGTGTATTTATGTTTTCACAATATTTGTCTGTTAGTATGGCAAATCTGTCCCAATCTGCTCGTTTGTAATTCCAGCGGGGCAAGGGCTTTTGCTCCTGTGGAACATACTCCATATTCATTACAAGCTTGATTGGTCTGTGGTCACTACCTGCTAATTGGTCCAGCATATGGCGATCGATTTTGTGGAGGATGTCTGCTGTGCAGAAAGCTAAGTCTGGAGTAGAAGTGGTAAGCCATCTTCTGGAGTAGAAGCTCGGTGTGTCATCCGCTTTGTTGAGTAGATGGAGATTTGAGTCTATTTCCCAGTCCTCCAATTCATCTCCTCTTTTGTCAGTATCTGGGTATCCCCATCTTTCTGAACGGCTATTAAAGTCTCCGACAATAATGCAGTTTGTGTCAGTTATTTTCATGTTTGAGAGTGTAAGGTCCTTATCTGCTGGGCTATACAGATTGTAGATTCTTATTTTCACGTCCTTTATCATTATATCAACACCTATAATTTCCGTTTGGTTGTCAGAGATCACAGATACTTCGCTTCAAGGTATTGTATTTCGTGTAAGTATTAGAACTCCTCCTTTGTGTCCTTCGCGGTCGAAACGTGTGGCCTGATATCCTCTGACTGAGAATTTGTGATTAGCATTGAGGTGTGTCTCTTGAATGCATGCCACATCTATTCTATCATTATGAAGACGCTGAGTTAGGGAGTCTTTCTTCTTGTAAACTCCTTCGGCATTCCACTGTAGTATGTTGAGTGTCCGGGGTATTTGGTCAATAGCTCTTAACCTACTCCTCTGTGCCTTGACTCCACAGCACAGGGGAAGGTGACCACCAGTAGTCATGGGTGGACCCCCTCGAGGCAGGGGGCCCGGCACTATCGCCGCCTGATGGGACTTCACGGGATTAGCACCATAACGATTAATTTTGATTTGTGACATCATGAATTAAGTTACGTTGCACTGCTTTGTCAAGCCTGTGGCTCAGTACATCCGATTTCGACAAGCATTTTTTGGGATGCTTTCCCTAGCCTTTGACTGTCCCCAGTCTACCTACAAGGCAGCAGGTTTGTGCGTCGCTTCGTCTGGTCCCTCTCCCTTGACCTGTCCGACATGGGTGACCCTACCAGTAGCTGTGCTACTGTCGCATAGCTCTTGGGGTCATTGGAACGCGCAATCCCCTCTACCTCGTCAAGGTGGACGCACGGCAGAGGGGATATGGTTTATGGTTTCTCTGTTTAAATATCAGAATTATGTCATAGACACCTACTGAGATAGGTGTCTACTGAGATAGGTGTCTACTGAGATTGGTGTCTACTGAGATAGGGGGCTGTGTGGTCTCAAGGTATGGTGTCCGCCTCGAGTGCTGGAGGTCCCGGGTTCAAGCCCTCATTGAGGACCGGGATTTTTTCACGTGGACCTCTAGTAATAAAATTTCCCCTGGTCTCTGGGTAGTGAGATCGGATGCCCGTGTGTATTGTTGTACACGTAAAAAATCCCTTGGCCATTGGAAATCGAAAAAGAGTAGCCTAACGGTGCTGCCTGGGCAAAATTTGGAGTTAAAAAATCTACCCAGAGTATTTAAGGATCTTCACCGGTGCTTCGGAGTTTGTGCAATGAGCTGAGTTTCTCCGGACTCAGATTTGAGTTAGGAGGAGAACGGAGCACTTATGGGGTTACACCCGTGTGCCGTGATGTTGATCCATCGACTAAACTAAACTAAACTATACTGAGATATAGTAAGATGTCTCATCATCTCATCTTGTTCCTCTTGTACCTCGCGGTGTCGAGTGACAGTAAGATATGTCAGGCAATAACATACATTTGTGTCTTCATTATTTCATTATTTAAATTCACACCAGCAAAACATAGGTTTGATTTAGTGTACCATCTGTCAGATAAAAGCATAGTCAATCAGACTAAGAACAGGAAGGTAAAAATAACATAAAATCACATAAGTTAAAGTAATGTGAAGTGTAAGCAGGTCAACTAGTTGAATGTCCTTTACAGGACATTGCAATCAACCCCAGCAGTTTTTCGGCTGTTTGTGATTATTCTAGACAATTATACGTTTTTTGTTCGTTCGCTTTGACACAAGTGTACTCCATACACGTGCTAATTCTGGTACACTGGGTTGATTTTTGCGTGTGGATTAGCTTTCCCTATTACCAGTGTCCATCGCCATCAGGCAAATCCACTCCGACTTCTGGGGTATTTGTAATTTACATCCCCATGTCATGGACAAGAAGTCAAGATTTTTATCCAACTGACCGATGTAGGGGTTGAACCCGCTACATCACCATGAGCACAATAATTTGGCCATGCTGACCTAAATGTTCTTGAGATGAAGGTTGCAAATACTTTGGACTGTTTTGGAAAAGCCTTATGAAAGTAAAACATTATTTATAACTATAGCATCATGATGAATGGAAAGATCAGTGGGACAAAAGGCAGACCAAAAGAAATTAAGCTTGAGGGCCTAAGATGGTGGCATGGAGGAATATTATCGGCAGAGTTGACCCTGAACACCAAGGACAGACATCTGTGGAGAGACTTGACCAATTATACCTGCTGGCAAGGCTTATGGTCACAATGAAGATGATAAAAATTTTGAAGGATAGGAATGCTGGTGATTCATATGGTATCCCAGTAGAAGCTGCCAATAATGGAAGCTTCATTGTTTCCATTCCTCCCGCCACTCTCCACCCTGTTTCATGTTTGGAGTCTCTGAATTAAGTGCCAGATATTTTATTTCATTCTGCTTAGTTTATTTCACATTATTCCAATAGGTTGTGCTTGTTACTGTAGTGTAATCTCTGTTATTTGTGTGTAGATGCATTTTCATGTTCTCTGCTGACAAACGACTGTCACTCCAATGTCCTGTTTTCTGTAATGTTATTTTGTAAAGTTGCCCTACATTTCATGCTTTTTGACTGGTTACATTTCTACAGCTTTACAGCAGTTTAAACCATTCAACTTATATTGGTTCTAGATATGACACACACTGAGAAAACCTGTTAAACGATTTGGTGCCTAACAGTAAGCAAATTTAGACCAAACATTGTACACAATCAAATTAACTAGTATTGCAATTGTGTAAGATACCATGAAACAAAACCCTAAAAAAAAACATGATAACCCTAGTATGGCAATATATCATCCTTCTGTGCAAATGAGGTCACAATGGGTGATATTTCGGCAATGGATCATTTCTCTGGAACTCAGAGGGAGAAAAAGAATAAAGGCAGACCTAAATATATAAGGAGAAGAGAATTAGAGGAAGAGGTAAATAATATGGAGAGAACGTGAAAGGAGATGCAGGAGACAGCAACAGATATGAGAGGCCGATGCTACACTGGGGGTGAATAAGACAGAAGTCAGAGAGGGTAAGATTGGCTGAAATGTGGTAGTGTATTGTATGGTCAGATAGTATGAAGTGTGATATACTTTGGGTAGAATTTTAACTTGAAATTTTGCCCGGGCAGCGCCGTTAAGCTCCTCTTTTTCGATTTCCAACTTCCAAGGGATATTTTATGTGCGCAACAATACACATGTTTCCTCTTATTTCAGGATCCTCGCTGGCGCTACAGAGTTCATGAACTGAGCTGAGATTCTCCGGAGTCAGGAGTAGAACGGAGCACTTATGGGTAACACCTGTGTGCTGTGATGTTGATTCGTCGACAAAGCTAAACTAAATATGAAGTGTGATGTGTATGGTATGTTAAATTAGGTACGGGTGTGTATGTGTGGCGGTGTGTAGTGTATGGTCAAAGAAGGTTGTATAAGGTGAAGTGTAGTGTGTATGTCAGATAAGGTTAAATAATGTGAATGAGATGGTCAAATCAAATGAAGTCAGTAGGTGAAGTGTGGTGGTATATGCAATGATAAAGGTACAGCAAAATAAATAATGTTCAAATGGAAGTAAAATCAAATGTAAAAACAATGACATAGGGTAAAATAGTGAAAACAAAAAAGGACCCAATATGGATTCTAACACGTGACAACCTGGCGGATTGGCAAACTTGCCAGCCACTGCACTATCATGACTCTCATAATAATACTAACAACAATAGTTTTACGAACTGAGTAGACTCACTTTTTGGGAAGGACTTTTTGCAGAACCTCCCTGATAAGCCAGCTCTGCCTGTGGTAGGTCACAATGGCCACAAAAAGGCCTTTATTTGACGCAGACTCCATCAAATCCCTCATGCAAGGACGCACATGTACCGCCAGCTTATCGACACCCTCATCCCAAACACCTCCTGAGTGGATGTCAATAATGGTCTTGTCAAAATCCACCGCCAGCAGTTTAATGCCTTTCTTGAGGAGAGCCGCCACAAACGAGTCTAGCTTGGCTCGCATCTGCTTGCTGGGTTTGGCAAATCCAGTAGCCATTGTTAGTTTAAAACATGGATTCACACAACACATGAAATGTAAGTAAGTTCAACTGATATAAATAAAATATAATGAAGAATTAAGTTAATTTCAGTTTCAAAATGTCTTTAGAACAGATATGTCACTGGATGGCTGAACGTAAATAGAAGTTGCAGATGTTATTTTTTTTAAAGTTGTCAGGTGGTAAATAATAAAGAATTGCTTTTATATTTGATATCAATGGTAAGATTACATCAAAATCATTGGCACGTTTAGTATACGTCTATACGACGAAGTACTGTACTAATAATTAATCCTAACTAGAAGTCACAGTCACAAGCAGTGACTCAGAACTCAAAACTGAGTTCTTGCAATTTTTATATATGAATTCCCTCAATTATTTTTTATATAGTCATAGTGATAGTCCATTGATAACAATCACAATATCTTTGAAGATAACATCAAGAGATGGGCGAACAGAAAAACACAAGTCATGCGAAGTGTTTCTTAGGGATCCGCACGACAGCGCAGTGTCGTCTGTAATAAAGGAAACAATGCAAACAGCATAAAAGTGAACAACAAAACTCGGCAATTCGCTGTTGTTGACTGAATTCTTCTCCTTCACGTCTTCATCTTTAATGTCCAGAGTTATCCTTTTTCTGCAAGAGTAGTGTCGCTTGTTTGGTGGTGATGAATGCCCGGTCTTTATTTGTAGTTCTTTGTCACAGGATGAGCTGCACAAATCTCTAGTTGTCTTCTCTATGCTTCTGTTTGTTTATAAATCTGTGTTATAGGGCTTCGTTGTTACAGCTAGTCGTCGACTAGCGTGTGTGTGTCACGGCTATCAATGTGTAAGCTATGCTCTCAGTTATTCTCCTGGCATTATTATATATGGACAGACAGAAAAACCAATGAACAAGTCCTTCAAGAAACAAATGAAGATCATAAACTGATTAGAGTCATTAGACGTAGACAGTCAAACAAAATTTTTTGGGCATGTTATGAGAAGAAATGAATTGGAGAACTTGGTGACAGCTGGCAAGATCGAAGGGAAGAGACTAAGGGGAAGACCGAGAAGTAAATACCTGGATGGCTTGGCCACGTGGCATGGTCGAGACAGGAACACTGAGCTGATCCACGACTCTGGTGATCGAGTGAGATGGCAGAACATGACCGCCCACGCTTACCGGCATGGCACATGTTGGATGGATGGATATGGCTCTGAAGCCCGGACATTGGACAAGCAATTAGAAAGTCGAATAGAGGCCCTGGAGATGTGGATATGCCGAATAACATGTCGTATTTCATGGAAACAAGAACAATCAAATACAGAGGTTCTAGACAAACTGGGAATGAAAAGCGATAAACCCTTCAAACTGAAATACATAGCACAGATATTCACACAATAATCTCAATTGTCTACCACCATAATTACCGTGGTAGACAGTTGACATTACCGTGTAAATTTGTGTGCTGTATATTTCAGTTTGAAGGATTTATCTAATTACTTTAGTTTATGTTATGTGATTTCTGCGATATGTACTTGACGAGATGCAGCGAAATATAAATATGCCAGGCAATAAATCGTACAATCTATGGTTTGTGTCTTCGTTATTCAAATTCACTACGAGAAAACATTGTTTTGAATGAAAAGAGAGTTGATGCAACAAATAAAAATGAGGCATGTTAAATATTTCAGCCACATTAAAAGACATAACACTATTATGAAAACCATACTGGACTGTAAGGTGAAGTGAAGGCAAGCAAGCAAGAGGTAGACAACGATACAAGTGGGAAGATAACATCAAGAGATCGACGAACAGCGATCTGACAGAATGTACAATCAATACGAGAGACAAACCGCGTTGGAGATCCATTGCAGCCAACCTTCATTGTGGAGACGGCAATTGATTGATTGATTCCCAGCAAAAATATATACAGCAGCAACTGGCAAAACAGCCGCAGGAAAACAACAAGATAAATAACGTAGACCGATTGGTCAAATGTCATCATCAGGATTAGACCACGCACCTGTTCTGTTCCAAGGCTCTCGGAAACTAACATCCATGTATAGATTGATGCTGAGTCCATGCGGTCAATATAACCCCGCCCCGCCTCTCTCTCTCTCTCTCTCTCTCTCTCTCTCTCTTTGTCTAGCGGTCAGTTGGACTACAATGTTGACTTCTCGTCCTTGACTTGGGACATAAATTACAAGTACCTCTGAAGTCGGAGTGGGTTCGCCTGATGGCGAGGGACGCTGGTACTAAGGAAAGCTAGTCCACATGCAAACACTGGTCCAATGCACTCCCCAATAGTGACAACTACTAGTAGCAGTAGCATGTTTATGGACTACGCTTGAGTTCAAAGCGAGCGGAAACCCCTGATGATCGTGTGAGATGACAAACCATGACTGCCCACGCTCATCGGATCGGTATGCAGTGGCGTGCAGAGGTTCTTTGGTGCCCGGGGCCAACCCCTTGATTTTTTAAAGTCGCATGGCCTTCACAGGACGTAGCAGTCCACCCCAGCATTTTTGTTGTTCGTGATTCCTGGGCAAGTTTTACGTTTAGTAGTTTGCCAATGCTTTCTGAATGACCGGCTCCTATACCTTTTTTCGAAAAAAAAAAAAACCAGCACCGCTGTGTTACGAACCCGGGTATACGGGCTCACAAACCGCGTTCGCAAGCCCTTAGCCACAGAGACCGATATCCCTTGAGACCGAGACCCCTTGATTGGATGCCCCTAAATTGTTCTTTACCTCATTCATTCCTCCTTCCCCTCCGACTGCACTCCCTAACTCCCTAACTGGATGCCCCCCTCCCGGCTGAATGCCCGGGGCCGTCGCACCCCCCGCACCCCCCTCTGCACGCCACTGTCGGTATGGCACCACATGATAATGCATGTGAGTAGGTTGGTGTTTAGGTTAATGAGATGTGTGTTTGTGTATTATAATTATATCACAAATGTTAAACAGGAAGAAGAAGAAAAAAAAAACTACTGGAAAAGTCCACTTCTCGGAATAGAACAGAAAAAGAACGGGAATAAAGCAAAGAACCAGGGAATTAATGAAACACACGAGGTACACGGGAAAAATTGAACCAACACAAGGGACCAATGCCAGGCTGAGAGTGTCGTAGGTTTCTGACCCCGGTCTGTCTGGTATAGTCTTGCTGTATTAAACTATGGATTGGGAGGGGGGGGGGGGGGTGACAGGTTGTCATAAACAACCAGGACATACATTAAGATACCAGTTTCTGCACGGAAGTCACGTAAGAGGACAGGTACCGGCAACAGGCTGATTGGCTGTCTGGCGGTTCATGTCTAAAGTAACTGAACCTGCTAAGGCTGTTCGTTATAGCGTTGGACATTGATCGTTTCTTTACACTCCAGAAAGAACGGCCTCTTACGAGTTGCTAAAACGGTTTAAATTAAATTAAAATTCTGTTTCGATTTGGCAGGTGAGTAATGTTCAGGAATGTATTACCTTCATTAAAATAAAATGTCGTTTTATTCTTCAGCTGGACATCGGCGATAAATATAAATACTTTCCAATCCTCTTTGTAGTCTTTTTGATATTGTCCTTGCAGGACGTTGCAACCAACCCGTCTTTTATTGATCTGTTCGTGACTTTCTAGACAATTTTACGTTCAGTGGTTTGCCATTGGACAGCTCCGTGATGAAGGTTTTACGGATGCAATTCGTAATCCCGCATATCGCGTTCGAAACACAGCTGCGGGAGATTTGGCAGCAGACCGCCTTGCTTTGGTTTTTTATGAAATGGTATGGGCGCCGGTCGTTCAGAAAGCAATGACAAACTACTGAACGTAAACTTGTCAAGAGATCACAAACAACAACAAAATGCTGAAGTTGACTGCCACCTCCTGTAAAGCATATGCAACTAAGTAGTTTGTCATTGCTTACTGAACGAGAAGTCAGCGTTTCATTGTCCAACTGACCGTTGTATGAAATGAGCTATTATAATAGTTTCCCTGCCATGTAAGCTTTCCATCTCTCTCTCCCTCTCCCTCTCTCTGCCTCTCTTGTCTAGTAATTTCCTCCTCTTATAGTCCATGTCGTGTGGTGTTGGTGATCATGTCTGTGAACAAACTTCTGTGAATCATTTGACACCGACGTTCCATCATGTCGAACTGTGCAGCATTTTCTCCCTTAGTCTTCCCCTGCCCAACCCTTTGTGGCGACACACTCCGGCTTTCCCCTTCTCATAACATGCCCAAGTAATGCGTATTGGATGGCCCCGCTATGCGTCGCTTCGGTTCATGTCGTTTCGCTATAACGTCGTTGCCACCATGTGACATAACTTCACTTTACGTCGCTACGTTCCGCCATAACGTCGTCACCTGTGTATACACCTGTATAGTGATTCACTATACGTCGTTTCACTTAAAAGTCGCGTTTTCCAAGAACGTAACCCCGACGTTAACCGGGGCCTTCCAATACTGTCCATTTCTAACGCGAGTAACCAGTTCGTTCTCTTTGTGAGTTGACGTGTGTTCTCGTCATTCATCTATAAAACCACAGCTTCCACATAATTCCTCACGAGTCTGCTAATTGTCAGTGACTCGCTTCCGTACATCAGGATTGACTCAATATAGCTCTTAATTCTTTTCATCACCTCGACTGACCATCCATCCATCATGTGCCATGCCGGTAAGCGCGATTCGCAGTTTCACTCGATCACCAAAGTCGTGGATGAGTCAACAAATTTTGACTGTCTACGTCTAATTTCTCTACTAAATTTACGATTTTCATTTGTTTCTTGGATTTGGTCATTGGTTTTTCTGTCTGTCCATGGTATTTGCATTCTCCTCAGAAACCACATTTTCACAGCCATAAGATGTTTTTCAGCTTGACTGCTCATAGCCCAAGCTTCACATCCATACAAAAGTACAGGTTCTATGTAGCATTTCAACTATTTTTCTCGTTTCAATTGAATTTTTCTCGTTTCAATTGAAATGTCTCTTTTCACTTCAAATTTATCTTTTAGTTAAAATTACGAAAACTGAAATCTCGTTTCAATTTCTCGACTGACAAAGATAATTATAAAGTATCTTCTTCCTCACAGAAGGCTAACTTCTCTAACTTCTGGGAGTATGCTGTCATATCATCATCATCATCCAGTACCTTGTCGGCTGGCGTGGTCGATCGTGCTTCTCGACAAATTGCAATTTCCGACGCCTTGAATCTATTCGTATGCTGATCCTCTTCTGTGCCATGACACAAGACTGTCAAGAATGTTCTCACACAGCCTTCCGCTCTCTTTCTACAAATATTTCCTGTTGTCGCGTGTTCCATTTTTTTTTTCTTCTCATAATATGGCCACAAAACGATGACTGCTTCTGTCTGTTTGTGATATGTTGTCTTTGCGACTTAACTTCCCTCAAAATGTTCAGATTGCTCATTTTTGCTGTGCAATTAATTTTCAGCATTCTTTTATAAAACAACTACGGGGCTTCTATGGATGTTTTCGCCCATTTACTAATTGTCCAGGATTCACAGCAGTATGTTAAAATTGGTTCTAAGTAACATGCAAGAACTATTTTCTGTCTTTTCTAACCATATGCCCCGTGCTGAAACCCTCCCCTCACCCAATAAGCCTGGCTGGTCAACCAGGCTTTTTACAGTGAACATCCCGCTTCGATCCGATTTCCCCGTTACTCCTACCCGGTTCAACCTCAAGAAGTTATAGTAAGGGTCCATCACCGGCTCAGAATGATAGTCCTGTAACTGAGTCAGCCGCAAAACAGCTGCTCATGGTTTTTACCCTCACAAACTTTTTAATCTGAAGATGATTGTCTATATGGGTCATTCATTCAGTAGTATGTCCTTTGCAGAACCTCGCTCCCATAGCAACCTTCCGGAAAACCTCTCGATCATAACCAAGATGTCCCGCGTCAGATACACCTATCTGAAGATCATCCACCGCGTCCTGTACCCATCTTCTCTTTGGCCTTCCTCTTCCTCTCTTCCCAAGCGTGTACCCTTCCATTATTGTTCTCTCCAAACTTTCGTGACGTTTCAAATGACCAACATATTTCAATTTTCTTTGTTTTGTCTTTAATAGCCAACATTCTTCAATATTCAGCTCTTGAAGTATGGATGCATTCGTTCTTTTCTTTATCCAAGATTTTCTTAGAACTCTTCTATAACATTTATATTCAAAGGCACTTATGCGCATCTCAGCTTGTTTAGTAAGTGCGCAAGTCTCACAGGCGTATGTTGCAATGGGAATGATGCATGTTTTTAAAAATCTGATTTTTGTAATTCTGTCTATCACTCTCCACAATTTATTCAGTTGTTTAGGGTTTGAAGACTATATGGGTAAAGACAGTTATTTCATGTTGTTGCACAGTTGACGCGGGGTTAACTCGGGGTCAACCAGAATTCTTACAATCACCACCCCGCAGTTAATGACCGTTATTTCAGGTTGTTGCACAGTTGACGCCAGGTTAACTCGCTTGTCGATGGTTTATATATATTTACACATCTTTTATTTGTAGTGCTGCAACACGCCAGCAAGGCCATGTACAAGTTTCTACTTATAGCTGCCTGAACAAGTCACTAAATATAGAATCAGGGTCGATCTCGGGCGGCCCCAGATATTTAAGTAATTCTCTGCCGGCTGTTTTATCGTTTCACTGGCCGTGTTTTGCTGGTTTCATTAATCATTATCATCTCCTGAGTTGTTTACCAGGTTTATGTGGACAACAAGTGTTTAGATATAGTTGGTGTCATTTACTACAGGTGAGTGAAGTTAAGAACAAGCTCTGGTTTGTACAATAAGACAGGAAGGGCCCGCCCAATATGAGATAAAATAAAGTTGATTCAAGAGGACACAGCTAGCTAGCTTGCCATGTCATCGAACTTTATCTTATTTATAGTCTATACGAAATAGAATTAGAAAGCACCATATTTCCGAATTATAACACAGAAGAGTGGACAAGAATACTGTTCCTATAAATGCATTCAGTACTGCTGTAGAGAACGTGCAAACGATTGACTAGATAGGCTAGCAGTGGCAGCAAAGACCAAAACACCCAAATTGAAATTGAAGCATATGACTGTAAATGAAACTATTGAAACCATAACCATGGCCAGACTGCGAGAACAGCAAGTTAAAAGAGGTGTGGCCAAACAAGAACACTACTCAGGAAGCCAAAGAAGATTAATATACTAATAAACCAACACAGAAATGGTGTCGTTAGCCGCTACACGCTGCGGGATTTGCTGAGGAGGGTATCCGAGCACTTATGGACTGAATGGTTCGATGTGCAATGAGGATGATCTGTCCACTAACTGAAAATGAAAACAGCAAACCTAGAAACAAAGAAAAGAGGAGGAAAAACAAGCAAGCAACACATGAGTGATTTGGGGGGGGGGGTGTGGGGGTGGTTCTGTAGTTAATATTCTGTAGTTAGAATGATTGGTTTCTTGGTCCTTCATTGATAAGTTGTAAGTCAGGGACATGCAAGTATTACTATTTTACTCAGCATAAACTTCTGCACTTAACATTGTGTATGTCCTTGATAGATAAACAAGGGACATACATGTATTAGTATTATTCAGCATAAAGTGAAACAAGTTCACTGAGCTGACAAAAATGAGATCTGGAGTGCATAACATGAAATTGTCTGAAAAATTTCATGTTATGCACTCCAGATCTCATTTTTGTATTTTCCTAACAAGTTGTCGGTGCAGACTGCAGCTGTCTTTAATTAAACTTCTTGATTACACATTGCTACTTGTTTCAAGACTTTCTTTAATTTAAAGTCATGCAAGGTATGTTCATGTAATGTCATATATTCATATTTTTGTCATATTTTTGTCATATTTTAAATTATTACCTTTGATGAACAGTCATTGTTCTGCCCTCATTGTGACTGCCAGATTTATGTTCGTATATCAGCCACATCTAAACCCACTCTGGGACTGATATAATGTTCTGAACCCCCCCCCCCCCCCCCCCTCTGGGACTGACATAATCCTCTGAACCCACTCTGGGACTGACATAATCCTCTGAACCCACTCTGGGACTGACATAATCCTCTGAACCCACTCTGGGACTGATATAATCCCATGAACCCACTCTGGGACTGATATAATCCTCTGAACACACTCTGGGACATATAATCCCTTGAACCGACTCTGGGACTAAATTCTTCGATGGACAAACATTCAACTTAATAAATTTGTTCTTCTGCTGCTCTTTACTGCTCGCTGGTTCATAGGCCGGCAACCATCAACGCCAGGTCATTTTCCGTTCCTTCAGCTCCTTCCATGTCCTCCCCATACAAACATATCCCTAATTTGAATAATGAAGACACAGAGTAGATCGCATGATTTATTGCCTGGCATATTTCGCTGCATCTCGTCAGGTGCATTCTGCGGAAATCACACAACATAAATTAATTAGATAAGTCAGGCTGAAATATACAGTACATATATTCACACAGTAATTTCAATTGTCTACCACAGTAATTGTAAACTATCATGACTTTGTTTGCACAAAATTGGCTTCAGTAAATTGACGATTGCTTCTGCCATGCTTCTGCCAGCTTTATCATATGACCATTTTGTTTTAATTCTTTCCATGTTTTTAGCCCCCCCCTCTGTTTTACAATGTGGATTCCAGTCAAGACACTGTTTAGTTACACTATTTTCAAGTTTTCCCAAACTGTTGCCAACCTCTTTTCCCACTACATGTAATAATTTCTGTGTTTTTATTTAAAGTGAGAGTACAACGCTTCCATTCACTGATTTTTAGGAGCCTTTGTGTCGTATTTGTTAAGACTTAATTTCAATATATTCATCATCATCCAGTGCCTTGCACGCTAGTGTGGGCGATCATTCCTCTCTGCAAATTACGATCTCCAACGTCATGGATCAATTCGTGTGTTGACTCCCTCCATGCCATGACACAAGACTCAGAATCTTCTCAACCTGTCTTCCTCTTTCTCTCTTTCTGCAAGTGTTTCCGGTTATCACATGTTCGTTTTTGTCTCCACATAACATGGCCAAAAAATGCCTCTTTCTGATGTTTGTGATCACTTGTCTTTGTAACTTGGCATCCCTTAAAACATCCTGATTGCTCATTTTGTCTGTCCAATTAATTTTCAGCATTCTTCTATAAAATCACATCTCCAAGGTTTCCAGGGGTTTTTCCACCTATTTACTCATTGTCCAGGATTCGCAGCCATGTGTTAAAATTGGGTCTTTGTAACATACAAGTACTCTTTTTTCTAACTTCAAGGACAGTGATTTATTGCGCAAAACGTTCATTTGATAGAATGCAGTTTTTGCTTGAATTTCAATATAAGAAGCTTGAAAAATGTGAGAATTGCAAGAATGTGGTACGGGCACCCAAGTTTGTAAGTGTAAACAAAATGTTGCTACCTGCAGAAATTACCAGAAGGCATGTCTTAAAATAACCCACCCATTGCCATCTCCGCAGTAAACTTTGGAAATTGATCTCAAGATTGTTTTGTCTAGATAGTACATTCTGCCACTGTGTATCATGACCATATGATGTCTATATTTTTCTTCTCTGTCTTCAGCTCTTCAATTCTGAAAATAATAAGCAAGTGTTACTTGAAAACAGCTAAAATAATAAGCAAGTGCTACTTGAAAACAGCTGTTCTTGAAACAGGCCAAATAGTGGGGCATGTCTGTAATCTATTACAGTTGTCATCTCTCTCACTTCGCTTTGATGAAAACTGATAGAGTATGATTTTAGAAATAAACTGTTGTCAAACTCAATTGCTTTCCAGCCAATAGTAAGTTGACATGACCTGATAAGCCAAAGAACAGGCTTTAAATTGATTTAATCAGACAGATAGATGTGAATGATCACGTCTGATAGTGGCTGAGTCCATTTTAAACACCTCATTCACTAAGAAACACATTTCTTCCAACAGTCTTGTTTATCATAGAATTTAATTCATATTTTTACATTCATTCTCGTAACATCTGGTACAAGTAATTCTTTTTTAACATTATTAGATTCTTCATCCTTGAGTAAGAAAAACCTGCTTTCACAGTAAGACGCATTGACCTGCGTGATTCAGTGATGCATACCTGATTGTGGTTAAATCTCTGAATTAAACCATATGGCTTGCCCAATTAAACCATATGGCTTGCCCCTTTGAGGTTATCCAAGTCAGCCTATACCTGAAATTAACTTCTTGGCTTTAGCTTCCATACAGACGCTAGATTATATTAGTCACGTTAGTTGCTGTCATATTTGGGGAGTGACCAGAGGGTCTTGCTGACACTCAAAACTCAGAGGAAAGGCCGATGGACACACAGACTGCTACTGGTGCAATTAGTATTGGGACTCTCTGTCGGCTGTTGCAGATGACGGAACATATATGGGAATATCCTGATTTCTTATCTTAAGGGGGTAAATCCCTGGTTGGTGAACTGGATAGCAGCCGTCCTGCATTCTCGTCGGGCTGCTCTCTTTCTGGGTGCATGGACCTCAGAGCCACATATTTTAACCCCGGGACTGCCACAGGGATCTGCAGTCTCACCAGTGCTCTTTAACGTGTATACGAGCAAGATTGCAAACCTAGAAGCACCAGGGGTTGGAAGAATACTAACATTTACAGATGATATTCTTGCATATAGGCAGGGGATAGATAGGGAGCAAACAGCCCAGGTGTTACAGGCGACAGTAGATAAAGTGATTGACTGGTGCACAGAAATAAGTGCTATCATCCACCCGGAAAAGACGGCTGTTTTGTGGTGCTCTCTGGACAACAGGATTGTGAGAGCTGATGTCCCAAGCCTCGCGATAGATGGTAGAAGTGTTAGCAGAGAACAAACTGAAGTATCTGGGGATCACATTTGACAGGAGCCTATCCTTCAAGGACCATGTGGAGACGGTTGTGACAAGATCTCAAAAGGGACTCTGTGCACTTAAAAGCTGCAATGGACACAGAGCAGAGAATGCTTTTCACACTATACCAGCACTTGATCCTCTCAGTAATTGATTATGGATTAGGACTGCTCACTGTCTCAGAGAGTCAGCTGGTGAAGTTAGAGCGCATACAGAACGAAGCTATGCGGGTCATTCTGGGATGCACTAGAGACACCCCAGTAGTGTGTATGCGTTACATCCTTGGTCTGCCTACTGTTGCTGGTAGGCTCAACGTGATGCAGGTGAAGGCATACCTCAGAGTAGCTTCAGACATAGACCACCCACTGCATGAGGCGCTGGACGCAGTTAAGGGTCAGCGACTGATAAGAGGGAAATCATGGATGGCTCAGGCGGAGGATACGATCAGACAGGTGTGCCCCGTGGAGAACATTAGGCGTGGAGATGAGTGGGTCAGAGTGCCAGCGGAGCAGTCAGACTTGTGCAGAGTTATAATCACATTATACCGGGAGTGCAGGGAGTGGCCAGCAGGGGCCACGGAAGTGGAAATCCAGCAACTAATTCAGGACAATGCTCACTCGAGTGATGTGATTATCTACACAGATGGTTCGGTGTCAAGAGGTGAGAGAAGTGGCTGGGGGTTCATAGCCAAAGCTAGTGGTCGACGTTTGGTGCAGGAGAGCCTGGCATATGATACCACAACATCCAGCTTAAGAATGGAGGTGGAGACAGTCACTGCGGCTCTCCGCTGGATGGAGAATACGACACACACACACATCGTGATTGTAACTGACTCAGAAAGCATGCTGACGAGGGTGACGGGCAGGCAGGCTTCGTGCAGAGTGGCTTGCTTCGCTTCGGAGGTCGTGGGTGACAAGCATCACCTGGATCTTTTCTCCGGGGCATGCCGGTGTGCTGGTAAATGAACAGGCGGACAGATTGGCTGGCTCTGCAGAACTTGGAGTATTGATACATGATAAGGCAGACGTGGTTGCGGCCTCGTGGGAGCACGTGTACACCTCGGAGGAGCAAATGGATTACCATGGTCTGGCAGGAATGAGACAGCGAGGAGTGACGAGGGGATCTGGCCGACGCTCAACGCTCAGAGGAAAGGCGAGACGGACATATAATCAGATTGCTACTGGTACTATTGGTGTTGGAACTCTTCGCTGGCTACTGAGGATGGGGACGGAGCGCTTATGGGAATGCCCCGAATGCTGTGATGTCGATTCCTAAATCAATCAATCAATCAATAAATCCTGATTTCTTGACTCAATTCATGTACCCTGCCAACTGTCGTAGGTGTTATCTCCACAAATCTCCGCCCCATGGTGGTCAGAATCAACTGTTGATATTCCTCCAAGCCACCATCTTTCTATCCAGCATCAGTTCTCTTGGTCTGCAGAGCATCCTCATTGCACATCGAATTATTAGTCCATGAGTTCTCAGATCTTCTCCTCGGTATCTCCTTCAGCGTGTAGTGACTGACAACACCTGTTGTGTGTTGGTTGACTATTCGTCGTTGGCACCTGCATGGTGCTTTTGTCCCATTTCACCCCATTTTTGTTCTTGTAGCTTGGTCAAAGTTCCAGAATGTCAACTTTCATTGCTAGAAGTACCATTATCATTATCACTGGCATTTTCCCATAAATTTGAGCTTGTTCAGTCAGGCATGCAGATAGATATCTTGTGTTTACTGGGTGCTATTGAAAATTCATAACTACATTTGTATGGGTGGAAATCTAGATAGCTAATTGAAAAGAAATTTGTCATGCATGAAATGTAAAAAAAAAACCTTTTGAAAACATTGAATAGGACTGATCTTCCATTTCCCTTTCATTAAAAACATACATTCATGATAAAACGAAACAAAATATGCAAGTGATGCGCTAAAATTATCTTTGGCATGAATATTTAGAATTATAAGCTACGAATACATGCTGTCCATGTCTCTGGGTACCATAAGGAAAGCAAAGATTAGTAATACTGTAACATACCATCCATAAGGAAAGCAAAGATTAGTAATACTGTAACATATCATCCATAAGGAAAGCAAAGATTAGTAATACTGTAACATACCATCCATAAGGAAAGCAAAGATTAGTAATACTGTAACATACCATCCATAAGGAAAGCAAAGATTAGTAACACTGTAACATACCATCCATAAGGAAAGCAAAGATTAGTAATACTGTAACATACCATTCATAACAAAAGCAAAGATTAGTAACACTGTAACACACCATCCATAACAAAAGCAAAGATTAGTAACACTGTAACACACCATCCATAACAAAAGCAAAGATTAGTAACACTGTAACACACCATCCATAACAAAAGCAAAGATTAATAGCACTAACATACATCCATAACGAAAGCAAAGATTAGAAGCACGTAACATACCATCCATAACAAAAGCAATGATTAGTAACACTGTAACATACCATCCACAAGGAAAGCCAAGAAAAGTAACTGTAACAAACTATTCTCTGGGCACCGTAAGGAAAGCCAAGATTAGTAGGCATGAATATTTAGAATTATAAGCTACGAATACATGCTGTCCATGTCTCTGGGTACCATAAGGAAAGCAAAGATTAGTAATACTGTAACATACCATCCATAAGGAAAGCAAAGATTAGTAATACTGTAACATATCATCCATAAGGAAAGCAAAGATTAGTAATACTGTAACATACCATCCATAAGGAAAGCAAAGATTAGTAATACTGTAACATACCATCCATAAGGAAAGCAAAGATTAGTAACACTGTAACATACCATCCATAAGGAAAGCAAAGATTAGTAATACTGTAACATACCATTCATAACAAAAGCAAAGATTAGTAACACTGTAACACACCATCCATAAGGAAAGCAAAGATTAGTAACACTGTAACACACCATCCATAACAAAAGCAAAGATTAGTAACACTGTAACACACCATCCATAACAAAAGCAAAGATTAATAGCACTAACATACATCCATAACGAAAGCAAAGATTAGTAGCACGTAACATACCATCCATAACAAAAGCAATGATTAGTAACACTGTAACATACCATCCACAAGGAAAGCCAAGAAAAGTAACTGTAACAAACTATTCTTTGGGCACCGTAAGGAAAGCCAAGATTAGTAGGCATGAATATTTAGAATTATAAGCTATGAATACATGCTGTCCATGTCTCTGGGTACCATAAGGAAAGCAAAGATTAGTAATACTGTAACATACCATCCATAAGGAAAGCAAAGATTAGTAATACTGTAACATATCATCCATAAGGAAAGCAAAGATTAGTAATACTGTAACATACCATCCATAAGGAAAGCAAAGATTAGTAATACTGTAACATACCATCCATAAGGAAAGCAAAGATTAGTAACACTGTAACATACCATCCATAAGGAAAGCAAAGATTAGTAATACTGTAACACACCATCCATAACAAAAGCAAAGATTAATAGCACTAACATACATCCATAACGAAAGCAAAGATTAGTAGCACGTAACATACCATCCATAACAAAAGCAATGATTAGTAACACTGTAACATACCATCCACAAGGAAAGCCAAGAAAAGTAACTGTAACAAACTATTCTCTGGGCACCGTAAGGAAAGCCAAGATTAGTAATATTGTAACAAACCATGCATGTCCTAAGACACCACTCAGGAGGGCCAGCATCAGACTGGCTACCTCATGTCATAGAAAGCTTCGGCAGCAACATCCAAGCATTCATAAATGTTTCCATGGACTTGGCTGTTTGAGGATTTTTGCTCCACTGGGGGGTGAAAGGCTGTTTGAGGACCTTCGCTCCACTGGGGGATGAAAGGCTGTTTGAGGACCTTCTCTCCACTGGGGGAAGAAAAGCTGTTTGAGTACCTTCATTACACTGGGGATGACAGGCTGTTTGAGGACCTTAGCTTCACTGGGGGGGGGGGGGGGGTGTGAAAGGCTGGTTGAGGACCTTTGCTCCACTGGGGGGGGGGGGGTGAAACTGTTTGAGGACCTTTGCTCCACTGGGGGATGAAAGGCTGTTTGAGGACCTTTGCTCCACTGGGGGATGAAAGGCTGTTTGAGGACCTTTGCTCCACTGGGGGATGAAAGGCTGTTTGAGGACCTTCGCTCCACTGGGGGATGAAAGGCTGTTTGCAGACTCTCGCTCAACTGGGGGATGAAAGGCTGTTTGAGGACCATCGCTCCACTGGGGGATGAAAGGTTGTTTGAGGACCTTTGCTCCACTGTGTGTGAAAGGCAAAAGAATACTTGCTCAGTGGCATTTAAGGGATATCAGGTTTACTCATGTCTTTGAGTTAGTCAAGAACTGACATCAAAGCAGTTGGGGCATTTCCATTCATGCTCCGTCCTTAACCCTTTACAGGGCAGATGCTTGTCCGTTTTGTAGCCCTGAACGGGCAAGATTTTTTCAGGGTCGGTAAAATTTCGGGTCGCGTTAGTAAAAACATCACAAATAAGGTGTTAGTCAACCGATTTTAGTTAAACAACACAATGAAGGGAAAAGCATGCAGAATATGTTACTCACATGATTGTTGTCGGTAATCCATATATGAACACAAATATTTACGAAATACAGCATGTTGTTTGTGATTTTTCCGTCACCTATACGGCAATTTACAAACACATTTTCAGAATCATAATCACTTTCTTTAAAGTCCGACTCAGACTGCTAATGCAAAGTAACGCTTTGCACTGATATCTAGCTCCGATTAATAGTCAACTTCATGCCCTTTAATGTCACTTAAATTGAACAGAGCGAAATCTCGGCTATCACTTGAAGAATCGCCGAAATCCGTTTTGAAAAACAGCGTAAAAACCCCGAAAACTATCAAAAAAAGTCCGTAAAAGTCCGTTCAAATTCATAGTAGGCGCTTTACAAATGGCGGCCACGTTGTCAAGCTATCGGCGAAAGCGAAAGTAGCCGTCGGAAGTATCGGAAAGCCGAGAGATCGTGTTTTTACAATACATAATAGTATCAGCCATTTTGGGACGTTTCGCCCGTTTAAGGTATCGGACGTAAATGGCCGTTCCATCCTGTAAAGGGTTAATCTGCAACAGCCAGCAGAGTCCCAATACTAATGGTCTGTGTGTCTGTCTAGGCTTTCCTCTGAGTCCTGAGTGTCGGCTGCATCCTCTGTTCGTTCATTGCAGTGCCATTTTTCTCCAGGCTGTAATGATCTCTTCTTCTACACAATACACACGACCCCAAAGAGCCCTGACCATGCCTGCCTTGTCATGCACCAGTACCCCACCATGTGGTGCAGACCCAGCCAATCTATCCACCTGCTCATTGCCCATTACACCAGTATGATTACTGCCTTGATGCAACAGCAACGCTCGTTAACAAACAATTAACAATGTAAAAGGTCTCACCTCAAATATTGAATTCGACACAAAAGAACTGACGGCAGTCGTGTTCAGGCATTTATTAATGCACTGCAGAATCAACATGGGATCAACCAATCTAAAGATATAAACTGTCGCGTTTATTTAGCCATCTTCTAATCAGCTTCCGATTCCACTCTGTTAACCTTGACGCTCAGTCTTTTCCAATTCATCATTGAGTCGTCCTTTTCCGAAAAATAGTCTAGGTTGATCTTGGTCCGGTCCTTCTCATTGCATGAATTCTCATTAACAGATCATTCCTCTCCTTTCGCTGTTCACTTGCCGAATCTTCGTAACCATTGCTTCGTCCAGATCTTATTCCATACGGAGCTCTCAGAAAACATAAGTGCCTTAGTGTCTTGGTGTCACAGCGTCTCTCGTTGTTATTCTATGACGTTTTTACGTTCCCATTGGTTTCTCCTTTTGTTTGTCCACTTTAGTGTCCATCTGGGAAAACCCTTTTTTCCTTTTGGTGGCGCGTGCCGTCATGGCAATTACCCTTGTCTGTTATGGCATATCTTTGTTTTCTATATACAGATGTTCAGGGGATATTTATATTCTGGTATTATTTTCTGTTCAAAATTAAATTTAAACATGGAGCACAACCCACTACTGGCAATGCTGATCGTATTCCGGTACGAACCTAAGGCCTTGTCCACGTCAATATGGAAGCACTAGACGCGAGTTTCGCTCTCTGAGCTCGTCAGTAGTGCATATCCCTGACTGGACCTAGGATCAAACCCCGGATCACTGGCATGTGACGGGAGTGTGTAACCACTAAACCACGCAGCATGCGCTAGGTGTGACCAAATTATCATACTAGAATATCACAACGCCGCCCATCGTAGGCCATAGCTCAAAATTTGCCCGATTGCTGCGACTGACATCCTCCAATCGATGTGGCCCCGAATGATCAGGTCTTCTTGACTGGCAAGGCACACCAGGCCGCCTAAATTCCAGCGAGCAATAATCAGATTGATTGATTTTTTATTTTTTAAATTGTTGTACTCAGGTCAGCATGGCCTAATGGATTAGAGCGTGTGTTCGTAAACATCTGGTATGCTGATGCCGAGGTAAGGGATTCAACCACTACACCGGACAGTTGAACTGAAACGTTAACCTATCATCCTTGACTTGGGGATGTAAATTACAAGTACCTCTGAAGTGGAGTGGGCTCACCTCATGGCAAGGGACAATGTTAATAGGGAAAGCTAATCCACACACAAAATTCAGTCCAGCACTACTAGAAGTAGTATGTATGGACTACACTTGAGTTCAAAGCCAGCGAACGCAAAAATAAAAAAATAAATTACAACAAAATGTTGTACTTCAAATAATTTGACGATGCAAAAAAGTTTGGAAATAGTTTATCACCTACAACTACTGGCCTTCCATCATGAACACTTGGACATTTTTAGCCCAGAATGACTTCCAATCCCTTCAGTTTAAAAAAAAAAAAACTTTACATGCTGAATAGTTTATCTATCAATGTTTTTATTTCTCATTAGACGGCAGGTAGCCAGTTAAAAGTCCAACAATGGCTGCACGTAAAGACGATAATAATTCAATTTTCCGTATTCCACCCTACTATTACATCCATGTTCTTGATCAGAACACAAATGTCACGAAAATTGAAACCGGACCTCAGACATTCATTCGACAGGACAACCAAAGGTGAGTCGGTGTTGTATGCTTGACAAATTGATTCAGACCATGATACCACAGTCATGTCTTTTACAACATACCTTAATATAGCCTTTCCTAATACCGTATTTTCCTGCATACCGAAACACATTAACTTCCTTTCTTCTGCTAGATACTGTCAGTGAATGTTGACAACTTACAACAAATCTTCATAGCTTGTACTGCACATCAAGATATATTCAGTGAATGTTTCCTGTGACAACTTTACAACAAATTACATACTTTGTACTGCACACCTAGATACCTTTATTTTCTTCTGCTATATGCCTTCTTGCAACACTTTGTCTTATAGAATACTCTCTCATCCTGTTTTATATAATATACCTTTATACAACCGTCCTGTTTTATATAATACACCCTTATACAACTGTCCTGTTCTGTATAATTTCATAAAAAACCCTGTTTTATATATCTTCTTTATACAACTGTTCTGTATAATACACCTTTATACAATTGTCCTGTTCTGTATAATACACCTTTATACAACTATCCTGTTCTATACAAATTTTCAATCTGCCATTCTATATTTTATAGAATACTTACTGTTCTATGTAATACACCTTTATATATCTGTCCTGTTTTAATTCACCTTTATATATCTCTCCTGTTTTATATAATACACCTTTATACAATGGTCCTGTTCTGTATAGTACACCTTTATACAACTGTGCTGTACTATATAATACACCTTTATACAACTGTCCTGTTCTGTATAATACACCTTTATACAACTGTCCTGTTCTGTATAGTATACCTTTATACAACTGTGCTGTTCTATATAATACACCTTTATACTACAATCTTGTTCTGTACAAATCTTCAATCATCTGCCGTTCTATATATATTTATAGAATACTTACTGTTCTATATAAACATTCTTATAGCTGTCCTGTTCTGTTTAATACACCTTGATACAACATGTGTTATATGTTGTTTGTTCATCAAGAATGACCACCATTCATTTCATCCAGTGGGGTTGAAGGTATGGAGCCGTGGGTTCTAAGATGGCTGATAAGGCCTATTTTGGCTCGAAATGTTCTTTGACAGTGTACCATCCTATACAATACACCCCGGTGAAGCATCACTGAGAGGTCATTTGTGCCTGCCCTAGGGTCAGAATGTACTGGGTTCAAATCTGAAAATAGAGCTGGATATGTTTACAAGAAACATTGGTGTTTAGTGACTGAGCCTTCTAGATAAGGGGGACATTTAGTCATGTGTAATGTTGAGCTTGTAAAGATCCCACCGCAGTTAGATATGACAATGAGCAGGCCACAAGACCGTGGCAGAATTGTTAGGAAAGAAAAGATATGGCGATGGAATCTGTCCAGCGGTAGCGAATCTTACACTACTGCATTTCTACAACCATGGTCAGACTGCAAGGACAGCAAGTAGTGTGGCCAAACAAGAACACTATGTAGGAAGCCAGCGAAGATTAATAAACCAATACAGAACTGGTGTCGTTAGCCTCTACACATTGTGGGAATTTACTGAGGAGGGGATCCGAGCACTTATGAGATGACTGGTTCGATGTGCAATGAGGATGATCTGTCGACAGACTAACACTACTGCAAGAATAAGTTGGATATACTGATCTCTGAGGTGCTTAAGGTGTGGTTTGCACACCTCAGAAAAAGAACAAAGGATTTAATACATCTCCATACAACATTTTCATGTCTTATATGAACCTTCATACACTTTCCTCTCCTTTAATACACGATCATACAATACTTGTACAGTACACTTTCACACATTTTTCTGTTCTGTATTACACCCTGATAGAACACTTGTCTGTCTTAAACTGTGTACTAGTATAATCACTTCTCTGTTTTATACACCATGCCATCTCCCCGGGATTTCCAGAGAAAGGACTTTCTAGTTGTACTATCCAGATTTGTTTTCAACATGTGCCAGCATCTTTTCCTTGTCCCGTGTATGTACATTGCTATCCCATCTACTACAGATAACACTATCCCTTCTGCTACAGATAACACCATCCCTTCTGCTACAGATAACACCATCCCTTCTGCTACAGATAACACCATCCCTTCTGCTACAGATAACACCATGCCATTTAACTACTACAGATAACACCATGCCATTTAGCTACTACAGATAACACTATCCCATCTACTACAGATAACACTATCCCTTCTGCTACAGATAACACCATCCCTTCTGCTACAGATAACACCATCCCTTCTGCTACAGATAACACCATCCCTTCTGCTACAGATAACACCATCCCTTCTGCTACAGATAACACCATGCCATTTAACTACTACAGATAACACCATGCCATTTAGCTACTACAGATAACACTATGCCATTTAGCTACTACAGATAACACCATGCCATTTAGCTACTACAGATGCCATTTAGCTACTACAGATAACACCATGCCATTTATCTACTACAGATAACACTCTGCCATCTATTATAGTTAACACTCTGCCATCTACTACAGATAACACTGCCATCTACTACATATAACACTCTGCCATCTAACTACAGATAACACCATGCCATCTACTATAGATAGCACCATGCCATCTACTATAGATAACACTGCCATCTACTATAGATAACACTGCCACCTAACTACAGATAACACCATGCTATCTTCTCCAAACATCTCATCTGTGCAACAAAGATGTTTAGTTTTTAGTTGCTTTTTGTTATTCTAGTTGTAACATTGTAAATGTCTAACCAAGAGAATTTTGAAATTGTCCACTAAATACCTTAAATGGTACAGTAAAAGTTCTTAAAATATTGTGGACCAAGAATAAAATTGCTTCTTCAAGATCTGAACATCGAAGAAAACTGACTTATAAACTGTCATGTCTCAGAAACTGAAACATTTTGGCCATATTGCGTGTGACAGAAGTTTGAACAGTGATGGAAGGTATGGTTCCTGAAGATGGACACAGGAGACTGAAGCACTTTGAGCATGGAAATACTAAACAGGCAAAGGATCACAACTTTTGGACAAACAAAAGCGAAGTTCTGCAAAGGACTTGCTACATGATGAATTGCCCATGATGGAAACCATAAATGCTCAAGATTTGTACTATAGCAGTTATCATTACCATATGTTTGTTTCGTTTTGTTTTGATTATAATTTTTGACTTCTGTCTTTTGCTTTTATCTCACAATAGAGCATAGCTCGAACCAACTCACAGCAGTTCCTTCCTATCTTTTGCCAGCTGATTCCTCCATGCCTTCCCCGTATTACTCACCTGTCTCTAATTCTTCTGTTTTAGGCCCCCTTTACTTTTGCCCTGGGATTTCCAGAGAAAGGACTTTCTAGTTGTACTATCCAGATTGTTTTCAACATGTGCCAGCATCTTTTCCTTGTTCCGTGATTTGCTGGAATTTGTACTTATTTCATTTGTGGCCTTTAATAACCTTGACACTTAACTTCCCACAGAGTTACTCTTGGTCCAGAGAAGATGGTTGTGGTGCCTCCACGTAACTATTGCGTCATTGAGAATCCCGTCTTTCGAGACAAAGATGGCAAGCCTGTGATCGACAATCTTGGCCAGGCCAAGCTCCAACATGCCGACCAAGAAATCAGATTAACACAGGATCCTTTCCCTCTATATCCTGGTGAAGTTCTGAAACAGGTGACTACCTTCATGTTGTGAATTATTACATAGTGAATGAACGTGAGATGTTACACTTTATGGACAGCCTAAAACAAATCATTATTCTGCGCCTCAGAACAGGACACAATAGATTACACAGCCACATGTTTACACAATTCAAGATTGGCAAATAGCCATGTGCACATGTGGATTGGTTCCGCAGACAGCAGATCACATACTCCAAGACTGCTCAAAATACAACATATCTAGGCAAACCTTCTGGTCTAGAGAAACAGCAGTGGAAGATAAACTCTATGGACTGCTGAGTGAACTAAACTTGACAGTGAAGTTCATACAAGAGTGAACATTGCAGATATAAACAAATTTCAAGTAAACGAAAGAAGAAATATATAACTGAAGCTTGTCAAATGTACAAACATACAAAAACAAATGTTTTGACCAGTCTTTATAAATGTACAAGTAAATAAAACAATTAGCTGAAAAAATATCCGAATTGACAGAAAGCTATTCAGACATCACAGTGAAGTGAAATAAACTCATTTTCACACATTTCACATCAATTCACATCAATTCAATTTTGACACGAGCAAGATAGTTCTCTATTTTGGCTACTGCTTTGAATTATGTCTGTTGTCTAGCCGACATGATCAGATCATTGCTGTAGTAAAAATATCTTTGAAAAAGCTATACAGTGGTGAAAACACAAGCATTAAGAAATCTGGCAATAACAAATGCTTTTTTAAAAACTCCAGTAATGTTTGAAATTGAGAGTGAATCTACCACAAGCAATAGATAGCCTGGTGCATGGTGGTAAATCTATTGGTGAATCTTCTCAGTTACAACTGTTGGAGTAGGGAACCAAATATCGAACTGGCGACAGTTAACTGAGGCAAGAGCGGTTCTAACATGCAGATAATCAGCTCTCGGTAACAATCCTCATTCGCATCCTTTGACTTATGCTGAGAGAAACTAAGCATTTGTAGACTTGTCTTCAGTGTATTGACATCAATTCGTCGTCACAAATCTAGCAGTCTGTAGTAGATTTGTCAGTGACTTGAGATATGTATATAAACATTTGAGCCAGCGCTGCAGCAGTAATCATACCTCACAATTCCTTGTCACACCAAGTGAAGGGTTCAAAATGAGCTACGGGTGATTTGGAAGCAGATGGCTTTGTGTTAATTTCCGTGGTAAGGGGCAAGTCACTCAGAAAGCAATGGCAAACTACTGAATGTAAAAATTGCTTTGTAAATCACAAACAGCCAGAAAAAATGCTGGGGTAGATTGCAACGTTATGTAAAGGACCTGCAACTAGCTAGTTTAAAGGGAGAATTTTGTGTGAGAATTCTATTTATTTATGAGGTAAACTAATTTGAGTTTACCTGCAATTAGCTAAGGAGAATTTTGTGTGAGAATTCTATTTACTTATGAGGTAAACTATGCAACAAGCTATTTTAAAGAGAATGTGTGAGAATTCTATTTATTTACGAGGCAAACTAATTTGAGTTGACCTGCAACTAGCTAGTTTAAAGGGAGAATTTTGTGTGAGAATTCTATTTATTTATGAGGTAAACTAATTTGAGTTGACCTGCAACTAGCTAGATTAAAGAGAATTTTGTGAGAATTCTATTTATTTATGAGGTAAACTAATTTGAGTTGACCTGCAACTAGCTAGATTAAAGAGAATTTTGTGAGAATTCTATTTATTTATGAGGTAAACTAATTTGAGTTGACCTGCAACTAGCTAAAGAGAATTTTGTGTGAGAATTCTATTTACTTATGAGGTAAACTATGCATCAAGCTATTTTAAAGAGAATTTTCTGTGAGAATTCTATTTATTTATGAGGTAAACTAATTTGAGTTGACCTGCAACAAGCTAAAGAGAATTTTGTGTGAGAATTCTATTTACTTATGAGGTAAACTATGCAACAAGCTATTTTAAAGAATTTTGTGTGAAAATTCTATTTATTTATGAGGTAAACTAATTTGAGTTGACCTGCAACTAGCTAAAGAGAATTTTGTGTGAGAATTCTATTTTCTTATGAGGTAAACTATGCAACAAGCTAGTTTAAAGAGAATTTTGTGTGAGAATTCTATTTATTTATGAGGTAAACTAATTTGAGTTGACCTGCAACAAGCTAAAGATAATTTTGTGTGAGAATTCTATTTACTTATGAGGTAAACTATGCAGCAAGCTAGTTTAAAGAGAATTTTGTGTGACAATTATATTTATTTATGAGGTAAACTAATTTGAGTTGACCTGCAACTAGCTAGTTGAGAGAATTTTGTGTGAGAATTCTATTTATTTATGATGTAAACTAATTTGAGTTGACCTGCAACTAGCTAGTTGAGAGAATTTTGTGTGAGAATTCTATTTATTTATGAGGTAAACTAATTTGAGTTGTGATTTCATAGACCAGAATTCTATGTGTGTGTATACGTTTGTACATTCATAGAGTTTCTTTGAGCTTTCATGGTCAAAAGGAATTGTTATTCACCTGTTAAAGGTAAAATGGTTATATCTTTTATGTCAACAACAAAAAAAACCTGTTATATTTTTCTCTTCATTCCCAGCCTGTCACTGCCCTGAAAGTGGTCCCAGCTAATTCAGCACTCAGAATTCGTGCCATCCTGGATTTTGAAGATGAAAATGGTGAAAAAAGAACCGCAGGTGACGAATGGCTATTTGAAGGTCCAGGTATGTGCAAGCATTGTGTCAGTGTTTTGTTTTAACTCTACACACACATGCTAAGTTTGAGTCGGCTATCAGAAGAAAACAAACACAATGGTCCAATGTGCACCATGTTATTGGCATGGTCACAAGGTTTCCCCTGCCTACTAAATA
This sequence comes from Cepaea hortensis, assembly GCA_963921405.1. Classification (NCBI taxonomy): domain Eukaryota; kingdom Metazoa; phylum Mollusca; class Gastropoda; order Stylommatophora; family Helicidae; genus Cepaea; species Cepaea hortensis. The sequence continues at coordinate 25,069,752 of OY992890.1, forward strand.
GTAACATTTATTTATGTTTGGTGATGTTTGGAATCTTCACTTTTGACTTGGACTTAATTTGACGAGATAACAAGATAAAAATGGTAATTTCATAGCATATTTCTTATAGTCCACACTGTGTAGAGCTTATCATGTCTGTCCAGTCTTGTCTCATGTAATAAACCAGTCATTTCTGCTACCAATATTCCTCCTTGCCACAATGTCAAATTTTCCAGCATCTTCTCTCTTGCAAACTCCTAACATATTTGGGGTACAGCATTATTTTGAAAAACTGAATAACTGCTGTCTATGAATGACTGTTGGTTGAAAACTCAATACCAGATAAAACGATGTTTTCAAGGATGTCTGAATTTGAATCTATGTGGTTCCAGCGAGGAAGACATGTGAGAGCCAGACATGTTTACAAGCAGTGTGTTACTGGAACTGTCATCTATATTTGAGAGAAACAAGCATGTATGATTTTGCCTGGCGTGCTGTGATGATTATTAGAGACAAAGAACAATACTTTGTAAGGAGACCAGTTCCTTTAATCATGCCTTCAACTCAAGGCTGAATGAATGTCTGTTTTTCATTTTAGTGCCTTCAAACAGTTGCGTGCACTCTGGTTTCAAACCGGCATCGTTTGGTTATATAACCATGGTAGCACTTGAATTCTAAAGGGGGTTTATGGCAGAAGAATTTACTTCCTTGTACGGAGTTTTATCCCATATGACTTGGTCTCTTTGTGCAGGGCGGCCTTCAGAAAGCATCACACAAAGCACAAACTTTGTAGCTCCAGTGATAACTCAAGTCTCCCCCAGAAAGTTGCACTTGTGAACCGAGTTACAGCTGGATTTGAACCCAGTACCTTTGGAGCCTGCAGCAGGAGGCTTAACTACTTCATCACGGAGAGAGAGAGAGAGAAAGAGACACACACACGCACACGCACACACATACACCCTCTGCACATTAATCATAAAGTTTACAATTGAGGTTATTTTACCAAATATTTTTGACTGCAGGAACCTACATCCCACGCAAAGAGTGCACAGTTGATGAAACAATTCGAGCCACAGTGATTGGTCCCAACCAGGCCATTCGTCTGCGTGCCCGCAAAGAATGCCTGGACAGAGACAGCAACCCACGAGTGACGGGAGAAGAGTGGCTGGTGAAGAAGACTGGTGCCTACTTGCCTGGAGCATACGAGGAAGTTGTCAGTGTTGTTGATGCTTACGTGCTTACAGAAAAGGTAATATTTTTGGAGTTGACATAAATTTTGTAGTTAAGGTAAAACAGCTTGGAAACAGCAGATGATATGGAAAAAGATATGGAAGAAACTGAGAGTGAGTGATAAGACTTTGCATAAGATTTTTAAGAACTTAAAACTCTGGAGGGGGAGGGGGAGAGAGAAAATGAGTGCTGAGAACATTGACATAAGACTACAAACCTCTCTCTCTCTCTCTCTCTCTCTCTCTCTCTCTCTCTCTCTCTCTCTCTCTCTCTCTCTCTCTCTCTCTCTCTCTCTCTCTTTCTCTCTCTCTTTCTCTCTCTCTTTCTCTCTTTCTCTCTTTCTTTCTTTCTCTTCTTTCTCTCTCTCTCTCTCTCTCTCTCTCTCTCTCTCTCTCTCTCTCTCTCTCTCTCTCTCTCTCTCTCTCTTTCTCTCTCTCTCTCTCTCTCTTTCTCTCTCTCTCTTTCTCTCTCTCTCTTTCTCTCTCTCTCTCTCTCTCTCTCTCTTTCTCTCTCTCTCTCTTTCTCTCTCTCTCTCTCTCTCTCTCTCTCTTTCTCTCTCTCTCTTTCTCTCTCTCTCTCTTTCTCTCTCTCTCTTTCTCTCTCTCTCTCTTTCTCTCTCTCTTTCTCTCTCTCTCTCTTTCTCTCTCTCTTTCTCTTTCTCTCTTTCTCTCTTTCTCTCTTTCTCTCTCTTTCTCTCTTTCTCTCTCTTTCTCTTTCTCTCTTTCTCTCTCTCTCTCTCTCTCTCTCTCTCTCTCTCTCTCTCTCTCTCTTGAAGGAAGTGTCTAGGCTGACAGTTGAACACTTCCTTCTGCAAGAGAGAAAACATTTACAGTCTTGTCTGTGTCTTCAGTACTCATTTTCTGCACACTGATACAATCGTGTCAACCTGTATAACTTGTTCATGTTATGAAATCCAGAACATCAGTGAACCAAGAGGTGCAGTAAAGAAACTGTATTTGGACAGGACACAAGTCAGAAAAACTGAGAATTGTAGAACTAGACGGTCTTTTGTCTGGAATCCACAAGGAGGATGAAAAATAGGGAGACCTAAAAACACAAGGTGAAAATAGAGATGAATGATTAATATGGGGACATAGTTTCGTGAGATAGTAAAACAGGGCAATTTTGTGTGTTAGATGAGTTCCTGAAGGACAGGAATGAGAGCCTAAAGGATAGGAATGAGTGCCTGAAGCACAGCAATGAGTACCTACAGGACAGAAATGAGTGCCTCAAGCACAGAAATGAGTGCCTAAAGCACAGAAATGAGATGAAACCCAGCTTTTGGTGGTGGGGATGTGTATACATATGGATTAAGAGAGAAAGAAGGTACATATGAGTAGATGCAAGATACAAAACCCAGCGGGCATCCACAAAGAAGAAGAAAGTGTGGAACTAGCTCTGACAGAAGTGAACGTTGTTTAGCTAGACTAGCGTTTGGAGTAGAGAGAAATGGACACAGACTAGGCCTCCTGGCCCAAGACACTGCAGGACGAGGTGGTGGATTTCACTTGCATGATTTTTTTTTTCGTTTGTGCGTTTTGAACTCGAGTGTAGTCTATTAACTTGCTACTACGTTTAGTACACTGGACTGATTTGTTTGCGTGTGGATTAGCTTTCCCTATTACCATTGTTCCTCGCCATCAGGCAAACCCACTCCAACTTCTGAAGTACCTGTAATTTATGTCCCCCAAGTCGAGGACGAGATGTCAACATTTTAGTCCAACTCGCTCGTGTAGGGGTTAAACCAACTACCTCAACACTCCGGATGTTTAAGAACAAATGTTCTATCCATTCAGCCATGCTGACCTCCACTGACCGTGATGTTCTTGCTGTTTCCAGAAAGCTCTACACATGCGGTCGCTGAGAACATTCAAGGATGACTTTGGTGTCTTGAGAAAAAATGGAGAGGAGTGGTTGATCACAATGAAGGATACCGAGACCCACATTCCAAATGTTTATGAAGAGGTAAGTGCAAATTGTAAAACATATCATGTTTTCATGAAGAGATAATTAGATTATAGAATACCTTTACAGCTAAAACAGTTTAGATAATAGAAAAACACGAAGTTTAGGGCAGCTTTCAAAATACAATCGTAGAAAATAGGATGTTGTGGCAACAGCCCTCATCAGCAAAAAAACAACAAATCACAACATACAAACCACAGAGATGAAAAACACGAGAATGAAACACAAAGAACTGACTGGTACTTCTGAGTTTCCGAATATGAAACACGTGTTTAAATATTTTAAGCCTCTGACATGAGTACTATATATATTTTCATTCTGCTTATGTCGAAACCTGGGCTGTTTATCAGCGACACGCTAGGAAATAAACCACTTCCACACAGTCTGTCTTAGGAGGCTATTGAAGATTAAATGGCAAGACAAGATCCCAGACACTGAAGTTCTAGAAAGAGCGTCCATGCCCAGTATCAACTCTCTACTAATGAAGAATCAGATTCACTGGGCTGGTCACTTAACTTGCATGCCAAATCACAGGCTCCCTAAAAAAATTTTTTACGGCAAGCTGTGTTGTGGTAAACACTCCCAAGGCGGCCAGAGGAAACACTTTAAAGACACTGAAAATCTCACTGAAAACTTTTGGAATTCATCTTGACACCTGGGAGACTGCTGCCAAAGACTGAAATTCGTGGTGTACATCATTACGTAAGGGCGCAGTCACTTGGGAAGCAACCAGGACTGCAAGAGCTGTGAAGAAAAGGCTGGCAGAAAAACACTGCAGGAAGTCCTCCTCATGGAACATTTTGAGCCAAAATAGGCCTTATCAGCCATCTTAGAACTTACGGCACCATACTTTCAACCCCACTGAATGAAATGAATGGTCATCATCATTCTTGATGGACAAATAACAAACATGTCGCAAAGAATTGTTTGAAACAGTGTATTTTAAAAAAGCAAAGGACTTTTTTTATTCCATGAGACATAAGTGTATACAGTGCTAACCCGGGGTGGGTCCGAAGACAGTAGTTTGTCTCTCTGGAGCGGTCACGGCTGGAAAAGATTAGTTTCATTTCCATGCTAGGGCATGCGGTTGTACAAGGAAATGAGCAGGCTTGCAGGTAAGGCTACTGTGGAGGGCAGACGAGCCATGGACCAAGCTGATATACTAAATGCTGTACAAGAAGTAATTCGTTTGCGAGAACCAAGTAATGACTGAACCTACATCCATGATCAGACTGCAAGAACAACAAGTTAAAAGAGGTGTGGCCGAACAAGAACACAATGCAGGAAGCTAAAGAAGATTAATAAACCAACACAGAACTGGTGTCGTTAGGCGCAGCACACTGCTGGATTTACTGAGGAGGGGATCCAAACACTTATGGACTGAATGGTTCGATGTGCAGTGAGAATGATCTGTCCACTAACTAACTATAGTTCAAGCCCAACAGTTTATAGACAAATGTGTAATGTTGTCAACAACATACAGGCCATCTTTACATTCCATGACATTTCCTGGTACTAGTTTTATAATGGGCCTTCAAGGGAGCCTACTATCAATTTGTTTTTTTTTAAATCTCTACCTACATAAATGGTATGGGCGCTGAAAGCAATGGCCTGAATGTAAACTTGCCAAGAGATCACAGACAGCCAAAAAATGCTGGGGTTGACTGCGATGTATGGTAAAGGATATGCTACTAACTTAACTAACCTATATAAACATGTACAGAAACATTTTTTCTCTGAAATCGTCCTTTGTTTTTCAGTCTGAATAATTCATGCATATTAATATGTTGGTGTTATAATTTAACTGTTGGTGTTTTAACTTTTTAATTTAGTTAACTGTTGTTTTAATTTACTGTTGTTGTTTTAATTTAGTTAACTGGTTTTAGTTAACTGTTCTTTTAATTTAGTTAACTGTTGGTGTTATAATTTAGTTAACTGTTGGTGTTATAATTTAGTTAACTAGTTCAAGCAACACCCTAGAAGATTATGGACCTGGAGGAGTCCTGATAGCAGGATTAGAAACCAGATTGACTACATTCTCATTAGCAGAAGATTTAGAAACGCGCTAACAGTAGCAAAAACAGTTCCCAGTGCTGATTGTTATAGTGACCACAGACTACTCACAGGAACATTGAGGATAAAGTTGAAGAAAGTCAAGTATACAACAGGGAACACTAAATATGATTTGTGTACATTGAGTAATGACAAGGAAATACAAAACAAATTCAACATAGAAGTACAGAACAGATTTGAAATATTGTCTGATCTAGAGATCCTATTCCAGGATGTGGATGATCAATGGGAAATGTTAAAGAATTCAATCAATGTGGCTGCAGAAACAACTATTCCAAAATTAAAGAAGGTGGGTCGTAAGAAATGGATGACTGAGGAAATTTTACACTTAATGGAAACAAGAAGACTCAACAAAAATAATCCTGCCAAATATGAAGAAATTCAGAATATTATGTAGGAAGGCAAAAGAATCATGGCTTGAGGAAAAGTGCTTAGAAATTGAAAAACAACACAACAGACAAAATACCAAATTAGTGCACAAAAGAATTCAGGAACTTATAATAAAAGAACAAGTACATCAACAGGCTGTCTAAAAACTAAAGATGGCAAAGTCATAATAGAAAAAGATCAGATTCTACATGTATGGACAGATTATGTGAAAGACCTGTATAATGATAACAGAGAGGAACAGTATGCTATTAGATTTAACAATGAAGGACCAGCAATTTTAAAGATGGAGGTTCAAAATGTTCTTAAGCATATGAAAGCTGGCAAGGCCCCCGGTGCAGATAACATCACAACAGAAATGAGTAAAGCTCTAGAAGAATTTGGACTAGAGCAAGTCACTAGACTGCTGAACACATTATATGATACTGGAGATATACCTTCTGAATTATGTAATTCTGTATTTATTGCAATCCCAAAGAAATCAGGAGCCTTAGAATGTGATCAACATAGAACAATTAGTATAATGAGTCACATCACAAAGATTTTGTTACGAATTATCATGCAAAGAGTGAGGAAGAAAATACAACCTGAAATAGGGGAAGAACAATGTGGTTTTGTAGAAGGAAAGGGTACAGTAAATGCTGTGTATATGCTGCGAACAGTTATTGAACGTGCTTTAGAAGTAAACAAGGATATACATCTTTGCTTTATTGACTACACAAAGGCTTTTGATAGAGTTAGACATGTCAACATTGTGGAAATGCTTGCAGATCTACAAATTGATGGGAAAGACATTAGACATAAAAAACATATATTGGAAACAACAAGCTGCCATAAGGATTGATAATGAAGTAGGACAATACCAACCTATTAAGAGAGGTGTTAGGCAGGGATGTGTAATGTCTCCAGATCTTTTTTCCCTATACAGTGAAAATATTTTCAGAAATGTAGAAGACCTAAATAGAATCAGCATTGGAGGACGAAACATAAATAACATTAGATATGCAGATGGTACAGTATTGATTGCAGACAATGCACAGGATCTGCAACAATTAGTAGACGCTGTGGTTGTACACAGTGAGCAGCTGGGGTTGGAATTAAATTGTAGGAAGACACAGGTTATGGTCGTCACTAGGAAGAACGAAGTACCACAATGTAATATACGAGTAAATGGGAATAATCTTCAACAAGTGAATTGGTTCAATTATCTCGGAACAGTCATAACATCTGATGGCAGATGCCTTGAAGAGATTAGAACAAGAATCGCCATGGCGAAAGTAGCCTTTAGCAAGATGAAAAACATTCTGACCAATAAAATGATGTCAATTGAAACGAGAAAAAGAGTGTTGAGGGGATACATAGAGCCTGTTCTTTTGTATGGATGTGAAACTTGGACAATGTGCAGTCAAGCAGAAAAACATCTGATGGCTGCAGAAATGTGGTTTCTGAGGAAAATGCAAAGAATACCTTGAACAGATAGAAAAACCAATGAACAAGTACTACAAGAGACAAATGAAAATCGTAAATTGATTAGAGAAATTAGACGTAGACAGTCAAAATTTTGTGGACATGTTATGAGAAGAAATGGATTGGAGAACTTGGTGACAACTGGCAAGATCGAAGGGAACAGACCAAGAGGAAGACCGAGAGGAAAATACCTGGATGGCTTGGCCACATGGCATGGACGAGACAGGAACACTGAGCTGATCCACGACACTGGTGATCGAGTGAAATGGCGAGTCATGGTCGCCCACGCTTTCTGGCATGGCACATGATTGATTGATTGAGCTAGTTTTAATTTAGTTAACTGTTGGTGTTATAATTTAGTTAACTGTTGGTGTTATAATTTAGTTAACTGTTTTAATTTAGTTAACTATTGGTCTTATAATTCAGGTTGTAGGTGTGGTTAACATTACAACATTGAACAACCGCCAGTACTGTGTCATCCTTGACCCAGCCGATGTCTCTGGCAAGCCTCAGCTTGGTCAGAAGAAGCTAGTCAAGGTAGAATGTTGTTTGTCATGTCGTCCTTCATCATTTCTCTTGTTTTCAGCAGCAATGTGTCATCTGGCTCTTATAACTTTAGCAAATATAATTATTGCACATGAATCGTAATAGGAAAAGTGACCAGCATCACACACAAATGGATGTTACAGCTACAAGCCTTCTTCAGCAAAGAGAAACAGACAGATGATGTAGCAGAGTTCTTTGCAGAAAGACGCTCTTCACGGCCCACTGGAAGGACTCTCAATCTTTCAGTAGTTGACATGCATTTTCCTACTAAAGGTGTGTGTCCTGTTTCAACATTCGTGCTCGTTGACCCCTGCCTCTCCTCGCAGTAACCATGCCGTCCATTACTGTCCTTTCTAACACATAGTAGTGTTGACTATGGTCAAAGAATTTGATTCCGAGACATTTACTGTTTGAGCCAGTTTTCTTGTGTGTTCAGATTTTTACAGAAAACGACTTGAAGACATGTGTAAACATTATAAAACGAATAAAACCAGTACTAAACAAATTAGATGGGAGGTCTCAACAGCAGGGTGGCAAAATTTATAGGGAAAGTACTCGGACAAGAATAAATCCAGCAAATAACCCAATCTTCCTTGGTGAAACGTTTTAAGAGACAGAATCGAACACCTGTGAGTAATTAGGTAACAATGTATAGAAAGATGGAGGAAGAGATAGAGATATCAAAATAATACAAAAGGCTAGAAGAGCTGTTATAATCATACACTTAAAGTAATTAGGTTAGAAAGATGGAGGAAGAGAAAGAGATATCAACATAAATTATAAGTAAACTTTAAGTAGCAGTAAATTATAAGTGGTTTAACTAGGTGGTGGACCAGCTACAGAGAAGAAGAGGCAGCAATTAAATGGAAGCCAGAATATATAAGCATTATCGCTGTGTCTTGGCAAATGATGTTGGCGTTGTATCTTCACAAATCTCAATCCTTAGTGTTCTGGGAAAATTCTATTGATAATCTTTCATACCACAATCTTCAACGATGCAGTATTATCTCTCTGGGTCTGCCTCTGCTTTGTCTACCAATAATCTTTCCAGCTGTCACATTATTTTTCAATTTCTCTCTTCTCATGATATAACCAAAGAACATTTTGTCTCCTTATATTTGTATATCATCTTCTACTTTCATTAACCTTTCCAGCAATGGTTGTTACTCTGTCAGTCCAAGGTATTCACTGCATTCGTTTCAGGAATAACTCCAATGCCTCCAAGCGCTTCTTATTTGTCCGTCCATATTCCAAGATTCACCACCATCCAGCGGAACCGGTTCTATATAATTCAGTACTATTATCATTCTTAACGGTGAAATAAAACCAAAGGTTGTAAATTTGTTTTCATGAAATCCAAATAACAGTTAGGATTTCATTCTTATAAATTGGATTTCATGAAATCTAGAACAATGTAAATGTTTACTGTTTGATATTTCTGTTTATTGTTCAGTCGTTGTACATAAATGTTATTGTTTGGTGTTTCTTCCAGTAATTATTGCAGCTGTTATTGTTACTGTTGTTATGTATCATGTGTTTACAAATGTCTGTACCTGTTAGTGGGATCGAGGGCAGCTAAAGTACTATAGGAAAGTACTCTAGTGTTGTGAGGAAGAGTGGCTGGAACACCAATCACCTGAAACACCAAGCACCTGGTCAGGCAACCCAGGTTTACATCTTCGGTAAAGTGAATACTTTTTTTTTATGTCGGGAGGGAAAAAAAAAAACCATAAACTGCAATTCTTGGTGACTCCACTAACCAGGTGGCCATAATCCCCTGTCCTACACTGCAAGATATTTAATGGCAGTAATGACAGTTTTGACTGTTATAATTCAAGGAAGAGGGAAATGGGACGCATGTGCTAGTAAAACTATATATATGGGGCTGACAAAGTAAAGAGATGGACTATAAGAGCCAGTCTTGAGTGCACGCTGCACACAGAGGACAGTCAGACCATTAAAGCAGACGTTTAATCCGAGTAAGATATTTTCTGATACATAAAGAAAACACTTGCTCATTATATTTATTGGTATTTTAAAAAAGGATTAAAGACGAGATAATGTCCTTAACGATTTCTTCTTCTTCTGCGTTCATCCGGAGAGAGTTTTCAGACGTGATTGCATTGTGCCTGTTTACAGCAGAGCTGCGTTCTTGCACCGTTAGGCCGATACATCCAACTTCTGCGGGCATTTGTTGACCGGGTTAACCTTTCCGGTTTTTTTTTAAGGATGTTTGACTCTCACTTTTGTGTTATCCCCCACCCCAGCTGGCCCATTTAGAACAGCCAAAGACATCCTGGTCAGCCCTCAAGGGAAGGCAGGGGCAGACCATGGGCATTCCCCACCATCCAAGGAGGCTTCCATAATTGCAGAGCCAACACTTAGAGCTCTGGTACTGGGCTCACCCAAGGAATCGTCACGTCTTGCACATGGCTGCTTAGCCTGACTTCCGTATATTGGGCCTTCCAGTCACCACAGGCTGTTCTTCTGAAACCAGACTTATGCAGTCTGCAGATGACATCCACACAGCGAGCTTTCGATTCAGACTTTCCACTTAAAGGATTTGCTATCCAAGCAATATTCCATTTCGTGCCACTAGGACACTTTTCCACCTTTGATGACACCCACACGAGTTTTTGATTTGGAATTTCCACATAATGGTTTTGCTAGCCAAGCAATATTCCATTTCATGCCTCTGGGACGCTTTTGCTACCGACATACCTGTGGTATGAAGTGTGGCAGTCTAAGTACTTTTCATGCACCTTTAGATGTTAGCCTGAATATAGTTAAAGTAAGCTGCGGTCAACTTAAGCTTGTTGATATCTCCATAGAGCTTGTCCTCAAATGAAGCAGGCGTGGGCCAAAATATCTTTCTCTGTATATTAGGCACTCTTGCAGCAAATGTTTAGCTGTCATTTTACCAATTCCACAATTACATTGATTGGTATCTCCTATCTTAAGTTTATTGAACAAGTGGTATTTCAGCCTGTTATTCCCTGTGCGGAGTCTGAAGATTGCCGGTCGAGTTTGTAATATGCATTATCTTTCTGGTGGCCCGGATGCTCTGATTCCCATTTGGTTCTATAAGTGCTTTTTATAAACCTCTGTGCCTCATTATAGGTTATGTCTATGTCAGGCTGTGGTAGTCATCCGCCCTCTTTTGCTAGTCTGAGAGCCTCTTCGTTTCCAGGTATACTGCAATGTGATGGGATCCACTTTTTTGGATTTCTGACATAGTCCATGGAGTGCTGCTCTTAGATCTGCTAGGTCTGTGCTGTGTTTACTATTCAGTATTGAGACAGCTGACTTCGCATCTTTGAAGATATCTATTTGCTTCTCTATTTTCCTCCATCAAGAGCATTTCAGCTGCAATTTTCAAAGCCCCTACCTCTGCTTTGAAGTTACTTGAAAATTGTCCAGTTGCCACTGACTGTTTTTTTTTTTCCACTTCATTGTTTTAAAATTTAGAATTCCTCCTCCACTTTCTATTGAAATTTTGGCTGATCCATCTGTATATGCATGGGTCCAATTGCTACTTGGGTAATGTTCTTTTATGTAGTTTTGGGCTATTTTTCTTCTTTCTTTTTCATTCTGAGTGTTCTTTTTCTCAATACTAGGAATGTTTTCTATCATCTCAGGCAGTCGCTGCTGTCTCCAAGCTGGGAACTTGTGTGCATTGTAAACGGGTTTGATTGTTGATATGTTATGTATAAGATCTGCCCTAATCTTCCGTTTTTGCGGTTTCTGCAAAATTGTTACGCTTCAGTCTATTCTTTCCAAAATCATTACACCTTTTATACATGGGGTGGTCTGTGAATCTTCTAAATTTTTCTGCTTGTTGGGCAGAAAATGGATTTAATTACAAAAGGTTTTACCCCATCTAACGTGATCTCTCTCCATATAATGAAAGCTGTATGCAAAGAGCATGGCACAAAGCATGATCGTTGCTCCAGCAGTGACCTCTGTGGGTCTCAGGAAGTATTGCTCTCATGATCTGCATGACAGAGTAGGAACGAACCCACAACCTTCAGAACCCAATGCATAAAACTTGACCACTTTAACCTGGAAACCCAGGGGAATCTTGTGAAGTTCCTTCTGCCTCGTTCTCCAAAGGTTGTGAGGTTGATTCCAGGCTAAGCCGATTGGTTCACGAAAACAGTTTTCTCGGAGATTCATGGAGTCGTCGCTGCAGCTATGGAGTTTGTGCCTTGTGTGATACTTTCGGCTCACCCTGCAGAAAGAGACCGAGCCATCTGGGATAAAACCTGGCGCAATGAAGTCAGTGCTCTTGCCTTTTAAATCCTTTTAAATCATGAAGACCCTGAAACATTGGTATTGTGAAACAATGTATGAGATCTCTTTCTGAAATATAACTGTTTCATTTCAGGGAAGTATGAAATATAGCTTTGATTTCAAGGAGTCTGAAATATAGCTATTTGATTTTAGGGAGGCTGAACGATCACTATTTAATTTCAGGGAGTCTGAAATATTATTTGATTTCAGGGAGAGAAATCTTTCTTCTTAATGCCTGGTGAAAAGCTGGAGAAAGGAATCCAGAATGTTTACATCCTTGGTGAAGATGAGGGACTGATTCTGAAGGCCACGGAAACATATCAAGATAGGGTATGTAGTTATGTTCTTGTCATGTCTAAGGGTATGTGGGTATGTAGTTATGTTCTTGTCATGTCTAAGGGTATGTGGGTATGTAGTTATGTTCTTGTCATGTCTAAGGGTATGTAGTTATGTTCTTGTCATGTCTAAGGGTATGTGGGTACGTAGTTATGTTCTTGTCATGTCTAAGGGTATGTGGGTATGTAATGTTCTTGTCATGTCTAAGGGTATGTGGGTATGTAGTTATGTTCTTGTCATGTCTAAGGGTATGTGGGTATGTAGTTATGTTCTTGTCATGTCTAAGGGTATGTGGGTATGTAGTTATGTTCTTGTCATGTCTAAGGGTATGTGTTTGTGTAGTTATGTTCTTGTCATGTCTAAGGGTATGTAGTTATGTTCTTGTCATTTCTAAGGGTATGTGGGTATGTAATGTTCTTGTCATGTCTAAGGGTATGTAGTTATGTTCTTGTCATGTCTAAGGGTATGTAATTACATTCTTCTAATGTATTATAGTATGTAGTTTCATTTTATTTTTATTTGGGCGTCTTTGCGCTCGCTCGCTTTGTACTCTAGTGTAGTCATACACACTATTTATAGTAATGATAGACTGAATTTTGCATGTGGATTATCTTTCATTGTTAAGTGTTAATCTATCAGGCGAACCCACTCCAACTTCAGAGGTACTTGTAATTTACGTCCCCAAGTCAAGGACGACAGGTCAGCATTTTAGCCCAGCTGTCCGGTTTAGGGGTTGAACCGTTTACCTCGGCATCAGCACACTGGATGTTTAAGAACATGCGTTCTTACCCATTTGGCCATGCGGACCGTCCTGTAATGTATAAGAGTATGTAGTTTCATTCTTGTAATGTTGGAATAATCATAAGGGATAAATAGTGAAAGAAGACCGTGTCTCTTTGAGTAAAACTCACGCATCCTTGATTAGAGTGATTATCCCCTTTAGGAATCTAAAGCAACATTTATTTTCTGAGATAAAGTTAATAAAATGCATGTTGAGAAAACTAGTTTTGTTTAAATTTATTTTAATTTGCACACCTCTACAATCTACAGGATGTCACCCGTTCACCCGGTGATCGCTGGATGATTCGGGGCCCCGCAGAATATGTGCCTCCAGTAGAGGTGGAAGTTGTGATGAAGAGGCAAGCTATTCCGTTGGATGAAAATGAGGGTATCTATGTCCGGGACATCAAAACAGGCAAAGTGAGTCAGTATTTTCAACTTTAAAAAAAAATCACTCTGTTAACCCTTTACAGGACAGAGCGCCCGTTATACGGCCGATGGCTTAAACGAGCGGAGCGGCCGTTTACGTCCGATACTATTATGCATTGTAAAAACACGATCTCTTGGCTTTCCGACACTTCAGACAGCTACTTTCGCTTTCGCCGACAGCTTGACAACGTAGCTGCCATTTGTAAACGTGCTATTATGAATTTGAACGGACTTTTACGGACTTTTTTTGATAGTTTTCGGGATTTTTACGCTGTTTTTGAAAATGGATTTTGGCGATTCTTCAAGTGATAGCCGAGATTTCGATAGGTTCAATTTAAATGACATTAAAGGGCACGAAGTTGACTATTAATCGGAGCTAGATATCAGTGCAAAGCGTTACTTTGCATTAGCAGTCTGAGTCGGACTTTAAAGAAAGTGATTATGATTCTGAAAATGTTTGTAAATTGCCGTATAGGTGATGGAAAATCACAAACAACTTGCTGTATTTCATAAATATTTGTGTTCATATATGGATTACCAACAACAATCACATGAGTAACATATTCTGCATGCTTTTCCCTTCATTGTGTTGTTTATTTAACTAAAATCGGTTGACTAACACCTTATTTGTGATGTTTTTACTAACACGACCCAAAATTTTACCAAACCTGATAAAATCTTGCCCGTTCAGGGCTACAAAACGGACAAGCGTCTGCCCTGTAAAGGGTTAATGTTCAAGTTTTATGTTCACATTGTTAATGGTAATTTAAAAAAAATTTGTTTCAAGACGTCTAAATTGAAAAATGTCTGTGTTTAATGGAATTCAGTTGCATGCCTGGGGAGCGGCTGGCTGAGTGGCTAGAATGCCGGGCTCTCCTTTGGTAGAAGTAACCAATGGTCATGCTATCAGAACAGGAAAATGAACTTTATGGGGATTTTTGTTGTTAAAGCATGGCATTAACTGTGAAGAATACTGAAGTGGTATATAGGACCTAGAAGTAAACATGGCTGCTGGGTTTAATGCGCTTAAACTTCCGGTGCTCTGATGGCAGTGTACAGGCTTCATTACCTGCTCTGGTCAGTTGGACTTAATCTACAATTTTGTTTATGAAATTGAGAGTGAAAATAAAAGCATTCTAAGCAGTTTAATCTGGTGCCATGCCTGCCATCTTTATAGGGAAACGATTTGTGTATGTGTAAAGGCTTACTAGCATTTTACATGGTAATGTTTTTACTTTTTACAAGAGTTTACCAAAATATTTATTTTGATATAAAGAAAAAATCAAATTCTGTGGATATTCAATCTGAATTTCCAACATATCATTTCACATAACCTCGAAATCTTTGTGATATCTGCAATTTAACATTTTAATAATCTCATTTCTATAGCCGTTGTCTCTAAACTCCAATAGGAATTCTGAAGTTATCACTGCATGTTTTTTATGCCAAAGTTAAAACAGATAGCCGAACTACTGCTGTAATTCTATATAAAATTGTGAATTCCTTAAGTCTTGATCGGCAACTGGCCTAGGATCGAATCTCTGACAGGCAGACAGTTAAAGCTTTGCTGACCCAACAGCTTTCTTGTTCCAGATGTATTGATGTTACCTTTCCTCAGGAGTAAACTATTAAAGCTGAGAGAGGGATCATGCTGCATGGGCAACACATGGTCTCTACAATTTAACCCAAACTGTATGCTATGGAGAGGTATAACTCCTGCATGGTTTGATTGTAATTTTGCCTTTATTAAAGCACAATTTAAGTCTGTCAAGACAGCCAGGTGCCATTGAGTAATAGTTTCATTCGCATGAGTCCTGTGTAATTTATTTGAATGTTCTGCTTCTTCTTTTGCACTTTATCTCCCCTTGGGGCCATCATATCCTTAGCAACTCTGTCCATGTCCTCCCCATATGAATCATATGTCTGTTCTTCTCCATGTCTTTTTAGGTCTTCCTCTATATTGCCCTGTGCATATTTCTGACATGTCCTTTCTGAAAATCTTGGCATCCACTCCCAAGCACTTAATCTCACATGTAAATCTATTTGGTTGGGTGTTCATAAGGACCAGATTTGATACTGAAAGTATCAGTAATGGACCCTGTTCTTTGCATTGTGTTTTAGGTATACTTAGTCCATATTTTGTGCATTTACAGTCCCTATATTAGCCCATAGTTTTATCAACTCACCATCGCTTCCCGTTTATGTGGCCAGTATCACACTGGCTACTTTTGCTTCCCAAAACATTTCCTGGTATCCATTTTAGACTGCGTCGAACTGGAAGCCCATTTCATTTCTATAAATCAATATGAAAATCCCTGCCTTAACCCTACCAGACCGCTGTACCAATTTTTCGGTAATTTCCTAATCTGCCGCTATACCGTTGTGCCCAATTTTCGGTATTTTGCCTAGTACGTGAAAAAATGCGTCACAAACTAAAAATAACCAATCAGTCGTGGTCAAACCTCATGGTTAGCCATTGCAAATGTCTACGCCCATAGGTTTGAACTGACATTGTGTGGTTTAATGCGAAAATATTCTGAAAATTCACAATGAAATGAGTGGCTGATGAACCAAGCACTTCAACAAGAAAGCGAAGAAGTTATAGGCTTTTCAGTCCAACAGGTGATCGATACTTTGGTTTATTCAGACTGGATTGGCACACAAAGGTGGAATATTGGAGTTAGATGAAATGTAGACCTATTTTCTACAATGTCTCCAAGTTACATCTTATTCTAACAACTTGATTGCATGTAACTAACATTTTTCTATACCATGTTGGTTTTTTCTCTTTAATGCTCAGGAGCCCAGGTAATAGGGACAGTTAGGTTCAGGGCCTCAGGTCTGGTAGGGTTAATGGGGATTTGAAGACAGGATTACCGGGATGGCAGGTATTCATCCTAGCCATTGCACTACTATATCTGCCTCTGACATTGAAGAACTGACATAATTGTTCATATTTTAGGTGCGAGCCATTCAGGGAGAGACCTACATGCTTAGCCAGGATGAGGAACTCTGGGCAAAAGAACTTCCCCCCGCGGTTGAGGCCCTGCTGACTGTCGACCATGTTGCAGAACGCAGTGATCGCAAGGTGGATGCTGGGAAGGTTGAAAAGGCTCGGGACAAAACCAGAGTCGTCACTTTCCGTGTACCCCACAATGCAGCAGTACAGATTTATGATTATAAGGAAAAGAAAGCAAGGTGATTACTTTTGATTTTTATCTTATTCACTGAAGAGTTCTCATAATGGTGGATAGTCCTTGTACATAGTAAAATTAAATAAAGCACTCCTTTTTGTCGCCATTGATATATTGGAGATATAGATACTAGACCCGTATTATCTTGATCAAATGTGTGCTGATGCTGAGGTAGATTGCAACATCCAGTAAGAGACGTGCCACTAACTTTGAGAGACACAATCTAACCATCCTTGTGGAGAAAATGAACAGCTTATTCTGTGTACTGTGTGACAACAGCTAAAGCTGTATATTCCTTGACAATAGCAGTCTGTGTACTGTGTGACAACAGCTAAAGCTGTATATTCCTTGATAATAGCAGTCTGTGTACTGTGTGACAACAGCTAAAGCTTATATTCCTTGACAATAGCAAAGTCTGTGTACTGTGTGACAATAGCAAAGTCTGTGTACTGTGTGACAACAGCTAAAACTTATATACCTTGACAATAGTCTGTGTACTGTGTGACAACAGCTAAAGCTTATATTCCTTGACAATAGCAAAGTCTGTGTACTGTGTGACAACAGCTAAAACTTATATACCTTGACAATAGCAGTCTGTGTACTGTGTGACAACAGCTAAAGCTGTATATTCCTTGACAATAGCAGTGTCTGTGTACTGCTTGACAACAGCTAAAGCTTATATTCCTTGACAATAGCAAAGTATGTGTACTGCTTGACAACAGCTAAAGCTTATATTCCTTGACAATAGCAAAGTCTGTGTACTGTGTGACAATAGCAAAGTCTGTGTACTGTGTGACAACAGCTAAAACTTATATACCTTGACAATAGTCTGTGTACTGTGTGACAACAGCTAAAGCTTATATTCCTTGACAATAGCAAAGTCTGTGTACTGCTTGAAAACAGCTAAAGATGTACATTCCTTGGCAATAGGAAAACCAAGTGTTTGTAGATAACCACCAATAGTAGCATAAAGCCATATATTTCTTTTTTACATTTCAAGTAAATTTCAAACTATTTCTCAGTTCTGTCATTTTAACTGATTCTATATGTAATTATTTTATGCCATGGCCAAAATTATGAGACCCGAAAAATCCACACAATTTACATTTATTTTTGCCTATTGGTTAGTAAAGTATATAATGTTCTGCATACAAGATTAAAAATAAATAGATATTACAGATCCATTTACATTTTACATATTATTTCAGAAGCACATAGCACTAAATTAAAATAATTTTAGAACTGATGAAACTGTCCCGGTTGCCTGTGACAAAGTATTTTACTGTTGTTAATCCATTTATAAACAAAGAAAATAACAAATAATTATTTAACAGTTTCTTCAATTTTAATATTTGTAAGATACTCTCTGATCAAATGTCACTTTACAAAATATACCCTGGCACATTCAAATAACTGCTCAAACAAATCCATAGACAGACATTTATTCAATAAAACAAGTTTGTTGAGAATCAGTTACTAGCTTTTTTAAAGTAAATCAGGCTATACTATTATTTGCTATTTTTCTTTCTTCTTTCTTTAAAACTACTAAACAATTTTGTAGTGCTGAAAATTGATTTAAACCAGCATTTCAATAAAAGTCAGTTTGAAGTCCACTTTGAATAAAATGTGTAAATTCCCACAACAAATAATTGATCGCCAGCCATCAATAGTCAGTCCCAGGTGTGCGCAGAAATTTGAACAGTGTGTCAGGTCACAAATTTAGAATGAAATACACATCTGTCAAATTTAATGTAAACTTCAATAAAGTGTTTTAATATTTACAGATGCTTTATATTTTATGTTTTACATTATTTTTAAGTACACAATTGTGTTAATACACGTATATAAAAATGACTGGGAAATAGAAATTAAACAGACCAGAATCTAATGCAAAACATTACAGCCAAACTGAACGGCCAGGACTCTAGTCTGTCTAGTATTACATGTTTTTAAAGTCTCACTACACTTTGTATGTAGAACAGCTATTTGTTGGAGAGTATGTTTTCTGTCCTGCAAACGGAAAACATACTCTCCAACAAAATCTTTTACTTACAAAGTGTGGTGAGACTTTACAAACACCCTGTATTAGGTGTTGCATAGTGAAACAACTCAAGTTGTCTTCCTGACCATCAATGGTTTTTAAATAATGGTGTGATGATCATTATTATTGTGTGCCCTGCCCAACTGGTTTAGGCATTCATATCTCCACAGATCTGTCCTTGGTTTTCTGGATTGACTCTGTTGTTATTCCTCCATGCCACCGTCTGTCCATCCAGCATCTATTTTCATTCTGCCTGTTCTCCCACTGATCTTTCCAGTCGTAAGTTCTCCAGTGTCTCTTTTCTCATTATTCTTTCGTCTTTTACCCCTCACTGGGGTATAGGCCCACAAACTCGCTCCAAGCTGCGCTGTCCTTAGCTAAACCATTCTGCTATGTCGACGTCCTCTCAGTATTATTCATTTATCTCTACTTTTTTCCATGTGTTGTTGGATCTTTCTCTTTTCCTTTTGCCTTGTGGATTTCAAAGGCGTTCAAGTTTTACTTTTTTTTTCTCAATTTATATTCTATCCAGGACCAGTGTCTTGTTTTTCACCTCATTCACTGGTATTTGTCTAGTTATGTCCATGATCCCACATTGGTGAAGCTATATCATTTTAATCATTTATTGTGCAAGCTCCGTTTGCAATTTATTTGTAATTGTTTTAGTAGTTCTCCAAGTGTTTGACCCATTCAGTAATACTGATTTAAGACTAGAATTCTTAATTTGGTGCTCAGTTTAGTTTCATTTGAATTCCACAAATATCCTAGTATTATAAAAACTCGTCTTGCTTTTTGTATTATTTTGATATCTATCTGTTCTCCCATCTTTGTATACATTGCTACATAATTATTCGTAGGTGTATGATTCCGTCCCTTAAAATGTTTCACCAAAGAAGATCGGATTATTTTTCTTGATTTATTCTTATGTGTGTACTTTGCCTATAAATTTCTAAACTCTATTGTTGTGCCCACCCATCCAATATGTTTAGTTTATCCATCTGATTTCATGTGTAAGACAGGAGGGCAATGCCATCTGTGATTTCCCTCCCATTACATGACAAAAATTTGCTATTATAATAGTTTGGCCGAGTGGCTAGAAAGCATCGTTTTCCTTCGGGAGACCCGGGTATGAATCCTCAGTAAGGTGGGTTTTTTTGTCTGGGGCAAAAAAGAAAACCCTAATCTGCACTGTTCACGGTGACTGCACTAGCCAGGTGGCCTTAATTCCTCAGGCTCAATACCCCCTGTCCTACACCACAAGGTGCTATAGGCAGTAGATGACAGTTTTTGTAACAGTGGTATTGCTGCTGATCTGTTCAACAGAGTTGTCTTTGGACCCGAACTGGTCATGCTCGGTCCTGATGAGCAGTTCACTCAACTGAGTCTGTCCGGAGGCAAACCCAAGAAACCCAACGTGATTAAAACCCTTTGTCTGCTGCTGGGACCAGATTTCTGCACCGACATCATTGTTGTTGAAACTGCTGACCATGCCAGATTGTCTTTACAAGTTTCATACAATTGGTATGTGTTCTATAATTGCGTGTGTTAAAGAATTAACTTAGACCATTGTTTTAGTGCCTGCACTGTTTGTTTCTGCTAGAGCTGTATGTAAGAAGCAGTAACATTTTCATGAAGCGAATTTCCTACTTCATTCTTCTCGAACAAAGACCCACAACCATCTCATATCAAGGTCACCTATTCTTGGTTATCTCTTGAGGTTACTTTGTCTTTCCTAAATTATTGATCTGTCATCTTCATTTCTTCAGGCTCGTTCAGCCTGTATTATCTGGTATAGTAAGTGTATTTGTATAGTTTAACTGTATAACTATTACACATGTGCAAACTAATTACAGCAAATTATTTTAAAGCATACATATTTTATTTTATCAAATTCCTTGGTATCATCTATGAAGCACAAATATGTCTTTCTGTCGCTGTTCATCTTCTATTAGTGTTCGTAATATATATATTGCATTGTTTGTACCCTTTCCTTCCACAAATCCATACTGTTCTTCACCAAATTCCAATTTTATTTTCTTTCTCGTTCTTCTCATTACACATACATGTACACATTGATGATGCAATATTTACATTAATGCATGTACACATAAAATAATGCAGTATTTATACACATGCGTGTACACATAAAGTAATGATGATGATGTAATAATTTACACACATGTATGTACACATAAAATAATACAATATTTACATACATGCTTGTACAAGTAAAATGATGTGACATTTACTCACATGTATGTACACATACAATAATAATGATGCAATATTTACACACATGCATGTACACATAAAATAACTACAAAGAAAAGCTGTCATTAAGTTGAGACTAAGTTGTCACTAAATGAGAAAACATGTTGACACTACAAAAAACCTGTACTGTTACATGGTTGTGAAACACGGACAATAAGCAGACAAGCTGAGAAACATCTCATGGCAGTGGAAATGTGGCTTCTGCGGAAAATATAATAAACATGGACAGACAGAAAAATCGGTGAGCAAGCCCTACAAGAAGCAAATAAAAACCGTAGAATTCAGAAATAAGACACTGCCAGTCAATGATTTTCTTTGGCATGTTATGAGGAGAAATAGACTGAAAAACTTTGTGACAACTGGCAAAATTGATGGGAAAAAGGGGAAGACAGAAAAATAAATATCTAGATGGCTTGGCCACATAGCGTAATCGAGACAAGAACACAGATGTGATCCAGGACTCTGGCAATCATGTGAAATGAGCACAGATGTGATCCAGGACTCTGGCAATCATGTGAGATGACAAACCATGGCAATCATGTGAGATGACAAACCATGGCAATCATGTGAGATGACAAACCATGGCAATCATGTGAGATGACAAACCATGACCATGCAGGCTTATCAACATGGCACATTATGGACTCTGGCAATCATGTGAGATGACAAACCTTGACCACGCAGGCTTATCAATATGGCACATTATGGACTCTGGCAATCATGTGAGATGACAAACCACGACCATGCACGCTTATCAACATGGCACATTATGAAGATGTATAACAATTAAATTGTAAAAAGACACAGGTTGTAGTCGTCACTAGGAAGAACGAAGTACCACAATGTAATATACAAGTAAATGGGAATATTCTTCAACAAGTGAATCGGTACAATTATCTCGGAACAGTCATAACATCTGATGGGAGATGCCTTGAAGAGATTAGAACAATTATCGCCATGGCGAAAGTAGCCTTTGGCAAGATGAAAAACATTCTGACCAATAAAAAGATGTCAATTGAAACGAGAAAAAGAGTGTTGAGGGGATACATAGAGCCTGTTCTTTTGTATGGATGTGAAACTTGGACAATGAGCAGTCAAGCTGAAAAACATCTGATGGCTGCAGAAATGTGGTTTCTGAGGAAAATGCAAAGAATACCATGGACAGACAGAAAAACCAATGACCAAGTGCTACAGGAGACAAATGAAAATCGTAAATTGATTAGAGAAATTAGACGTAGACAGTCAAGTATTTTGGACATGTTATGAGAATATATGGATTGGAGAACTTAGTGACAACTGGCAAGATCGAAGGGAACAAATCAAGAGGAAGACCGAGAGGAAAATACCTGGATGGCTTGGCCACATGGCATGGACAAGACAGGAAAGCTGAGCTGATCCACAGCTCTGGTGATCGAGTGAAATGGCGAGTCATGACAGCCCACGCTTTCCGGCATGGCACATGATTGATTGATTGATAACATATGCATGCACACACATACACACAGTGTATTTACTGCTACGTTTGTGGTGTCCAGGAACTTTAACATTCCTGAAAAAACTGCCGTAGAAGCTGCCAAGTTATTCAGCGTGCCCGACTTTATTGGTGATGCCTGTAAGGCTATTGCATCTAGAATTCGAGGAGCAGTGGCTCAAGTACAGTTTGATGACTTCCACAAGGTGAGTTCTTGCATCTGTATTTGAGTTTATTGGTTTATTGTATGTCCAGTATATGAGCAGAGAAAAAGCTTTTAGCCTGTGGCAACTCCATTTGAGGTTTCAAGTTGACCATACTTTATTTGAATATATTCAGATCGTTTCGAATTGACTACAGCTTTATTTGAATATATTTAGTTTGTTGTTTCATGTGGACTTTAGCTTTGTTTGAATATATTTAGGTTGTTGTTTCGAGTTGACTACAGTCTTATTTGAATATATTTATGTTGTTGTTTCAAGTTGACTACAGCTTTATTTGAATATATTTAGGTTGTTGTTTCGAGTTGACTACAGCTTTATTTGAATATATTTAGGTTGTTGTTTCAAGTTGACTACAGCTTTATTTGAATATATTTAGGTTGTTGTTTCAAGTTGACAACAGCTTTATTTGAAAATAATTAGGTTGTTGTTTCAAGTTGACTACAGCTTTATTTGAATATATTTAGGTTGTTGTTTCAAGTTGACTAGTCTTTTTTGAAAATAGTTAGGTTGTTGTTTCAAGTTGACTACAGCTTTATTTGAATATATTTAGGTTGTTTCAAGTTGACTACAGTCTTTTTTGAAAATATTCAGGTTTTTGTTTCAAGTTGACTACAGCTTTATTTGAATATATTTAGGTTGTTGTTTCAAGTTGACTACAGCTTTATTTGAATATGTTTCAAGTTGAACATGTTAAGGAATGTCCTGAGTGCAGCGATGTTAACATTCAGTATTTAGTAAATAGAATTATAGAGGTCATTGTTTCTTGTTAAAGGTTTTATATACTTTATATACCACAAGTTTCTCTTCAAAATCATTCTGACAATTTACTCGCATATCTCATCTAATCGTGTTCCTCTTGTACTTTGTGTTGAGGTGAGGCATAAACAGCAGGAGAGTGCCCATTCGTGGGCTTCATGTTTATTTGATGTTGAATTATGTGGAATCTGAACACAGGTAATTAAGGGGTAACACTATGGACATTAGTTGCTAGTCGTTAGTCACGGTTCCATCTTCACAGTAAAGGGTCGTCCCATAATGCTCAATTCTGGTGCCAGTGAATATCACACAAAATGCTCCTCTGTCCCATGTGAAAAGTGGAACAGACAGCAATCTCGACAAACCAACAGCATTCACAGGCATACATGCATATGGCTGCTGTCAGAATGTCACCACAATTGTCTGTCACTAAAATTATGGTTTATCCTCAGTGGAAGCGGCAGTCACTAGAAAACCAGTAGTTTCACACACATTAAGGCAAAAACAGCTAGTTCAACAACTGGCCATCCGCCATTTTTCTGAACATGCGTTCACAATACAAACAACCACTGTCAGATGTAAAAGCATTCCACATGAAATCTCTGGCTCAGTGTTGCTTCACGCACTTAACTCAGTAGCTGGGCAACAGAACCATGTACTACCAGTCCAACATGAAGGAAATGCCATAACGACAAACAAAAACACTCCAGAAGCCTTAACAGCTCAACTGCCTATCTGCCATATTGGACCAGAAGTCCATCACTATGAACAGTTCACATTTAATAAAATCTTGAAAGAACTTAACTCACAAATGATCTGGTTACTCACAGCAGAAGATAGTCCGTGTTCTTTGACCACATCATGAAGAGAAAGTTGGAGTACATTGTGACAGTGGGAATATTGGAGGGGAAGAGAGGCAGGGAGAGACAAAGAGAAGATGCTAGATAGTTGGCTTCGTGTCATGGAAGAACTTCAGTATCGGCATTGGCAGTAAAAGAGACAGAAGACTTGACCAAAAACACACCATGGACTGGGCTGAGTAGTCTTGAGGTATAGTGTCCACCACGAGTGCTGGAGGTCCCAGGTTCAAGCCCCGGTGAGGGCCGGGATGTTTTCACGTGGACTTCTAGTAATAAAATTTCCCCTGTTCTCTAGGTAGTGAGATCAGACGCCCGCGTATATTATTGCGCACGTAAAAAATCCCTTGGCAGTTGGAAGTCGAAAAAGAGTAGCCTAACAGCGCTACCCAGGCAAAATTTTGAGTTAAAAATCTACCCAAAGTATTTCAGGATCCTCGCTGGTGCTACAGAGTTCATGCACTGAGCTGAGATTCTCCGGACTCAGGCTTGAGTTAGGAGGAGAACAAGCACTTATGGGTTACACCCGTGTGCCGTGATGTTGATCCGTCGACTAAACAAAACACAGCATGGGCTATGAGAAGCAGCAGCCAAAGTTGTTTGATGAGCCTCTTCTCACTTGGTGTGCTGTTCGTTTCTGACTACACCATTCTTTGGTCCGATTGTTTGCATTCACACTATAGAAACTTTCGAATTATTCAATTTATAATAATTTGTCAGTTTTAAAATGTACTAACCTGCCATTTTTCATGTTTTCAGAACTCCGCTAAAATCATCAGAGCCTCTGTATTTGGCATTGATGCCAGCAGCAAGGTCAGGGATATCTTCACATTCCCACAGAACAACCTGGTGATCACCAGCATCGATATTCAGTCCGTGGAGCCTGTTGATCAGAGAACTCGGGATGCTCTGCAGAAATCTGTGCAGCTGGCTATCGAAATCACCACCAACTCTCAGGAAGCTACAGCAAGGTAGAAAGTGTTTCCTTACTTATGTTATTGCAGGTGTGGAGCTGTAATCGTTTAGTACTGGAGTGCTGAATGGCATGCATGTGGCTATTTGGATTGGCTTTGTGGGGGGTAATCTCATGTGGATATAAATGTCTTGACATTGTGACTGGAAAGACCTATAGATATAGGAATTGTTGCCACATTGTGATGGGAATGGCCAAAATAACTAGAAAATGTTGCCACATTGAGGTGGGAATGGTCCTCAAAATATAGAAATGTCACCTTCAACAAAAAGAACAAACTTTATTTTCAGTGTCACAAATGGAACTGTTGCCACATTGAGATGGGAATGGCCTACAGAAATAAAACATTGCCACACTGAGACCAGAATACCCAGAATTTATAAATGTTTGCTACATTTAGACAAGAATACCCTACAGAAATATGGAATCGTTGCCACATTTAGACTGGAATGACCTACAGAAATACACTGATAGACCAACCAAGTCTTATAAATGCTGGGTAATAGTCAGTGTCTGCCAAAAGTCACAAATATTGCAGCTCTCATCATCATCATCAAGTGCCGTGCCGGCTGGCGTAGGCGTTCATGGCTCTCCACAGATCTCGGTCTTTGGTGTTCTGGATCAACTCTGCTGATGATATTCCTCCATGCCACCGTCTGTCCGTCCAGCATCATTTCTCTTGGTCTGCCTCTGCCTCTCTTCCCCTCGATCTTTCCAGTCGTCACGATGTTCTCCAATGCCTCTCTTCTCATCACATGACCAAAGAAAGATGTTTGTCTCTTTCTTATTGTTGCTCTACTGTAAACAAAGAAACATGCAAATACCATGCATCAAGTTTTTATTAATACATACAGAAGATTATCACTAAAGGACATGATTTCCCCATTTGATGCAGGATTTCTGTCTCTATCAGTTTTATTTATTTATTTGAAGTTAATTCTATTTCCTAAACTATACCGGTGTAATATACAGTTATAAAGGAAACATTTTTAGAAAATTAATCAGGAGAGAGAATGATACAAGAGCCTATTTAAACTACTATACATTGTAACTGGCTTCCTAAATCCAGCCCCAACTTTGTCTGTCTGGCTTTTGAATTTTAACCAATTCATTGTCGAAGGATAATATATTGCTAAATGTGACCCTCCATTTGGACATGAGGAGGATATGTCACCATATTAGGGTCATCATGTTACTTGTTTCATGGTATCTTCCGCAATTTTGATGTTCAGTGAGCGGAAATGTACATTATAATACTTGATTTGATTGTGTGCCATATTTGGTCAAAATTTACTTTTTATTTGGCACTGAATCAGTTAAAAAACTGGCCCACCAAAACTGCAGTCTGGAGTACAATCTTCACTAGTGACAGGGCTGCTTTCCTAGGTCAACCCAGCCTCGTTAGTTTTGGTACCAGACATCTTTATGGAGAAAAGATTTCAGAAAAGCTGATCAACCCACTTTGTCATGACTCTAGTTATGTGTAAAGATATCATCGAGTGAGTTCAACATCATTGAGTTGGTTGTATTGCACTGCTGAGGCAAAAGAAGTGTCTGGGCATTAATGGCAAAGGTTAATGTACAGTATTTAGTGCAGGAGAGCCTGTCATATGATGCCATAACATGTAGTCTGAGAATGGAGGGAATAGCTGTGGCATTCTTGTCTCAACTGTTTTAACATGTGACATTGCGTAATTTGTGACATTAAATCATTAGCCATGTTTTTTTTCCTTCTGATATTGGCATCCAAAAATGTTTTTCAATTTGCTCAATCTTGAACATTCGTTTGGCAGACATGAGGCAGAGCGTCTTGAACAAGAGGCTAAAGGCCGACTGGAGAGGCAGAAGATCACAGATGAGGCTGAAGCAGAGAAGGCTCGCAAAGAGCTGCTAGAACTGCAGGCCAACAGTGCAGCAGTCGAGAGTACCGGCCAGGCTAAAGCTGAGGCTCAGAGTCGAGCCGAGGCTGCCAGAATTGAGGGAGAGGCAGCTGTGGAGCAGGCTCGGCTGAAGGCCCAGGCCAGCAAGATTGAAGCTGTAAGTATCTTATACCAGTCTTAGTTACTCTGGGTGTGTGTATGAGCATGTGTTGTTTGACAGATATGAGACAAAGCGTCTGGAACAAGAAGCTCAAGGCCGACTGGAGAGGCAGAAGATCACAGATGAGGCTGAAGCAGAGAAGGCTTGCAAAGAGTTGCTAGAAGGCTGGCGATCTGCATCTTTCACAGTTGATCTTTCCAATCACAATGTTTTCCTAAGCCTCTGTTCTCATTGTATGATCAAAAGCAGTTGTTTAATGTTCCACTTTTATTAGTCTCTTCCTTTCAATTGTTAACTGATGAGTGCCATGGGATGATTCATTGACTTAGACTTCCTGGATCAGCCATGGGCTTATATAGTTTTCCCTATGCAACCCCTTTAATTGGATCTATAATTCTGCATGTCTGCTACCATATTAACATCTTTAGTCATAACTGTGACACAGCCCTACTTCCCATTTTTCCGCCTTCCATTTTTGTTTGGTTAAAACCTACTTTTTGTTGAGCGTTGAATCTGTTAATTACTCGAGCACTCCAGAGTATTCTGTAAGTGTACATGAAGATGGTTTTTATTACACACATTGTAATCTTAGATTGTTTCTAAACATTATTTTGATGCCATAGGAATCCGAGCTGGATCGTCTCACACATGCTCGAGAAGCTGAGATTAAGTATTTAACTGAACAAAACAAACTGGAGTTGGAGAAGGCCACAGAAATCTCCAACATTGAAGTCACAAAGTTCAAGGAAATGGTGGAGGCCATTGGACCCAACACTTTACTGGCTATGGCCACAGCAGGACCTGACCTGCAGGTTTGTAGTTTGTATAGTATGTCAGCTTTGTGTAGTTTGTATGATTGTTGACTTAGTAGTTTGTATGATTTATAGTTTGTAAGATTTGTAAACTTTTAGTTTGTATAGCCTAGTGTTACTAGTTTGTATCTTTTTTATAGTTTTGTTAATTTGTAGATTTATCGATTTGATAATTTATAGTTTGTAGTGTTCTGTATAGCGTTTTAAAGTTAGTTAGGTTTGTAGTTTGTAAACAAGCAAAAAAAATCACTTGAAGGCACAGAAATTTTGCTTTTTCAAACAAAATACTGAACATACCTTGGACAACCAAACAGAGAAATCTAAAAACAAAAGATGATGCTAACACAGACATCTTTTTACTAACATCACAAAGAGGCACATATAGTTTGGAATGAACTGTAACAACGTGCAAGATCAATGATAGAAAACAGAATTCTTGACCGCCTTTCAGTAGTGTGAAAAAATATCAGTACTCTAAAAATACTCTTCTGTTGAAGAGTGCGAGATGTTGAAGCATGATCATCAATTCCCTTGTCAGTGATGGTGATGATAATTATATGTAGTGTCTAGCATTTCTGTGTCTATTTATAGTCTCTAGCTTTTCTGTCTGTTTATAGTCGCCAGCTTTTGTGTATTTATATTATCCAGCGTTTCTGTGTATTTTAAAACATATCTACCTATTCTGTGTGTATTTGTTGTATTGTCTAACTTTTTGTGTCTGTATTTGTTCTATTTCTTGTTCGATTTCATTCTGTGTAGTAGTTTGTAGTTTCTATTTTTATTTGTTGTATTAGCCAGCTTGTGTGTCTGTATTTGCTTTGTAATTGATTCCTTGTGTATTTACTTTAGTTTCTGCTGTATAATTCTCTCTTTGTATATTTACTTTTGTTTCTGCTATATAATTCTTTCTTTGTATATTTACTTAAGTTTCTGCTTTATAATTATTTCTTTGTGTATTAATTTAGTTTCTGCTGTATAATTCTTTCTTTGTGTATTTACTTTTGTTTCTGCTGTATAATTCTTTCTTTGTGTATTTACTTTAGTTTCAGTTTTGTGTGTTTTTGTAGTAGGTTAAGCTTCATGTACAAACAAGATTAAGCATCTTTAAGATCTATATTGAATGCAGTACCTTTTTGGTCAACAGGTTCGTATGCTACAGGCACTAGGCCTCAAATCGACTCTCATCACCGATGGCTCCTCACCAATCAACCTCTTCACCACAGGAGCCGGTCTTATTGGAGGTCTAATCCCTTCCAAACGACGACACCAGGATAGCGGTGATGACTATGAAGCTGCATAAGTCACAAAACTGAACTTAGATACACACATTTTGTTTTAGAATTGAATTCTTTTTGCTAGTATTTGTTTCAAAGTGTTAAATTCTTGTTTGCCTCAGAAATTACTTCAAGAAGAAGAACTGAGTGATTCAATAAATTTCTTTGTTTTCTTACTGTATTTTTTTTCTCTTCAATTTGTTGAAAACTTATCTGTGATTATGTAATTGTTTGTCAGCAAATCATTGTTGTATTTAAAAAAAAATTTATTTAATTAAAACTGTTGAAATTATGAATTCTGTTCCATTGGTTCAATTTTCTGTGAATTTCCTCGCGGGGAAGTACAAAAGTATGAACTGTTCATTGCTAGCCTAGTAGTTCTAATCTTGCTTAATGTTAAGAATTTTGGGAAACAGTGCTGTCAAGTTTGGCACGGAAAATAAAAATGGTTTGGCACTGGTAAATAGTGACAGCTGGAAAATAGTGACAATGTAAGCTTTAAAAGTCCCAAAGCAGGAATCTGCTATAGATCTAAGTGTTAAGACCTTCACATTTTATAGGCCTGACTGCACAGAGGGATAGATGACCAGTCTTTCCCTCACTTAGCAGATGAGTGCAGGCATCTTGTTCAACCTCGCTCATGACATCAGGTCATGTAACAATTTCACCAACACATCGCTAATGTAAGCTTCGGTGCAGGAACATGGTAATGATGTAACCTTGTATGTTATTTATTTATTAGAAGAGATCAGGGGGTGTTAATATGATGTGAAATTTGGACCTCGGAGAAACAGCACCAGGCTAAGGCAGTTTAGGTCAAAAGACATAAGGCACCACAAAGTATAAATATATAAATATACAATAGTAACTTTTGTTTCTGTAGTTAGACTGTACCTTTTATGTTGACATTACTATTACATATTTAGTTTGTTTATATGTATGTTCATATTGACATCGCTGCTACATACATAGTTTGTTCTATGTATGTTACGTTTGACATTACTGCTACATATATAGTTCTATGTAAAGACTGATGTTACTGCTACATATGTAGTTTGTTCTATGTGTGTTCACACTGACATTACTGCTACATATGTAGTTTGTTCTATGTGTGTTATGATTGACATTACTGTTACATACAGAGTTTGTTCTGTGTATGTTCACACTGACATTACTGCTACATAGATAGTTCTATGTAAAGACTGATGTTACTGCTACATATGTAGTTCTATGTATGTTAGACTGACATTACTGCTACATAGTGTTTATTCTATGTATGTTAGATTGACATTACTGCTACATAAGTAGTTCTATATATGTTAAGATTAACATTACTGCTATATATGTAGTTTGTTATATGCATGTTAAGAAATGTTCGTACATTCAGTCAAGTCTTTCTTAATGCATTCAGTGTGACAATTGGGTGCATCATCTTTCATTTTCTTTGGTCAGTTAAACTATTCATCTTGATGCTTGGGTGAAGACTGTCAACGAAGTGCTTAGTTTACCTAAATCACAGCTCTCAGTGGATTGTAATGTCAGCATTTGCGTGTAATTTCATTAATTCATTCATTGGCACCTTGCCGTCTTGACAGACAATAGTTTGTTACATTGTGCTTCAAAAAGGCAGAACTACAACCCATGGCGGTAGCGAATGTGACTGTTAAGGCCAATTCACGCTGTAATCAGACAGGTGTGCCCCTTGGAGAACATTAGGCGTGGAGAGGAGTGGGTCAGAGTGCCAGTGGAGCAGTCAGACTTGTGCAGAGTTATAATCACATTAAGCAGGGAGTGGCCAGCAGGGGCCACGGAAGTGGATATCTAGCAACTAATTCAGGACAATACTCACTCGGGTGATGTGATTATCTACACAGATTGGTTCGGTGTCAAGAGGTGAGAGAAGTGGCTGGGGGTTCAGAGGCAAAGCTAATGGTCGACGTTTGGTGCAGAAGAGCCCGGCATATGATACAACAACATCCAGCTTAAGATGGAGAATACGACACACACACACACACACACACACATCGTGATTGTAACTGACTCAGAAAGCAAGCTGACGAGGGTGAGGACGGGCAGACTTCGTGCGGAGTGGCTTGCTTCACTTCGGAGGTCACGGGTGACAAGCATTGCCTGGATCTTTTCTCCTGGGCATGCCGGTGTGCTGGGAAATGAACAGGCGGACAGATTGGCTGACTCTGCAAAACTTGGTGGATTATTGATACATGACAAGACAGACGTGATTGCGGCCTCGTGGGAGCACGTGCACACCTCGGAGGAGCAAATGGATTACCATGGTCTGGCAAGAATGAGACGAGGAGTGACGAAGGGATCTGGCCAACGCTCAGAGGAAAGGCGAGACGGACTTATAATCAGATTGCTACTGGTACTATTAGTGTTGGAACTCTTCGCTGGCTGCTGAGGATGGGGACGGAGCACTTATGGGAATGCCCCGATTGCTGTGATGTCGATCCCTAAATCAATCACGCTGTAAATATCGGTGCACAATGGATGCATGTGAACACATGGTCATTTCCACCATCATAAACCATCTTACGTCTCACACGCTAGGTGTGTGACTTATCTGCAATAATTTTCTCCTTTGTCTTTATTCCATTTCTGATGCTTGCCCTCCATACAGCACGTTCAGCGGCATCTTGCTCCCAATGTGCATTATCAATGCCTGTATCAATCATGTCCTGCTTACACACATCTTTGTATCGTTGTAGAGGCCGACCCTGAGATCTCTTACCCATCTGTAATTCACCAAAAAATGTCCTTTGGTATTCTACCCTCATCCATCCTAACATGTCCTATCCATCCAAGTCTGCGAAGACAGCCTGGAATAAGATGTAGCACAACCTGATCTTTCCAATACTTCAATATTTGTGATTTTGTCTTGCCACTTAATACCAAGAATTCTTCGCAGACACCGCATATGAAAGCTGTTTAAATGTTTCTCTTGGTGTGAGTAAGTTGTCCAGGTTTCACTACCATAAAGAAGAGTACTAAGGACACAGGCTTGATAGACCAGGACTTTGTTTTGGCAGTAAGCTTCCTGTTCTCCCAGACTCTTTTTCTTAACCTGTTCATTGTTGTTGCCGCCTTACCAATCCTGATGTTGATTTCCTGATCAAGGGATAATGTGTTATTTATCTCTGATCCTAGATGGGTAAAATGGTCTACTATCTCTAGTTCGGCGTCAATAAAGATTGATAGTACCCCATGTGCAGCTTGTGACATAATGTCTTCTTTTTGCTAATTATTAAACCAAATTCAGAACAAGCATTGGAGAATGCAGACAGTAGACGTAATTCTTCCTCAGAGTGGGTCGTAACTGCAGCATCTGCAAAAAGCAACTCTGATCAGTACCCTCCTAATTTTGGTCTTGGCCTTCAATCTCTGAGCGTGAGTAAATGTATATACCACCATACTGATCACGAAAGGCATATTTAAGTAGAAGTGAAAAGTATATTCCAAAGAAGGTGGGAGCTAGTACACAACCTTGCTTAACTCCACTCTTGATTTCAACCTCTTCTGAAGTTGCACCATCAAACTTGCTTATAACCTTCATCCTGTGTGGAACAATTCCACAATGGACAGAAGAGTTGAGTTGGTGGGCAGCCAATCTTCTTTAGTGCTTTGAACAGACCGTCACGACTGACCAGATAAAATGCCTTTGTGAAGTCGATGAAGGCAATAAACAGTGGTTGATTCTGTACACAGCATTTTTTCTTTCAGTTGTCGCAATGAGAATAGCATATCAATGGTAGACCAGTTCTGTCGAAAGCCACACTGTGATTCGGGGTAGACTTGATCTCCTAGAACTTGAAGTCTGCACAGAACAATTCTGTAATTTCGTTTTCAGTTTTAATTTCAGATTAATCATGTAACTATAGTGATTAATTCCTACATTAATCACCCGTGTTTGAATTTAGTGAAACAGTAAAAATGTTGACTAAACAGTAAAACTGTTAAGCAGCTAAACATGTAAGAATACAAGTGTATAGGCAGTACAGTTGACATGTGAATTTCATGTGTGCACAGTTCTGATAAAGATTCAGCTGCTTATATTTGAGAAAAATTAATTTCTTAACTTGATGAAAGATGACATTTTCTTCTTCTTATATTGATGAAATAGTTTATGCTGTTTATGTTGATGAGAGGTGCTGTCTGCTTATCTTGAGGAGAGATGAATGGGTGCTGTTTGCTTATCTGAAGAGAGATGAACGGGTGCTGTCTGCTTATCTTGAGAGATGAACGGGTGCTGTCTGACTTATCTTGGGAGATGAAGGGATGCTGTCTATCTTGGGAGATGAAGGAATGGTGTCAGCTTATCTTGAGGAGAAGTGAATGGATGCTGTCTGCTTATCTTGAGAGATGAAGGGATGCTGTCTGCTTATCTTGGGAGATGAAGGGATGGCGTCAGCTTATCTTGAGGAGAATTGAACAGATTTCTTATCTTGGGAGATAAAGGGATGATGTTTGCTTATTATGAGATATTCTTCTTCTTTCGTTCGCTTGAAATATGTCTATATCTGCAATGTCGTCTCTTGCATGAATTGAACTGTTTTTTTCAGTTCACACAGTGGTCCATAGAGTTTATCTTCCACTGTCGTCTCTCTATGCCAGAAGGTTTGCCTAGATATGTTATATTTTGGGCAGTCTTGGAGTATGTGCTCTGCTGTCTGCGACGCCAATCCACATGTGCACATGGCTGTTTCACCAATCTTGAATTTATTTATTATTATTATTATGAGATATGAAGGGGATGGCATTTTGAGGTATGAAGGGATGCTGTCTGCTTATCATGAGATATGAAGGGATGGCATCTGCTTATCTTGAGATATGAAGGGATGCTGTCTGCTTATCTCGGGAGATGAAGGGATGCTGTCTGCTTATATTGAGATATGAAGAGATGCTGTCTGTTTATCTTGGGAGTGAACGGATGCTGTCTGCTTATCTTGGGAGATGAACGGATGCTTACTGCTTATCTTGGGAGATGAACGGATGCTTACTGCTTACCTTGGGAGATGAAGGGATGCTGTCTGCTTATCATGAGATATGAAGGGATGCTGTCTGCTTATCATGAGATATGAAGGGATGCTGACTGCTTATCTTGATATGAAGGGATGCTGTCTGTTTATCTTGGGGGATGAAGGGATGCTGTCTGTTTATCTTGGGGGATGAACGAATGCTGTCTGCTTATCTTGATGTAAGATGTTTGCTAATCTTGATGAAAGATGCTATTTTGTTAGCTCATCTTGATGAAAGATGATATGTTAGCCCACCTTCATGACAGAAGCTGTTTGCTAATCTTGATAAGTTTGCTAATCTTGAAAGATTCTGTTTGCTTATCTCGAGGAGAGATGAATTTTCTTAAATCTGCATGCTTTATCTGTCATGCCATAGTTAGGGAATATTTTCATTTCACATGAACAGTATCGGTTTCTGGGGTTTGACTGTTTCTTGAGCCAAAGCAGTCATTGATCTATTGATTTATTCATTTACACTTTTGGTTTATTAATTTCTACTTTGGGGGCAAGTACTGAAATAAATATTAAGCATATGGGTAACACCACACGGAAGATGAATCATAGGGATAAAGAACATAATCAGACAAGCAAAAACTATCTTATAAAATTATCTTAAACGATAAATCCTTGTCCCCAATTAGTTCATCTCTGTCTGTAATTCTCATCTCGATGCTTTGTCTCCCACTTTTGTTCTCCTGGTGGGTTCCAGAAAAGAGACTTTCTATTTTTACTATCCTCAGGTTTTTCACAGTGTGTCCCCAATTCAACGCCAGTGTCTTTTCCCCCACCTCCTAATTCCGTGGAATTTGGTTCCTCCATAAGCTTCACATTGGTTGTTCTGTTGCACCATTTTATTACCGGAGTTAATTAATGTTCGTATTCTTTTGGCTCTGTGGCGAACGAGTTAACAGACGCAGTTCGTAATCTCCCATACTCGTGCTCAAAACACAGCTGTGGCCAATTTGGCAGCATACCGCTTTGTATTGGTTTTTTTTTACAAAATGGTATGGGTGCCAGTTGTTTAGAAAGAAATGGCAAACTTCTGAAACTTGCCAAGAGATCACAACAGCAAAAAATACTGGTGTTGACTGCGATGTCCTGTAAAAGATATGCAACTAACTTTTTAACATATTCTTTTAGTTCTCCATGTCTCTGACCCATACAGCAGTACTGATATAACATTGTTCAATATTCTAGGCTTAGTGCTAAGTTTAATTTCATTTGACTTCCATAAACTTCCTGGCGCTGTAAAACTACTTTCAAATGCCGCACGGTTGCCCTTGATTCAGAAAGTTTTGACAACTCACCAATGCTTGTCTTCTGTTCATTGTGAACTTCTGTACATTTGAGGCTAAATCATGGGTTTGGGAAGCCGCTTGTTTCATCTTTTATCATATGGTTGTTTATATTATAGATTTGACATTTAACATACCCATTTACACAATTTTTTGCCTCAAAATTGTCTAGCCACATTTTTTAAAAATTCGTTCTTTCCAGATTTGTATACACTGCAGTTCTCGTCATCTGCCTGTAATATGCATTTGGTTTACAAATAGGGCACTGCCCAGGCTAAATTTTAAGAATGTGCGTCAGGGGAAAAGCCCATAAGATTTGAGATTCTGGTTCACATATGTAGATCCTCACCAGTGCTGGAGTTTGTGCACTGTGCTGAGATTCTCCTGTGATGTATGGGAGACTGATCACTTCGTGGAGTGTGCAATGAACCTCACAAATGGACAACTAGCCAGGATGTTGGCTTACTGCTGAAACTGTCAGCCAAAGGACTAATTAAAGAATATGGTATAACCAAAGCACTTAATAATTCTAGAATAAGAACAGTTTGTAGGTTTAGATATAAACAAAACTAATGTGAAATCACATGGAAGTCTCCAGACAGTATTACCAAAAATCGGATAGATTATATTTTAATACAAAGAAGATGGAGATCAAGCATAACATCTGCAAAAACCCTACGTAGTGCAGACTGTGATACAGATCATCAGTTATTAGAAGCAGATCTGAAATTAAAACTCAAAAAGCTTATCCGAGGACCAAGGCCACTTCGTTTTGATCTCACAAAAATACCAGATGCATACACTGTAGAAGTTAGGAATCGCTTTGGGATCTTGATGTCTGTACAAGAAGAAATGACACCTGATGAACTGGCAGAACAAGCTAGAGATATCTTGATAACTGCAGCCAAAGATTTAATTACGACCAAGAAAAAGCAACTTAAGCCATGGATTACATCAGACACATTAGAATTAATAAAACAACGAAGGGAGCTGAAACAGAAAGGAGGTGAATCCGATAACAGCAGAATGAAGTATAAATCTTTATCTCGAGAAATAAGAAAGAACACAAGAAAGGACAAAAATCAATATATACAAGATTGCTGTACCAGAATAGAGCAATATCATAAGACTGGAAGAGATTATGAAATGTTCAAAGAAATGAAGTTACTGACAAATGTTCAACCTCAATTGAATGTTATCTGTGACAAGATGGGAAATACCTTAACAGAATCTAGACAAATTCTAGAAAGATGGTGGGAGTACTGCAGTGGAATGTATGATATGAGTGACAGTGAGGATATGAATAAGATACATGAACCAATGGCAGCAGAGACAGAACCCGAACCCTCATTAGATGAAATTCCATCCATCCATCATGTGCCATGCCGGTAAGCGTGGGCGGTCATGTTCTGCCATCTCACTCGATCAACAGAGTCGTGGATCAGTTCCGTGTTTTTGTCTCGACCATGCCACAAGGCCAAGCCATCCAGATACTTGTTTCTAGGTCTTCCCCTTGGTCTGTTCCCCTCGATCTTACCAGTTGTCACCAAGTTCTCCAAATCATTTCTTCTCATAACATGCCCAAAAAATTGTGACTGTCTACGTCTAATGTCTCTGATCAGTTTACGATCTTCATTTGTTTCTTGAAGGACTTGTTCATTGGTCTTTCTGGCTGTCCATGGTATTCTTTGCATTTTCCTCAGAAACCACATTTCTACAGCCATCAGATATTTTTCAGCCTGGCTGCTCATTGTCCAAGCTTCACATCCATATAAAAGTACAGGTTCTATGTAGCATCTCAACACTCTTTTTCTCATTTCAATTGACATCTTTTTATTGGTCAGTATGTTTTTCATCTTGCTAAAGGCTACTTTTGCCATGGCGATTCTTGTTCTAATCTCTTCAAGGCATCTCCCATCAGATGTTATTACTGTTCCGAGGTAATTGTACCTATTCACTTGTTGAAGAGTATTCCCATTTACTTGTATATTACACTGTGGTATTTCGTTCTTCTTAGTGACGACCATAATCTGTGTCTTTTTACAATTTAATTCTAACCCTTGTTGTTCACTATGTGTAACAGCCGCATCTACTAAATTTTGCAGGTCCTGTTCATTGTCTGCAATCAAGACTGTATCATCTGCATATCTAATGTTATTGATGCATCGTCCCCCAATGTTGATTCCTTCCATATTTTCAATATTTCTGAAAATATTTTCACTGTACAGGGAAAACAGATCTGGAGACATTACACATCCCTGTCTCACACCTCTCTTAGTAGGCTGATATTGGCTTACTTCATTATCAACTCTTATGGCAGCTTGTTGTTTCCAATATATGTTTTTTACAAGTCTAAGGTCTTTCCCATCAATTTGTAGATCTTCAAGCATCCTTATCATGTTGACATGTCTCACTTTATCAAAAGCCTTTGTGTAGTCAATGAAGCAAAGGTGTAGATCTTTGTTTACTTCTATAGAACGTTCGATTACGGTTCTCAGTATATACACAGCATTTACTGTACCCTTGCCTACTACAAACCCACATTGTTCTTCTATTTCAGGTTGTATTTTCCTCCTAACTCTTTGCATGATAATTCTTAGCAAAATCTTCGTGATGTGACTCATTATACTAATTGTTCGATGTTGATCACATTCCAAGGCTCCTGATTTCTTTGGGATTGCAATAAATACAGAATTACATAACTCATGAGGTATGTTTCCAGTATCATATATTGTATTAAGCAGACTGGTAACTTTATCTATTCCATATTCTTCTAAAGCATTAATCATTTCTGTTGTGACGCTGTCTGGACCGGGGGTTTTGCCAGATTTCATATGATTAAGAGCATGAAATTGAAGAGACCCATATCTCCGACACCAACCTTGACCCAGTCCTACGTTCGTCTGAGAAAGAGGATGTAGGTGGACAGCTGCCACTTTGGTTCTAGGTCCAGTCTGTCCTCGACCATTGGAGCAGCCAGTGAAGGAGTGCGGCCCTTATGGGAAGGGTCCACATGTCTGAGTAATGGGGACTTAAGTGTATCTGCTGTGGGTAAGTCTGATTCATGGTGCTCTCACTGAGTGTTATCCTCCACAGATTCTATCTTGTTGAGAGCAGAGCCATGATCTGGGGACGAGTCCAGTGATCCGGACTAGGGCGACAGCCGGTGTGAACAGCTGGGAAGTCCACTACCGCAGCGAGCAGTACTTACAATCGAGAGTACGTCTCGGGAGGGGCTCCAGCTAACGCCTCGCCCACTCCACGTCGGATAGCCCAGGTTATGTGTCAGGACAGCACCATATCGCCTTGTTCGTTACTCCAGCTGGGCAAGTATCTGATTGTTGTTAGTGTCCAGGTTGTGACCCTGACTGACTGCCTGCATGCCAAATAATGCTGATGTCTCCGCTACCAAGTGCCTGGTACCCTGTGGTGCCTGATATTGTGGAAGAACTTGTGTCTGTTTTGAACTCTATCTAACGTGACACGTTTCAGCGGGAGAGGTATCTGTGCTGTGATATCTGCGCTATGAGTCAGAGGATCTGCGCGGGTTGCATAGACAGTTAGGACGGCTACTACCATTGAGTGAGAGATCATCCTCTTGCTATACCCGCAGTACCATCAGACTTTTCCAGACGCTTCGGAGGAGTGTTCTAGTTCCTCAGCTTCCGAGAGAGCCTTTATCCCTAAGGTGATCAAGACTTCAGGGATGTCATCCACCGAAGGTCCCAAGTACCAGTGAGGCAACTCGCCAGCCATCCTATCCAAGTGGAGAAACCTATACCTGGAGGGAGGCCTGAGAGACTTGGTGAGCGTGTCTGACTTACCCAATAGTGTGACTTGAGGCCCTGACGATGATGACACTTCCTCCAGGAGGCTACTCGATCCTTGCCACGTCTTATCTCGCATAGATACTGCAAGGTCTATCTCGGAATCATTATCATTCTCATTCATCCATTCATCTTGTATAATACACCATATTGTTAACATAGTTAGCTGCCAGAGTTGCGTCATGAGTTCAGGACGAAGTTTGAAAGGGGTAACGTCCCTGGGTTGAGAGTGAGGGAGATAGGGTTCCAAGGGTCGAAGGGGTTTGTGGACTGAGGTCACCTATGTCCCAGGGCTAAAGGTATCCCGTTGTTAAAGTGTGATAGCAGGTTCCCCTCACCCCAGGGAGTGCTATGACATTATTTGGGGGCCCGTCCGGGATCCGAATGATTCAGCTCTGGTGATTATTGATAGGGGTTAGGACATATCATTCCTATCCTCACTATAGAGTCTACGTAGGTCTTTGGTCCTATTTCTTTCTTGACGAAGACGGAGTGACTTGTGGTGTGCTGTGTGTTGTGGTATATAGATTAGAGTTGTGTACTGACTATCTGTATATTGCACTTTTGGATATACACTAACACTACTAACACACCCACCCTAACTATGGCCTCTGGCAAACTAAATATGACCGAAGTGCAGGCAACAGGCGAAGGAATGGGCCTGAGAGGTGATGCACTTTTGCAATATATACAAGAGGTGGAAAGAGACTTCCGGCAGGAAGAAAGAGAGAGAAAAAAGCGTGAAGCGGACCTGGAGGATAGAAAGTTAGCCTTGGAGGAAAAGAAGTTAGAAGCTGAGAAAGCAGCTAAAAAGTTAGACGCTGAGCAAGCAGCTAAAACGTTAGAAGCTGAGCAAAAGAAGTTCGAATCGGAACAAGAAGCTAGGAGACTTGAGCGAGAGCATGAGTACCGAATGCGGAAACTCGAGCTCAAAGAACAAACCAGTAGAAATACTGAGGGAGCCGTAGGAGGTTCTTCACTCCCTGGTTCACTCACCTTAGGTAGACATGGTTACCATGCCATGAAGTTTCCCCTTGCAATTTTTGAGGAAGACAAAGAGAAGATAGATCAGTTCCTACAGAAATTCGAGGCTATGTCTGTCGCAATGGGTCTCGATAAAGACAAATGGTGTCTGAAATTATCCCAAGGTCCAAATAATGTCATAGCACTCCCTGGGGTGAGGGGAACCTGCTATCACACTTTAACAACGGGATACCTTTAGCCCTGGGACATAGGTGACCTCAGTCCACAAACCCCTTCGACCCTTGGAACCCTATCTCCCTCACTCTCAACCCAGGGACGTTACCCCTTTCAAACTTCGTCCTGAACTCATGACGCAACTCTGGCAGCTAACTATGTTAACAATATGGTGTATTATACAAGATGAATGGATGAATGAGAATGATAATGATTCCGAGATAGACCTTGCAGTATCTATGCGAGATAAGACGTGGCAAAGATCGAGTAGCCTCCTGGAGGAAGTGTCATCATCGTCAGGGCCTCAAGTCACACTATTGGGTAAGTCAGACACGCTCACCAAGTCTCTCAGGCCTCCCTCCAGGTATAGGTTTCTCCACTTGGATAGGATGGCTGGCGAGTTGCCTCACTGGTACTTGGGACCTTCGGTGGATGACATCCCTGAAGTCTTGATCACCTTAGGGATAAAGGCTCTCTCGGAAGCTGAGGAACTAGAACACTCCTCCGAAGCGTCTGGAAAAGTCTGATGGTACTGCGGGTATAGCAAGAGGATGATCTCTCACTCAATGGTAGTAGCCGTCCTAACTGTCTATGCAACCCGCGCAGATCCTCTGACTCATAGCGCAGATATCACAGCACAGATACCTCTCCCGCTGAAACGTGTCACGTTAGATAGAGTTCAAAACAGACACAAGTTCTTCCACAATATCAGGCACCACAGGGTACCAGGCACTTGGTAGCGGAGACATCAGCATTATTTGGCATGCAGGCAGTCAGTCAGGGTCACAACCTGGACACTAACAACAATCAGATACTTGCCCAGCTGGAGTAACGAACAAGGCGATATGGTGCTGTCCTGACACATAACCTGGGCTATCCGACGTGGAGTGGGCGGGGCGTTAGCTGGAGCCCCTCCCGAGACGTACTCTCGATTGTAAGTACTGCTCGCTGCGGTAGTGGACTTCCCAGCTGTTCACACCGGCTGTCGCCCTAGTCCGGATCACTGGACTCGTCCCCAGATCATGGCTCTGCTCTCAACAAGATAGAATCTGTGGAGGATAACACTCAGTGAGAGCACCATGAATCAGACTTACCCACAGCAGATACACTTAAGTCCCCATTACTCAGACATGTGGACCCTTCCCATAAGGGCCGCACTCCTTCACTGGCTGCTCCAATGGTCGAGGACAGACTGGACCTAGAACCAAAGTGGCAGCTGTCCACCTACATCCTCTTTCTCAGACGAACGTAGGACTGGGTCAAGGTTGGTGTCGGAGATATGGGTCTCTGCTGAAACATAGCTAGACAACACATGTGGTTAGTGAGTTAGTTGTACTTAAAGATAGAAGCACCCTTAAGGAGGGCTAATGGCAGTACTCCCTCACCTCCTTCCTGTTATCCGCCAACGCTGATGTCGTACCAGGCCGTAGGCACCATCCAAGAACTCCAAATCAATATACAGGGGGATCTCCCTGTAGCAGAAATCCACACCCCGTTCCCCCCTCCCTGGTCCCAGGTCGGGGCATTTAGAACGGTGTCATGTTCAATATGAACAATTCTGTCGCAATGGTCCCTTCTCCTTCTGTCAACCTCTCAGGACACCACTATATTAAGCTGGCCTTCCATCGAGGGAACTAATTACAAGACAGATGTGAGGAAAGCCAAGAAGAAAGTCAGTGGTCGGCCACCTGGTGATCAGACGCTCGACTCCCGGCACGACCTTGAAACGACCTCGGAGGGTTCGGCCGACCGGTGCATTCTATTCGTTGCACTTGCCCGATTTCATCGATATATCACTCGATATATCCTAAGCGACTCCTTAATCTACTTCCGTTAGCGCTGTGAGTAACGGTTCGGCCGCGCTGGCCCCGCCGACGCTCGAGGTTATAAAGTTGGCCATGTGTGAACTCGAATTATAGGTATCACTTCCCTGAACCCGATTTTCC
This sequence comes from Cepaea hortensis, assembly GCA_963921405.1. Lineage (NCBI taxonomy): Eukaryota > Metazoa > Mollusca > Gastropoda > Stylommatophora > Helicidae > Cepaea > Cepaea hortensis. Next base: position 25,112,448 of record OY992890.1, read on the forward strand.
CGATCAACAGGGGCTGTAAATAAGCCACGCGCTGCTAACCTATGAAATATCTTAGCAGTACAATGCTGCTACACACGCGTTTGCCACAGGCTTAATTTTACAGTCGTAAACTACAAGCTTGCCACTGTTCACACGTGACCTCCTTTCCCGCGCCGGTCAGTACACGCGTTAGCGAAATCTCATAATTTGAATCACCGACACCGCACTAGTTAATGAAAACTGTTGTACACATACCTTCACACAAACAGCACGACAGTGGAGACGAGAAGCGTTGTCACTGCAACTGGACATGATGTCGGAAGTCTTTAACCCTCGTCAAGACACGGCGTCCTGCTCTCTCTCCCTTAGCACTAGGCCAAAATGTCGACTGCCTGCCGGCAACCTTTGTCTCCAACTGATCAGGTGTTCCGGGACAATCGACTGCGCAGTCAGACATGCGCAGTCGGTCTTGCCCGGACATCTGTTCCGCCACCAACCTACTGGACTAATCTTAAAGGGCGAGCAACGATTCGGGTCGGGTTGAGTCAATTTACTGGTTACTTCCCTTTCACTGTTAAATTTCCGTCACCCGAATCTCCGATGTCTCACCGGACCTTTCCTCAGCAGAAACATCACGAGGCGGACCCACTGAGTTCTGTGACATAGGCCCTCTCTTAAGAGAGTTGACCGGGTCAACTCTTTTCCTCAGGAGGTTCGGTCCGAGTGATCTCAACCTCTTCCTCCGGGACCGGATGCCTAGACAGAAAATCAATCAGCCCCAACATTCTCCTTACCGAGAAGGTATTCAACTGTAATGTTGTAGGGCTGAAGCACCAACAACCCACGCATTCCGCGCGCGTTGAGCTTCTGGGAGGTGGCCAAATCCCTCACAGATCGATGGACTGAGGTACCCGAAAGGGTACACCATCCCATACACGCATTGCTGGGACTTCTAACAAGCCCAGACTTACCACAGACACTCGCGCTCGCCCGTCGAGATGTTACGTTCGGCCGGCCGAAATACCGACTCGCGTACGCGACGGGTCGCAATACAGGTGGATCTTCTCATCCCGCCTGTAACGGTGTCGTTACTACCGCTCGTTTTCCCTACGCTACACGCCTTGGGATCAACGGTATCGTCCTCGATGGACCATGCAGTCTTCCAGACCCCTCTGGACTGTGGCTTCCCCGGCCATCTCTTTCGACAGCGAGGTTGGTCAGTCGGTGATCGAAAGGAGTTCCGGGCCTTACGCGCCTTTCCCGACGCTACCCATCCCGTCCGAACTAGGTTACTAGGGAATCCTTCCCCCTGGGCCTCTTCCAGACGTATGATGCTTCCCCTATCGCTGGGTGGACAATCAGACCTACCCCGTACGTTCCCATAGTCCTCCCTATGTAGTACTGGGTCTGTTTGGTCTCCGTCTGGACCTGTAACCTTATTTCCTGCGACTGCCATCGCCAACAGGTGTGGAGATTTTTCACCGGACCTCTCCTCGGATTTCCGTAGGAGATTTGCATGGAAAATTCTCAAAATTCCACCGATCCGGATCTCGTAGTTGGACTTGGACACAACCCTGACCACGGGAAAAGGTCCTTGCCATCCTACGTCGAGCATATTGGTCCTTCCGGGACCCCACAATAATGCTCCATCTCCCACCTTAAGAGCTAATCTAGTCTTAGTCCGATTCTTGGGTGTTGCCTTCTGGCACTCTGGGCAAGACTTTACTAACCGGCGTATATCGCCAGTCATTCCGGGCCAATAATAATGACCGGAAATTCGCTGCAGCGTCGCTCTGACACCCATATGTCCACTCCCGGATAGATTACTACCGGATATGGCGTGTCCCCTCTGAAGAATTTGGAGACGGTAGTCCTTCGGGACCACCAACTGTCCGTGCAGTTCATTTCCCCGTCCGGCTCTTCGGTAGAGCAGCCGATTCTTCAGATAGTACTGGCCCCGTTGCGGTGGGTCAGCACTTTTCTGCAGCTTCTTGTAGCAAGGGCACAGCGTTGTGTCATCGCTCTGGGCAGTGCGCAAATCCCCTAGCAGGGGTTCCGAGCTGGTTGCATCTGCCTCGTCTTTTCCCGCGTGGTCGCATTTATGTATGTCGCCTAGGTGGATTGGCTCCTTCGGCACCCCTAGAAATACATATTTGCTTCCCAGGATCACGGGATATAGGGGATCAAGTAATACAGCTGCTGGAATGATGCCCGTGACGTATCTGGAGCTAATCTCCACATTGGCTATTGGTAACGTCATGGCGACAGCACTCTTCATGGCCGGCTGTATCTCGATGTTCTCCCCAGTGAGTTGGTCTGGTCGCACCAGACTGGCAGCTATTACTGCTTCGCCATCCAGGCCAGTGTCGTAGAGACACTCCACCGGTTGGCCGTTTACTTCCACCAGCTCTACCACTGGTGGTCGTTCTCGGTTCAAAGTCCTGTCAACGACCTCGACCTTGTCGGTGGAAACCGCCTTTGGTTCCACTAGGCAGGCCGCGAAGTGAGAGCTTTTAGCCTTCGCTTTGCAATCCTTCGTATTATGAGAGGGCTCTTTGCAAATCGAACACCATCTTCCCTTCCAATTCTTCTTCGGGGAAGATTTAGGTGGGCTCTTACTCCCATCTTTTGACTTCTCTGGACTTTTTTCTGTGGACCTTTCTGAAGACTCTACCTTTTTCTGCTGAGAGCTTTTAAATTTCTTCTTGTCAGACTTGTCCTGACCTTTAGTACTAGTGGGACAGGTATCACTAGCCTCCCCATGTACTACGACGTACCTTTCCGCCAATTTTGCCACGACGTCTAACCTCTCCGCCCCCTGTTCCCCCAAGAAAGTTTTTAGCGGTTTCGACATATGCTTTCGCATTTGGTCGACGATCATTAGTTCTTCGAGACTTTCGTAGTCTTTCGCAAATCCGGCTAACTCCATCCATTTATGCAAATAGGATTTGAGTCGCAGGCTATACGCGGCGAATAACTCACTAGGTTCGCGGTTCGCAGACCGAAACTTCTTCCGGTACGTGTGTGAAGTCATTTCGAACCGTTTCAATAACGCATCGTAATCGTTCTCGTGTCCGGCCGGTAAACGAGCATAGACCTCGAACGCGGTTCCGCGCAAACCTTGGGATAATTTCAGACACCATTTGTCTTTATCGAGACCCATTGCGACAGACATAGCCTCGAATTTCTGTAGGAACTGATCTATCTTCTCTTTGTCTTCCTCAAAAATTGCAAGGGGAAACTTCATGGCATGGTAACCATGTCTACCTAAGGTGAGTGAACCAGGGAGTGAAGAACCTCCTACGGCTCCCTCAGTATTTCTACTGGTTTGTTCTTTGAGCTCGAGTTCCCGCATTCGGTACTCATGCTCTCGCTCAAGTCTCCTAGCTTCTTGTTCCGATTCGAACTTCTTTTGCTCAGCTTCTAACGTTTTAGCTGCTTGCTCAGCGTCTAACTTTTTAGCTGCTTTCTCAGCTTCTAACTTCTTTTCCTCCAAGGCTAACTTTCTATCCTCCAGGTCCGCTTCACGCTTTTTTCTCTCTCTTTCTTCCTGCCGGAAGTCTCTTTCCACCTCTTGTATATATTGCAAAAGTGCATCACCTCTCAGGCCCATTCCTTCGCCTGTTGCCTGCACTTCGGTCATATTTAGTTTGCCAGAGGCCATAGTTAGGGTGGGTGTGTTAGTAGTGTTAGTGTATATCCAAAAGTGCAATATACAGATAGTCAGTACACAACTCTAATCTATATACCACAACACACAGCACACCACAAGTCACTCCGTCTTCGTCAAGAAAGAAATAGGACCAAAGACCTACGTAGACTCTATAGTGAGGATAGGAATGATATGTCCTAACCCCTATCAATAATCACCAGAGCTGAAAGAAGTTCGAATCGGAACAAGATGAAATTGCTTGGGCTATAAAGAACCTGAAGAATGGTAAATCACCTGGATGTGATGAGATATCAGCTGAACTAAAGTGGGAGGAGAAGAAAGCATACACATATATCATGCATTATGTACAAAGATTTGGAAATATGGTATATGGCCAAAGATTGGAAGAGAACTATCTTCATTCCAATACCAAAAAAGGGCAACCTGAAATTATGCACCAACTATAGAACTGTTGCCCTGATCAGTCATGCAAGTAAAATTCTACTAAAAGTCATAATGGGAAGACTTCGTAAGAAAATGGAAGAAGAGATTAACGTGGTTCAAGCTGGATTTAGACAAGGAAGAGGAACAAGAGATCACATATTCAACATGCGTTTAATAATAGAGAAGCACAGAGAATTTAATGTAAACCTATTCTCATGTTTTGTGGATTATTCAAAAGCATTTGACTGTGTACAACATCAGAAACTTTGGGAAATCATGAGGAATATGGGCTGTCCATCACATGTAGTACAACTCATAAAAATGCTCTATCTAGACCAACAAGCAGCAGTTAGAATAGATGGCGAGGCATCAGATTGGTTTGACATCAAGCAAGGAGTCCGTCAGGACTGCGTGCTGTCACCCTCTTTGTTTAACCTGTACGCCGAAAATATAATGAGAAATGTAAGAGATGATATAAACAGGGAGCTATATGATGCCCTAAATATCGGCGGTCATGACATACCGGAGATTCGATATGCTGATACAGTATTACTATCCACAACACAGAATGGCATAGAAAACCTAATAGCCTCAACCCAATTGAATAGTAAAAATCACAACTTATATCTTAACATAGCAAAAACAAAGATAATGCATACAGATAAAACTACTATGGAGAAAGAAATATACATTAATTAATGGGGAAAAATTGGCGGTAGTGGAAAATTTTGAATATCTTGGTTCATTGATTACCAACAACGGTGACACAATGAAAGAAATTAAACAGCAACTATCAATTGCTCTTCAAAGACTAAATCAGCTGAATAAATTATGGAGTGGGACAGATATAACTACAAAAATTAGATTTTTAAGAGCATGCATTTTTCCCATTGCAACATACGCCTGTAAGACATGGACACTTACTAAACAAGCTGAACAGCACATAAACGCCTTTGAATATAAATGTTATAGACAAGTTCTAAGAATATCTTGGGTAAAGAAAAGAACAAATGCATCCATACTTCAAGAGCTGAATATTGAAGAAGGTTGGCTATTAAAGACGATAAAACAAAGAAAATTGAAATATTTTGGTCACTTGAAACGTCATGAAAGTTTGGAGAGAACAATAATGGAGGGGTATATGCCTGGGAAGAGAGGAAGAGGAAGGCCAAAGAGATGGGTGCAGGATGTGGCGGATGATCTCCAGATGGGTGTATCAGACGCGGGACATCTTGCTTATGATCGAGAGGTTTTCCAGAAGGTTGTTATGGGAGCGAGGTTCTGCAAAGGACATGCTACTGAATGAATGAATGAACGTGAAATCATTTCCAGGGGAAGTTTATTCATGAAAAAATAAATGGCTGTGACTGTCTGTACATAGTGAAAAGAACATTTTTATTTAAATGGCAAATTTCAATCCACAAATGATCATTTGGTGGAGATTTTAACATTAATGAAACTAATCTCTGAGTCTTCAAACTGCCATAGGTCGAGTAGCCAGGTCACTTCTCCGAAAGGCACCATTTCTAAGCTTCCTACCGACTTTCATATGATTTGGACTATTAACCAGTCTGTGAAATTGCTTAATCATACTCTGGTAGAACACAACTGACTGCATTGTGCTAAAAGCACAAGCCCGTTAGAGAGCATGGTCACATCAAACTAAGTCCTATACTGTAACAGTAATACCTACGACAGAAGGGAAGCAAACAACAGTCACACTGTAACCTCCCCCATGCCTGTCGTAAGAGGTGACTAGAGAGGCTTGGTGTGTCTGGCAACCTCATCTTGAACTGCAAAATCTCGAACCAGTCTACAGAGGGCCTGCTGTTTGAGGGGCTATGCCTCCTGGGAGATGAACGACAGAAGTAACAACATCTTGGGCAGAAAAGTTCACGACCAAGACAGAGTGGGATAAAGTACCAATGGACTGGGATCATAGCAAGTGCTCAGGGTCTTAACTTTCCTCCTGCAGCACTTAAGATTATCCGACCACTTATTCATCCATCTAAAAAGACAGCACATCAGTGTGGCATCTAGGCTGCGGTGTCATACAGCTGCAGGACTTGGTCACAGCTGCGGTGTCATACAGCTGCAGGACCTGGTCACAGCTGCAGTGTCATACAGTTGCAGGACTTGGTCACAGCTGTGGTGTCATACAGTTGCAGGACTTGGTCAGAGCTGTGGTGTCATACAGTTGCAGGACCTGTACAGACCTTGGTCACAGCTGTGGTGTCATACAGTTGCAGGACTTTGTCACAGCTGTGGTGTCATACAGTTGCAGGACTTGGTCACAGCTGTGGTGTCATACAGTTGCAGGACTTGGTCACAGCTGTGGTGTCATACAGTTGCAGGACTTGGTCACAGCTGTGGTGTCATACAGTTGCAGGACTTGGTCACAGCTGTGGTGTCATACAGTTGCAGGACCTGTACAGACCTTGGTCACAGCTGTGGTGTCATACAGTTGCAGGACTTGGTCACAGCTGTGGTGTCATACAGTTGCAGGACTTGGTCACAGCTGTGGTGTCATACAGTTGCAGGACTTGGTCACAGCTGTGGTGTCATACAGTTGCAGGACTTGGTCACAGCTGTGGTGTCATACAGTTGCAGGACTTTGTCACAGCTGTGGTGTCATACAGTTGCAGGACTTGGTCACAGCTGTGGTGTCATACAGTTGCAGGACTTGGTCAGAGCTGTGGTGTCATACAGTTGCAGGACTTGGTCACAGCTGTGGTGACATACAGTTGCAGGACTTGGTCACAGCTGTGGTGTCATACAGTTGCAGGACTTGGTCACAGCTGTGGTGTCATACAGTTGCAGGACTTGGTCACAGCTGTGGTGTCATACAGCCGCAGGACCTGTACAGAACTTGGTCACAGCTGTGGTGTCATACAGCCGCAGGACCTGTACAGAACTTGGTCACATTAGTCTATTCACAACTTCTTTGACCTCTCTAGTTCTCTAGGCACTTGCATATTCATTTTTGATTCATACGTCCACTGGGCAATCCATCATTGATTTAATCATCATCATGTGCCATGCTGATAAGCGTGTGCGGTCATTTTTCGTCATCTCACTCGATCACCAGAGTCGACAATCAGCTCAGTGTTCTTGTCTCGACCATGCCCATGCCACGTGGCCAAGCCATCCGGGTATTTACTTCTCTGCCTTCTCCGTGTTCTCTTCCCCTTGATCTTGCCAGTTGCCACCAAGTTCTCCAATTTATTTCTTCTCATAACTCTGGACTGAAAGAGTAACTAATGACGATTGCCTGGAGTGGCTAGTTAAACCAGAACATTATATACAACAAGTGTCTTGGTCTTGATACAACAACAGTAAGTTAAAAGAGGCGTGGCCAAACTAGAAGACTACGCAGGAAGCCAAAGAAGATTAATAAACCTAATAAACCAACATAGAACTGGTGTCGTTAGCTGCTACAGCTGCGGGATTTACTGAGGAGGGAATCTGAGTACTTATGAACTGAATGATTCCATTTGCAATAAGGATGATCTGTCAACATACTAATTAACATACAACAATACGAAAGACCGTGTCACGTTGTGTTATAACGTGTTGGTATGGGAGCCGGTCGTTCAGAAAGCAATGGCAAACTACTGAACGTAAAAATTTGCCTAATACACCAACAGCAGCTGAAAAATGCTGGTGTTGACTGCAACATCCTGCAGGGGATATGCAACATAAAACAAACCAAAAAAAAATACGAAAGGGACAAACAGCATTCTTTGGTCATATGGTGAGAAGAGAGGCATTAGAGAACATCATAACAATGGGAAGATTAGTGGGGAGAAAAGGCAGAGGCAGACGGTTTGAGACAATGGCATGAAGGAATATCATCAGCAGAGGTGATCCAGAACACTAAGGATCGAGATCTGTGGAGAGACAACGCCTACGTTGACAGGGCACATGATGATGATATGGGGACAAATTATCTGTACAGGACCAGCTGTGTATGACGATAACATTTAGGACTGGTCATGTTTATAAATATGTATAACATCTGTCAAAACTCTACAACATTATTCAAATAAACCCAGAGGAGTAGCCTGAGCATTGTTGCAGACGGCCTTGGCAGCAATCTTCCGTCCAGAAATTGTTGCCAGGTCACAGATCCGTAAGATTTGGTCGTCGGAGAACACGCCAGGTAGCGACTTCATGATTTGGCTCAGCTGAAAAATATCAATTTGTAAAACTGAGTGAGCATGAATGAGCAATGGCCAATAAAATAGGTCTTGTGATCCTTAGAGATGGGTTGGTTGTAAACTCCCTGGAAGACTCTTAAGATTTAACTCATGTTGCTTGCTTGCTTGTGTTTGTTGGCTTGAGCTCCAACGTGAAGTCCTGTATGTCGGATGAAGGCATCCTGTTGTCCAACATCAGTGTGATGTCATACAGGACCTGAGGTTTGCGTGAGTATCCGTTGTCCCATGTCTGGCTTATTGGTGTGCAGACTGGTGGTTCCTCGCCGTACAGGCAGACACTCTCCAACTTCGGAGGAATCGGTGATCCTACTGACTTCAGCCAGGACCCCGAAGGGACTTGTTGCCCAGGACGCTTGACGAGGACGCGTCAATAGGTCTTGGCCAGTATATAACCCGGCCCTGGTGCCTTGGAAACACTTCTGCATCCCAAACTCATGTTAACTTGGAGTTTAAGCCTGATGCTCTAGCGGTTCCGGGCGAAAGGGTTATGGACGCAGTTTGTACTCCCACATACCGTCTTCGAAACACAGCTGCAGGTGATTTGGCAGCAGACCACCTTACATTGGTATTTTATGAAATGGTATGGGTGGCGGTTCTTCAGAAAGCAATGGCAGCTACTGAAAGTAAGCTTGTCCAGGAATCATGAACAGTCAAGAAAATCCTGGGGTTGACTGCTACGTCCTGTAAAGGATATGCAACTTATTTTTAAAACTAGCATTAAAGTCACTGATGTGCAGGGATCAGAGTGAGGCTGATGTAGAGACTTTACTTTCGACCCAGTACCAAAGTACCAACTCCACGGAAGCTGTGTTACAGAGATCTCCAAACCTAGAAACAGCATGGTGTTCTAGACTGGTACTATAGGAATAACATTTATTCCTGCAGCGAGGCACTGTCATCATTTGGAGGTGACAAGTTTGAATCCCGGTTGATAACTATAGCTTTCAATTTGTATGTTGTCTAATGTGCGCTGTAGTTCCTATTTCTATGAGCACCAAGCAATACCTGTGTATTTATTTATGGGAAGACTGGTACAGGACCTTCAGAGAGAGTGCAGACCTGATGAGAACTCACCAGGGACCCAAGAAATAATTCTTGTGATCAGAAATTCATCTTATCCAGATAAGAGTTCAAGCATATGGTAATGCATTTACAACATACAATACAACAATGAATTAGCGTTGTATATGACAGATGTCAGGTCTTAGTCAGATATGACTGAGCTACCGTATAACAGTAGACGGTACTACCTGGTTTCTGTTAGCGCCGAACGTTGGGCGGCGCTTACCAAACCCGACACCCCACATTGTGCCAACGGCTTCGGGCGGAAGAGCGCAATTGGGAGGGTACAAGCCTTACCCTGGTGCGAGGAAATGCAAGCTAAAAACAAAATTGTCATGGCAGGGCAGACCAGGCCCTAAGCCTTGGTTGGCGACTGGTCTAGGATCGAAGCTCCGACAGGCGGACAGTTAGAGCATTGCTTTGCTGATCCGGCAGCTTCTGCAGCTTGTCTTGTTCCAGATGTAGGGGTGTTACCTTTCCTCTGGAGTGAACTAGGCAGGCCGAGAGAGGGATCATGCTGCATGGGCAACACATGATCTCTATATTTTAGCCCAGGCTTTGTGCTATGGAGAGGCAATAACTCCATCCCTGGTCTTAACTGGTCTCGGAATCAAAGCGAGAGGCAACTGTTACGGGTTATAAGTCCTTGTCAGTTGGCGTAGACATGGGGCGCCACGCGTTGCCTCTGACGGTGGGAGACACCTATAGGTGTCACTGATCAGCTACCGCCCGCCTCAAGCTGGGCAGCCCCCAGCCAATTGGGTGCTGATCCGCCACAGCCTGTCTGCTTCAATGGGTGCTTGGGGCTAGGACAAAATCTGAATCGCAGGCTGTAAAACCAATGCACCAGGTACAAACAAAAATAAAAATAGAAACCTCAAGCTACGGCTTGCAACCTGGAACGTGAGAACCATGTGTCCAGGATTTTCCACTGACTTGACCAATATTGACGATGTGAGAAAAACGGCTGTGATTGATGCCGAACTCAATCGTCTTAACATTGATATTGCTGGCCTGCAGGAGACCCGCCTCGCTGAGGAAGGGTCACTCAGGGAAAACAACTACACCTTTTTCTGGAAGGGTAGAGGGCAGGCAGAAAAAAGGCAACACGGTGTGGGCTTTGCAGTGAAGAATTCGCTACTGGGAATGATTGAAATTCCAGCAGGAGGAAATGAAAGACTATTGTCCCTGCGCATGGCAACCTCTTGTGGGTTTGCCACCATTATTACTGCATATGCACCGACACTCGATTCCTCTGATGATGTAAAGGATTTGTTCTATGAGGAGTTAGACTCCGTGATCAAGGCAGTTCCAAAATCTGACTACATTTATATGCTCGGTGATTTCAATGCTCGTGTTGGCAAGGACTCGAGTTCATTGCCAGTGTGCCTTGGAAAATACAACATCGGTCGCATGAATGAAAATGGGCAAAGGCTGCTGGAGCATTGCACCAGTAATGACCTATGTATTACAAACTCTTTTTTTAAAACAAAAGAGATGCATAAGGTCACATGGAAACATCCAAGATCCGGCCATTGGCACCAGCTGGACTTCATCATCACACGGAGACAACATCTGAACCATATATCATTGACTCGTAGTTACCACAGTGCTGACTGTGATACGGATCATTCTTTGGTTGTTGCAAGGGTTAGACTGAGACCAAAGAGAATCTACACAGCTAAACACAAATCTAGCCCCAGGATTAATATTATTAACACTCATGATCCTGAAAAGTGCTTTCAGTTTCAACAGCAACTTGAAGACGCTTTCACTGATACACCAGAAAATTGTACAGTAAATGAAAAGTGGGGTCAAATTAAGGAAACTCTTTATAAAACTGCCGTAGGGGTTTACGGCACTGTGGATCATAAGAGGCAGGACTGGTTTGCGGCCAACAGCGAGACTCTGCAGCCCTTGATTGATAAGAAGAAGAAAGCTCTCTTAAGAAACAAGGAAAGACCAACGCGTAACACTCTGAGTGAGCTAAGGCAAGCTAGGAAGGATGTGCAAAAGGCTGCCAGGCAGTGTGCAAATGATTATTGGATCAAGTTATGTCCATTCAAATCGCAAGTGATAAGGGAGACATAAGAAGCATGTATGAAGGAATAAAGAAAGCCTGTGGTCCAGTGATCAAAAGAAGTGCACCATTGAAAACCTTGACTGGAGAAATCATCACTGACAAGAAACGGCAGATGGACAGATGGGTAGAGCACTATTTGGAGCTTTACTCAAGTGAGACCAAACTAGCGGATGATGCCCTCAACGCCATAGAGGCTCTACCAACTCTTGACCACCTGGACACACTTCCCACCATAACAGAAGTTAAGTGTGCTATAAATGAACTTGCATCTGGCAAGGCTCCAGGTAAGGATGGGATTCCAATAGAGGTTATCAGGAGTGGGCAAGACACACTCACTATACAGATCCACCAGCTAATAGAGCTATGCTGGCGTGAAGGACAAGTCCCACAGGATTTCAAAGATTCAAGCATCATAACACTGTACAAGAACAAGGGCGATCGGAGCGACTGCAACAACTATAGGGGTATCTCACTTCTGTGTATTGTTGGAAAAGTATTTGCCAGAATTGTTCTGCGCAGACTTCAAGTCCTAGGAGATCAAGTCTACCCCGATTCACAGTGTGGCTTTCGACAGAACCGGTCTACCACTGATATGATATTCTCATTGCGACAAATGCAAGAAAAATGCCGTGAACAGAATCAACCACTGTTTATTGCCTTCATCGACCTCACAAAGGCATTTGATTTGGTCAGTCGTGAGGGTCTGTTCAAGGCACTAAAGAAGATTGGCTGCCCACCAACTCTTCTGTCCATTGTGGAATCGTTCCACACAGGCATGAAGGGTGTAATCAAGTTTGATGGTGCAACTTCTGAAGAATTTGAAATCAAGAGTGGAGTTAAGCAAGGTTGTGTACTAGCTCCCACCCTCTTTGGAATATACTTTTCACTTCTACTGAAATATGCATTTCGTGATCAGGATGGTGGTATATACATTCACTCACGCTCAGATGGCGGCCTCTACAATGCTCAGAGATTGAAGGCTAAGACCAAAATTAGGAGGGTACTGATCAGAGAGTTGCTTTTTGCAGATGATGCTGCAGTTACGACCCACTCTGAGGAAGAATTGCAATGTCTACTATCTGCATTCTCCAATGCTTGTTCTGAATTTGGTTTAACAATTAGCAAAAAGAAGACACAGATTATGTCACAAGGTGCACATGGGATACCATCAATCTTTATTGACGACGCCGAACTAGAGATAGTAGACCATTTTACATATCTAGGATCAGTGGTAAATAGCAAATTATCCCTAGATCAGGAAATCAACATCCGGATTGGTAAGGCAGCAACAACAATGAACAGGTTAAGAAAAAGAGTCTGGGAGAACAGGAAGCTTACTGCAAAAACAAAAGTCCTTGTCTATCAAGCCTGTGTCCTTAGTACTCTTCTCTATGGCAGTGAAACCTGGACAACTTACTCACACCAAGAGAACAATTTAAACAGCTTCCATATTCGGTGTCTGCGTAGAATTCTTGGTATTAAGTGGCAAGACAAAATCACAAATACTGAAGTATTGGAAAGATCAGGTTGTGTGACAGTTTATTCCATGCTCAGTCTTCGTAGACTTAGATGGATAGGACATCTTAGGAGGATGGATGATGGTAGAATACCAAAGGATATCTTTTTTGGTGAATTACAGATGGGTAAGAGATCTCAGGGTCGGCCTCTACTACGATACAAGGATGTGTGTAAGCGGGACATGATTGATACAGGCATTGATAATGCACATTGGGAGCAAGTCGCAGCTGAACGTGTTGCATGGAGGGCAAATATCAGAAATGGAATAAAGTCAAAGGAGAAAATTATTGCAGAAAAGTCACACACCAAGCGTTTGAGGCGTAAGATGGTGCATGTTGGTGGAAATGACCACGTGTTCAGATGCACCCACTGTGAACGGACATTTACAGCGCAAATTGGCCTTATCAGTCACACTCGCTACCGCCATAGTTAAAAGTTATTATGCCTTTTTAAAGCACAAACTATCGTCTGTCAAGACGGCAAGGTGCCAATGGATGGATGACAGATGTATGACACAGAAAATATGTACATTACCAAAAATGTACAAATTTGGCATAAATATCTAGATAATAACAGCACGTTTTACACTTTGAAATGAAAAAGGCTGCAATTTTCCTCCATATCTTAGTATCCATACTTGAGTTAATAAAATTGTCTATCCATTACATCCTTAAATTCAACGCCACATTTCAGTTCTTCATTCCGTGACAATCAAATTGTCTACCATAAAACATTTTTCTGTACCGATCCTTATTTTTTATGATTCATGAAGCGTTGATTTTGGAATGTCAAATTCCTTTGCCATTTCCATTTCTTTTTGCCACTATTTTACACTTCTTGTAAAAGCTCAATTTTCTTTTCAAATATATGGATTTTAACTTTCCAGCTATTTTTAGAGGGGAAGTAACTTAAATTCTAAAAGCAATGAAGCAATGGCTACTGTATTTTGGGACCATGAGGGAAAGTCCTTGTTGAGTTCATCACCTTTCCTTCATGGACAATTCCCAGAACATTTTGAAAATTATCCAGCACCAAGTTTATGTGGCTTAGGGACAGTGAATGTGCTTCACAATTCCCCCAATATATCAAGTCAAGGGTTCGAAACCAACCATAGACGATTTCAAAAGCAGACTGTCTTGCGCTGATTTTAATGGTGTGGGCATCAGCCATTCAGAAAGCAATATCAAACTATTGAATGTTTTAAAAACACTACCCAGTTAATCACAAACAGCGTAGGTCAGTATGGCCAAATGGATAAGAACGTGTGTTCTTAAACATCCAGTGCGCTGATGCCACGGTAAGGGGTTCAACCCCTACATTGGACAGCTGGACTAAAATGTTGACCTGTCGTCCTTGACTTGGTGACGTTAAGTACCTCTGAAGTCGGAATGGGTTCACCTGATGGTAAGGGACACTATTAATAGGGAAAGCAAATCTACATGCAAAATTCAGTCCAGCACTACTACAAATAGTGTGTATGGACTACGCTTGAATTCAAAGCGGGCGAGCACAACAAAAATCACAAACGGCCAAAAAATGCAGGGGTTGATTGCGACCTCCTGTAAAGGCAACTAACTAACCAATTTTGTAATGCTGGGTAGAACTGTTGTAGAACTTTTGTAGAACTGTACAGTTCAGGACAAAGATAATCGTGTTACTGCCCAGGACTAAGCCCAGACTCCTTGTTTTGAAGAAGGCCACCAATCCGATGTGATGTGAACTGGGGAACACTCACCATGTTTTGTGGCATGAACTGCAGTATGAAGCGGGTGTGCTGTCCCCCACACTTAATTGCTTCCTGGATGAACGACACGATGAACCAGGTGCGTGGGGACAGGGTCGGGGTCATCAAGATGGCGTTCATCATCATGAAGAGGTTGGCTGTGGGAGAATGCATGAATAATAGACAATGTTAGTGAAAGATCTTTTTCTTAATCATCATCATCATAAGTTCTATTCCTTAATCATCTTGATCATAAGTTCTATTCTTAATCAGCATAATCACCATCTTAAGTTCTATTCCATGATTAAGGAATAGAACTTGTGATGAAAATGATGATTAAGGAACTTTATTGAATGAAGATAAAGTTTGTTCAATAAAGTTCCTTAATCATCATGATCATCACCATCGCAAGTTCTATTCCTTAATCATCATCATCTTAAATTCTTTTCCTTATTCATCATCATCATCATCATCAGGAGATTAAATGTGGGAGAAGACATGAATAATAAACAATATTAGTCAAAGATCTTTTTCTGAACCAACATCATAAGTTTCTTTCCTTAAATATCATCATTATTATAAAGAGATTATATGTGGGGATAGTATCATTAACATATGCAATATTCAAAGTTCTTATTCTTTATCGCAGAGAAGGTATCATTAATAAGCAATATAATTCAAAGTTCTTTCTCTTAATCATCATCACAAAGATTATATGCAGAGAAAGTATCAATAATAAGCAATATCTTTCAAAATTCTTTCTCTTAATCATCAACATTATCACAGAGATTATATGCAGAGAAAGTATCAATAATAAGCAATATCAATCAAAGTTATTTCTCTTAATCATCAACATCATCATAAAGAGATTATATGCAGAGAAAGTATCAATAATGAGCAATATTTCAATCAAAGTTTACTCTCTTAATCATCAACATTATCATCACAGAGATTATATGCAGAGAAAGTATCAATAATAAGCAATATCTTTCAAAATTCTTTCTCTTAATCATCAACATTATCACAGAGATTATATGCAGAGAAAGTATCAATAATAAGCAATATCAATCAAAGTTATTTCTCTTAATCATCAACATCATCATAAAGAGATTATATGCAGAGAAAGTATCAATAATGAGCAATATTTCAATCAAAGTTTACTCTCTTAATCATCAACATTATCATCACAGAGATTATATGCAGAGAAAGTATCAATAATAAGCAATATCTTTCAAAATTCTGTCTCTTAATCATCAACATTATCACAGAAATTATATGCAGAGAAAGTATCAATAATAAGGAATATCAATCAAAGTTCTTTATCTTAATCATCAATATCATCATAAAGAGATTATATGTAGAGAAAGTATCAATAATAAGCAATATCATTTAAAGTTCTTTCTCTTAATCATCAACATCATCATAAAGAGATTATATGCAGAGAAAGTATCAATAATGAGCAATATTTCAATCAAAGTTTACTCTCTTAATCATCAACATTATCATCACAGAGATTATATGCAGAGAAAGTATCAATAATAAGCAATATCAATCAAAGTTATTTCTCTTAACCATCAACATCATCATAAAGAGATTATATGCAGAGAAAGTATCAATAATGAGCAATATTTCAATCAAAGTTTACTCTCTTAATCATCAACATTATCATCACAGAGATTATATGCAGAGAAAGTATCAATAATAAGCAATATCTTTCAAAATTCTTTCTCTTAATCATCAACATTATCACAGAGATTATATGCAGAGAAAGTATCAATAATAAGGAATATCAATCAAAGTTCTTTATCTTAATCATCAATATCATCATAAAGAGATTATATGCAGAGAAAGTATCAATAATAGGCAATATCATTTAAAGTTCTTTCTCTTAAACATCAACATTATCATCACAGAGATTATATGCAGAGAAAGTATCAATAATAAGCAATATCAATCAAAGTTATTTCTCTTAATCATCAACATCATCATAAAGAGATTATATGCAGAGAAAGTATCAATAATGAGCAATATTTCAATCAAAGTTTACTCTCTTAATCATCAACATTATCATCACAGAGATTATATGCAGAGAAAGTATCAATAATAAGCAATACCAATCTAAGTTCTTTCACTTAATCATCAACATCATCATAAAGAGATTAGCTGTGGGATAGTATAACAAATTAAATACTATCATTCAAAGTTATTTTTCGTAATCATCATCATCAGGAGGTCAGCTATGTAGAATTTTAGAAGATATCAATAAAAAATGTCATTTAGAGATCTTCTTAATCATCATCATCAACATCAAGATACTAACTATCAAGCTGATCGCTATCCTTCAGAACTACACATGTGGTGGTGCAGTGGTCAGGGCATACTTTCACCATCACAGTGGTCATGAGTTTGACCCTCATTAGTGTCAGGATAACCATCTAGAGAAGAAGTTAGAAACACTATCAAACTCTTGGAGGATAGAAAAGCTGCTGGTCCAGATGGTATTCCAGCAGAAGCTATTAAAGCCAGTAACAAATGCACACATATTGTTTGGAGCTCAGAGAAGTAAGGGAAAGAATTAAAGACCAGAGGAAGCAATAGACAACATACAAATTGAAAGCTGTAGTTACCAACCAGGGTATATTAAAGCCAGGGTAAATACCACAACTGAAACACTACACAAACTATGTAGCAGAATCCGGGAGGATTAAGACATACCAGCGACCGGACAGATGGATACCTGGTGATGTTGCCGAAGAAAGGAGACTTGCAGGTGTGAAAATTATACAGGAATAATGTTATTTTCAGTTCCTGAGAATTATTAAGCAGCATCTTTCTGGAGAGAATTAAATAAATCTTAGAGAATCAAGCGGTGAGGAGAAAAATGCTTTTGCTTTACAGGACCCCCAATGAGAAAACCTGTTAATGGCAAAACCTGAAAGTCCTTCCTCTGGTACCCACTGGGCTGAAGGAAATTGAGGGACACCTTTTTCTTCTTTCAATCGCTGGTGTGATTGCGTGGTATCCTGATTTCTGTGGTGCTCTCGTGACTGGTTTCCTCCATCTTCAGCACCTTTCCTTTGTTAGCGTAGACTGTGGTCTTACTCAAGTTTAGATATGCATGTGTGTGCATGCATGTCTGCGTATGGATGTACGTACATACATATTTCGAGCAGTCTGGTTTTACAGCGCCAGAGACTCATGGCCGCCCCTTCTCATGTTAGTTTAAAAAGTTCCACCCTATAAAGGCCAGGAGTTGGGACTTTTGCTGCCAGAGGTGATGAACGCACAAGCCATGGAGGTAATTTGCAAGAATGGGCGCTCACCCCAACTCTGCGTCCCAGGTTGATATAACAGCAGTTTTGAACCTGAGGGACACCTAAAAAAAGACTGGCATGAGTTGCCTCAGGACCAATGCTCCACTGGGAGATAAAAGGCAGCTGAAGAAGCGACACCACTCTATTTGGTTAACCAGAGTCTCAGAGGCCGGTCAGCCAGCCAAGCAGCCAGACTCATTCAATGAACACCAAAGACTGATCTGGGAAATGTAGTGTTTTTTATGCTGTTTGTCATTGAAGATATGAATCTAACACCCTATTTGTAATATGCCTGACTGGCTTGTAGATGAAGTTAGTATTGTTATTTAAGATATTGCTACATACCCAATGCCTTGTTCAGAGGCTCCTTCATGTCAAAGGTTGGTAGAGCTTCACCATCCACTTTGTCGGTGATAGCCTCTGTTTAAAGAAGAAATAGCATACATTTGAAACATACATGTCTAAACAATAAGAAAAAGCATAGATTTAAAATATACATTTCTAAATAACAAGAAAAAGCATGAATTTGAAACAAATTTCTAAACAACATCAAGAAAAAGCATGAATTTGAAATACCTTTCTAGACAACAAGAAAAAGCATGAATTTGGAACATACATTTCTAAACAACAACATATGAATGAGCAAACAAGATATTGTCAGCTAAACAGCAATAGATGAATGAGAAGACTTGAAACTATCATCTCAGAATCAAGAGATCATCAAGTAAGCTTAAAACTATCATTCCAGAATCAAAAGATCATCAAGCAAGCTTAAAACTATCATCTCAACACCAACAGATGAATGAGAACTTTTTGAAACAAAATAAAGGACATCTGTCCACAGCTTAAGGCTGACACCATATTTGAACATGCCAGTCGGCACTTGATAGGTGATGTCATCAACATCTTCTCTTCCCAGAACATTTCCAGGTACGTATTTTAGGCTGGATCTAGCAGGATGCTCAGGTCCATTTTAAAACAATCCCCACCTCAGGGGGAATTCAAACAGATGACCACCAAGCTGGCGGGGAAGAGTGTGCTTTCCACTGTGCCACCATAGCTCCCATGAATGATAAGACTTGGCATGATGATCTCAACACAATAGAACGATAAGTGAACTTGAAATGGTCATCTCAACACTATAGAACGATAAGTGAAATTGAAATGGTCATCTCAACACCAATAGAACAATAGGCAAACTTGAAATGGTCATCTCAACGACAATAGAACAATACACAAACTTGAAATGATCATCTCAACACCAATAGAACAATACACAAACTTGAAATGGTCATCTCAACACCAATAGAACAATACGCAAACATGAAATGGTCATCTCAACAACAATAGAATATACAAAATTGAAATGGTCATCTCAACACCAATAGAACAATACACAAACTTGAAATGGTCATCTCAATGCCAATAGAATAAATAGAATAATACACAAACTTGAAATGGTCATCTCAACACCGATAGAACAATACACAAACTTGAAATGGTCATCTCAACACCAATAGAACAATACGCAAACTTGAAATGATCATCTCAACACCAATAGAACAATACACAAACTTGAAATGGTCATCTCAACACCAATAGAACAATACGCAAACTTGAAATGGTCATCTCAACAACAATAGAATACACAAAATTGAAATGGTCATCTCAACACCAATAGAACAATACACAAACTTGAAATGGTCATCTCAAAGCCAATAGAATAAATAGAATAATACACAAACTTGAAATGGTCATCTCAACACCGATAGAACAATACACAAACTTGAAATGGTCATCTCAACACCAATAGAACAATACGCAAACTTGAAATGATCATCTCAACACCAATAGAACAATACACAAACTTGAAATGGTCATCTCAACACCAATAGAACAATACGCAAACTTGAAATGGTCATCTCAACACCAATAGAACAATACGCAAACTTGAAATGATCACAACACCAATAGAACAATACACAAACTTGAAATGGTCATCTCAACACCAATAGAACAATATGCAAACTTGAAATGGTCATCTCAACACCAATAGAACAATATGCAAACTTGAAATGGTCATCTCAACACCAATAGAACAATACACAAACTTGAAATGGTCATCTAAACATGAACAGATGATATAAACAACTACATGTGTGAAACAAATGATCTAATGCGACTACAAATGTGCCAACAAATGATCTAAGCAACTACGAGTGTGCCAACAAATGATCTAAACAACTACAAATGATTTAGGCAACTACAAATGTACCAAAAAAACACATCTAAGCAACTACAATTGTACCCACACAAAAAACCATATAGGCAACTATAATTGCACCAAGCAGAACAACCATCTAAGCAACTATAACTGTACCAGACAAAACCACCATCTAACCAACCACAATTGTACCAGACAATTAAAAAAACATCTAAGTAACTACAAATGTACCAAAAAGCCATTTAAAGCAACTATAACTTTACCAAACAAATCATCTAAGTGACAACAATTGTACCAAAACAATCATCAATCATCACAGAAATTTCTACTTAAAATGTAAAAGACCCATTTACATAAATTTATAACCATACATAATTTGTTTTCTAGGTATCCAGA
The DNA here is from genome assembly GCA_963921405.1 of Cepaea hortensis. Lineage (NCBI taxonomy): Eukaryota > Metazoa > Mollusca > Gastropoda > Stylommatophora > Helicidae > Cepaea > Cepaea hortensis. The sequence continues at coordinate 25,133,063 of OY992890.1, forward strand.
TTTTTTCACCTACCCAAGTTAAATTCCTCCAAGCTCAGTGTCAGTTGTGGCTCTGAAAGCTTGCGCAGTTTGGCTGGTGATGTTTCTGAGTCTTCAAAGTCCTGGCGACAACATGAAAAATGTAACATCAAGTAAAACATTAAGAATCAGACACATAAATCAACTAACCTAGTGTTGGAGACAAAGTTTCTAGTCATCCGCTAACTTTCAGTTTTTGAAAAGATTTATGAGCACTTTCAATTTTAGCATGAAATTTGAAGAACTATATCAAATTATGTACCTTTATGCACATATATTAAACAATCTAGTGTTTCAGACTAATTTTCTAGTAATTAGCCAACTCTGAACTCTTTATAAAATTCATGAATGCATGATGAAATGCTGACCAGTAACAAGATATCAATTAAAACAAGAAAAGAGTGTTGAAGTGCTACATAGAACCTGTACTTTTGTATGGATGTAAAGCGTGGACAAGAAGCAGTCAAGCTGAAAAACAGCTGATGGCTGTGGAAATGTGGTTTCTGAGGAAAATACAAAGAATGCCATGGACAGGCAGAAAAACCAATGAATAAGCCCTTCAAGAAACAAATGAAGATTGTAAACTGATTAGAGATAAACTGATTAGAGACAGACACAGACAGTCAAAACTTTTTGGGCATGTTATGAGAAGAAATGAATTGGAGAAATTGGTGACAACTGGCAAGATCGAAGGGAAGAGACCAAGGGGAAGACCGAGAAGTAAATACTTGGATGGTTTGGCCACGTGGCATGGTCAAGACAGGAACACAGAGCTGATCCACGACTCTGGTGATCGAGTGACATAGCAGTACATGACCGCACACGCTTATCGGCATGGTACATGATGGATGGATGGATGGATGAAATTTCTAAATTTTGAATTATCTTAATTTTGGCAAAAAAATATGCTCCAACACAGCAAATTATGTACTTGTATGCACATATAGTAGTTGAGAAAAAATTCATGACCACGCACATGATGAAATTTATCAATTTTTAGCTATCTCAATTTTAGAAAACAATTTGTGCTAACACAGCAAATAATACACATTTATTAACTAATCCGGTATTTGAGACACATTTTCCTGTGATCAGCCAACTCTGAATTTTTTTTTTAAAAATACTAACAGCGCTATGACAGCATGCGACAGGAGAGGATGACAGCGTGCAACAAGAATGACAGCATGCGACAGAAGAAAATGACAGTATGCGAAAGGAGAAGATGACAGCAAAGAAAAAAAAAGGAAAGAAGATTAAGAAGGTGACAAAGAAGAAAAGAGACAATGATAATGGAGAAGACGATGACAAATATGATGAAAATGACCAAAAAGAGAGGCAGAAGGAGAAGCTGAAGGAAGATGAGTAGGAGGGAGAGCAACAATGGGAGGAGGAGAGCAGCAGCAGCAGCAGCAGGAGAACAGGAGAAAGAGAAGAAGAGCCATCACTGGGTGGTGAAGGAAGATGAGTAGGAGGGAGAGCAACAGTGGGAGGAGGAGAGCAGCAGCAGCAGGAGGAGAACAGGAGAAAGAGAAGAAGAGCCATCGTTAGGTGGTGAAGGAAGATGAGTAGGAGGGGAGCAACAGTGGAAGAAGGAGAAGTTCTTCATCACAGATCCTGAAGGCAGCAGTCAAGCCACTAGTTACTGACTGCATACACCCAATGACAGTACTCATTTGTCTCTCTATTCATTGCTGACTAAATTACATGGCAGCACTTGACATCCTACCTCCTCCATGTCTGCATCCACTGCACTGCGCTTATGTAGACGTCTGATATAGGGCTCTGAAATAAATGTGCGTTCGTCTTAACATCATTTGTATTATTTAAATATTGAGCACAACCCACTACTGGCAACGCCGATCGCATTCTGGTATGAACCTAAGGCCTATCCACGTCAATATGGAAGCACTATACTCGAGTTTCGCCCTCGTTTGAGCTCGTCAGTAGTGCATATCCCTGACCGGATCCGGAAAGTCCCGGATCACGCGTGTGAAGCGGGTGTGTAACCACGCGGCACACACTGGACACACCAAATTATCACAACAGAACATCACAACGCTACCCATCGTAGGCTATGCTCAAGATTGCCCAATCGCCGCGACCGACGTCCGTCAATCGATGGGACCCGAACAATCAGGACTTCTCACTGGCAAGGAACACCAGGCCTCCTAAATCCAGTGAGCAATAATAAATTGATTATGTGGTTGTTTCAGGACCCGAAACAACCACATAATCAATTTGTATTATTATCATTATTATCATCATCATTTTTATGATTAGTCTTAATATATCTTCTTATATTCAAAATTATTTATTACATTTTTATATTGCCTGAAAATATATTGTCCTAGACATGCAGAAGTTCATGGCAATGAGAGGGACAGAGACAGAAAGTGACAGAGCACAAGTGACTGAGGCATAGAAAGACACAGTGAGACAGAGATAGAGACAGAAAGTGATAGACAGAGCTCAAGTGACAGAGGCAGAAAAAGACACAGTGAGACAGAGATAGAGACAGAAAGTGACAGAGAGCACAAGTGACTGAAGTAGAGAAAGACACTGTGAGACAGAGATAGAGACAGGAAGCCGAGAGAATCAAAGAAAATGACAGACAGACTGAATGACTGACAAACAGACAGACATAGAGACCGACTAACAGACAGACGAGACAGAAAAAGGTAGACAGCACAACAGAGAAAGACAGAGACAAAGACAGAATTGGACAGAAAGAGAGAGACAGACAGTGACAGAGAGAGAGAGAGAGAGAGAGAGAGAGAGAGAGAGAGAGAGAGAGAGAGAGAGAGAGAGAGAGAGAGAGAGAGAGAGAGAGAGAGAGAGAGAGATGGCTGAGAGAGAGGGACAGAGGCATAGAGAAAGACCAGACCTGTTGACTGAGGAAGACAAATTTTTTTTAATTACAAGCCACAATTCTAACTGACCTTTCTGACCAATCTTGGATCTGTGAGTAGCGGTCACACACAAGACACACAGCTTAGGCAGGCTGTAGCCTTGGGGATCTGTTAGCAGATTGGTCTGTGGCGTGGCCAGCAGTCTTGGCACTACGCGGCGCAGCAGGCTGATGGTCAGCCTCTCCAGATCCATGTGCATAAGGGCAAACGCCAGGCTCAGAGACTGGGAGATGTCGTCCTTGTGGCTCTGCTTCAGCAAGTGCTGCAGACAACCAAAATCTGATTATATTGCTTCTTCCTTATTCTTCTGCACTTTATTCCCCATTGGGGCATAGTCATCAACCAACCCACGACAAGCTGTCCTATCTTTTGCTATCTCATGTAGCTCCCTCAATGTCCTCCCAATATTATTCATCTCTCTCTATAATTCTCTTCTCCAAGTGTTTTTAGGTCTCCCGCTTTTTTGTTTGCCTTGTGGGTTGAAGACAAGAAAGTGTCTAGTTATATCATTTTCTCACCGTGTCTCCCATCAAGTGCCATAGTCTTTTCCTCACCTCTTGGTTCACTGACATTTGTTTAGTTCTCTCCATCAGCTCTACATTGGTCACACTGCCATACCATTTTATTGCCACTATTCTTTTTTTTTTTTTTTCGCTTTGAACTCAAGCGGAGTCCATATACACTATTTTAAGTAGTGCTGGACTGAATTTTGGGTGTGGATTAGCTTTCCCTTTTAGCAGTATCTCTCGCCATCAGGCAAACCCACTCCGACTTCAGGGGTACTTGTAATTTACGCCCACAAGTCGAGGACAACAGGTCAACATCTTAGTCCAACTGTTCGGTATAGAGGTTGAACCCCTTACCTCGGCATCAGTACACCAGATGTTTAAGAACATGGGTTCTTATCCATTCAACTATGCTGACCTACCCGTCACTGTTCTGCGCAGGCACTAATTAGTTAATGCTTGTAGTTTATTAGTAATTCTGTTAGTTGTTCATGTTTCTGACCCATACAGTAAACTAAACTAAACATAAACTAAACTAAACATAGTACAGATTTACCATTCAAGTTAAATGTTCTAAGTCTGGTGCTAAGTTTAAGTTCCTTTGTTACATCTTTGGTTACAACTTAAGTTCAGCAAAAGTCCGGCTGGGTGTTGTAAAGGAACAATCTCACTGCACATTCAGATAACTCCATAAATACTCCAGTTTCCCCAAAGGTCTGGCTGAGTGTAAAGGAACAATCTCATTGCAATTCAGATAAACCCATAAGTGCCCCAGTGTTTCCCCATATATCACACAAGGCAGTGTTTCAACTCTGTAGGAATGGCAAGGATCTAAATGCAAGTGTGTATTAAGAGCTATTTTTAACTAATATTTTTTTCAGACTTCATTGCATGTCTTTTATATACAACAATCAGCACTAATGAGGTGTTTTATACAACAATCGGCACTCATGAGGTGTTTTATACAACAATCAACACCCATGAGGTGTTTTATACAACAATCGGCACCCATGAGGTGTTTTATACAACAATGGGCGCCCATGAGGTGTTTTATACAACAATCGACACCCATGAGGTGTTTTATACAACAATTGGCACCCATGAGGTGTTTTATACAACAATCGGCACTCATGAGGTGTTTTATACAACAATGGGCACCCATGAGGTGTTTTATACAACTATCGGCACTCATGAGGTGTTGTAGTCAACATCACACACAACATTAACTTCCCAGGACATTTTGTTGTACACACTGTAGGCTATGTCAACCAGCCAGCTCTGTAGCGAAAGGATTACGAATGCAGTTCATAATTCTGCATACCACGTTCGAAATAGAACTGGGGGCGATTTGGAAACAGACCACTCTGTGCTGGTTTTCACACAATGGTATGAGTGCTAGTCGTTTACAAAGCAATGGTAAACTTTTTTTTTTTTAGCATATCCTTTTTACAGGACTTAGCTGTCAACACCAGCATCTTTCAGCTGTATGTTGATCTCTTGGCAAGATTACGCTCAGTAGTTTGCCATTGCTTTCTGAGTGGCCGGCTCACATACCCCGTAAGTTACCGATGCGATTCGAACCACTGCTGATTTGAACCGTCATCACGTTACCTGACGAGAGTATACGAGATTACGGAGAAAAGTCATAACCTCTAAGCCACGAAGCCGGCTAATGGTAAACTACTGAACGTAAACTTGCCAAGAAATCAGTCAAAAAATGCTGGGGTTGACTGCGACATCCTGTAAATTATATCAACTAACAACCAGGAGCCTAGGTCAATTTTACAAATCAGGCTTGATGTGAACTTGATTCCTTGACCGCTGGACTGCCAGATACGAGAACTTGATTCCTTGACTGCTGGACTACCTGATACGAGAACTTGATCCCTTGACCGCTGGACTGCCAGATACGAGAACTTGATCCCTTGACCACTGGACTGCCAGATACGAGAAATTGATCCCTTGACCGCTGGACTGCCAGATGAGAACTTGATCCCTTGACCGCTGGACTGCCAGATACAAGAACTTGATCCCTTGACTGCTGGACTGCCAGATATGAGAACTTGATCCCTTGACCACTGGACTGCCAGATACGAGAACTTGATCCCTTGACCGCTGGACTGCCAGATACGAGAACTTGACCCCTCGACCGCTGGACTGCCAGATACACTAACCTCTGTACCACCACAGCTCCCCCACTTGATATACTTTGTTTCAAAACACTGGAAAGATCAGTGGGGAGAGAGGCAGACCGAGAGAAATGACGCTGGATGGACTAAGACTGTGGCATGGAGGAATATCATCAGCAGAGTTGATCCAGAACACTAAAGACCGAGATCTGTAGAGAGACATGAACGTCTATACCAACTGGCGGGGCACATAATGATGATAAAAAACCAGAAAGATCTCAGTGGACACTGACCAGCTCAACAGGTAATAATACATTGTTGATGTTTTTTTCTCATTATAAAAGAACAATTAAAGTTAGGCCTGGTTGTCTAGATCATTCAACGTTGCATTTAAATAAAGCACAAATTAAGTCACATGACACACAGAGAGGTCATCATGGACGAATGGATAAGCGCACTTGCTCTTAAACTTCCGGTGTGCTGGTGCCAAGATAGCTGGTTCAACCCTTACACCGGGCAGTTAGACTAAAATGCTGACTTTTTGTCCTGGACTTTGGGATGTAAATTACAAGTACCTCAGATTGTCCTGGACTTGGGGATGTAAATTACAAGTACCTCAAAAGTTGGAGTGTCTTCACCTGATGGTGAGAGACACTGGCAATAAGGAAAGCTAATCCACGCACAGGCATCAGTCCAGTGCACTCCCAGTTAGTTAGTTAGTTAGTTAGTCGCGGTTCCAACTTCACCGCAAAGGGTCATCCCTATAATACTCCATTCCTGTGCCAGTGAATATCACACAAAATGCTCCTCACTGCCCTATGTGAAAAGTGGAACAGACAGGAGTCTCAACAAACCAACAGCCCACACAGGTATACTATGCATAAGGTTGCTGCCAGAATTCCAACATAAAAATCTGCCACGAAAAATACAGTTCATCGTGGCAACTACGAGAAGAGGTCGCACATGAATGTGCTACACTGGAGTTAAAAGCTAGTGAACAACAAACAAACAATAAACATGATGACTGACCTCGACTATTTCCCCACAGAACCAATCAGGGCCCCTCAAGGCCAGGATCTGCTCCAGAGTGTGCAGGGAGGCCATGTTCAACCAGCCTCGGTACAGGGAGTCCCTGAGGGTCTCATGCATGATTTCGCTGGTCAGCTTCTTGCTGGGCAGCTGGTAGTGTCTCACGGGTCTCTGGGGGTGCCCCTCGGGTAAAATATCAAACACAATGCTGTCTATGATTGCCTGGAGGGGCTGTTTCCTGTCGGTGTTTAGAACAATGTGTGGTTACTCTAACAATCTTTGTAGGAGACGGAGCAGCATGTTTTGTTATTCTTATGATTACCATAAGATTTTTCTTTATTAAAATCATTATCATCATTTCCCTTATCACCTTCTCACTGACACCACTTCCACATTACCACTAACTTTATCACCATGACTATTATCACCACCATAATTGTTACTACCATTATTATTACCACCATATCGCCACCACTTTATCACCATCATAATACCACCGCTAGTATTACCACCACAATATCACAACACTATTATTACTACCACATTACCACCACTATATCACCACCACTATTATCACCATCAACACCACCACCATCACATCACTATTATTACCACCACATCATCACACCATCCCCACCGTCATCAAATTACCACCATCACTATTATCAGCACCATCATATCACCATTATGATCATTACCATCACCTCCATCAATATCAAACCACCACCATCAAAAACACACCACCACTATCACCTCCATCAACATCACACCACCACCACCCCTTTTTAAGATGCTGAAGGACCTCTGCTTTGTATCCCTCCAATGAAGCACAGGACCTCAACACACTTGTAACTACCCCCCACAAGTTGGTTGGTTTCTGCAGCTAAAACTGTCTACTGGATAGGAAAGTCAGCCTACAACAATCCATTCATAATAGTTTGCAGTGTCGCTATTTAAACACACAAGCCACAAATTATATGTTGCACAATTTACTGCCTGGCATCAGGCGCATACTGCAGTGACACATCATATGAAACGAATAAATGAATTATACTTTGGTTGAAATACTTAAAACACAGTCATCGATATTGTTCGAAACTGGAGCGTCGATTATCCCCACGGTAATCAAAAATTTCAAAATGAAATCTTAGTGCTCCTATTATTTGCTTCCCTTTGTAACCCTTTTAAAATAACATTCAATTCAATTCAACTCCCTTGTGGGCTTCGATAACACTCAAGCGATGTAGAAGACTTTGAGTAATTACAGCTTCAGTGGCCAACTGGTCATGTAAAAGAAAAAGAAGACAGGGATGAGGAGGGGAGTATCAATTACTTTACAGCTCATTAGGGATACCTATCCTTAACATCCCTGGATGCTTGGAGGTGTAGTTTTAGAAAAGAATGCTGAAAATTCCTCGGAAAGCCAAAATGAGCAATCTGGACATTTTAAGGGAGATGAACTCTCAAAGACAACTTATCACAAACATCAGAAACAGGCGGTCATCATTTTCTGGCCACATAATGAGAAGACCAAATACTAGAGCATGTTGTGACAATTGGAAAGATTTGAACTGATACATGCCGTTGGGGATCGCAAGATGTGGAGAAGAATGATTGCCCACGCCAGTTGGCAAGGCACAGATGAGCTTGTTACAAAACATGCTAGGTGGTAATACTTACGCTTCTGTGCTTTGGGAAACCGTAAGCATCTCCAACATCTTGAGTGCCTTAGCCCTGGCATTGGTCCCAACGATATTCATGTAACTGCACAAGTAGGTCACACAAACCAGAATGAGGCTCTTCATGTTCTGCTTGCGGATATGATCAATGATGCTCTACAAGTAACAGGATTTCAATTACAGGTTTTTGTATTTAAATACCAATTTTATACCTAAATATCATCAAAATATACAAATGGGCATTAATTACTGGGCAAAGGACAAGTCCATTAGCGCTGACATTTCTGTACAATTTCTTTGAGCACAACAGTTTGGTTTTCTCTTGAGCCCCTTAGAAAGACCTGAAGTCTGGCAATTCCCGCTGGCATCTCTAGTGAGCTATGCTGGTAATGACATGAACACGGCCAGAAAATGGTTAGACACCTGGGTTCATCGTCCGCCAACAGAGGAAAAGAGTTGGCTAGAGTCTTTTTAGTTCTCCTTCCGTCTTATTATAGAAATTTGCATTTTCTGTCAATAACTTTGTGACTGCCCATTATGCAGATTATTTCTCTTAGGTCGTGTGTTTTCCTTTTACTGTTTTCTGACTGCATTCTATGCCATCACTTTGCGTTCAAGCTACGCCATCTGCCACATGCCACTGCTAACAAGCAACAGTTACAAAGCCTAGCACCCATCACTGGCTGATCATACTGCAGCATAGTTTGAGGCTGCTAACAGTATCAAAGAGCCAGCTTGAAAGGTTGGAGCGCATGCTGGTGATCCTGGGGTGCACAAAGGACACACCAATTATATGCACGAGGCATATCTTTGCAATACCAACAATTGCGGATAGGCACAGGGTCCCGCAAGCCAAATGGTACCTGAGGGTCGCTGCAAACAGGGATCACCCCCTGCATGAAGCCATGGATATGGTCAAGGGTCATAGACTGAGAAGAGGCAGGCTCTGGATGGCACAGGCAGAAATATCTATCAGCCAGATATGTTGGTTCTTAGCTCAACTCAACTCAACTCACCAGCACGTAACTTTGGTATCAACAAGTTGGTATCAGTCATATTGTTTATAGGTCAATGTTTTACTGGCTCCGATTAGACAGCAATTGTTTGTTCCATTTGCTGGTATGTCCCATTCCTTAACACTTTCAGAGGTCAAGACAGTTGGGCTGTTAGTATGTTGTTAGTGGAAACAGCAATTCGTACACCATATCTTCCTTTGCTTAGTTCAAATGTGAGAAGTCTGCAGTACTTTTAATTTCATACCTCCTTGAGAGTGGAAGTCTGTACTCTAAACACCGATGCTGGCTTGGTCATAACAGGACTCTTGTCCATGCCCTATTGGGTATATGTGCTAGCCTCATATTTTTTTACCAATCAGCAGCTGATGGGTCATGTGATCAATATCATACTGGCCATTTTTACCTCCCAAGAATGTGTTGGTAGCCATGTTAGGCTGGGACAACCTGGCAGCCCAGATAAATTCTGTAAGATCCAACTTGATGCACATTTGAACCCATATGCTGGGTTGGGGGGTCAGCATGCAGCTTCTTCACTATTGCACCTCCCAGTTTTGTGGCTAGGTTTCTCTAAATTTCAAATTGCCTGGATAGCAGCCTACTTGGTAAAGCCTCATCATTTTTCAAAAGCCGAGGGATTTTAAACATACAAAATTTGCAAACAAACAACTGACCTTAACCTTGTCCAGACTGATGGCCATATGCTCCAGGGCGTAGAGAACCTCTTGTAGGGCGTACGGGAAGTACATGATCAGCTCCTTCCAACTGGACACTCTGATAGGATCAAAGACAACCAATAGGTGCTTCATTACGGAGATATTATGTGAGAAATTAACCCATTCTTGGCCAGTAAATAGTTACATAGGGGTCAATCATTATTTACCATCAACTGTTTCTACACAACAAGATAACAAATATATATGCAGAGTAAGCTAAGGATAAACCCTGCAAAAGTAATGTACATATTAACAAACATTTGAACAACAAATTTTAAACACATCTATTTAAGGAAAATTATTAAAATTAAAGACAGTGTGGGGAAATCTCTTTCCCTCCCTTTCCATGTTTCCCTACCCTCCCCCTCTCTTCACCCCTTCTTCTTTCTCTCCCCCTCCTCCTATACACCCACCCTTCAGAACACATATCAATAAATATGCAATCTGAGAATACACTATTGCACCAAAACACCCACATATGTACATATATATATATATAAATACAAGCACAGAGATATGATGCTACCCCCACTAATATCCCACACGCATGCACACACACTCACTACAAATATAATTTTCAATTAATATATACAGAAATCCCCCTCCTGCATAAACACACACAGACAATTTTCATCACTTAAAAACACACATACACAGAAAAACAAAGTTAGTTGCATATTCTTTACAGGATGTCGCAGTCAACCCCAGCATTTTTTTTTCTGTTTGTGATTTCTTGGCAAGTTTACGTTCTGTAGTTTGCCATTGCTTTCTGAACGACAGGCACTTATACCATTTTTATGAAAACCAACCCAAGGCGGTCAGCTGTCAATTCGCCGACAGCTGTGTTTCGAGCGCAGTATGGGGGATTACGAATGGCTTTTGTAACCCTTTCACCACGGAACCTGTACAGAGAGAAAGTGACAGGGGAAAAAAAAAGGGGGGGGGGGGGTAGGTTGGAAGAGAGAAAACAAACGTTTAATAACTGTGACTGAGGGGCATTGAACGTGTTTTGCAATACCACCTACCAGGTTCAACAACAGTTTCAGGCTATTTGAAAACAGACAGCCTTATGTTGTTTTTAAATGGCACGTGCATCGGTCTGTATGAAGGCAATGGCAAACTACTCAACGTAAAATTGCCTAGAAAACTACAAACAGCCACATTTTTGTTTTTGAGATCGCTAACTTTGAACTGAAGCGTAGTCCATACTTGTGCTACTTCGTCTACTACACTGGACTGATTTTTGCACGTGGATTAGCTTTCCCTATTACCAGTGTCCCTCGCCATCAGGCGAACCCACTCTGACTTCTGAGGTACTTGAAATTTACGTCCCCAAGTCAAGGATGAGAAGTCAACATTCCAGTCCAACTGACCAGTGTAGGGGATGAACCCGTCACCTGAGCATCAATCAGCACACCAGAAGTTGTTAACAGTAAGTGTTCTTACCCATTCGGCCATGTTGACCTCTAACAGCCAAATAATGTTGGGGTTGATTGTGACATCTTGTACAAGGATGTGCAACAAACATTGTTTTTAAACATATCACAAACACACACATACAGACAGTAGTTAATTCAATTATACAGTGAAAACACAAATAGACATTCAGACAGACAGACATTCAGACAGACAATCACATAGAGAATCAGACAGCCAGGCAATTATATAGACAATCAGACAGAAAGGCAAGCAGGCAGGCAGACAGACAGACAGACAAACAGACAGACAGACAGACAGACAGACAGACATACTTCCCCCCGGGCACAATGTCAGCACTACTCAACATCAGACTCAGGATGTAGGAAATCCTTTCCTGATCATCAACGACCCCAAAGTCACAGTTCTTGTATTTGCCTTCCTCTGGCATCCAGCGCTTCGCCCACTGGACCACAAGGGAGTACTCATTGTCTTTGTTGTGCAGGGCAGTCTGAAACAGCGAGAGTGGTACATACTGGGTCAGCTGGGTGCTGGGGTAAACACAATGTACTGGCACCTGGCCATCTTACTGACGATAGTTATTATGCTTTAACAAGCAAACAAGGCAAGGCGGTCTCTACATAGCACAAAACCTGGGCTGAATTGTGGGGACCATGTATTGGGTAAATACAATATAGAACAATAATAACGCAGTTTGGTCACCTGTGAAAAGAACTGTATTTTCTGAGAAAAACAAAGAATACCACGGATGGACAGAAAAACTAATGAGACAGATCTTCAAGAAACAAATGAAAACCATAAATTCTTTAGAGAAATTAGACGTAAACAATGAAGATTTTGAGGTATGTTCTCATCTCATCTTGTTCCGTGGGGTGTCGAGGTGAAGCATAAACAGTGGGAGAGTGCCCGTTTATGGGCTTCATATATTGATATTCACATGTACTCTGTTATTCCCTCTGTCCAACATTTACATGGTCAGCCTCTTCTTCTGCTTCCATCTGGTCCGATTATGCTTCTTTCTTTTTCTATGAGCAGTATGATGTTTCTATGCCAAGAAAATTAGTATATGTTGATCAGTTACTCTATACAGGAGTAACAGACATTTAGTGTTCTTAACTAATTCTATACCATGCAAATCAATATATGCTGATGTATTCTGCAACATCACTAAAAGAACTGGACTGTTTGAATACAGAATCATAGTTTGTTTGATCTTTAACTTCTGTAATCTCTTTGATGACATGAACTATTTAAATACAGAATATCTGTTTGACCTTTGAATTTTATAACCTCTTTGATAAACTGAACTATTTAAATGCAGAATAGAACTATCATTTTGCATGACCTTTAGGTACTCTAACCTCTTTGATGACCTGAACTATTTGAATACAGAACCAACAGTGTGTGTGACCTTTGACTTCTTACCTCTAGACCATTCTGCTGCATGATACTGATGATCATCAGAAAGGTGACATCAAACAACTGACTTCTGTTTGCAATTCTAAGGGACTCGCTACTTGGCTGTGACATCAGCTCATTGATTCTGTAATACACAACACAGGGAATGACACAACAGACTTCTGCATTCAATTCATTGGTCTCTGAAACTGAAGATGCACCAAATTTTATGTGACATCAGCTCATTGATTCTGTAATAAACAACACAGGGATTGACACAACAGACTTCTGCATTCAATTCATTGGTCTCTGAAACTGAAGATGCACCAAATTTTATGTGACATCAGCTCATTGATTCTGTGATACACAACACAGGGATTGACACAACAGACTTCTGCATTCAATTCATTGGTCTCTGAAACTGAAGATGCACCAAATTTTATGTGACATCAGCTCATTGATTCTGTGATACACAACACAGGGATTGACACAACAGACTTCTGCATTCAATTCATTGGTCTCTGAAACTGAAGATGCACCAAATTTTATGTGACATCAGCTCATTGATTCTGTAATACACAACACAGGGATTGACACAACAGACTTCTGCATTCAATTCATTGGTCTCTGAAACTTAAGATGCACCAAATTTTATGTGGCAGCAGCTCATTGATTCTGTTATAAACAACACAGGGATTGACACAGCAGACTTCTGCATTCAATTCATTGGTCTCTGAAACTTAAGATGCACCAAATTTTATGTGGCAGCAGCTCATTGATTCTGTTATAAACAACACAGGAATTGACACAACAGACGTCTGCATTCAATTCATTGGTCTCTGAAACTGAAGATGCACCAAATTTTATGCATGCAATTAAAGGCTTACAGTTGTCTGCTTTTATTTTTGGTTTTTATGCTCGCTTGCTTTGAACTCAAGCGTAGTCCACACACACTACTTCTAGTAGTACTGGGCTGAATTGTGCGCGTGGATTAGCTTTCCCTATTACCAGTGTCCGTCACCATCAGGTGAACCCACTCTGACTTTAGAGTTATTTGTAATTTATGTCAACAAGTCAAGGATGAGAAGTCAACATTTTTGTCCAATTGTTTGGTGTAGGGGTTGAACCTTTCACCTCAGCATTAGCAGTATGCTGGTACAGTGCTTGTACATTGCCCAGTCTGTTTTCTTGTAGTTCCACCTCGAGGGGGTGCTGCTTTCACTTAGAAGCTCATTTTCTACAGTTAGAAAGACTGGCCGATGGTCACTGCCACCAGGTTGTTTTCCAACAATACGTGTAATGTTCCACTCCAGGTCTGGTGAATGAAAAGCCAGGTCAGGTGTAGTTGTAGTGTGCCATGATCTCGAGTGGAAAGTATGTGGGTCAGACGGCTTGTTAATCAAGATGAATCTATTCTCATCCTGCCAGTCTTCCATCTCTCCTCTCTGGTCCATGTGACCATAGCCCCAGCTCTGCGAGTGGCTGTTGAAATCGCCACATACAATCATTTTTTCTTTTAATGGTAGTGTGTCCAGTGCCTGTGGGCAGTCACTTGGACAGTAATAATTGATCAGATGTAAGTCTGTATTGCCTGTCTTAAGTTTAAGTGTCTGATACTCAGTCTCTTCCATTAAACTTCAATTTGGGAGGCAGTGATGTTATTTTTTTTCAAGGGTCAGTATCCAGCCTTTTCGCTTGTCTTTTCAGTCAGATCGGTAACACTGATTTTGAAGGCTATATTTTCATTGAGGTGAGTTTCTTGCAAGCAGCAAACGCTTACCTTTTCTTGGTCCAAGATGCTTTTTAGTTCTATTTTTGTTTTGCTGACTCCCTCTGCATTCCAGTGCATTAATTTTAGTCTTTGTTTGGTATGGCCAAACGCTCTATTCTCAGGTCCCCTGGCTCCACAGGACATCTGAGAAGGACCTCCAGTTGTTTTGGTTGGGCCCTTTCGAGGCATATGGCCAGGCACTGCACCTACCTGGGGTCCAAAGAAGGGCGAGCACCATAGCATTTTACAGTAATTGACATATCTCATTGCGTAATTGCGTGGTATCCTGATTTCTGTGGTGCGCCTCCTGGCTGGTTGCCTCCATCTTCAGCACCTTTCCTTTGCTGGAGCAGACTGTGGTCTTACTAGAGTTTAGATGTGCAGGCATGTACTCACGTGTCTGCGCATGCATGTGCGTGCATACACATCTAGAGCATACTGGTTATTTTTCGGCATCAGAGACTCCCCACCGCCCCTTCTCCCGTCAGTTAAAACAGGTCCAACAAATGAAGGTCAGGAGTTGGACTTTTGCTGCAGAGATAGTGAATGCACGAGCCATGGGGTATTTATGCAAGGTTGGAGGCTCACCCCAACTCTGTGCCCCCGGCTATATAACATAGATATATCAATGTCATATTTTGGGCAGTACATCAGCTAACCTGCTTATAAAAACACAGTAGAGTAAAATAACACTGCATGTGGCAGATGAGGAGGAGAAAGAAAAGAAGGAGAAAGAAAAGAAGGAGAAAGAAGAGAAGGACAAAAAAAGAAGGAGAAAGAAGAGAAAGAGAAAGAGAAAAAAGAGGAGAATGATGAGCAGCAGCAGAAGGCATCCTATTTACAACAAAAAAGGCTGTCTTCATGACAGCTCTATCAAGGCAACTAATGTTTTCCTTCTTCTTCTTCAGCCCTTGAGACTTCAAGTGGAGCATAGGCCACAACCACAAATGCCAACCCTGTTGTAGGTCAGTTAACACTTGGTTGGATGTTGGCCGAGTTTGTTTTACCATGTGAGGTAGCCAGTCTCAGACCAACCCTCCTTAGTTGCCTTTTATGACATGCTCTACAAGTCTCCTTTGCTTTCCCTTTGGGAGCTTGGTAACACACGGGTGAATGTCTTTCATACCTGATTAATTTATTCATAAAATCGTGCAGTCTCCCAGTGCAAGCTGCTGCCAGTCGCAGAATGTCAAAGCTGTATATTTGATGCATGATTGTCAGCACTTTCACCAGCGACTCAGAGTTCCTTTGTGGGTCAGAGTCCAAAGACTGAAAGAAAAATGGCTACAGAGTTAGGAACAACCATATCTACAAACTGCGAAGGATGCATTTACAAAGCAGCAATCCCTTCTAATGTGTATCCCACCTTGTAGCGGGAGAGGGGAATTGCATGTTCCAATGACCCAAGAGCTATGCTGGTGGTGGTGCAGCTACTGGTAGGGTCTCTTGTGTTAGACACGTCAAAGGCTAGGGACAACACAAAGAGATGCACAAACCTGCTGTCTTGTAGGTAGACTATGGAATGGCTATCGTTGCTTCAGAGGTCACAGAATGTGAGAATTGTATGGATATTCTGCCCTGGCTGATAGGCTGGCAGGGAATGCACCTCCTGGTGGTAGATTTCCTATAGACAAGGGGGGGGGGGGGGGAGGTGGTAGTGAGCTTGTGGCACCAGGTGGAGAAGCCATATGTGAAAAGAATGAGATTGCGGGGGATCGGCAGGGGTGGGAACAATTAGTAGTAGGCTCTTTGTTGGCTGTTGAACGAGGAGACGGAGCACATATGGGAATATCCTGAGTGCAGTGATGTTGGTTCTTAACTCAACTTGTAGGTAGACTGGTTGCAATAAATGGCTAGAGACCAGACAAAGAGATGCACAAACCTACTGTCTTGTAGGTAGACTTGGGACAATCAAAGGCTAGAGACCAGACAAAGAGATGCACAAACCTACTGTCTTGTAGGCAGACTTGGGACAATCAAAGGCTAGAGACCAGACAAAGAGATGCACAAACCTGCTGTCTTGTAGGCAGACTTGGGACAATCAAAGGCTAGAGACCAAACAAAGAGATGCACAAACCTACTGTCTTGTAGGTAGACTTGGGACAATCAAAGGCTAGAGACCAGACAAAGAGATGCACAAACCTGCTGTCTTGTAGGCAGACTTGGGACAATCAAAGGCTAGAGACCAGACAAAGAGATGCACAAACCTGCTGTCTTGTAGGCAGACTTGGGACAATCAAAGGCTAGAGACCAGACAAAGAGATGCACAAACCTGCTGTCTTGTAGGCAGACTTGGGACAATCAAAGGCTAGAGACCAGACAAAGAGATGCACAAACCTGCTGTCTTGTAGGTAGACTTGGGACAATCAAAGGCTAGAGACCAGACAAAGAGATGCACAAACCTGCTGTCTTGTAGGCAGACTTGGGACAATCAAAGGCTAGAGACCAGACAAAGAGATGCACAAACCTGCTGTCTTGTAGGTAGACTTGGGACAATCAAAGGCTAGAGACCAGACAAAGAGATGCACAAACCTGCTGTCTTGTAGGCAGACTTGGGACAATCAAAGGCTAGAGACCAGACAAAGAGATGCACAAACCTGCTGTCTTGTAGGCAGACTTGGGACAATCAAAGGCTAGAGACCAGACAAAGAGATGCACAAACCTGCTGTCTTGTAGGCAGACTTGGGACAATCAAAGGCTAGAGACCAGACAAAGAGATGCACAAACCTGCTGTCTTGTAGGTAGACTTGGGACAATCAAAGGCTAGAGACCAGACAAAGAGATGCACAAACCTGCTGTCTTGTAGGCAGACTTGGGACAATCAAAGGCTAGAGACCAGACAAAGAGATGCACAAACCTGCTGTCTTGTAGGCAGACTTGGGACAATCAAAGGCTAGAGACCAGACAAAGAGATGCACAAACCTGCTGTCTTGTAGGCAGACTTGGGACAATCAAAGGCTAGAGACCAGACAAAGAGATGCACAAACCTGCTGTCTTGTAGGCAGACTTGGGACAATCAAAGGCTAGAGACCAGACAAAGAGATGCACAAACCTGCTGTCTTGTAGGCAGACTTGGGACAATCAAAGGCTAGAGACCAGACAAAGAGATGCACAAACCTGCTGTCTTGTAGGCAGACTTGGGACAATCAAAGGCTAGAGACCAGACAAAGAGATGCACAAACCTGCTGTCTTGTAGGCAGACTTGGGACAATCAAAGGCTAGAGACCAGACAAAGAGATGCACAAACCTGCTGTCTTGTAGGCAGACTTGGGACAATCAAAGGCTAGAGACCAGACAAAGAGATGCACAAACCTGCTGTCTTGTAGGTAGACTTGGGACAATCAAAGGCTAGAGACCAGACAAAGAGATGCACAAACCTGCTGTCTTGTAGGCAGACTTGGGACAATCAAAGGCTAGAGACCAGACAAAGAGATGCACAAACCTGCTGTCTTGTAGGCAGACTTGGGACAATCAAAGGCTAGAGACCAGACAAAGAGATGCACAAACCTGCTGTCTTGTAGGCAGACTTGGGACAATCAAAGGCTAGAGACCAGACAAAAAGATGCACAAACCTACTGTCTTGTAGGCAGACTTGGGACAATCAAAGATCTAGAGACCAGACAAAGAGATGCACAAACCTGCTGTCTTGTAGGCAGACTTGGGACAATCAAAGGCTAGAGACCAGACAAAGAGATGCACAAACCTGCTGTCTTGTAGGCAGACTTGGGACAATCAAAGGCTAGAGACCAGACAAAGAGATGCACAAACCTGCTGTCTTGTAGGCAGACTTGGGACAATCAAAGGCTAGAGACCAGACAAAGAGATGCACAAACCTACTGTCTTGTAGGCAGACTTGGGACAATCAAAGGCTAGAGACCAGACAAAGAGATGCACAAACCTGCTGTCTTGTAGGCAGACTTGGGACAATCAAAGGCTAGAGACCAAACAAAGAGATGCACAAACCTGCTGTCTTGTAGGCAGACTTGGGACAATCAAAGGCTAGAGACCAGACAAAGAGATGCACAAACCTGCTGTCTTGTAGGCAGACTTGGGACAATCAAAGGCTAGAGACCAGACAAAGAGATGCACAAACCTACTGTCTTGTAGGCAGACTTGGGACAATCAAAGGCTAGAGACCAGACAAAGAGATGCACAAACCTGCTGTCTTGTAGGCAGACTTGGGACAATCAAAGGCTAGAGACCAAACAAAGAGATGCACAAACCTGCTGTCTTGTAGGCAGACTTGGGACAATCAAAGGCTAGAGACCAGACAAAGAGATGCACAAACCTGCTGTCTTGTAGGCAGACTTGGGACAATCAAAGGCTAGAGACCAGACAAAGAGATGCACAAACCTACTGTCTTGTAGGCAGACTTGGGACAATCAAAGGCTAGAGACCAGACAAAGAGATGCATAAACCTGCTGTCTTGTAGGCAGACTTGGGACAATCAAAGGCTAGAGACCAGACAAAGAGATGCACAAACCTACTGTCTTGTGGGTTCTAGACTGGAGACAGTCAAAGGCTAGGGAAAGCAATCCTGAAAAAAAAAACGACCGGAATAGGGGTTGAACCGGCTACCTTGGCATCAGCACACCAGAAGTTTATGATCAAGCATGCTTATCCAGTCGGCCATATTGACCTCATTCATAGTGAAGAACAAAAACAGCACAGAACTAGCTGACCTAAGAGCAGCACTCCATGGTCTATGCCAGAAATCCAAAAAGTTGTAATACAGTGGATCCCATCACATTGCAGTATACCTGGAAATGAAGAGGCTGACAGACTAGCAAAAGAGGGTGGACGACTACCACAGCCTGACACAGACATAACCTATAATGAGGCAAAGAGGTTTATAAAAAGCACTTATAAAACCAAATGGGAATCAGAGCATCCAGGCCACCAGAAAGATGATGCATATTACAAACTCGACCGAAGTGAACAAGTGGCAATATTCAGACTCCGCACAGGGCATAACAGGCTGAAATACCACTTGTTCAATAAACTAAAGATATGAGATACCGATGAATGTAACTGTGGAACTGGTAAAATGACAGCTAAACATTTGCTGCAGGAGTGCCCAATATATGCAGAACAGAGAAAGATAGTTTGGCCCACGCCTGCTTCATTTGAGGACAAGCTCTATGGAGATATCAACAAGCTCAAGTTGACTGCAGCTTACTTTAACTACATTCAGGTTGACATCTAAAGGTGCATGAAGATGTATTTAGACTGCCACACATCATACCACAGGTATGTCAGTTACAAAAGTGTCCTAGTGGCACGAAATGGAATATTGCTTGGATAGCAAATCCATTACATGGAAAGTCAGAATCGAAAGCTCACTGTGTGGATGTCATCTGCAGACTGCATTCTTCTGGTTTCCGGAGGAACAGCCTGTGGTGACTGGAAGGCCCAATATACGGAAGTGAGGCTACGCAGCCATGTGCAGGACGTGACAATTCCTTGGGTGAGCCCGGTACCAGAGCACTATGTGTCAGCTCTGCAATTATGGAAGCCTCCTTGGATGGCTGGGAATACCCATGGTCTGCCCCTACCTTCCCTTGAGGGCTGACCAGGATGTCTTCGGCTGTTCTAAATGGGCCACCTGGGGTGGGGGAATAACACCACAACAGTGAGAGTTAAACATCCTAAGAAACCCCCGGGAAGGTTAACCCGGTCAACAAATGCCCCAAGAAGTCAGTTGTGTCGGTCTAACAGCGCAAAAACGCAGTTCTACTGTAAACAGGCACAGCGCAATCATGTCTGAAAAAAAATCTCTCCGGATGAACGCAGCAGAAGACCTCATTCGAGTGTTCTATTTAATGAGACTAAATTTCCAAAGTACCTGAACATTTTGACTTGCTTTAACTGCTGCTTTTCAATACAGAAAGATAGGAAAACATAAATTCAGTTCATGAAATGGATACACCTGTATGAGTTAGATCCAAGATATCCCTCCACAAATGGATACACCTGTATGAGTTAGACCCAAGATATCACTCCACAAATGGATACACCTGTATGAGTTAGACCCAAGATATCCCTCCACAAATGAGAATGAACTACTGTGTTGATATCCCTGTGCTCCACAAATTGTGCATATGTGACATCCTGTAAAGATTACTTTAGGCTGAGATTTGTATCTTGAGAATGAAGCTCTACGTAAGAAAAACAACCAGACAACAATACAAAAGAAAACCAATAATTGACTACACAAACAGGCGTCACTACGCTCACCTTCAATATACTTGTAACTGTAGTTTCAGCATGTGGAACACGTGCCAGGTTTTTAGAATCATTGGAGCCATTTATATCAGAAGTTCTGAGCCGACTTCTCTGTTCTGACCTGTAAAAAGAATGGTTAAGCAGGAATACGGTTTAAAAAAGATAACGTGACCAGAAAATAAGATTGCTTTGTCTTTATGTAGGTTAAGAAGCTGCCTTTGTGCATTTTCCAAATGTAGGAGCTTAATGCCTTACCTATATATCTGCCCAGTAGTGTTTGTCCATCAAGAATGGTGATGAGCATTCATTTCTTCCAGTGGGGTTGAAAGTATGGAGCCGTGAGTTCTAAGATGGCTGATAAGGCCTATTTTGGCTCAAAATGTTCCTTGACAATGTGGGCAAAGAATGCTTGACGTTCCAGGAGGAGGATCTCCAACAATGGTTTTTCTGTCCAGCCTTTTTTTCACAGCTCTTGCAGTCCTATTTGCTTCAAAAGTGACTACACCCTTGCGTAATGATGCACGCCACGAATTTCGGTTTTTGGCAGCAGTCTCCCAAGTGTTGTGATGAATTCCAAAAGGTTTTAGTGGATCACTAACAACTGCCAACAATGGATGGATCACTTGGCTACAGGTCAATTACTGCAGCTCTTCACGCAAACATATCACATCATCATCATGTGCCATACATATAAGTGTGTGTGGGGGGAGGCGATGGGGGAAGACTCACAGGATCACAAGAGTCTTGGATCAGGTCTGTATTCTTGTCCGAATTATGCCACGTCGCCAAGCCGTCCAGGTATTTATCTCTTTGCTTTCCCCTGCCTCTTTTCCCATAAATTTTGTTGGTCTTCACCAAATTTTCAACATTTCTCATAACATCCCCCAAAAGAATCCAACCTTAAAGACGGCATCAAAAACCTACACCACAGGGACCAGAATACAATCTGTGGACCACAGACACCACAGGGACCAGAATACAATCTGTGAACCACAGACACAACATGCACCCCTTAACAAACACTTAAGAGTGGCCACAGACCAGGTGCCATACAGCCAGCACTGACTTGGGCACAAAGAGGAAGCAACAAATCACCATCACTTAAACTGCCTTGCACTGACTGACTTAAGGTACCTACTTCTGTCCTGAAATCAATCCATCTCCAGTACACGGTGACACAGTTAGTTAGCTGCATATCCTTTACAGGATGTCGCAGTAAACCTCAGCATTTCTTGGCTGTTTGTAATTTCTTGGCAAGTTTACGTTCAGTAATTTGCCATAGCTTTCTGAAAGACCAGCACTCATACCATTGTATGAAAACCAATACAAAGCAGTCTGCTTCCAAATCACCCTCAGCTGTGTTTTGAACACAGTGAGAACACAAATTACTCATTAATCTACTGACTCTCCATGATTCTCTTTCGTACATCAGGATTAACTCGAAAAAGCTACTAAGAAGTCTCTTTCTCACCTCAATGACAAAGACATACAGCATAGAATATTCTTTATCTTGTGACATGGTGCTTCTGCTAGAGCTACTCTAAAGTACCCAAATACTTGACACTGCTTCAGACTTGCAGTGCTTCCAATCTGACGTGGACAAGGCCCAAGGTTCATACCAGAATACGATCAGCATTGAAAATATTGGGTTGTGCTCAATCTTCAAACCTCAAATCCCGAAACAACCAAATAAATCAATTACCATTATGTCTGTTGTTCTGCTATTCAAACTAAGACCCTTGTTTTCAATGGCTGTTGCAAAGATATTGATAATTTCTTGTAACTGCAGTTAATTTTCAGCGACAAAAACAATATCATAGGTTGTTCGTTATGTCCACTACCAGATATTCATGGGATATCTTCCAATAACTGATATTTCTGGGATATCTTCCACCCACTGATATTCCTGAGATATCTTCAATAATTGATATTCCTGGGATACTTTCCAATAACTGATATTCCTGGGATATCTTCCAATAACTGATATTCCTGGGGTACCTTCCAATAACTGATATTCCTGGGATACTTTCCAATAACTGATATTCCTGGGATATCTTCCTCCCACTGATATTCCTGAGATATCTTCAGTAACTGATATTCCAGGGATACCTTCTAATAACTGATATTCCAGGGATACCTTCTAATAACTGATATTCCTGAAATACTTTCCAATAACTGATATTCCTGGGATATTTTGTAACCATCTTGTTTTCATTTTATTGCACAAACTGAACAAATCTGCTGACCATACACAAGCCTGTCTTACAGACAATAAAAGAGATTAAAAAGTGAAAAGACACATGAAATCTTCAACATCTTCCAGCAGATCGTAGGAAAACAGCATTTAAACAATCAGGCAGACTCACCGTTTCTGGGTCAGTGACATCCTTTGGGTCTCAGTGAGAATATTTGCTTTGTGTAGTTCATTGGCAAACTGCCCTAGCATGTCAAAGCTGAAAGATAAATTAATACTTGTTTATGGAGCAGAAATCTGTGTCTGTTGCTATTTTAACTATTTACAAGAAACAGAGTGTTGAAATGCTACATACAATTTGTTTGTACTTTTGTATGGATGTGAAGTGTGGACAATGAGCAGACAAGCTGAAAAATATCTAATGGCAGTGGAAACATGGTTTCAGAGGACAATGGAAAAAATACCAGGGACAGACAGGAAAACCATTGAGCTGACATACAAGAAACAAATGAAAACTGTAAACTGATTAGAGAAATTAGACATGGACGGTCAAGATATTTTGGGCACGTTATGAGAAGAAATAAACTGGAGAACTTGGTGATACCTGGCAAGACCGAGGGGAAGAGAACAAAGGGAAGTCAGAGAAGAAATATCTAGATAGCTTGGCCACATGGCATAATTGAGACAAAACCCCAGACAAAATACATGGTGCATGACTTGGGACAAAATACTTGGTGAGTTACTTGGGACAAAATACATGGTACGTTATTTGGGACAAAATACTTGGTGTTACTTGAGACAAAATCCATTGTGCATTACTTGGGACAAAATACATGGTGCGTTACTTGGGACAAAAAACATGGTGCGTTACTTGGGACAAAAAACATGGTGCATTACTTGGCACAAAAAACATGGTGCATTACTTGGGACAAAATCCATGGTGCATTACTCTGGGCACACAAAAAAACATGGTGCATCACTTATGACAAAAAAAACAGCATTCTTTACTCTGGACAAAAAAACACGGTGCAATACTTATGACAAAAAACAGGGTGCAATACTTATGACAAAAAAACGTAGTGCATTACCTGGGACCAAAATAGATGATCATTACTTAGGACCAAAAAAAAAATTTTGGTGCGTTCCTGGTACAAAAAGACATGTTGCATTACTTGGGACTAAAACATTACAGTGCTAATACAAAAATCATATTAAACATATTCAGAAGCACATACTTTTGTTTGATATCCGTCTGGTCTAGCAGATGTGAGTACTCAAGAAGCATCTCCAAGGCCTTCTCAACCTGCGTTCCGATGTCTCCGTCTGGCAGCTGCTGCCTCATGTTGTTGAGAATGTGTGGCACTTTCAAGAAGATGAAGGTTGCCCACTGCAGAACCTCCTGAAAGTCAATCGTGTCGATGAAACCCATGAAACAGGCTCGGAATATTTCCAGACAGATTTGTGGCATTGGAAGTTTCTGAAATTAGAATCAATACAGCAAACACTTTATGCAACATACATTGGAAGTTTCTGAAATTAGAATCAATATAGCAAGCATTTTATGCAACATACATTGGAAGTTTCTGAAATTAGAATCAATATAGCAACTACTTTATGCAACGTATGTTGGAAGTTTCTCAAATTAGAATCAATATAGCAACCGCTTTATGCAACATATATTGGAAGTTTCTGAAATTAGAATCAATATAGCAACCGCTTTATGCAACATATATTGGAAGTTTCTGAAATTAGAATCAATATAGCAACTACTTTATGCAACATACATTGGAAGTTTCTGAAATTATAAACGATATAGCAACTGCTTTATGCAACAGTACGGAAAGCATTCATTCTTAAACACCCGGTGTGCTGAAGCTGAGGTAGCAGGTTCGACCCCTACACCGGTCAGTTGGACTAAAATGTTGACTTCTCGTCCTTGACTTGGGGACATAAATTACAAGTACCTCAGAAGACAGAGTGGGTCTGCCTGATGGCGAGGGACAATGGTAATAGGGAAAGCTAATCCACACACAAAAATCAGTCCAATGTATTTGAAGTAGTCACACATGTATGGACTAACGTTGAGTTCAACACAAGCAAACGCTCCCAAAACCATCAAAATTATATTAAAAGTGTATTAAGTTCACCAACAAAACATTACAAATGTATGTTCACGTGGAGAAATTAATCACACATTGGATACAACAAGCAATGATGTAGAGACCACATGGAACCAGAAGAAGAGGCCGACCATGTAAACGATGGACGGAGGGAATAACAGTCCTTGGGAATCTCGATACATGAAGCTCATAAACAAGTACTCTCCCATTGATTATGCTTTATCTCAACACCGCAAAATACAAGAGGAACGAGATGAGATGATAGGATACAACTGTTTGTGTACTAGCATAAATAATTAGCATATGTAATTTGTTTTTAAAACAATTTACATTTCTTGTGCAAGATATAAACATGCAATATTCTTGACAGTAAACATTCATGATTAAAGGGTTGAGTAGTGTTTATTATGACTACTACTGGCTATTAAACTCAAGCTACAAATCCATTATAAAAATTAAAACCACAATCCCTCATTATCTATCAAATCAAATTGTCAAATCTATAAACCATTATCCACAAAATCAAATCTACAAATCCACAAACCACCATTATCCATAAAATCAAATCTACAAATATACAAACTACCATTATACACAAAATCAAATCTACAAATCCGCAAACCACCATTATTCACAAAATCAAATCTACAAACCACCATTATTCACAAAATGAAATCTTCAAACCACCATTATCCACAAAATCACATCTACAAACCACCATTATCCACAAAATCAAAGCTACACATCCACAAACCACCATTATTCACAAAATCATCTCATCTCATCATGTTCCTCTTGTACCTTGCGGTGTCAAGGTGAAGTATAAACAATGGGAGAGTACCCGCTTATGGGATTCATGTATCGATATTCCCATGCATTCTGCTATTTTATCCATCCATCATTTATGTGGTCGGCCTCTTCCTCTGCTTCCATCCGGTCTGTACATCATTGTTTGTTGTGGTCAGTCCGATTATACATCTTAGTTTTTCTAGAGCAGTATTTTCTACGAGCAGTATCAAAATCAAATTTTCAAATATACAAACGATATTATCCTCAAAATCACATCAACAAGCCACCACTACATATACAATCAAATCCATGTCTGTCCCTGGAACCTACCATTAGCCTTGAAACCACCATGACTTGATCCACGAAGGGCTGGATATCACTGCTAGTGGTCATGATAGCCTCCAGAGCCACCAGGCCATTGATTGTAGGGTAGATGGGAGCATGGGCTACCTCCAACACCGGCTCCATCAGCATCTGGTGGTCCTCCATTCTGCGCATTACAAATATAAATCTGTTACATTGATGAAGTAAATATACTGTTACATTATTGAAGTATACTGTTGCGAGGGACAGTCAATAAGTAATGCCTCCTATTTTTTGTCTATGTAAATACTTTATCGGTGTGCAATTTATTAATTTAGCGGGATTCCTCAAACACTCTTCTGCACTGTGTATCACTATCAACCTGTTTCAGTCACAGGTTGCGCAACAGTAATGGTTTAAAAATGGCCACCAAAGAAGTTCTATTAACCCTTTAACAGGCACAGCGCCTGATAGCGTTCGATGCGTTAAACGGGCATAGCGCCCAATCGCGTCTTTGACGACTAGTCGTTTTAAAAATGCGATCTCTCGGTTTTCCGACACTTCCGATGACTACTTTCACTTTCGCCGATAGCTTGACAACGTGGCCGCCATTTGTAAACGCGCTACAATGACTTTGAACAGACTTTAACGGACTTTTTTTGATAGTTTTCGGGATTTTTACGCTGTTTTTCAAAATGGATTTCGGCGATTCTTCAAGTGATAGCCGAGATTTCGCTCTGTTCAATTTCAATGACATTAAAGGGCACGAAGTTGATTATTAATCGGAGCTAGATATCAGTGCAAAGCGTTACTTTGCATTAGCAGTCGTGAGTCGGACTTTAAAGAAAGTGATTATGATTCTGAAAATTGTTTGTAAATTGCCGTATAGATGACGGAAAATCACAAACAACATGCCGTATTTCGTAAATATTTGTGTTCATATATGGATTACCGGCAACAATCACGTGAGTAACATATTCTGCATGCTTTTCCCTTCATTGTGTTGTTTATTTAACTAAAATCGGTTGACTAACACCTTATTTGTGATGTTTTTACTAACGCAACCCGAAATTTTAGCGAACCTGAAAAAATCTTGCCCGTTCAGGGCTAAAAAATGGACAATCGTCTGCCCTGTAAAGGGTTAAAGCAACATAATGTCATAGAATTCTTCAATGCTGAAAGTAAGACCCCGATTTGCATCCACGAACGTTTGAGTATTGTTTATGGAGATTCAACAGAGGATGTTAGCACTGTCCGACGTTGGGTACGTCGCTGTGACGAAGCTGAAGTAGGTCAATCCTCACTGACTGATGCATAGCGGACTGGCTGTCCGTCAACCGCATTGACTCCATACAACATTCATCGGCGTGATGACATCATTTGTGGTGACCGTCGAGTAACACTGGATGAACTGTGTTCTATGGTGTTCATTAGTAAAGGCAGTGCCCAGACCATCATTAAAGACCTGGGTTATTCAAAGGTTTGTGCACGGTGGGTACCCAGAGTGTTGACAGACATAAAGAAGCAAGGAAAGCAATAGCCATCAACCTCCTGTACCATTACGAAACTGAAGGAGAAGGGTTTTTATCGAATATTGCGACAGGTGATGAGACTTGTGTTCATTTCTTTGAACCAGAATCCACCGAAAGAAGATCTTTGCGGGCATCACTTTGAGGAAACCGATACCCTTAAATGCGCCAGTGGTTTAGGAAAAAGTGCACAAATTTTTACAGCGTGGGGATACATGCCCTTGTGAGAAGATGGACCTAAACACTATAACAAATAACGGAGACTACAGTGAGAAATTGAAGTTTTGAAAGCACAGATTTAGGGCTTCATTTCAATGTGAATTTTATGTTTTTTTGCCTATTGAATGAAATTAAATATTATTGAAGCATTACTTACTGACTGTGCCTCGTACATTGCTAAAACTTATTGTTACATTGTTGAAGTATACTGTTACTTGCTAAAGCATGCTGTTAAAATGCTAAAGAATACTGCTACATTGCTAAAACAAACTGATAAAACATACTGCTACATTGCTAAAACACACTGTTAAATTGCTAAAACATACTGTTACACTGCTAAAGCATAGGTAAGATTTGACATGTCATTTTTTAAATTTGTGACACCACAAAGGGTTGCACTGTTCTGTCAAGCCCGTGGGTCAGCACTTCCAATTTCAACAAACACTTTCTTTCAGGTTGATTTTCCTAGCCTTTGGCAGTCGCCATAAATAAAAAATTTATTACAAGGGCAAAAATTGGGAGTGGAATAAAGACAATGGAAAAAATGATTGTAGACAGGTCACACACTGAGCGTGTGAGATGTCATATGGTGCGTGATGGTGGAAATTACACATCCATTGTGGATCAATATTTAACACGGGAATTGGCCTGATCAGTCACATTTGCTACCAACATGGGTTATAGTTATTATGTCTGTCAAGACTGTAAGGTGCCAGTATAATATTTTGTTTTGTTATTGTCACGTCACACCCGCCCTCCGCTTGGTTTTAAAATGTTTGAGCCTGGCAGGTGATTACTGGTGACTTGATTAAGGATGTCTAGAGTATGATATTCATGCAATTGGCTCACACACAACACTGCTGGATCTACACTCTGAAGGTATTGAACATACATGCACAGCTGCAGCCGACACAATTACTTTATTCCACTGTGATGGAAAACACACAACATATCTTCCAACCAGCCACGCTCCATTTACTTTCGTTCAGGGCGCAAAATACACTGTTCCTCTATGGGCGTTATGTATGGTGGTTCTCTCGCTCTCAAACTTTCTCTAAAATCTGTATCTAACTGGCAATCCACTGTATCCTACTTGTAGTGTTTGTTCTGTACTCCAGCTATCTCTCATCACTGCTTCTAGATGTATTTCTTGTTGCTGGAAAACTTGGTGTATCTTACTGGCGAAGCTTGTTTTGGAGTTGTCAACTGATTTAGGTGTTACCGCTTTGCTCTCCCGTGCCTGAATGCACGTTATTCTTTCTTTACATCTAAGCAACCTTTATTGACGTCAGTGCATAGTCATAGTAAACATTTTCACTGATTGTGTTTTGTGTGTGCGCTAAATGTGTTACATCTTTCTGTACTATGACAGTTATATATTTCTACTTTTACTTCTTTGACATTGAAGACCCCTCCTGTAGCTGAGCTATGTTCTGAAATACAGATGCCCCTCTGCCACTTCAAGATGCAGACACAATAAAAAGAGGACATTGATGAAAAAAAAGGACAATTTTTACATGAAGTGTACTGGGCACATGTGCTAGCCCAGTATTTCAAGAGATCAGTCAGCATTTGGGGAATGATGTCATCAATATATTTTTTTTGCGCTCGCTCGCTTTGAACTCAAGCGTAGTCTATATACACTACTTCTATTCTAGTAGTGATGGACTGAATTTTCCGTGTGGATTAGCTTTCCAAATTAACAATGTCCCTCGCCATCAGGCTAACCCACTCCGACTTCAGAGGTATGTGTAATTTATGTTTCCAAGTCAAGGACAATAAGTCAACATTTTAGTCCAACTGTCAGGTGTAGGGGTTGAACCCCTTACCTCGGTATCAGCACACCGGATGTTTAAGAACATGCGTTCTTATCCATTCGGCCATGCAGACCTACAGGGAATGATGTGGTCAATATTACAATGGTCGCCCCTTCCAGCCTAGAGAAACAACAGTGGAAGATAAACTCTAAGGACCACTGAATGAACTAAAAAGGACTGTGAAGCTCATACAAAAGACAACACTGCAGATATAAACAAATTTAAAGCAAACGAAAGAAGAACAATGGCCGCCTTGACTTTCCAAGACATTTCCTGCTACTCATTTTAGGCTGGGTCGACTGAGGAGCCAAGGTCAATGTTTAAAATCTGCCTCGATGTGAATTCAAACACATGACCACCAAACTGGCAAGAAGATTGCTAACCACTGCATTACCATAGCTCCCAGTGATAATGGGGACCTTTGTACTGAATACAACTATGACCTCTAAATATTCATTCATTCAGGCATAAAGTCTCTAAGTCATGCATGTATTCTTCTTCTTCTTCTTCTTCTTCTTTCGTTCGCTTGAAATATGTCTATATCTGCAATGTCGTCTCTTGCATGAATTGAACTGTTTTTTTCAGTTCACACAGTGGTCCATAGAGTTTATCTTCCACTGTCGTCTCTCTAGGCCAGAAGGTTTGCCTAGATATGTTATATTTTGGGCAGTCTTGGAGTATGTGCTCTGCTGTCTGCGACGCCAATCCACATGTGCACATGGCTGTTTCACCAATCTTGAATTTTGTATACATGTGGTTGCGTAATCTATTGTGTCCTGTTCTGAGGCACAGAATAATGACTTGTTCTGGTCTGTCCATAGTGTGGTAGTCATCTTGAGCAGGTTTTGGTGGCTTTCTGACTGATTTGATCATTCTTTTCTTTTGGTGGTATGTAACGGGCACATCAGGCTGTTCCTCTTTGGCTCCTTCCTTAGCCAATTGATCAGCTCTGTCGTTTCCGGGTACTCCACAGTGGGATGGTATCCACTGTATGGTGACTTTATGCTGACTGCTAAGTTCAGAAAGTAGTGTCCTTAGTACTGGCAATTTCCCAGAGAGGAGCGCCTCGAGTACTGATTTTGCATCTGTTAGTAGCACCACAGGTTGTGTACCATTGCTGTTATTTAGTAATTTCTCTGTTGCTATCTTGATTGCCTCAATTTCGGCATCATAGTTATGGCAGTACTTTCCTGTCGGTACTCTGGCTGTGTCCCTAGTATTATTTGGGTATTCTATGTACACTCCCGCTCCTCCATTTCGAACAGCATTTTGTGCTGACCCATCTGTGTAGACTCGGATCCAGAGGTCCTGTGGGTATTCTTCATCAAGGAAGCTGAGAGTGGCTGTTCTGCGCTGCACACTGTTCTGTTCTTCCTTGTCAAATATTCCTCTCACTTTTGTCTGGATTTGTAACGATAGTCTATGCTCATCTTTCCATGGAGTTCGCTCTGGAATAGTTGTTAGGGGGATACCAACTGTGGGCAGATCAGTTGTTTCTCTGCAGAGTCGTTTGGCCTGGTGGATAAAACTACTTCTTTTCAACCGCCCCATAGCTAGGTTTTCAAATCTGTTCTTCATAGGGTGGCCTGGCAAGCTGAGGAACTTTTCTGCTTGTATTAGCGTTTTCGTATCTCTGCGCTCACTCAGTGCCTGTGTCCTCCCCATCTTCTCCATTTCCACTATAGGGGTTGATCTCATCCCTCCTGTGGTGACTCTAAGTGCTTGATTTTGCACCTTGTCCAGCTCTTGTAGTGTGGTATTTGATGCTGAACACCACGCAGTTGACCCATATTCCAGGTGTGGTCGTATGCTCTGTTGGTAAACTTTGCTAAGTATTTTCGTACTGGCTCCCCATGTGGTTCCACTTAGCTTTCTCAGGATGGCTATTTTCCTTCTGGCTTTTGCTACTGCTTTGTTGATGTGCTTTCTCCATGTCAGCTTGCCATCAAATGTTACTCCAAGGTATGTTGGTTCTTTATCTTCTCTTAGGGGTGTTCCATTTATCTGGATGATCCCTGCCTTTTGTTTTGGAGAGAGGGTAAATAGGGTGGTGCTGCACTTGTCAGTGTTTATGCTGACACACCATCTATTTGCCCATGCAGCAAATGTATCTACAGCTCTTTGTAGCAATCTGGTGGCCACTGATGCATATTCATTTGTGCTCCATAGAACCAGGTCATCGGCGTACATTGCCGCTTTAATTCCATGCGGTAGGTGAGCAACAAGATCATTGATGAAGATTAGAAAAAGTGTGGGGGACAAGACTCCGCCCTGGGGGACACCGTGACGCAGTAGTACTTTCTTGCTCTTGAGTCCGTCTATCTGTACTCAGGCTCTTCTGTTGTGCAAGTATGCTTTCACCCATTTGTACATTCTTCCATTGACTTTGCAGTTTCTCAGTTTCTTCATCAGACCTTCTTTCCAGACTTTGTCAAAGGCTTTCTTCAGATCTATCCATGCCGCGAGCACCAGCTTCTTCTCTTGGAATGCATCCTCAATTTCTTGAGAGAGGTAGGTTGTCTGATCTTCCGTAGAGTAGCACTGCCTAAAGCCAGCCTGCTGTGGCACAAGGATGTTTTTACTTTCAATGTACCACTGCAGTCTGTGATTGATGATGCGCTCCAGTGTTTTGCAGAGACAGCTGGTGAGGCTAATTGGTCTGTAGCTAGAGGCAATGGAACCATCTTTCCCTGATTTTAGGAGGGGTATCATGATTGCTTCTCTCCAGGCTTGTGGAACACTGCCTAAGGTCCAGCTGTTATTGAAGATCTGCAACAGCTTTGTTTTGGCCTCTGTTCCTAGGTTCCTGATCATTTCATTGGAGATACCATCAGCTCCTGGTGACTTTCTCATTTTCAGTTTTGATATGGCTAGCTCCAGTTCGCTGATTGTGATGGGTGCCTCCAGAACCTCATGTACTATTTCCTTCTGTCCTGTATGTTGTCGTTTCTCTCGAATCTCTTGTTGTTTCTCTGGACTAATTTTGATATTGCTATCTTGTGCGAACGAGTCCGCAAAATGGTCAGCTGCTTGCTTTCTTGTTAAGATTTTTCCATCTTTATGTAGTGCAATTTTTGAGTTTCTCCCTGTGCCCTCGTCATTGAGCTGTTTTATTAGCTTCCACAATTTCCTTGTGTCTCTTTCAAAGTTCAGAGACTCTGTTTTCTCCTGCCAGCTTTTCCGTCTAGCCTGCAGCTTGGCCCTTTGAAATTTGGCTTTTGCATGCTGGAATTTATTGTGGTGCTCTTGGCTGGGTGTGGCCTCTGCTTGCTTTCTACACACTTCAACATCATTATGCAACTGTTCCAGTTCACTACTCCAGTAGGGTTTATATTGTTTACGGGCTCCTCTTGGTACTGTTTCTCGCGCTGCCTGTAGTATGCATTTCCCAAACTCTTCAACTGCTTTATTTATGTCTTTCTCAGTGTTCAGGTTTCTAACCAGTATGCTGGTGCGATGCTTGTACATTGCCCAGTCTGCTTTCTTGTAGTTCCACCTCGAGAGGGTGCTGCTTTCACTTACAAGCTCATTTTCTACGGTTAGAAAGACTGGCCGATGGTCACTGCCACCAAGTTGTTTCCCAACAGTTCGTGTAATGTTCCACTCCAGGTCTGGTGAATGAAAAGCCAGGTCAGGTGTAGTTGTAGAGTGCCATGATCTCGAGTAGAAAGTATGTGGGTCGGACGGCTTGTTAATCAACATGAATCTATTCTCATCCTGCCAGTCTTCCAGTCTCTCTCCTCTCTGGTCCATGTGATCATAGCCCCAGCTCTGCGAGTGGCTGTTGAAATCGCCACACACAATCATTTTTTCTTTTAGTGGTAGAGTGTTCAGTGCCTGTGGGCGGTCACTTGGACAGTAGTAATTGATCAGATGTAGATCTGTATTACCTGTCTTAAGTTTAAGTGTCTGATACTCAGCCCCTTCCATGTAGACTTTGATTTGGGAAGCCATGATGTTGTTTCTTACAAGGGTCAGTATCCCACCTTTTCGCCTGTTCTTTCGGTCAGATCGGTAACACTGGTAGCCTCTGATTTTGAAGGCTATATTTTCATTGAGGTGAGTTTCTTGCAAGCAACATATGCTTACTTTTTCTTGGTCCAAGATTTTTTCTAATTCTATTTTTTTGTTGCTGACTCCCTCCGCATTCCAGTGCATTATTTTAAGTCTTCGTTTAGTATGGCCAGTCGTCCTATTCTCATGTCCCCTGGCTCCACAGGACATCTGAGAAGGACCTCCAGTAGTTGGGGTTGGACCCTTTCGAGACATAGGGCCCGGCACTGCACCTGCCTGGGGGTCCAAAGCAGGGCGAGCACCATAACGATTAGCAGTAGTCGACATATTCCATTTTGCGTGATTGCGTGGCATCCTGATTTCTGTGGTGCGCCTCTTGGCTGGTTGCCTCCGTCTTCAGCATCTTTCTTTGCTAGAGCAGACTATGGTCTCACTCGAGTGTAGATGTGTACGCGCGCACACACCTGTCTGCGCATGCATGTACGTGCATACACATCTAGAGCATACTGGTTATTTTCCGGCGCCAGAGACTCGCCGTCGCCCCTTCTCCTGTTAGTTTAAACAGGT
Organism: Cepaea hortensis; assembly: GCA_963921405.1. Lineage (NCBI taxonomy): Eukaryota > Metazoa > Mollusca > Gastropoda > Stylommatophora > Helicidae > Cepaea > Cepaea hortensis. Next base: position 25,167,445 of record OY992890.1, read on the forward strand.
CCGCCACGTGAAGGCCAGGAGTTGGACTTTTGCTGCATAGGTTATGTATTCACGAGCCATTGAGGTATTTGAGCAATGTTGGGCGCTCACCCCAACACCGCGCCTCGGCTACATACAGCAACATTTGGAACCCATGTATCTTTTCATTCATGTATTCATTCATACATCTTCGTTCCAGGACATGCAGAAATTGAGGGAAATCTTCTTCTTCATTCGTCCAAAGTGTTAGTCTTAGATGTAATTGCGATGTGCCTGTTTACAGCAGAGGTTCAATATTTGCAAACAAATCAACCCATTATCCATGTGAGTGTCACAGACGGATGGTACTGCTCATCCAATATGTGCCATGCCGATAAGTATGCGCGATCATGTTTCGCTATCCTACACGATCACCAGAGTCGTGGATCAGCTCTGTGTTCTTGTCCCAACCATGCCATGTGGCCAAGCTATCCAGGTATTTACTTCTCTTCCTCCCCCTTGTTCTGTTCCCCTCAGTCTTACCAATTGTCACCAAGTTCTCTAATTTATTTCTTCTCATAACTCACCCCAAAAAATTTGACTGTCTATGTCTAATTTCTCTAATAACTTTGCTGTTTTCATTTGCCTTTTGTAGGACCTGCTCATTGGTTTTTCTGACTGTCCATGGTATTCTTTGCATTTTCCTCAGAAACCACATTTCCATTAGATTGCAGATGGTACTATAACATGCTGATAAAATCACAATATAAACCGCCAATGAAGTAAATAAACAAATACACAATCAACACCAATAACACCTTATGAGACTTACTTTGTGAGGTGTGACAAGGCTGTTACAATTTTATCCCTAGTTTCCTCAGACAAAGCTGAAGATGGCAGCTGACTCATAATGCCCCTGGCATTCATTTCACACTGCTCAAACTCTCTGTACTCCTCTACAACATCAAACAAGTCAACCAATAAATTTTTAGTTTTTAATCAAACAAGTTGATAATAATAGAAAGAATTTCTGTTGACTGCACTTTGATCCTATTATTTTTTAGCTTCACAAACATGCACAATTCTAGCACAATTTATTTCCATCTCTCTCTAGCTTTAGTTATCATGCACATTCTTTGTTTCCTGCTCTTGTTTTCCTTGTTTGTTTCTAAGCATTAAGGCAGGAACTTCCTTGTTTACTTGTTTGCTTCTAAGCATCAAGGCAGGAAGAGAGTTCTGAAACCAGTACTACACTGGGGATTGACTGTCTCATTTTACCTTTTATCCATCTTTTGTGTAGAAAACAAGAATGTTTGTAATTTATTAGCACTGAATGTGATTACCGTACTTATTTTTTCTGCCATTTTATCCCCCATAGGCACTCAAAAACTGTTTTGCTGTATGACAGTGAATCTTGGAATGTAAATGAACAAATTAGGAAGAACTTGGAAACAAAAGAGATATGGTTCCTGAGACAGATTTTGCAAATTCCTTGGACTGCCAGAGTAACCAACAATGACTGCCTGAAAGAGGCCAATGAAACTAGAACATTATATTCAACAATAAGAATGAGGCAAACAGCTTTCTTTGGTCATGTGATGAGAGGAGAGGGAATGGAGAACATAGTGACGACTGGAAAGATCAAGGTGAAGAGAGGCAGAGGCAAACCAAGAGAAATGATGCTGCATGGACTGAGACGGCGGCATGGAGGAATACCATCAACAGAGTTGATCCAGAAAACCAAAGACCGAGATCTGTGGAGAGCCATGAATGCCTACGTCAGCTGGCATGGTACTTGATGATGATGATGAGAGCACTCAAGCAACTCAAGCCAAGTCATCATGTCCTCTGCCTACTGTGACTGCCATGTCCTCCGCTATATTATCACTCTCTCTAATACACTTCTCCATGTAGTTTAGGTCTCCCTCTCTCTCATATGTCCTCCCTATATTATCACTCTCTCTAATACACTTCTCCATGTGGTTTAGGTCTCCCTCTCTCTCATATGTCCTGTGGGTTTCAGAGAATGAACTTTCTAGTTATATAATTATCAAAGTTTCTCAATGTGTGCAGTGTCCAGCATCAGCTTCTTGTCCTTAATATTTTGATTTGCTGGAATCTGTCCAGTTCTCTTCCATGATCCACATTGGTTATTCTGTCATGTCCTTTAAGTCCTTCTATTCTATGTAAAAACTGTCACTGTAGTGAAGGTGTTACACAGATGTAATTGATAATTCTGCATACTGTGTTCGAAACAGCTGCGGACGATTTGGAAGCAGACTGCCTTGTGCTGATTTTCATACAATGGTATTAGTGCCGGTTGTTCAGAAATTAATGGCAAACTACAGAACATCAACTTGCCAGAAAATCATGAACAGCCAAAGCATGATAGAGTTGATTGCAAGGTTCTGTAAAGGATATGCAAGTGACTTTATTCTAAGCTGGCCCCACTTAATGGATGTTTGTAGTTTATTTCTAACTGTTTTAGGTGCTATCCGTGTTTCTGATCCATACAGCAGTTCTGATTTAATGTATGAGTTACATATTCTACATTTGCTAGTAGATCTTAATTTCTTTTACCTTTCCCAAATTTCCTAGTGCTATGAAACTTTCTCTGGCCTTTTCAATTCTTGTTTTAAAATTTCTATCTGTTCCCTATCCCTGTCTATACTGCTGCCTAATCAGTACAAGGACCCTTCTCTGATTGTTATAGATGAGGACTGAGCACATACGGGAATGTCCCAAGTGCTGTAATGTCAGGTCTTGACTCAACTCAACTCAGCTCAACTCAAGTCAAGTCAACTCAAGTCAAGTCAACTCAACTCAAGTCAAGTCAAGTCAACTCAACTCAAGTTAACGCAACTCAACTCAAGTCAACTCGACTCAGCTCACCTCAAGTTAACTCAACTCAGCTCAGGTCAACTCAAGTCCACTCAGCTCAACTCAAGTCCACTCAGCTCAACTCAACTCAACTCAAGGCAACTCATCTCAGCTCAACTCAAGTCATCTCAACTCAACTCAACTCAAGTCAGCTCAGCTCAACTCAACCCAACCCAACTCAATCTAATTAGGTGTAGCAGTGCACCTCTGAAGACCTTACGATATTTTAGTGTAAACAATGATAGAAAGAAGACACTGACATACCTGCACTGTCAACTCTGGCAATCTGCAGCAGACTTCGCACGGCCTTGCGTTCCAGAATGTTCGTTATCGCCCGACTTGAGTTGTCCATTATCACAAAATATTCCGCAGCCATCTGCCCTTGCCGGTTGTCTTGCAGTCGCTGTTGAGTGGAGTGAAAGTTACAGTGAAAAATTTAGACCCAGTCAGCGGCAAACATAGTTAAAATTTATACGTTTGCACGCAAAGGATGTTGGTTGTATCCATGTTTCGCCCATGTTTATCGGCATGTTCCAAATGAAGTGGCTAACACTGCTCGAGAGGACGGAGATTGTGAACATCTCATGGACTGTCTCCCCGGGTCACGCAGGTGTGTGGGATAACGAACAGGCTGATGGATTAGCTATTCCTTCCCCTTCTTTGGCAAAGAGCTGCTTTATGATAAAGGTGACGTGGTGAAGGGCGGAGATTGCATCTGAAAATACTGGGTATTTATATCTGGAAAGACAAACTCCATCCATATCTGGAAAGACCAACTCTATCCATATCTGGAAAAACCAACTCTATCTATATCTGAAAAGACCAACTCTATCCATATGTGGAAAAACCGACTCAATCTATATCTGGAAGGACTGACTCTATCCATATCTGGAAAGACTGGCTCTGAAAAGAGTAAGCAGAGGATCTGAATTATACACAAAGCTTAGAGGAAAAGCCAGGCAGACTTTTAATCAAATTGTTACTGGAAAAATCAGCACAGGAACTCTTCAGTGACTTTTGAAGAGGAGCACGGAGAATGTGTGGGAATGTCCTGAATGCAGTGATGTCGATCTTAAATTAACTATTCAGTTACTTTCAGCCAACACACAACTTCAATACATGGAGCTCGTGGCATGCAGTTTGATTTTTGTGCCCTGGGATTTAGGCGTCTCCAGGACCTCTACTGAGTGACTTTTGTTTTAGATCATTAATGCAGTTGCATCAGTATCTTCTTGTTTTTGTAGGCTTTCTAGCTGCAATGTCCATTCTGTCACTTGTGAATGTGTTCTTGCAAAGCAAATAAATTTCACTTTCTATTTTTCTGTAAGTTCAGCACAGCATTTATAGGATCGAAAATAATATTGAAAAAGGAGGTTGACTGCTAGCAAGCTGATACTGAAGTCTGAATAAAAACACAAAATTTGACTAGGAAACTCAGCAAATTGAAAAATACACATTGGTAAATGTGAACATTTTGACCAAACAAGACAAAAGCACAACAAAAACAGAAAAGAATATTATGTTTTTCTTTTGTTTTGATTGTTTAGGTGGGTGGAGGTGTGCATATATGTAAGGGTGTCCCCTGATGAAGGCTTTTTAACCACAATGTCCATTCTGTCACTTGTAATTGCGTTCTTGTAAAGCTAACCAATTTCATTTCCTGTTAGCAGGTCCGCATGGCCAAATGGGTAAGAACGTGTGTTCTTAAACATCCGGTGTGCTGATGCCGAGGTCAGCAGTTCAATCCCTACACCGGACTGCTGGACTAAAATGATGACCTGTCGTCCTTCACTTGGGGACGTAAATTACAAGTACCTCTGAAGTCGGGGTGGGTTCGCTTGATGGCGAGGACACTGTTAAAGGGAAAGCTAATCCACACGCAAAATTAAGTCCATCACTGCTATAAATAGTGTGTATAGACTACGCTTGAGTTCAAAGTGAGTGAGCACCAAAACAAACAAAAAACAAAAGACAAACAAAAATTTCCTATTATTGCTGATATTTGTACTGTATTTGTATATCTCGACTGCAATATATCCCACTTCATTTCACTTGGAGTTCAAGAATGTCTGACACACATCTTACCTGCAGACAGGTCAGCAGAGCTTTGACCAGCCAGTGGACCAGCCGAAGCATGGTCCGCACCAGCTGTAGGGGTGAGTCTTGGCAGGGGTTCAGGCTGGTAACAAAGAAGTCAAACGTGGTGATTAACAACATCACAACAAAGTAGATAGAATGAACAAGGTATTAAATGTCTTACTCATTTATGCATAGTTAAGTGCAATGAACATCCCCGATTGCCGCAAATAAAATTGTAGAAAATCAAAGTATGAACAAATAAAAGAACTACTATATTCTGTTTACCTTTGTCTGCCCCAATATAAAATTCCATATCTCAGTAACCAACTGAGGGAAAATGATGAAATTTAGTATATAACACTTATCATTATGTCCACCCAACAAAAAAAATTTTGTTCTGGAGATTGTACAGCAGATTTCAAAGTGTGTTTATTTGCGGTATATAATTTACGGGTCAAATATGAAGTGCACATTATTAAATGTATTACGTCTTCACACGGAAACATTAGCGTTGAATAGTTAATTTTCTCATGGGACATGTGATTGGCCTTATGTCAAGAGCCTCGCGTAGTGGAACGGGGCATTACTGTAAAACAAGTTTGTTAGCGAGAAATCACTAGTTTGTCACCAAAACAGCAAAGAAATGTAGCCACTTTCCATGATTTAGGTTGCTTTTGGACCTATCAAAGACATATTCCATGGGTGGGGGTAAATATAAGACGGCAGGAAAAATTTCATAACGATGCAACAGACAGTTTTCAAAATAATTGATCGCGAATGAAGGCATTCATTTCTGGACAGACTATAATAAAATACAAACATTCACTAATTTTTGCCTGGGTAGAATAGTGGGAATAAAATGGTATGACCAAATCACCATGAAGAGCTCTTGGAGAGAACTTAACAAATCCCAGTGAATCAAGAGATGAAGAAAAGATCATGGACACACACTGAGAAAACCTGAGGATAATATTACTAGACACTCTCTTGTCTGGGATCTACAAGACAAACAAAATAAATGAAGACCTAGAAACACATTGAGAAGAGAATTACAGAGATGAATAACTGTGGCAGAACATGGACACAGCTGCATGAGATTTAAAAACGATAGGATGGCCTATAGTGAGCTGAGTGAGGGCCTATCCTCAATGGTGGATAAAATGTGAAAGAAGAAAATGTCATTGTTGCCATTTTTATGCCAGTTTGGCATTTGTATGCTGTTATGTCATTTCTTTGCCATTATGGCATTAGTATGTTGTTATGTCATTTTTATGCCGTTATGGCATTCGTAAGGTGTTATGTCATTTTTATGCCAGTATGGCATTTGTATGTGGTTATGTAATTTTTCAGAACCAAACTGAACTTTCCCCATCAACACATACTATATTCTATTGTGTCATTTATGACATTTTGCCAGGGCTGTGATCAATAGAACATGCTCTTTAGGGGGTCAATTTATTACTGGTTCAATAACAACAACAAACTAATCAGATGCAGAGACACATGTATGCACCTGATCTTGGAACCAAACATCCCTGCCAGATGAAGCAGTTCAAGGACACAATAGGGTGTACTCTTTAGGAAGGGCATATTATTAATGGTTCAATTGTTCCGCTGGTTAGAAGAGACCACTGCAACATATACTGTCTTCATCACGGAGTCAAGGAGTATGCTTAGTAAGGTGGAGATTGTTTCATGTGGAATGGCTCACCTCGCTTCAGGGGTCACAGATTGTGAGAATTGTACGGATGTTTTGCCCTGGCCATGCAGGTTTGCGGGGAAATGAACAGGCTGATAGGCTGGCAGGGAATGCACCTCTTGGTGGTAGATTACTTATGGACAAGGGAGAGGTGTCGTGCGCCTGTGGGACCAGGTGGAGAAGGTGGAGGAACAGATTGAGAATCTGTACATGGAAAGGATGGGATTGTGGGGGATTGGCCGGGGTTCTGGTAGAATCTCAAATCTGAGAGGGAAGACCAGGAGAACATTCAATCTGATAGCAGTGGGAACAATTAGTAGTGGACTCTTCACTGGTTTTTGAACGAGGGGACAGAGTGCGTATGGGAATGTCCTGAGTGCAGTGAAGTTAGTTCTTAGCTCAACTCAACAACTGGTTCAATAACATCAAAATAAAAGTTTAGTTTAGTCGATGGATCAACATCACGGCACACGGGTGTAACCTGTAAGTGCTCTGTTCTCCTCCTAACTCAAACCTGAGTCTGGAGAAACTCAGCTTAGTGCATGAACTCCGTAGCACTGGCGAGGATCCTGAAATACTTTGGGTAGATTTTTAACTCGAAATTTTGCCCGGGCAGCTCCGTTAGGCTACTCTTTTTCGATTTCCAACTGCCAAGGGATTTTTTTACGTGCGCAACAATACACACGGGTGTCCGATCTCACTACACAGAGACAAGCGGAAATTTTATTACTAGAAGTCCACATGAAATTAATCCCGGTCCTCACTGGGGCTTGAACCCGGGACCTCCAGCACTCGAAGTGGACATCATACCTCGAGACCACACATCCCCCACATCATCATCAAAATAAAAGACAACAACAAGCAAATCATATGCAGAGACACATGTACGCACCTGATCTTGGAACCAAACATCTCTGCCAGGTGGAGCAGTGCAAGGACACAATATGGCCGAGAGAAATCTTCAAATTCTGTCACATACTTGAGAACCGTGTTGAACGGAATCATCTACCGGAGATATTGATGTGAAGCAATCACATTTATTTAACAATCAATATCAAGAGATACAAGTACACAATTTTCTGTTGATGAAATCACTGCTAATACCACAATCATCATCATCATCACTTTCCAAGCAGTAATGTGCTGGGGTCCACCAAGTCTCGGAAAATAGGCGGGAGGAAGGAGAGGGAGAGGGAGAGAAATAAAGTGACTGGGTTGGTTTTTGGTTATGCTTGTAAAGGATCACTTCCCTTGCACACAGATTCCTCTATAAGAGCGCCGCTCTAGTAAATCTTGCTGTCTACTCACTTTTTGGTGATGATTCATTCATTGTATCTCAGAAACCAAAGCAACATACAATAGCATAATATGCACAGACAAGCACACAATGTGCACAGACACGCTCACAATGTGCACAGACACACACACCATGTGCACAGACAAGCGCACACAATGTGCACCAACACGCACACCATGTGCACAGACAAGCACACCATGTGCACAGACAAGCACACCATGTGCACAGACAAGCATGCAATATGCAGACAAGCACACAATGTGCACAGACAAGCACACAATGTGCACAGACAAGCACACCATGTGCACAGACAAGCATGCAATGTGCACAGACAAGCACACAATGTGCACAGACAAGCACACAATGTGCACAGACAAGCACGCAATGTGCAAACAAGCACACAATGTGCACAGACAAGCACACAATGTGCACAGACAAGCACACAATGTGCACAGACAAGCACACAATGTGCACAGACAAGCATGCAATGTGCAGACAAGCACACAATGTGCACAGACAAGCACACAATGTGCACAGACAAGCATTCAATGTGCAGACAAGCACACAATGTGCACAGACAAGCACACAACATGCACAGACAAGCACACCATGTGCACAGACAAGCACTACATACCAGAGACAGGACACTGTGCTTCAGGTAAGACAGGATTAGAGTATTGGGGCTGCTTCCCACCAGAGCCTGCTGCATCAAGATCTCTGAGGAGAGAAAACAGGTCCATGACTTCAGTCAAAATACGGGTCCATGACTTCAGTCAAAGTTCGGGTCCATGACTTCAGTCAAAGTACAGGTCCATGACTTCAATCAAAGTACAGGTCCATAACTTCAATCAAAGTCAAGGTTCATGACTTCAGTCAAAGTCAAGGTTCATGACTTCAGTCAAAGTCAAGGTCCCTTTTACGTGCCTAGGGCACATCGGGCATAAGGTGCTAGCCCCATATTTGTATAGACAAAACAGCACTGGGTGGCTGATGTGTCCGGGATCACGCCGATTACTTTTACTTCCCAAGACATTTCCTGGTACCAATTTTAGGCTGGGTCAAACTGGGATCCCAGGTCGAATTTTACACGCACTCAATTCAGTAGCAGGGCAACAGAACCATGCACTAACAGTACAACAAAAGGATAATGTTTAAGCAAACGATTGCCATAAAAACTCCAGAGGACTTAACAGCTCAACTGCCTATCCTCCATGTTGGTGACCAGAAGCTGAACCTTCTGGCCAAGAGAAACAACAGTGGAATATAAACTCTATGGACCACTAAGTGAACTAAACAAGATAGTGAAGTTAATACAACAGACAACATTGCAGATATAGACAAATTTCAAGCAAATGAAAGAAAAACATTTGTACATTTCCACTTATTAGAGAACCCTAAAGTAAGGTAAAATAAAAGGATATCATTGGGACACTGTAGATGCCTTTCTTCTGTTTGTTATCCCCCTGTGGAGCAGAAAGCCTCAACTAACTCACACGAAAGCATCCTATCATATGCTATATCCTTCAGCTTGATCCATGTCGTTCCCATGTCATTCATTTGCGTCTCTAATTATCTTCTTCTTGCGTTTTAGGTCTCGCTTTATTGCATTGGCCCTGTGTGATTGAAGACACAAAGAGGGGATAAACTGTGGGCAATACATGCTGACACATATCTTGATGAATCTTCTCGATGATAGCTGTTGGAGTCAGGAACCAAGTATGGAAGCAGTCACAATGAACTCAAGTGAGGATGGTTCCAATGTGTAGCTAACCAGTTACAGGTAAAATCAGCACGCACACCATTCCACTTTGCTGGAAGAGACTGCGTGTTTATTGGCTTTGTTGAATTCAATTGTGAACTGTTTATGTAACTTTAAAGTATCAAATCAATCAATCAATCAATCAATCAGGTGCCATCTTCACAATGAAGGTTGGCTGCAATAGATCTCCAACACTGTCTGTCTCTCGCCTTGACTATACATTCTGTCAGGCTGATGTTCGTCCATCTCTTGATGTTATCCTCCCACTTGTATCATTGTCTACCTCTTGCTCGCTTGCCCTCAACCTTGCCTTCCAGTATGGTTTTTATAAGAGTATCATGTCTTTTAACGTGGCCAAAATATTTCACTTGTCTCCTCTTTATTTCTTTCATCAACTCTCTCTTCATTCCCAGTTTTTCTATTTCTAGGACCTCTGCATTTGATTGTTTTTGTTTCATATCGGATATTATCAAAACCATCTGTATATTTTGTTTTTGTTCGCTTGCTCTGAACTTGAGAGTAGTCCACACTAAACTGATTTTTGAGTGTAGACCAGCTTTCTCTATAACCAGTATCCCCCACCATCAGGTGAACCCACTCTGACTTCTGAGGTATGTGTAATTTACATCCCCAAGTCAAAGACAAGAAGTCAGCGTTTAAATTCAACTGACCAATGTAGGGAGAGAACCCCCTACTTCGCCATCAGCACACAGGAAGTTTCAGAGACAGCGCTTTTAATCTTTCGGCCAAGCAACTTCTATATAAATAAATTTCTTTTTGTGTTGCGCTCGCACGCTTTGAACTCAAGCGTAGTCCATACACACTATTTACAGTAGTGATGGACTTAATTTTGTGTGTGGATTAGCTTTCCTTATTAACAGTGTCCCTCGCCATCAGGCGAACCCTCTCCGACTTCAGGGGTACTTGTAATTTATGTCCCCAAGTCAAGGACGACAGGTCAACATTTTAGTCCCGCTGTCTGGTGTAGGGGTTGAACCACTAACCTCGACATCAGCACACCAGATGTTTGAGAACATGCGTTCTTACCCATTTGGCCATGCGGACCTGCATAAACTTCTATATAAATAAACCATGGACAGATAGAAAAACCAATGACCAAGTACTACAGGAGATAAATGAAAATCGTACACTGATTAGAGAAATTAGACGAAGACAGTCAAAATTTTTTGGACATGTTATGAGAAGAAATGGATTGGAGAACTTATTGACAACTGGCAAGATCGAGGGGAACAGACCAAGAGGAAGGCCGAGAGGAAAATACCTGGATGGCTTGGCCACGTGGCATGGACGAGACAGGAACACTGAGCTGATCTGGTGATCGAGTGAAATGGCGAGTCATGACCGCCCACGCTTTCCGGCATGGCACATGATTGATTTATAAATAAACTTCTGTATAAATAAACTTCTATATTAATAAACTTCTATATAAATAAACTTCTATATAAATAAACTTCTATATAAATAAACTTCTATATAAATAAACTGACCTGCCACATCCACAGACTCGGCAGAATAAGCAGCCAGAAGTTTTTTCAGTTGTATAGCCCACTGTATTTCAGTCCACCGCTCTCTCCACGCCTGCATTAACGTCAGTTTAATCTTACTGGCCAGCTGGGCTTTCATCACAGCCATCGCAGACATACCCCCTTGTTCCTTCTTGATATCAATGGAGGAACTTCAGAAAAAACAAACAGAAACCATCACTGGTCTATACAAAGACCAAAACACTTTCAGTTGTGAATAATTAACTCTTTCGCTACCGTGCGCCCATCTGTGGACAGAATGGATTTGCTGTAATGGCAGTCCGCCCTTTTCGTCCCACAAAATGATCAGTGGTTTATTTCACATATTTCTGCTCCGTTTCGGAATTTTAAGTTACAGTAAACTAAAAAGTAGTACAGCCGAAAGATCTCTACGCCATCTTTGAGCGGTCAATCGTTTTCTAATTTTGGATTCTTGTGAATTTGTAGTTTTAAGGTAGTGTTAATTTGTTTGTTTTGGTTTTTCACAATGGAAACGCCCACCAGTTTGCGTCCACGTAGTATGACTAGAGATCAAGCTAGATTATTGTTTATAATAATATGTGAATGTGAATATTTAGAAAGTAGTTTTAGTTGTGTCTAAAGTTTTAGCACGTGGTGATAAAGAAAAACCAGTGAATGTTCGTCAACAGCTGAGTGTTTGACAATGAAGCACGAATGGCTGAAGTTTACGTCTGTCATTATTGCTATGGGACTTGATCCAAGACCATGTATCAAAGACTACCGGTGTACAAGTGCACATTTATATACTCCTTGGTATGTGGCACTGCCACTACGTTTCCCAGTAATCAATTAGAAAATTATAATATATTTATCACACCATGTTTCATGTATGTCAACCTGAGGGTACCCCAAAAAAAAAAAATGTATCCTCTTGTTGACTCTGAAGAATATCCAGGAAGCATTTTACCCATTTGAAAATGTGTCCATTGATGATATGATTATTTGGTGGAAGGGCTAAACAAAGCTAAAAAAACCATGCATTGTTGTCTCTACCAAGTCTGTAGTTAGAACTGTTGAGAGCGGATTGCGAAAACCGCAAAGCAAGCTGAAGATGGTCTCCATGAAAATAACACGGCGATGAATGGCTGCGACAGAATGGACCAAATGGTTGGATATTATAATATCCATGATAGGAAAACCATTACGTGGTGGAAGAATATCTACTACTAGATCTTTGAAATTGCACAGATCAATGCTCACATCCTACATTCCATATGGCAAACAGAGAAAGGAGGAAAAAAAATTGTTATAGAAGGATTTCAAGTAAAGGAAAGTGCACATCGCGAAGTAGCTCAGAGTATTCCTGAAAGTTTGACACTCTGCCTGCCGAAGAATTTCAGTCTGTTGCAGGAAATTATGCCGAAAGATTTACATGAGCCAAGCATTTAATAGAATTTGTCGGTGTCAATAGAGACTGTGTTTTTGCAGCACTCGAACTAAACGACACATATCATATTTTGTTTGCTCCGGCTGCACTAATAGACCAGACTTGTGCGCCAAATTTTGCGTTGCAGCCTATCACAAATAGACTGCCACATATAGTAAATAAAAACAAACAGACATGACAATTAAATGTAAATCTGCCAAGTGTTGTCCTAATTTTTGTCTGACAAAAAAAAAATACATGATTCAGAATCTGCGGCGAAACTTCTTTTCGGATGGTTGATTGGAAGCAATGGTGTTTATAGTTTAGAATAGTGTTGTTTGTTCAGTAAATTCAATTGGATTAGCAGTGATCAGGATATTGGATAACAACGCCCCCTCGGTAAGTACAATGTTTACATTATTTTTACCTCTTTTTAACAAATTATTTTAGAAGTTATATTATTATTTGTATTTTATTTACAACATACAGCAAAAATTCTCCTACCAACATATTCCTTGTGCTATCTCCTTTATTTTGATATATAATACAACATTTCTGCTACAATGTTAACCATTTTCATAACATTATTGCGACATACACCAATTTCCAGATTTCGGCCATTAGTTTTTTTCATTTGTGTGAAAAAGACATGGTTCAGAATATGCACCAAAACTTCCTTTTGGGTGATTTAAATGAGCAATACTGTTTATATTCTTGAAGACAAGTGGTGTTTGTTTGATTATTCAGTAAATTAAACATGATTAGCAGTATAGGAGTGTAGAAAACACATTCTAAATGCAATGTTTACATTATTTTTACCTACTTTTGTCCAATTATTTTACAAATTATATTATTATTTTTATTTTATTTACAACCTAAAGCAAACATTCTCCTACCAACATATTCCTTGTGCAATCCCCTTTATTTTGATATATAATACAACATTTCTGCTACAATTGTAACCATTTTCATAACTTTACTGTGACAGACCCCACCTTCAAGATTTCAGCCATTATTTTTTGTCATTATTTGTGAAAAATACATGGTTCAGAATATGCACCAAAACTTCTTTTTGGGTTACTTTAATGCGCAATACTGTTTATATTCTTGAAGACAAGTGGTGTTTGTTTGATTATTCAGTAAATTAAACATGATTAGCAGTATAGGAGTGTAGAAAACACCTTATATGTGCAGTTTTTTAAATAATTTTTACCTCTTTAATTTCATTTGTTATTATTAAACCTCTCATTATTGTCATAATATTTGTAACCTATCAATTAATTATTAACACTGTCATGTTCCTTGTGCAATCCTCTTTAATTTGATATGTAATACAATAGGTCTTCTACCACCTTAACCATTTTAAAAGCATTATTGTAACACACCCCTAGTTCCAATTTTCTGCCATAAATGTCTGTTTGGTCACAGCCCAGTTTTTGTTTGGTAGTGAAAGAGTTAAAACACAATCGGTTACACAATTTACTACCTGGCATATTTTGCTATGGGAGCTGTGGTGGTGCAGTGGCCAGATACTTACCTGTCACCTGGTGTTAATGGGTTCAAATTCGCATGAATGCATCATCATCATCATGTGCCATGCCAGCTGGCATAGGTGTTCATGACTCTCCACAGATCTCGGTCCTTGGTTTTCTGGATCAACTCTGCTGATGATATTCCTCCATGCCACTGTCTCAATCTATCCAGTATCATTTCTCTTGGTCTGTCTCTGCCTCTCTTTCCCTTGATCTTTCCAGTCGTCACGATGTTCTCCAATGCCTCTCTTCTCATCACGTGACCAAAGAAAGCTGTTTGTCTCTTTCTCACAGTTGTATGCAATGTTCTAATTTCATTAGTCTCTTTCAGGTAATCGTTATTAGTTGCTTTGGCAGTCTAAGAAATTCGCAACATTCGTCTCAAAAACCACATCTCTGTTGCTTCCAAGTTCTTCCTAATCTGTTCACTTACATTCCAAGATTCACAGCCATACAGTGTGAACTAAAAAAGACAGTTAAATTCATACAAGAGACACCATTGCAGTTATAGACATATTTCAAGTGAACAAAAGCAGAAGAAGAAGAAGAAGAAGAAGAAGAAGAAGAAGAAGAAGAAGAAGAAGAAGAAGAAGAAGAAGAAGAAGAAGAAGAAGAAGAAGAAGAAGAAGAAGAAGAAGAAGCACAACGAATCCTAATAGCTAAAATACACAACATATGGACTGTTTCAATGTGTATATTGGACAATCACTAAGGAAGAACCTCAGGGATTTTGAACTTAAATGTTACAGGAAAGTTCTTAGAACGTTCTGAACTGATAAGAAAAAATAAATACTGACATTCTATAGGTATGAATATCAAAGAAATCTGGCTAATGAACAGTATATCTCGGAAACTAAAATACTCTGGCAATATTAAACGTCACAGTGGATAGGAAATAACAAGGATCATCATCAATACAGCATTGTGTGCCTTTGTCTTCTTTATACATCTTCAGACGTCACACTGATTTAAAGAAAGCAAAGAGCAGCAATTAACTTGAGGTTGTTGACATTACCACAGAGTATGTCCTCAAATAGAGCCAGCGTACGCCAAAATAATTTTTTTTCTGTTCTGCTTATGTTCAACACTTCTGTGGCAAATGGCTGTCACTTTAACAATGCCACGTCATCGCCACTGTTAGCTTGTTGAGCACATAAGATCAGATTGTTATTGACTTTGGTGAAATTGGTAATCAGTATTGTGCACTGCTGGCATCTCTAGGAGGTCATGGCTGCTCCCCCCCCCCCCACACACACAAATGATGGGTTAGGATTATTAATGCTGATGTATCTGTTTACTGTCATCTACTACCAATAGTACCTTATGGTGTACAACAGTAGGATGGGGGGGGGGGGGGGGGGTCTTGAGTCTGAGGAATTAAGGCCGCCTGGCTAGTGCAGTCACGCGAACTGTGCAAGTTAGGGTATATTTTTCGACCCCGACAGAAACAAATACACAGCTTACTGAGGATTCAAACGCGGGTCTCCTGAAGGAAATCCTGGCATTCTAGCCACTCGGCCAGCTGCTCTCGCTAATGTAACAGTGTAAGTAAATTATGTCGCCACAATTAGGCATTTCCTTACCCAACAGATCCAGGTCCTCCCGAGCTCAAGCTCAGTCCAGGCTCCTTCTTGATCTGTACAGACATCATGGACTCTGTCAAATATGGTACACAGAGAGAATAACAGTTTGCTTGGCAGAGAGAATAACAGTTTGCTTGGGAAAGAGAATAACAGTTTGCTTGGCAGAGAGAATAACAGTTTGCTTGGTATGGAGAATAACATATTGCTTGGTAGGGAGAATAAGTTTGCTTGGTAGAGAGAATAACACTTTGCTTGATGGAGAGAATAACAGTTTGCTTGGCAGAGATAATAACAGTTTGCTTGGTATGGAAAATAACAGATTGCTTTGTAGAGAGAATAACACTTTGCTTGATGGAGAGAACAGTTTGCTTGGCAGAGATAATAACAGTTTGCTTGGTATGGAAAATAACAGTTTGCTTGGTAGAGAGAATAACAGTTTGCTTGGTAAAGAGAATAACAGTTTGCTTGAGGAAAGAGACAAAAATATGGTGCACAGAGAGAATAAAAGTTTGCTTGGTAGAGAGAATAACATATTGCTTGGTAGGGAGAATAACAGATTGCTTGGTACAGAGAATAACAGATTGCTTAGTAGAGAGAATAACAGATTGCTTGGTAGAGAGAATAACAGTTTGCTTGCTACGGAGAATAACAGTTTGCTTGGTAAAGAGAATAACAGTTTGCTTGGTAAAGAGAATAACAGTTTGCTTGGTAGAGAGAATAACAGTTTGCTTGGTAGAGAGAATAACAGTTTGCTTGGTAGAGAGAATAACAGTTTGCTTGGTAAAGAGAATAACAATTTGCTTGGTAAAGAGAATAACAGTTTGCTTGAGGAAAGAGACAAAAATATGGTGCACAGAGAGAATAAAAGTTTGCTTGGTAGAGAGAATAACATATTGCTTGGTAGGGAGAATAACAGTTTGCTTGGTAGGGAGAATAACAGATTGCTTGGTAGAGAGAATAACAGTTTGCTTGGTAGAGAGAATAACAGATTGCTTGGTAGAGAGAATAACAGATTGCTTGGTAGTGAGAATAACAGATTGCTTGATAGTGAGAATAACAGTTTGTTTAGTAGGGAAAATAACAGTTGGCTTGGTAGGGAGAATAACAGTTGATTGTTTGGTAGAGAGAATAACAGATTGCTTGGTAGAGAGAATAACAGATTGCTTGATAGTGAGAATAACAGTTTGTTTAGTAGGGAAAATAACAGTTGGCTTGGTAGGGAGAATAACAGTTGATTGCTTGGTAGAGAGAATAACATATTGCTTGGCAGAGAGAATAACATTTTCCTTTGTAGAGAGAATAACAGTTTGCTTGATCGAGAGAATAACAAATTGCCTGGTAGAGAAAATAACAAATTGCTTGGTAAAGAGAATAACAAACTGCTTGGTAAAGAGAATAACAAACTGCTTGGTAAAGAGAATAACAAACTACTTGGTAAAGAGAATATCAGATTGCTTGGTAAAGAGAATAACAAACTGCTTGGTAGAGAGAATATTAGATTGCTTGGTAGAGAGAATAACATATTGCTTGGTATAGAGAATAACGTATTGCTTGGTAGAGAGAATAACACTTTGCTTGGTAGAGAAAATAACAGTGTGCTTGAGGAAAGAGACAAAAATATGGTGCACAGAGAGAATAGCAGTTCACTTGGTAGAGAGAATAACAGTTTGCTTAGAGAAAGACACACAAAAATATGATTCACAGAGAGAATAACACTTTGCTTGGGGAAAAGCATAAAAAATATAGTTCACAGAGAAAATAACAGTTTGCTTGGGAAAAGACACACAAAAATATAGTTCACAGAAAGAATAACACTTTGCTTAGTGAAAGGCATACAAAAATTATAGTTTGCAGAGAGAATAACATTTTGTTTGGTAGAGAGAATAACTGCTTGGTAGAGAGACTAACAGTTTGCTTGGGGAAAGAGTAAAAAATATGGTCACAGACAGAATAACAGGTTGCGTCGGAAAAGACATACAAAACTACGGTTCACACTTTGCTTGGGGAAAAAGACATACAAAAATATGGTTCACATAGATAATAACAATATTCTTCTTCTTCTTCAGCTTTCCGAGCCATTGAGGTTCTTTGCTGCAAATACAATCCGTCTCCATGGTGGACCTTCTCTTGCCAGTCGTTGATTCCAAGTGCTTGTAGGTCTGTACATGTATTATCTCTCCACCGTCTTCTTGGTCTACCTCGGGGTCTACGGTCATTTATTTCCTGAGTGTAAGCGAGCTCACAGGAAGAAAAATAAGAATAAATACAGGGTGTTTGAAATCAAAAACAGGACAGACTTTATTGGAGGAAGGTGCTATAATGAAGAGGTGGAATGAGTATATAAGAGAATTATATAATGGAGAAAGGGAAGAATTATCAGAAGAAAGTAACTTAGAAGGCCCACCTATTCTAAAAGAAGAAGTCGCTGATGCTATGAAACATATGAAGAAAGGAAAAACAGCTGGGCCAGATGAAATCACAATAGAAGAATTAGAAGTGTTGGGAGAATTTGGAGTAGATATATTAACCAAAATGTTGAATGATATTTACAGTAGTGGATATTTACCCAGTGATATGCTGAAATCTGTATTTATAGCTATACCAAAAAGACCAGGAGTGATTGATTGTGAAGATTTTCGTACAATTAACCTCATAAATCATGTCACTAAGCTTCTACTCAGAATTATAATGAGAAGAACAAGAAAGAAAATAAAAATGGAAATTAGTGAAGAACAGTATGGTTTTATGGAAGGAAAGGGTACAAACAATGCAATATGTATATTACGAACACTAATAGAAAGATCAATAGAGAAACAAAGAGACATATATTTATGCTTCATAGATTATACTAAGGCATTTGATAAAGTAAAACATGATGAGCTGATTAAAATGTTGGAAGATATCAACATTGATGGGAAAGATTTAAGAATAATAAAGAATATATACTGGAACCAAGTAGCAGCAATTAAAATGGGAAATAAAGAGGGTTGTTACAAACAGATAAAGCTAGGAGTACGACAGGGGTGTGTCTTGTCACCCGATCTCTTCTCCCTGTATAGCGAAGTAATAATGAGAGAGATCAAAGAGAAGCCAGGAATACTAATCGGAGGATATAATATAAACAATATACGCTATGCAGATGACACAGTATTGGTAGCGGATAATGCAACAGACCTACAACAATTGTTGGACAGTGTAGTAACAGAGAGTGCACAGAAAGGACTGTCCTTGAATATCAAGAAAACAGTAACAATGGTGATATCAAAGAAAATGGGGACGCCAAAATGTAACGTAGAAATAGAAGGGGAAATTCTCAACCAAGTGGATAATTTTAAATACCTAGGGGCACTTATAACATCAGATGGAAGATGTACAAAAGAGATTAAGAGCAGAATAGGGCAGGCAAAGACAGCATTTCAGAAAATGAAGAGTATCTTATGCAATAAGTCGCTATCAATAAATGTAAGAAAGAGAGTACTAAAATGCTATATAGAACCAGTTTTGCTGTATGGCAGCGAATCTTGGAATGTAAATGAACAAATTAGGAAGAACTTAGAAGCAACAGAGATGTGGTTTTTAAGACGAATGTTGCGAATTCCTTGGACTGCCAGAGTAACTAACAACGATTGCCTGAAAGAGGCTAATGAAACTAGAACACTATATACAACAATAAGAAAGAGACAAACATCTTTCTTTGGTCATGTGATGAGAAGAGAGGCATTGGAGAACATCGTGACAACTGGAAATATCGAGGGGAAGAGAGGCAGAGGCAGACCAAGAGAAATGATGCTGGATGGACTGAGACGGTGGCATGGAGGAATATCATCAGCAGAGTTGATCCAGAACACCAAAGACCGAGATCTGTGGAGAGCCATGAACACCTACGCCAGCCGGCACTTGATGATGATGAAGCGAGTTTTGTTTCCCTATTATCTTCCATTCTTTCTATATGCCCCAGCCATTGTAGTCTATTAGCCTTCATGATACCAGTGATTAGCGGGAACTTAAACAGATCATAAATGTCTTTGTTACTTCTTCTTTTCCACTCTCCACTTTGTGTATCCCTAATGGGTCCAAAGATGCGTCTTAAAATTTTGTTCTCAAAGGTTTGTAACAAGGCTTCGTCTCCTTTCGCTGTACTCCAGGTTTCAGAGCCATACAGCACAACTGGTCTGATCAGTGTTTTGTATATTGTGATTTTGGTGTTACGAGATAGTGCCTTTGATTTTAGTAGATGTTGTAGTGCATAGTATATCTTATTTCCAGAGTTGATTCTAGTTTGTATTTCTTCCCTTATGATGTTGGAGCAGTTGAAGATTGTACCCAGGTATTTGTATGTTTCCGTTCTTTTAATGGTCATATTATCTATTTGTATGTGGCCAGAGTTTTTAGCCATTCCGTCTCTTGAAATTACCATATATTCTGTCTTATCTTGGTTGATATATATATATATATATAAAATGAAATAATAAAATAACAAACAAGTACAATTTATTATTTCATTTTATATATTTATTGATTGTTTCTGATTTTTGGATAAGACACACTTTGTTTTTCACCTGTGTATGATGGGTTTTCTTAACTTGTAAGTTATGTGAATGCGCATTGTGTCTGTGGTTAGTATGTCTCTTGTTTTCACAGGAGCAAAATAAACCTAATTGTTTCCAGTTCATATTATTATATCCTGCTGCAGCCGCTGCTTTTTCTTGAGTTTTAACTCTTATATCCAATACACTGACTGAGTTTTAACTCTTACATCCAAAACATTGACTGAGGTTTAGCTCTCACATCCAACATATTGATTGAGTTTTAACTCTTACATCCAAAACATTGACATTCTAGTTGTCCAATACATGAAACAGTCTATCAGAGGGTTGTAAACCGTGTCTGTGTTTGTTTTCTCTCTCTTGTTCCCAGGAGTCAGTCAGTTAGTAAAGTTGGAACTTTACGGCAAAGAGTTACCCCATTATGCTCCCTTCCTGTGCCAGTGAATAGTACACAAAATGCTCCTCACTGCCCTATGTGAAAAGTGGAACAGACAGGAGCCTCGACAAACCAATAGCTCGCACAGGTATACTAATGCATAATGCTGCTGCCAGAATGTCAACACAAAGTCCTCCACGGATAATACAGTTCATTGTCGATGGAAACGGCAGTCACTAGTTCCCAGGAGTCATGCATGCCTAACTGTTTTCATCTCGTATTGATTTACCATATCCTGCTGCAGCCGTTATTATTTTTCTTATCAGAGTTAGTTTGGTGTACGACTTTCAAATTATAGTTTTCATGGCACCTAAGCTTTTTTTTTTAAATATAACATTTGGTTCTATTTATAATAATGGACAGCCATTTAAAAATTAACTGATACAGTGCCAAACAAAATAGTAAGTTTGGATCAAACATGGTACACAATCACAGCAACAAGTATTATAATGTGCGTTCACTGAGCATGGAAATTGTATAAGATACTATGAAACAAAACAAATAATGCACTGATCATAGTATGGTGATTCCTTTCATTAGGTCTTGATATAAATACAACCATTATAGAGTTATTAAGGTGTTTATTCACGCACACAAAAGTTAGTCATTTAAATATTAGAACACAGTAATTTAAGTATCTGGATGCAAGTTATAAAACAGCTTAGTGAACATTTTTTCATCTATTCCTATAATTTATATTATTTACACGCAAACATTCATATCTGCGCTTAGAATTGAAGTAGAGACTTAACTGAGCCCAGCTGAATTGCCTTTAACAATAGCTATGCAACTTCAACTACTATAAAGGTCGTACAGCAATTTAGAAAATGAAATGTTATGCAAGTAACATTACAGACTATTAATATTATTAGTACTATAATATAATATAATATAATATAATATAATATAATATAATATAATATAATATAATATAATATAATAGTAGTTAGTAGTACTCATAGTATTACTAGCAGGTCTACCGCAACCCGATCCAAAACCGAAAACCGCGCCTGCGCAGAAGGATCCACTGGGTCCCCAAAAATGGCTATGAAATTACCCTGCATGCTTCCGACATCATTCATTCATTCACATATCACGTGACAATAACAAACACCATCTTTGTTTCTGCAGAATATGTCAGTCTAACATTCTGTGCATAGCGATTGGTTGAAATTATCATGGCTTTTAAACAGATTTAATTGTTTGGCATTTGGTAAGTATTTTGATAAGTAATTTTATTTTCTAGAGGTCAATTACTTAAAATAATCATATGGTTAGATGGATTTTCGAATTCTGTATACATTTTTACATATATTTGGAGTTTCATCGCAGATATCGCTGGATACGCGGTTGAAAACTATTTCTGTGAATATGTTGTTTAAACTTTGTGATTGGAAATCCAAAATGGAGGCGCTGCAGATATCAATCGGACTAGGCTGCGCATATTTTTATGCTCAAAACATGCAATTCGACCTACTAAAGTTAAAGATAATACAAGTTTAAAGATTATTAACAATTTATTTGTATACTTTTACTATTTTTCTATCATTTAACATGACGGAACATATTTTTGAAGTCAAGTTTTCATATCCATCTATGACCCGACAATCTCGCACAGATTAGAATTAACTGTAAATGCAAAAATACTGTTAGATGAGTATTTTCTTTTAATCTGCAGCATTTGTCTTGTATTTTTGCATCTATGATTATTGTTCGTCAATGGTAGTATCTGTTGCAGACATTTTGTTGGAGACACTCCAATTGGGACACAAACGAGTTGCGCAGAAGCGGATTTCTTATACATTTTTTGTTCAAGATCCCAACACTCAAATGTGAATATCTCTGCTTAGAATTGACATACAGTATGATACAGGCATCATTGAGGTGCCGTTAGATTTGGTTTTTCCAGGCCTATCTATTTGTGGTGGTCTCATTACTAAATAAGTAAATACTCAGTGTGAAATCATGATCAAACCTGTTATTACAATTTACTTAACATCTAAGAAACTACATTCTTACTATTAGCAGGTCCCATCATGATTTTAAATTTGAGTATTTACTAATGAGACCACCACAGTAGATAGACCTTGAAAATCAAAATCTAATGGTACCTCAATGATGCATGTATGTCAATTCTAAGTGAAGATATTCACATTTTTGTGAAGGTGACACAAGTTATGATTTCTCATGCTCCTCATACGGTTTTGGAACTCTCCAGTGTGTCCATTGCCTCCACCAGTCACCAGCGATCTGTGTGTGCTAGATGGTCTCAAATAGTCATACGAAAACTACTTCAAAAATATGTTCCGTGATGTTAAATGATTACAAAATAGTACAAGTATACAAATAAATTATTATTAATCTTTAAAATTGTATTAACTTTAACTTTAGTAGTTCAAATTGCACGATTTGAGTAGTCCGATCGATATATATGCGCAGCCGCCATGAACCATGGGTTTCCAATTCACAAAGCCAAAGTCACATCTTCGCAGAAAATCTGTTTTTCAACCACAATTCGAGCAAGTTTAGCGATGAAACTATGCTAATTCAGAGGCAATATTTTATATAGAAATTAAAATTCACATTAAACAAAGATATCTATTGGATCCATCGATTCCGACACTTGATCATTCCGCTGCCTCTGTGGGATGCGCTACCCGGCAGCTCAGATCCATAGAGCACACTTTATTTGCAAGTTTAAAGTTTCTCAGTTCTATATTTCAGTTCGTAATGTTTAATATTTTCTATTATATCACCTAATAAATTTCTGAAAAATTTAAATAAAAACATTTACCCATCAGGGAATAGAACTCGGTTCTCCCATGTGACAGGCGGGATACTCACGACTATGCTAGCGAGGACATAATGATTGTTCCACAAAGATTAATATTTTCAATTTTCTAACTAAGTCATACCGCCAAATTGACGGAGTGGCCATGGGGAGTCCTCTTGGTCCTATTCTAGCGGACATCTTCATGGCACATTTAGAAGAAAAGAGATCCTCAGACATCAACAACTTGGCCTTTTACCGTCGTTATGTGGACGATATACTAATTATCACCACAGACGAGCTACAAGCAACATCGTTTGAGGCCACAATGAACAAGACGCATAAAAACATCTCTCTATCTATGGAACACGAACACAATGAAGCGTTACCGTTCCTAGATATTCTAATGAGACGTAGAGCAGACGGCACAATTCAAAGATCGGTGTATCGCAAAGGAACATGGACTGGCCAATACCTAAATTTTCAGAGCTTCACACCTGTCCAGTACAAACGGGGCTTAGTACGGACCTTGTTTGACCGTGCTAGAAAGATATGCACCCAGGACACACTGACAGAGGAATTTGAAACTCTGAAGAATGTCTTAAACCTGAATGGGTACTCCACAGGATTTATAAAGCGCCACTGCCAACAGCCCAAACCCAAAGCAGACGTAACTACAGTCCCTAAACTCAAGGTATTCATCCAGCTAACCTTTCGAGGGGATGACGTAATGCAACGTCTACAAGACCGGCTTACTACAGCAGTAGGCCGAACATTCTGTGCGGCAACTCCAGTCATTAGATATAAAACCGTACTGATTCCTACACCAGCAGTCAAAGAGCCTGTTCCTCTGTACGCCACAAACAATTGTATTTACCAATTCACATGTAGATGCCAGGCCGTTTACATTGGTAGAACAGAGAGACAGCTTAACAAACGGGTGTCAGAACACATACCTCAATGGGTCAACAAGATACAACACACGGGAGATGCTAGCCTCGTGGGGCCGACACACCGGAAGCTCCCGGCGTCTTCAATCGGTAGGCACATTGTCGACAGTGGCCATGTGGTGGACAGAGACACTGCATTTCGCGTGTTGTTTAACACACAAAATACTCGCTTGTTAAAATTTGCAGAAGCAATTATGATCTATCAACGCAAGCCAGAATTGTGCAAACAGAAAGACATGTTAGTCAGCTTAAAATTACCGTGGTAGATAAGTGACATTACTGTGCGAATATGTGTATATTTCAACTTGAGGGATTTATCTAGTTAATTCACGTAAGTTGTGTGATTTCTGCAGTATGTACCTGACGAGATGCAGCGAAATATGCCAGGCAATAAATCGTGCAATCTATTGTTTGTGTCTTCGTTATTCAAAGATTAATATCATAATCGTATCATCATCGTCTGTTTTTCAACCACAATTACAGCAAATTTAGCGATGAAACTTTCCAGATTTCTGAAAAAGTTGAAGCAGAATTGGAAGATCCATCTACAATTAGCGCCAGAAAAAAAAATTAATTACGGTTTAGCGTGCCATTTCCATTTTTGATCAATTTTTCTCCGCGTGTGAGGTTGGTCTCAACAAACGGGTCATAGGCAGATTACAAAAACTGACTTCAAAAATATGTTCTGCCATGTTAAATGATTAAAAAATAGTACAAGTATACAAATAAATTATTAATAATCTTTAAACTTGTGTTCTCTTTAACTTTAGTAGTCAAATTGCACGTTTTGTGTGTTTTGTGTTACAAAGTGAAAGCGTACATGATGGTTTTAAAACATCATCTAATTTTTCTTGGTAATGGGTGACAGTAATGCTCCGGATTGCTGGTCAGCAAAGTGTTAAGCAATATTCTGTATTGGTGAACTTACCTCAATACTTGAAAATACACAGCAATGATAGTTTTTAATGAAACGCTTTCAGAGCACATGTGCTTGAAACTAGCATTGATCACAATGCTGGCCTATTTATAGCCCATCAAAATCCCGCGATTTTCGGAATTTAACCCTTTACAGGGCAGACGCTTGTCCATTTTCTAGCCCTGAACGGGCAAGATTTTTTTAGGTTCGGTAAAATTTCGGGTCGCGGTAGTAAAAACATCACAAATAAGGTGTTAGTCAACCGATTTTAGTTAAATAAACAACACAAGGAAGGGAAAAGCATGTAGAATATGTTATTCACGTGATTGTTGTCGGTAATCCATATATGAACACAAATATTTACGAAATACGGCATGTTGCTTGTGATTTTCCGTCATCTATACGGCAATTTACAAACACATTTTCAGAATCATAATCACTTTCTTTAAAGTCCGACTCAGACTGCTAATGCAAAGTAACGCTTTGCACTGATATCTAGCTCCGATTAATAGTCAACTTCGTGCCCTTTAATGTCATTTAAAATGAACCTAGCGAAATCTCGGCTATCACTTGAAGAATCGCCGAAATCCATTTTGAAAAACAGCGTAAAAATCCCGAAAACTATCAAAAATTGTCCTTAAAAGTCCGTTCACATTCATACTAGCGCGTTTACAAATGGCGGCCACGTTGTCAAGCTGTCGGCGAAAGTGAAAGTAGTCATCGGAAGTGTCGGAAAGCCGAGAGATCGCGATTTTACAATGCATAATAGTATCGGCCGGGATCGGACGCTATGCGCGTTTTATGGCATCGGCCGGAATCGGACGCTATGCCTTGTAAAGGGTTAAGAAAAAATATGACCACATTAGGTCAAATTTTCGGAAGCCAGCAACGCGGCCGTCGGGTCACGTGACCTCTGCCGCGAATGCCTGATCACGACATCGAATCAAAGGGGCTAGTTTCAACCAATCAATGTGCACGGAATATTTGGCAAACCTTTCCTGGAAACCCCAGGATATCTTTGAATGAATGAATGACGTCGAAAGAATTCATGGTCTATACATACTACATAGCGATGTTTGGAGACACTGTGGATCATTGCGGGGTGGCTTCGTACATCTCTTCCGTTTGTCATGGCACGATCGAACCCTCTATTACTATTATTTCTATTTAACAAAATCAGGTGTGCTTACCAAAGCCGTTCATGTCATCAGACACACCTAACTGGTTCAACCTGGAAACAAACTAGTCTTTTGCAACAATGTTAACAAGTCTATCGACGACAAGAAATTTCAGAGCCGAGACCCTATCAGTATCAATATTCAATATCCGATATCCGATATCCAATCTGCTGAGAAAGCTTCCCTTCCTTTCTGTTGTCTGCTTAGACTAATGTGTCATCTTTTGTCATATGATATCCTATATATATACATAAATGATTACTTTGTCCGTTACTTTGGTAGTTTGTGGCTATGTGTTGCCGGTCATGTTCACATGTCATTTGCTCGTCTTCGTAACAAATAAATATACACAGATGACGCCATGACGGGTTGTTCTTTTAGCATTGTGCAAGTCTTAGCAGTAAAGAACCAAGGAACAAAATATTTTGGTCCCAAACTTTTGTTATTATTGCTTAAAAAGTTAGTTGCATATCCTTTATAGGACACTAGCTGACCCGACCCGGCTTCGCCCAGTCCCAGGGGAGCATCTAATTTAATTCATATAAGTAGTCATATAAGTTCTCGTTCCCGTTACCGACTATATGTCTGTCTGTCTGTCTGTCTGACCCGGCCCGGCATCACCCAGCTCCTGGTGTGGGGCATCTCATTTAATTCATATAAGTAGTCATATAAGCTCCCGTTCCCGACTATCTATCTGTCTATCTGTCTGTCTGTCTGATCCTGCCCGGCTTCGCCCAGCCCCTGATGGGGAGCATCTCATTTAATTC
Organism: Cepaea hortensis; assembly: GCA_963921405.1. Lineage (NCBI taxonomy): Eukaryota > Metazoa > Mollusca > Gastropoda > Stylommatophora > Helicidae > Cepaea > Cepaea hortensis. The sequence goes on from OY992890.1 coordinate 25,194,727, forward strand.
ATATAAGTAGTCATATAAGTTCCCGCTCCCGACTGTCTGTCTGTCTGTCTGTCTGTCTGTGGAGGGAGGAGGAGGGAGGAGGAGGAGGAGTAGGGAGGAGTGAGGAGGAAGAGAGAGGAGGAGGGAGGAGGAAGAGGGAGGAGGAAGGAGGAGGAGAAGGGAGAAGAACGCAGGAGGAGGAGGTGTAGGGAGGAGTGAGGAGGAAGAGAGAGGAGGAGGGAGGAGGAAGAGGGAGGAGGAAGGAGGAGGAGGAGGGAGAAGAACGCAGGAGGAGGAGGGGGAGGAGGAGGAGGAGAGGGAGTAGGGGGAGATAGCAGTCAGCTCCAGTAATTTTAGCTGTTGTGATCTCTTGGCACATTTACGTTCAGTAGTTTGTCATTGTGTTCTGAACGACCGTTACCCATATCTTGTCGTAAAAACAATGCAATGCGGTCTGCTGCCAAATCGCGCGCACATGTGTTTCGAACGTGGGTATGCGGGATCACGAACTGCGTCCGTAACCCCATCGCTATGGAGCAGGCTGTTATTGTTGATACATCGAAAAATAATTTACAGCTTTTTACTCAACTCATCTATTAGTAAATATTTTATAAATATTTAAAAAGAACGAAGATGTGACGTTAAAAATCTCTAGTCAGCTAAAACAAATAAAAAAAAGCAATAAAAATTTTGAAAAAAAAATATATGGACAAGAGTAACCACTATTAACTATGTTTACCTAGTTTACTTAGTAGTTTGTCTTTGGTAAAGATGGCTGTCACCCCATTTTCAGGGGAAATTTCCCACTGGTCAAAGCCTGACACATCAGCTCACGCCTGTGGCTCCTAGTAGTTGTCAGCATGGGACAGCGATCACCTCGCCCCCCCCCCCTCCGCCCCCACCCCGGGAACGGCTGTGACAGGCCGACAAAACCAGGCGATGATAACCGATTGGGCGTCAAATCAGTCAGTAAACTAGGGTATGCCTACCCAGCATGTGAAGACAGGATTCGGCAGACTGCGCGGAAGACATCATTGATGATTCAACGGGCAAGACGACGTTTACCTGCGAAGCATTGTGGAAAGTAATGAGCACAATAAGGCATGTAGAGCGCCCTGGTATCCACTGCAACTGTATTCGTCTCCAGTTATCTTGACTTGTCATGTCACTGGATTCAGATGGTCTCAGGCAAGAGAGTAGAGTTGAGTTGAGTTAAGAACCGACATCACTGCACTCAGGACATTCCCATACGTGTTCCGTCCCCTCGTTCAACAGCCAGCGAAGTGTCATACTACTAATCGTTCCCTCCGCTATCGGATTAAAAGTTCTCCTGGTCTTCTCTCTCAGTTTTGATATTCTTCCAGAACCCCTGCCGATCCCCCGCAATCTCATTCTTTCCACATATGGGTTCTCAATCTTTTCCTCCGCCTTCTTCACCTGGTCCCACAAGCGCACGACCACCTCCCCCTTGTCCATAGGTAAACTACCACCATGAGGTGCATTCCCTGCTAGCCTAGCAGCCTGTTCATTCCCTCGTACACCAGCATGGCCAGAGCAAAATATAGGCGAGAGAGTGTGGTCGACGAATTGCGCATCTCTTCTTTACTTCAATTCAATTCTTCGAGCAAGTCATTCTTCATCCAACTTTTTTTTTTTTAAAAGTTTTATATCGATTGGAGAACTTAGTGACAACTGGCAAGATCGAAGGTAACAGACCAAGAGGAAGACCGAGAGGAAAATACCTGGATGGCTTGGCCACATTACATGGACGAAGGAACACTGAGCTGATCCACGACTCTGGTGATCGAGTGAAATTGCGAGTCATGACCGCCCACGCTTTCCGGCATGGCACATGATTTATTGATTATATATCCTTTGTAGGATGTAGCAGTCTCATCATCATCATCATGTGCCATGCCGGTAAGCGTGGGCGGTCATGTTCTGCCATCTCACTCGATCAACAGAGTCGTGGATCAGTTCCGTGTTTTTGTCTCGACCATGCCACAAGGCCAAGCCATCCAGATACTTGTTTCTAGGTCTTCCCCTTGGTCTGTTCCCCTCGATCTTACCAGTTGTCACCAAGTTCTCCAAATCATTTCTTCTCATAACATGCCCAAAAAATTGTGACTGTCTACGTCGAATGTCTCTGATCAGTTTACGATCTTCATTTGTTTCTTGAAGGACTTGTTCATTGGTCTTTCTGGCTGTCCATGGTATTCTTTGCATTTTCCTCAGAAACCACATTTCTACAGCCATCAGATGTTTTTCAGCCTGGCTGCTCATTGTCCAAGCTTCACATCCATATAAAAGTACAGGTTCTATGTAGCATCTCAACACTCTTTTTCTCGTTTCAATTGACATCTTTTTATTGGTCAGTATGTTTTTCATCTTGCTAAAGGCTACTTTTGCCATGGCGATTCTTGTTCTAATCTCTTCAAGGCATCTCCCATCAGATGTTATTACTGTTCCGAGGTAATTGTACCTATTCACTTGTTGAAGAATATTCCCATTTACTTGTATATTACACTGTGGTATTTCGTTCTTCTTAGTGACGACCATAATCTGTGTCTTTTTACAATTTAATTCTAACCCTTGTTGTTCACTGTGTGTAACAACCGCATCTACTAAATTTTGCAGGTCCTGTTCATTGTCTGCAATCAAGACTGTATCATCTGCATATCTAATGTTATTGATGCATCGTCCCCCAATGTTGATTCCTTCCATATTTTCAATATTTCTGAAAATATTTTCCACTGTACAGGGAAAACAGATCTGGAGACATTACACATCCCTGTCTCACACCTCTCTTAATAGGCTGATATTGGCTTACTTCATTATCAACTCTTATGGCAGCTTGTTGTTTCCAATATATGTTTTTTACAAGTCTAAGGTCTTTCCCATCAATTTGTAGATCTTCAAGCATCCTTATCATGTTGACATGTCTCACTTTATCAAAAGCCTTTGTGTAGTCAACGAAGCAAAGGTGTAGATCTTTGTTTACACCAGTCTACACCAGCATTTTACTGCCGTTGTTGATGTCTTGGCAAATTTTTTACGTTCAGCATTTTGCCATTGCTTTCTGAACGACCGGCTCCTATACCAACACGTTAAAACCAGCGCGACATGGTCTGCTGCCAAATCGGTCGCCACTGCATCCAACTTTAGCCATCTTAGAACTCACGGCTCCAAACTTTCAAGCCCACTAGATGAAACGAATAGTCGTCAACATTCTTAATGGACAAACACCACTAAAATATTATGACCGAAGTAGTATTGATAATGCACAAATATCATTTATCAACTACACGTAGAGAATATGTGCTCGTAGAGCAGTCGTATAGATTTGTGAAACAAAGAAGAAGAGAAGACTGTGGATGTTTTAACATGATTGATTCTCTTTATTATTTTTCTGACATATAATACAATAATACTATTAATAATACGTTGTTTCTTTGGTTTGGCAGTTTCTGAAAAAAAAGAGAACCTAGACAATGAAGGAGATGTGGAAATACAGAAGAATATATAGCATTTCATGGAAATAAAAACTATCAAATACAGAGGTTCTAGACAAACTGGGAATGAACAGAGAGTTGATGAAAGAAATTTAAAAAAAAACAACGGCAAATGAAGTATTTCGGCCACGTTAAAAGACACAATACTATCATAAGAACTTACAAACGGGCAGATAACATCAAGAGATGGGCCATCAGCATCAATCTGACAGAATGTACAGTCATGGAGAGAGGCAGGCAGTGTTGAGATCCATTGCAGCCAACCTTCATTGTGGAGACGGCACATACTTTTGTAATGATGTAAGACTTAGACAATGAGCTCACAAGCTAAAAAACATCTAATTGCGGTGGAAATGTTGTTTCTGAGAAAAATGCAAAAAATACCATTGACAGACAGAAAAACCAATGAGCAAGTCCTATAGATGAAAACCATAAACTGATAATTAGACGTAGACAGCAGTAGTATGTCAGGTCCTAATGGATGATGAAATCTGGTGCAATACGTCATAGATACGTCATTTTTTTGTACTATATGAGGAGTATAGCACCAGATTGAAAACGGACCACATTTTTGAATTTTTGGCGGATATTTTCTAGGGTTACTTCCGGTTGTCCTGTTGACTACTGCCTGTTGACTACTTCCTGTTGTCACTTCCGGTGTCTCCCGAGGCGGGCTGGCGGCAGCGGTGGCGTCACGCGAACCGGCGCGATCCGAACCGAGGTGAACCGAACGGCGCAGTGTGCGGCGTGCGGTGCGATGTGCGGTGTGATTGAGCCCCAGTCATGTAGATATGGAACCCTTCGATGAGGAGACCGAAGTCAATGTGACAGATTGGAAAAATGTTTTGGACCTTCACTCGAGTTACCTCGAGGATCCAGACTTGGATTGCATGAATAAACTTTTCATGGCTCAGCATGATAGTTAATTCGGCAGGTGTCCATACCCATGTATCAACTTTAAGCGAGTGGTGAAAATCTGGTTTAAAAAATATACTAGACAGGTATACATAATTATTAATTTTTTAATACTAATCACGTATTAAATGGCTAAATTTCTAGTATGTATAACGGAGAACATTAATCTATATCTATAAAACAGAGTGTATGTGGGTGTGTATGTAGCTATGTACTGGATGGGTTCGATAACGGTAAATCCGATTAAGATGAAATTTTCTACACGTCTTCCTTTCATTCCTGTGCAACCGACTGTAATAGTTTCTTAGTGTAAAATCCTCTACTTACTTAATAACATTTAATATTTCATTTTTCATTATATAATTTCTATATAGCAGGGAGACTTCACTCTAGAAAAGTTATTTCAAGGGGCATAACTTTTAATAACATTTCTATATACTTTATAGTCATATTGTTGGACTTACTTGCACTATTGTTAAACTCTTTCTCTATAGTTATTTACAGGCATATGAGTTATAATAAATAATGATATAATCTTTCAGGTATTTTCAAAGTTTTCATAAAAATAATGCATAATGCATAACATTGTAACCCATCTTTTTCTGCTAAAGAAGTTATCTACAGTCATGCAGGTGATTGAAAACAGTTTTCATTAAAAATAATGGATGGTGTGTGGAAGGACATTCTTTTAAGTTACTGTGCGCCAGGAGCTGGGCGAAACCACGCCGGGTCAGATAGATAGACAGACAGATAGACAGATGGTCGGGAACGGGAGCTTATATGACTACTTATATGAATTAATTTAGATGCTCCCCACCAGGGACTGGGTGAAGCCGGGCCCGGTCAGACAGACAGACAGACAGACAGACAAACAAGCAGACAGACATACTGATAGATAGATATATCCCCTCCAGGGCCTGGGCGAAGCCGGGCCGAGTCAGCTAGTGTGAATATAAAAATATTATCCTCATATTATATAAGTAATAACCTGCTAAGATAATCATAAAAATATGTAAATAAGATAAAACCCCACAAATAACTTCCCCTTAATAAACAAAATAAAAGTATCCCAAGGGAAGCGATTCGTGTCTCTTGACTCAACCAGAATTAATAATGTCCCTTCATTGCACCGTAGCAAATGGTACAAAAGGTAAAGGTCATCCTGGAGTCAGCTCATGACATGTGAAAATACTGCCTACTGATGAAAGTAGATAGTAAAACTCGATTTGCTGTCAAGGATTCTTAAAATATACCAAACGGACCTGTTTATTTAATTATTTTCTCTTTCTCTCTTTTCTGTCTTTATTTCTGTCTTTCATTCTTTAATTTGTTTATTTTCTGTCTGTCTTTATTTGTTTATGTCTTTCCATCTTTCATTACTTCACTATATTGCTCACACATTACTGCTCGCACGCCTCAGTAACTTTAGAACCGTTGTGCCCGACCTTGACATCATAGCTAGCTGCCCTGTCCGTGACCGGTCAACCTGTGAATCAGCGCTGAAAACGTGTCTGAATACGCTATGTCTTAATAGTTAAATTGCCATGTCAGGAGTTGTCTATGTAGCAATAGCCCGGTTTAAACTGGTTTATGGCTATAGTTATACTGTGTCACGTGACTTGCCGCTATAAAAAAGCAAAACGCAATGGCTAAGGTCTCATTCTATAACTGAACACAGAAGAGACCGAAGCGCAGAACGCACAACCCGATCGAGAGACAGAAAAGAAGTGGTGAGTATCATAATTATTCATTTGTCCCATCCAACATCTGCCATATGGCTCACTCGATAACCACAGACGTCATATGCCACGTGGCCAAGTCATCCAGGCAACTTCTTATATATGGCTTATATAACAGTGTTGGTGTGCTAAAGTAGACTGGTTTGCATCCCAGAGCTTCACCCTTCCAAATCAACAACGAAGGCCGGTGATAACAAAGGTTCAGGTTTATTCTGGCTTCGTACAAAAGGCATAGCCGCATGCAAGGTTCTTGGTTATAAAATTTCACGAAGGATAATTTGTCTTAACTCGATACTACACTCCAGATGAAGACTTAATGCTACCTTCGACCTCACCAGCTGGCGGTCAAGCTCTCACTAACTTTGTTGTCATCTCCCGACACCCAAAGCTACCCCTAGCTATGGTGCTTAATCGTGCATTATTCGCTAACCTATCCTTACCTTGCGTGCCATCCCTACAACCAACCTTATAACAGGGTACTCTGGTATACTTACAAACTGATTCAACCTACATATGCATTATAAAATAAATAAATAAATATTTTATATTTATATTCATATATTTAAAACCAACTAAATTATAAAAAACGTCTTCCTAAATCTTTAGAACCGCTGTGTTCTGTGCCCCGTACACATTCCGTTCTCAGTCAATGCCAGCTCTGATTGTAATTATAGATAAACACACATCTCTTAGCATTTCTTCCGGTAATTTAATACCGCGCAGAGCTGGTCAACCAGCGCAATCTCAGGTAAAGATCTATGTTGCTTCCCGCTGGTTTAGAAAGTGCCCCGCTGACAGCTAATCAGATTATAGCTCTGCGAGCACCGGCTAGTCATTATATCGCTGCAGTCAAGCAAATGCACTGAAGCGTAGGTTTGGGTATGGTAAAGTGGAATATGGTGTATTTATTTGCCATAAGAAAATAAAAATAAAAAGCACAAGATATGTTTTCTTCTGATTGAAATTAAGCAGAATCTAAATAAACTAATCGCGCAAAGCTATGCTGCTAAACTAGCCCTCCAAATAGACTATACACAGCCCATATATGCGAAGTCCATCATCAACAGGTGTCCTGCCGATCGCGGGCAATGCATTCTTTCTCTTTGGCGTTTCCGACCAGCTATGCTAGCATTTAGCTGAACTGTACCACGTGGCGAAGTCAAGTAGACGTACCAACATCATCGTGTGCTATCAACACCATCAGCATGTGCCATATCGGTAAGCGTGGGTGTTCATGACTCGTCTATCTAATACATGACGTCACAGTCAGGTATAACGCATAGCAGTTACAGGTCGGCAAAGCGTCAATACATTTACAGGACATCGCAGTCAACCCCAACATTCTCTATGTTTGTAAATTCTTGGTAAGATTGCCCAGTGCTGTCTGAACGACCAGGCACTCGTGTCAGGCGGCCTGCTGTCAAATCGGTTGCCGCTGTGTAGTACATTACAACAGTAATCATCATCATTTTGTGCTATCAACACTATCAGCATGTGCCATATCGGTAAGCATGGGCGGTCATAGCTCGTCTATCTAATACATGACGTCGCAGTCAGGTCTACAGCATAGCAGTTACAGGTGCATAAAGCGTCAATACATTTACACGACATCACAGTCAATCCCAGCATTCTTTTTGTGTTTGTAAATTCTTGGTAAGATTGCAAAGTGCTTTCTGAACGACCAGCATTCGTGTCAGGCGATCTGCTGTCAAGTCGGTTGCCGCTGTGCAGTACATTACCTCTGTAATCATCATCATTTTGTGATATCAACAGCACAAGCATGTGCCATATCGGTAAGCGTGGACGATCATGGTTCGTATAATAGATGTCTTTTGCCAGGAAAATATCAAGCCAACTAGAGAGGCAGGTGTTTTCCCACCTACCCTGGGTGGGTACCGTCCAAAAAGAGAAACCTGGACCAATGCAGCAGTCTTTGCCCATGATGTCTTTGAAGGTTTCCACTCAGGCACTGAAACCGTTGCTGCAGCGATTGATCTTGAGGACGCATACAACAGAGTACCACTGGATTTTTTAATGTTTCAGCTTCTTGAACTAAACGTAAGTCCATTCCTCCTTAGTTGGATCACTGCAGCCCCCTTCCAACGGAAAGTAGTTTTTAGATGTGGCAGTTGGACTTCGGAAGCAACAAAAATATATCCTGGCCTACCACAGGGATCACCATTATCTCCGGTACTGTTCAACGCCTACACAGTGAGAATCACCAGTGAGCAGATCACTGGACCTGGCAGGACATTGTCATATGCCGATGATGTTTTAGTGTATTGTCAGGGTAAGGATAGAGAGGAGGTTGCTGTGGAACTACAAACCGAACTCAATCGCATAAGTACTTGGTGTGATGAAGCTGGGGCAATGGTCAACCCAACAAAGGCAACAGTGACTTGGTTCTCGTTGAATAATCATATTGTCAACAATCCAACACCAACTGTAATGCTGTGTTCAGAGACGGTGGAAAGAACGCAGGCATGAATTACCTAGGGATACGGTTTGATCGAAGCCTTGCTTATAATGTGCACATAGACCAGGTGATAACAAAGACCAAGCGGGGTTTGGCAGCGATGCGGGTGATGGCGGCAGAAAACTGTGAGCAGCGCCATCTATGTCTTCTGTACGAGGGGCTGGTCATGTCTGTTTTGGAGTATGCAATGGCAATCCTGGCTCTCAGCCATAAGCAGATAGAAAGGATGGAAAGGATACAGAATGAAGCTATGCGCATTATTCTTGGATGTACAAGAGATACAGCATGCAGGGCGATGCACTACCTTCTTGATTTTCCAACCATTGAAGAGAGAATACAAGTTTGCAGGGCACGCGCCTACCTCAGAATTAACGCAAACACACAACATCCACTGCATAGTGAAATTAGGAAGGTGAAGGGCAGCAGGTTAAAAAGAGGACGGTCGTGGATGGGTCAAGCCGAAGACATTCTTCAACAGGTGTGTTCACTTGAGGACTTAGAACCTGGCGAGGAGTGGGTGCAAGTGCCAACAGACTTCTGCACATCCTTTTCAGTTTGCATCCAACTAGATAGAAAATGCAGACAAGAAAATCCGGCTGCTGTTGAGGATGAAGTACTAGCGTTGATTTTCGAGAATTCGCTAGACGGGACGCGGTCATCTACACAGATGGGTCGGTCGTCCGACATGTGAGAAGCTCATGGGCCTTTACAGCTCGGGCCGGAGGGAGAATTGTGAAGGAGGACTCTGGTGCTTTCACTGAAACCACAAGTAGCCTGACCATGGAAGTCATGGCAGTAAGTAAAGCAATAACATGGCTCGAGACACAGACATTCACTAGGGCTTGTTTCCTTAGCGACTCAATGAACATGATCAAGAGGATAGAGGAGGGGTCGATCCGAAGAGAATGGTTGCTGCCTCTGAAACGGTCTCGGCTGGCAAAGATTAGTTTCATCTTCGTGCCAGGACATGCGGGAGTAGAAGGAAATGAGCGGGCTGACAAGCTCGCAGGTGAGGCTACTGTGGAGGGCGGACGCGCCATGGACCAGGCTGACATTCTGAATGCTCTACGAGAAGTGAGACTTTTGCGAGAACCAAGTGATGACTGTGAATCTACAACAATGGCCAGACTGCGAGAGCAGCAAATTAAAAGAGGGGTGGCCAAACAAGAACACTACGCAGGAAGCCAAAGAAGATTGATAAACCAACACAGAACTAGCGTCGTTAGCCGCTACACGCTGCGGGATTTGCTGAGGAGGGGATCCGAGCACTTATGGACTGAATGGTTCGATGTGCAACGAGGATGACCTGTCGACTAACTAACTAACTAACTAACACTTCTTTAATAGTACTGCACGTCATGTCACATTATAGACACTCATATTATGCTATATCTTAAAATGTGAAGTAATTTTAAATAACCATATAAGCAAAAATAGTGGATGTAACCTGTTTGTTAAATATCTTTTCTCCACAGTTGTTTGACGTCCCACACATACACTTGTAAAAGAAGAGTGATGAATTTTACTCACTATAACCGTTGGAGCAACATATAACAAGTTATTATTTAATATATGAGAAATAGTGGCGGAAATTATACTATTGTGCAATCTGCTACCCGATATCAGACAATACTGACAACAATCGGAAGCGCGCTATTGCTAAATCTATCATCGCTTTTATTGTCTAATCACTATCATCAATTACAACCCCTTGCTCTACTATGGCCGCTATTCTGAAATCTGTCTTTATCTGCCCTATCTGTGGTAAGAACTTTACAGAAAATCGAAGTCTTAGACGCCACATTAAGACAGTACACACTACCACAATGCACACATGCCACATTTGTGGTAACTTATACAATAGGAAAGACACATTAAAAACACACATAAAAACACACCAACAGACATCACCCTCAACATCAGATACTACAACATCAACCAGTATACCATCAACATCAAACACTACATAACGTAAAAGAAAGAAAACAGCAGACACACAACCAGCCAAAAAACAGAAACTTGATCAAGTGGAAGCAGATGAAGCCGACATATTAGAGATAGATGACGAAGTAGATGAGGAACTAAAGACCGTAGACATCATTCGTGACGAGGAAGTCCTGCAAAAATATAGAGATGTCTGGCCCTACCTTAGGACACAACAGAACATCCACAAATATGTATCGGCCTACAATTTTTTTCATCAACCAGACTCAACACAACAAATTGACTGGACCGAGACTTTAAAACCAATATTTGCTAGTCAGACATGTAGGTTTAAGGTGAATTATTCTTATCACATGATTTTACGTCATGAGGAGACAAGAGAACTTAGGTTTTACCATTCATCATCTAACAATGCATGCCAACTCGACGTCCCCGACCGAGTTAACAACGAACAGGACTTTGACGACTTTATAGAAATAGTTCAGGACAGTGACATGTTTAATTATGCCCAACACAACAGACCTGAAACTAAGTACATGGTAGAGACAATTCCTGCCACTAGTTTCTATATATATATATATATGGTACAAATGAGCACCCAATAGGGTGCTGTTTAGAGGACTTACCTGACCACATACGACACAGTAGGGGTATCAATATTTTACAACATGACGCAAGCCACAAGCCATACACTGACATGTTATGCTTCTTTCGATGTCTGGCGGTATTCAACGGGCAGCCCGTGACAAATTTTAGGAAACCGACAAATCGATTAGCAAACCGGTAACAGAAATATCAAAAGTTAGAATCGTTAGACAGCTTCTCTGGGGATAGGCTTAATGACATGCCAGCAATAGAGAATTGCTTTAAGGTAAATGTACATATTTTTGAATTCAATGAGACCCAGGCCTTGGTCCCCAAACTTCGTAGTAGTGGGAAACATCCTAAGATTATGAGGGTATTACTGTATAAGGATCACTTCATGCACATCAATGATCTTGATAGAGTAGCCAAGTTATTCGGGTGTAGTGAGTGTGGGAAATTGTGGGATAATTTTCGGGATATTAATAGACATATTCAGACCTGTAATGGGGGGGGGATAAATGTTAACAGTTATAAAGGAGGTGTGTACTTCGTGACAGAGACTTATGGGAAGCCATCAGCTCATTGAGTATGCCAGTGAAAACAGATTATATCTACCCCTACAGAGCGGCCTACGATTATGAGGCGTATTTTGTGAAAAGCAATTTACCAGGGGAAACCAAGTCCACCAAATTTTAAGAAAAACATGTCCCCATTAGTTGGTCGATAGTCTCTAATGTCCCAGGGTTCGAGGACCCCGTCTGCCACATCAAAGCGGGTAATCTTCAGGACTTGGTGAGGAAGATGGTTGACTATCTGACTCAAATCGCAACTGCAGCGTATGTCAAATTACGGAAAGAGCATGATTGTGTGTATACGGCCTTAGAGGCTATAAATGAACACAAGCTAGTGGCTAGGTTAGACGAGTACCTTCGAGTGATGCCGGTCCTAGGGTTCAACTCAGGGAGGTATGACACTAATTAATGTCCGCAAGCATCAGGATTGCTCAATCAATAGTGAACAGGACTCTGGAAACAACATTAAGCCAACAGGACGATGGATCAAACCCAGACTATGACTTTATATTTAAAAAAGGAAACGAAAATGAAAATGCAGAATATACAAAAGTAATAATGAAAAATCTAAAATGTGGGCGAATGTTGCGGGAGAAAATATTTGGAGTACGTTAAGGAGAAATAAAAATACGAGCGAAATTTAGGGAGAAATTTGCGGGTGAAAAAAAGCAAATAGAGTTATATAAAGAAAATAAAATCGATGCGCGGATTTCGGTGGGTGCGCAGATGCGGATTTCGGTGGTTGCGCGCGCAGGTGTGGATTTCGGTGGGTGCGCGCATCAAATGATGCATCTACCAAATTAAGCACCGGTGTGCACTCCAGCCAAATTATGCACCTGCGTGTGCTCCTGTATAATTATGCATCCGTGCATGTTTTTCTGTCCTGCCTTTTCTTCACAGCTCTTGCAGTCCTGGTTACCTCACACGTGACTGCACTCTTGCGTAATGATGCACGCCACGAATTTTGGTCTCTGGCTGTATTCTCCCAGGTGTCATGTTGAATTCCAAAAGCATTCATTGAGATTTTCAGACACACATATGTGAGTCGTGGAGCATCTTTCCTGCGTCAGCAAATAAATAGAGGTCGTGGACCATCTTTCCTGTGGCAACTTACCATTGTGAGACGTGGACTATTTGTCCTGTGGCAACATACGAATGTGTTTCGTGAAACATTTTTCCTGTGGCATCATATGAATGTGAGTCGTGGACCATTTTTCCTGTGGCAACAGGATTAATTTACATAGCTACGCTGCATCTACCAAATTACGCATCTGTGTACGGACCTACTAAATTAAGCACCTGCATGCACACCTACAAAATTACGCACTAGAGCGTTCACCTACCAAACTATGAACCTGCTCTTACACCAAATATAATATGCACCGGCGCGTACACCTCCCAAATTATGCACCTACGTGCACACCAAACAAATTACACACTTGCGCAAGAACATACCAAGTTAGCCCCAACCATATTATGCACCTGCGCATGCACTATAAAATTATGGCCCTTCCAAATTATGCCCCTTCGATATTATGCCCCTTTTAAATTATGCAACTGCAATTATAACTACCAAATTACCCACCCATCAAATGATCCACCTACCAAATTAAGCACATGTGTGCACTCCATCCAAATTAGGCACCTGCGTGTGCTCCTGTATAATTATGCATCTTCAGATGCACATATGCCAAATCAAGCATATGTGCATACATTCCTACCCTCACACCAGCCAAAGTATGATCCTGCGAACGCACCTGGCAAGTTCTGCCAAATTATGCACCTATCAATTAGGTCCGAGCGCCCGCCGACATCCGCGCGCCCGCCGACATCCGCGCGCCCGCCGACATCCGCGCGCCCGCCGACATCCGCGCGCCCGCCGACATCCGCGCGCCCGCCGACATCCGCGCGCCCGCCGACATCCGCGCGCCCGCCGACATCCGCGCGCCCGCCGACATCCGCGCGCCCGCCGACATCCGCGCGCCCGCCGACATCCGCGCGCCCGCCGACATCCGCGCGCCCGCCGACATCCGCGCGCCCGCCGACATCCGCGCGCCCGCCGACATCCGCGCGCCCGCCGACATCCGCGCGCCCGCCGACATCCGCGCGCCCGCCGACATCCGCGCGCCCGCCGACATCCGCGCGCCCGCCGACATCCGCGCGCCCGCCGACATCCGCGCGCCCGCCGACATCCGCGCGCCCGCCGACATCCGCGCGCCCGCCGACATCCGCGCGCCCGCCGACATCCGCGCGCCCGCCGACATCCGCGCGCCCGCCGACATCCGCGCGCCCGCCGACATCCGCGCGCCCGCCGACATCCGCGCGCCCGCCGACATCCGCGCGCCCGCCGACATCCGCGCGCCCGCCGACATCCGCGCGCCCGCCGACATCCGCGCGCCCGCCGACATCCGCACATCGACTTTATTTTCTTTATATAACTTTTTTTGCTTTCTTTTAACCGCAAATCTCTCCTTGAATTTCGCTCGTATTTTTATTTCTCCTGAACGTACTCCAAATATTTTCTCCCGCAACATTCACCCACATTTTAGATTTTTCATTATTATTTTATTTTACATTATTATTTCATTATTACATTCTGCATTTTCACTTTCTTTTCCTTTTTTAAATATAAAGTCATAGTCAGGGTTTGATCCATCGTCCTGTTGGCTTAATGTTGTTTCCAGAGTCCAGTTCACTATTGATTGAGCAATCGTGATGGTCAAGAAAATCTGCTCAGTGAATAATTATAAACACATTTCTTCATATTTACGATAAAACTAATCGAACCTGCACAAAATATATTCACTTTTAGAAGACTTCCACAAGAGAATCAAATCAACAGTCTACAAAGTTTCTACGACAGAATTAAACAATTTTATTTTTATACTATTATTAAACTAACATGTAACCCCTTTGTTCTTTGCCTGGTGTCTGAGTAATCCTCACTAACGCCTGGCGGTAAATGTTGAAAACTTGAAGTTGTAACTAAAATACATTGTTGTCGGACAACTATTTTAATAGTTCTGAATTCCTCAAGTTCCCCTTCATATCTGATGGTAGGGTCTTGCTCACAATACCATATTAATAATGATATAATTAGATATTGAAAATGTGCTTGTGGCTTAGGGGTTATGAACGCATTGCACAATCCCGACATGCTGTTCGAATTCAGCCGCAGGTGATTTGGAAGTATTGTATAAGAAAGTAATGAGGGGAAAAACAACACTGAACGTAAAATTGCTTATAAAATTACACGCGGTCAATAAATGCTGGAATTGACAACGACGTTCTATAACGGACATACAAAACATTTATTCAGAATTTCCTGCCGATATTGCACCAGCAAATAAGTTAAAGATAATATTTGTTCAGAACATGCATCTTTACTGTGGCAACATATGGATGCGAGTCGTGGACCATCTTTCCTGTGGCAGCGTACGTACAAATGCGATTCGAGGACTATCTTTATTACAGCACCACACATGTGTGTTATTTGTCCATCAACACGACCACCGACATCCGACATTGCATCCAGTGGGGTTGAAAATGTGGAGCCGTGTGTTCTAAGATGGCTGATAAGGCCTATTTTGGCTCGAAATGTTCTTTGACAAAGTGGACAAGGAATGCTTGACGTTTCTGTAGTAGAATTTCCTGCAGCGGTTTTTCTGTCCTGCCTTTTCTTCACAGCTCTTGCAGTCCTGGTTACCTCACACGTGACTGCACCCTTGCGTAATGATGCACGCCACGAATTTCGGTCTCTGGCTGCATTCTCCCAGGTGTCATGTTGAATTCCAAAAGCATTCATTGAGATTTTCAGACACACATATGTGAGACGTGGAGCATCTTTCGTGCGTCAGCAAATGAATAGAGGTCGTGGACCATCTTTCCTGTGGCAACTTACCAATGTGAGTCGTGGACTATTTTTCCTGTGGCAACATACGAATGTGTTTCGTGGACCATCTTTCTGTGGCATCATATGAATGTTAGTCGTGGACCATTTTTCCCGTGTCTACCAAATTACGCATCTGTGTACGGACCTACTAAATTACGCACCTGCATGCACAACTACCAAATTACGCACTAGCGCGTTCACCTACCAAACTATGCACCTACGTGCACACCAATCAAATTACACACTTGCGCAAGAACATACTAAGTTACCCCCAACCATATTATGCACCTGCGCATGCACTACCAAATTATGGCCCTTCGATATTATGCCCCTTTTAAATTATGCAACTGCAATTATAACTACCAAATTACCCACCCATCAAATGATCCACCTACCAAATTAAGCACATGTGTGCACTCCATCCAAATTAGGCACCTGCGTGTGCTCCTGTATAATTATGCATCTTCAGATGCACATATGCCAAATCAAGCATATGTGCCCACATTCCTACCCTCACACCAGCCAAAGTATGATCCTGCGAACGCACCTGGCAAGTTCTGCCAAATTATGCACCTATCAATTAGGTCCGCGCGCCCACCGACATCCGCGCGCCCACCGACATCCGCGCGCCCACCGACATCCGCGCGCCCACCGACATCCGCGCGCCCACCGACATCCGCGCGCCCACCGACATCCGCGCGCCCACCGACATCCGCGCGCCCACCGACATCCGCGCGCCCACCGACATCCGCGCATCGACTTTATTTTCTTTATATAACTTTTTTTGCTTTCTTTTAACCGCAAATTTCTCCTTAAATTTCGCTCGTATTTTTATTTCTCCTGAACGTACTCCAAATATTTTCTCCCGCAACATTCACCCACATTTTAGATTTTTCATTATTATTTTATTTTACATTATTATTTCATTATTACATTCTGCATTTTCACTTTCTTTTCCTTTTATAAATATAAAGTCATAGTCAGGGTTTGATCCATCGTCCTGTTGGCTTAATGTTGTTTCCAGAGTCCAGTTCACTATTGATTGAGCAATCGTGATGGTCAAGAAAATCTGCTCAGTGAATAATTATAAACACATTTCTTCATATTGACGATATCCGCGCTCCCACCGACATCCGCGCGCCCACCGACATCCGCGCGCCCACCGACATCCGCGCGCCCACCGACATCCGCGCGCCCACCGACATCCGCGCGCCCACCGACATCCGCGCGCCCACCGACATCCGCGCGCCCACCGACATCCGCGCGCCCACCGACATCCGCGCGCCCACCGACATCCGCGCGCCCACCGACATCCGCGCGCCCACCGACATCCGCGCGCCCACCGACATCCGCGCGCCCACCGACATCCGCGCGCCCACCGACATCCGCGCGCCCACCGACATCCGCGCGCCCACCGACATCCGCGCGCCCACCGACATCCGCGCGCCCACCGACATCCGCGCGCCCACCGACATCCGCGCGCCCACCGACATCCGCGCGCCCACCGACATCCGCGCGCCCACCGACATCCGCGCGCCCACCGACATCCGCGCGCCCACCGACATCCGCGCGCCCACCGACATCCGCGCGCCCACCGACATCCGCGCGCCCACCGACATCCGCGCGCCCACCGACATCCGCGCGCCCACCGACATCCGCGCGCCCACCGACATCCGCGCGCCCACCGACATCCGCGCGCCCACCGACATCCGCGCGCCCACCGACATCCGCGCGCCCACCGACATCCGCGCGCCCACCGACATCCGCGCGCCCACCGACATCCGCGCGCCCACCGACATCCGCGCGCCCACCGACATCCGCGCGCCCACCGACATCCGCGCGCCCACCGACATCCGCGCGCCCACCGACATCCGCGCGCCCACCGACATCCGCGCGCCCACCGACATCCGCGCGCCCACCGACATCCGCGCGCCCACCGACATCCGCGCGCCCACCGACATCCGCGCGCCCACCGACATCCGCGCGCCCACCGACATCCGCGCGCCCACCGACATCCGCGCGCCCACCGACATCCGCGCGCCCACCGACATCCGCGCGCCCACCGACATCCGCGCGCCCACCGACATCCGCGCGCCCACCGACATCCGCGCGCCCACCGACATCCGCGCGCCCACCGACATCCGCGCGCCCACCGACATCCGCGCGCCCACCGACATCCGCGCGCCCACCGACATCCGCGCGCCCACCGACATCCGCGCGCCCACCGACATCCGCGCGCCCACCGACATCCGCGCGCCCACCGACATCCGCGCGCCCACCGACATCCGCGCGCCCACCGACATCCGCGCGCCCACCGACATCCGCGCGCCCACCGACATCCGCGCGCCCACCGACATCCGCGCGCCCACCGACATCCGCGCGCCCACCGACATCCGCGCGCCCACCGACATCCGCGCGCCCACCGACATCCGCGCGCCCACCGACATCCGCGCGCCCACCGACATCCGCGCGCCCACCGACATCCGCGCGCCCACCGACATCCGCGCGCCCACCGACATCCGCGCGCCCACCGACATCCGCGCGCCCACCGACATCCGCGCGCCCACCGACATCCGCGCGCCCACCGACATCCGCGCGCCCACCGACATCCGCGCGCCCACCGACATCCGCGCGCCCACCGACATCCGCGCGCCCACCGACATCCGCGCGCCCACCGACATCCGCGCGCCCACCGACATCCGCGCGCCCACCGACATCCGCGCGCCCACCGACATCCGCGCGCCCACCGACATCCGCGCGCCCACCGACATCCGCGCGCCCACCGACATCCGCGCGCCCACCGACATCCGCGCGCCCACCGACATCCGCGCGCCCACCGACATCCGCGCGCCCACCGACATCCGCGCGCCCACCGACATCCGCGCGCCCACCGACATCCGCGCGCCCACCGACATCCGCGCGCCCACCGACATCCGCGCGCCCACCGACATCCGCGCGCCCACCGACATCCGCGCGCCCACCGACATCCGCGCGCCCACCGACATCCGCGCGCCCACCGACATCCGCGCGCCCACCGACATCCGCGCGCCCACCGACATCCGCGCGCCCACCGACATCCGCGCGCCCACCGACATCCGCGCGCCCACCGACATCCGCGCGCCCACCGACATCCGCGCGCCCACCGACATCCGCGCGCCCACCGACATCCGCGCGCCCACCGACATCCGCGCGCCCACCGACATCCGCGCGCCCACCGACATCCGCGCGCCCACCGACATCCGCGCGCCCACCGACATCCGCGCGCCCACCGACATCCGCGCATCGACTTTATTTTCTTTATATAACTTTTTTTGCTTTCTTTTAACCGCAAATTTCTCCTTAAATTTCGCTCGTATTTTTATTTCTCCTGAACGTACTCCAAATATTTTCTCCCGCAACATTCACCCACATTTTAGATTTTTCATTATTATTTTATTTTACATTATTATTTCATTATTACATTCTGCATTTTCACTTTCTTTTCCTTTTATAAATATAAAGTCATAGTCAGGGTTTGATCCATCGTCCTGTTGGCTTAATGTTGTTTCCAGAGTCCAGTTCACTATTGATTGAGCAATCGTGATGGTCAAGAAAATCTGCTCAGTGAATAATTATAAACACATTTCTTCATATTTACGATAAAACTAATCGAACCTGCACAAAATATATTCACTTTTAGAAGACTTCCACAAGAGAATCAAATCAACAGTCTACAAAGTTTCTACGACAGAATTAAACAATTTTATTTTTATACTATTATTAAACTAACATGTAACCCCTTTGTTCTTTGCCTGGTGTCTGAGTAATCCTCACTATCGCCTGGCGGTAAATGTTGAAAACTTGAAGTTGTAACTAAAATACATTGTTGTCGGACAACTATTTTAATAGTTCTGAATTCCTCAAGTTCCCCTTCATATCTGATGGTAGGGTCTTGCTCACAATACCATATTAATAATGATATAATTAGATATTGAAAATGTGCTTGTGGCTTAGGGGTTATGAACGCATTGCACAATCCCGACATGCTGTTCGAATTCAGCCGCAGGTGATTTGGAAGTATTGTATAAGAAAGTAATGAGGGGAAAAACAACACTGAACGTAAAATTGCTTATAAAATTACACGCGGTCAATAAATGCTGGAATTGACAACGACGTTCTATAACGGACATACAAAACATTTATTCAGAATTTCCTGCCGATATTGCACCAGCAAATAAGTTAAAGATAATATTTGTTCAGAACATGCATCTTTACTGTGGCAACATATGGATGCGAGTCGTGGACCATCTTTCCTGTGGCAGCGTACGTACAAATGCGATTCGAGGACTATCTTTATTACAGCACCACACATGTGTGTTATTTGTCCATCAACACGACCACCGACATTCGACATTGCATCCAGTGGGGTTGATAATGTAGAGCCGTGTGTTCTAAGATGGCTGATAAGGCCTATTTTGGCTCGAAATGTTCTTTGACAAAGTGGACAAGGAATGCTTGACGTTTCTGTAGTAGAATTTCCTGCAGCGGTTTTTCTGTCCTGCCTTTTCTTCACAGCTCTTGCAGTCCTGGTTACCTCACACGTGACTGCACCCTTGCGTAATGATGCACGCCACGAATTTCGGTCTCTGGCTGCATTCTCCCAGGTGTCATGTTGAATTCCAAAAGCATTCATTGAGATTTTCAGACACACATATGTGAGACGTGGAGCATCTTTCGTGCGTCAGCAAATGAATAGAGGTCGTGGACCATCTTTCCTGTGGCAACTTACCAATGTGAGTCGTGGACTATTTTTCCTGTGGCAACATACGAATGTGTTTCGTGGACCATCTTTCTGTGGCATCATATGAATGTTAGTCGTGGACCATTTTTCCCGTGTCTACCAAATTACGCATCTGTGTACGGACCTACTAAATTACGCACCTGCATGCACAACTACCAAATTACGCACTAGCGCGTTCACCTACCAAACTATGCACCTACGTGCACACCAATCAAATTACACACTTGCGCAAGAACATACTAAGTTACCCCCAACCATATTATGCACCTGCGCATGCACTACCAAATTATGGCCCTTCGATATTATGCCCCTTTTAAATTATGCAACTGCAATTATAACTACCAAATTACCCACCCATCAAATGATCCACCTACCAAATTAAGCACATGTGTGCACTCCATCCAAATTAGGCACCTGCGTGTGCTCCTGTATAATTATGCATCTTCAGATGCACATATGCCAAATCAAGCATATGTGCCCACATTCCTACCCTCACACCAGCCAAAGTATGATCCTGCGAACGCACCTGGCAAGTTCTGCCAAATTATGCACCTATCAATTAGGTCCGCGCGCCCACCGACATCCGCGCGCCCACCGACATCCGCGCGCCCACCGACATCCGCGCGCCCACCGACATCCGCGCGCCCACCGACATCCGCGCGCCCACCGACATCCGCGCGCCCACCGACATCCGCGCGCCCACCGACATCCGCGCGCCCACCGACATCCGCGCGCCCACCGACATCCGCGCGCCCACCGACATCCGCGCGCCCACCGACATCCGCGCGCCCACCGACATCCGCGCGCCCACCGACATCCGCGCGCCCACCGACATCCGCGCGCCCACCGACATCCGCGCGCCCACCGACATCCGCGCGCCCACCGACATCCGCGCGCCCACCGACATCCGCGCGCCCACCGACATCCGCGCGCCCACCGACATCCGCGCGCCCACCGACATCCGCGCGCCCACCGACATCCGCGCGCCCACCGACATCCGCGCGCCCACCGACATCCGCGCGCCCACCGACATCCGCGCGCCCACCGACATCCGCGCGCCCACCGACATCCGCGCGCCCACCGACATCCGCGCGCCCACCGACATCCGCGCGCCCACCGACATCCGCGCGCCCACCGACATCCGCGCGCCCACCGACATCCGCGCGCCCACCGACATCCGCGCGCCCACCGACATCCGCGCGCCCACCGACATCCGCGCGCCCACCGACATCCGCGCGCCCACCGACATCCGCGCGCCCACCGACATCCGCGCGCCCACCGACATCCGCGCGCCCACCGACATCCGCGCGCCCACCGACATCCGCGCGCCCACCGACATCCGCGCATCGACTTTATTTTCTTTATATAACTTTTTTTGCTTTCTTTTAACCGCAAATTTCTCCTTAAATTTCGCTCGTATTTTTATTTCTCCTGAACGTACTCCAAATATTTTCTCCCGCAACATTCACCCACATTTTAGATTTTTCATTATTATTTTATTTTACATTATTATTTCATTATTACATTCTGCATTTTCACTTTCTTTTCCTTTTATAAATATAAAGTCATAGTCAGGGTTTGATCCATCGTCCTGTTGGCTTAATGTTGTTTCCAGAGTCCAGTTCACTATTGATTGAGCAATCGTGATGGTCAAGAAAATCTGCTCAGTGAATAATTATAAACACATTTCTTCATATTTACGATAAAACTAATCGAACCTGCACAAAATATATTCACTTTTAGAAGACTTCCACAAGAGAATCAAATCAACAGTCTACAAAGTTTCTACGACAGAATTAAACAATTTAATTTTTATACTATTATTAAACTAACATGTAACCCCTTTGTTCTTTGCCTGGTGTCTGAGTAATCCTCACTAACGCCTGGCGGTAAATGTTGAAAACTTGAAGTTGTAACTAAAATACATTGTTGTCGGACAACTATTTTAATAGTTCTGAATTCCTCAAGTTCCCCTTCATATCTGATGGTAGGGTCTTGCTCACAATACCATATTAATAATGATATAATTAGATATTGAAAATGTGCTTGTGGCTTAGGAGTTATGAACGCATTGCACAATCCCGACATGCTGTTCGAATTCAGCCGCAGGTGATTTGGAAGTATTGTATAAGAAAGTAATGAGGGGAAAAACAACACTGAACGTAAAATTGCTTATAAAATTACACGCGGTCAATAAATGCTGGGATTGACAAAGACGTTCTATAACGGACATACAAAACATTTATTCAGAATTTCCTGCCGATATTGCACCAGCAAATAAGTTAAAGATAATATTTGTTCAGAACATGCATCTTTACTGTGGCAACATATGGATGCGAGTCGTGGACCATCTTTCCTGTGGCAGCGTACGTACAAATGCGATTCGAGGACTATCTTTATTACAGCACCACACATGTGTGTTGTTTGTCCATCAACACGCACACCGACATCCGACATTTCATCCAGTGGGGTTGAAAATGTGGAGCCGTGTGTTCTAAGATGGCTGGTAAGGCCTATTTTGGCTCGAAATGTTCTTTGACAAAGTGGACAAGGAATGCTTGACGTTTCTGTAGTAGAATTTCCTGCAGCGGTTTTTCTGTCCTGCCTTTTCTTCACAGCTCTTGCAGTCCTGGTTACCTCACACGTGACTGCACCCTTGCGTAATGATGCACGCCACGAATTTCGGTCTCTGGCTGCATTCTCCCAGGTGTCATTTTTAATTCCAAAAGCATTCATTGAGATTTTCAGACACACATATGTGAGACGTGGAGCATCTTTCGTGAGTCAGCAAATGAATAGAGGTCGTGGACCATCTTTCCTGTGGCAACTTACCAATGTGAGTCGTGGACTATTTTTCCTGTGGCAACATACGAATGTGTTTCGTGGACCATCTTTCTGTGGCATCATATGAATGTTAGTCGTGGACCATTTTTCCCGTGTCTACCAAATTACGCATCTGTGTACGGACCTACTAAATTACGCACCTGCATGCACACCTACCAAATTACGCACTAGCGCGTTCACCTACCAAACTATGAACCTGCGCTTACACCAAATATAATATGCACCAGCGCGTACATCTACCAAATTATGCACCTACGTGCACACCAATCAAATTACACACTTGCGCAAGAACATACTAAGTTACCCCCAACCATATTATGCACCTGCGCATGCACTACCAAATTATGGCCCTTCCATATTATGCCCCTTTTAAATTATGCAACTGCAATTATAACTACCAAATTACCCACCCATCAAATGATGCACCTACCAAATTAAGCACATGTGTGCACTCCATCCAAATTACGCACCTGCGTGTGCTCCTGTATAATTATGCATCCGTGCATGCATCTTCAGATGCACATATGCCAAATCAAGCAAGTTCTGCCAAAATTATGCGCCTATCAATTAACCAAATGAAGGCACCCTAACGCGCGCCCACCGACATCCGCGCGCCCACCGACATCCGCGCGCCCACCGACATCCGCGCGCCCACCGACATCCGCGCGCCCACCGACATCCGCGCGCCCACCGACATCCGCGCGCCCACCGACATCCGCGCGCCCACCGACATCCGCGCGCCCACCGACATCCGCGCGCCCACCGACATCCGCGCGCCCACCGACATCCGCGCGCCCACCGACATCCGCGCGCCCACCGACATCCGCGCGCCCACCGACATCCGCGCGCCCACCGACATCCGCGCGCCCACCGACATCCGCGCGCCCACCGACATCCGCGCGCCCACCGACATCCGCGCGCCCACCGACATCCGCGCGCCCACCGACATCCGCGCGCCCACCGACATCCGCGCGCCCACCGACATCCGCGCGCCCACCGACATCCGCGCGCCCACCGACATCCGCGCGCCCACCGACATCCGCGCGCCCACCGACATCCGCGCGCCCACCGACATCCGCGCGCCCACCGACATCCGCGCGCCCACCGACATCCGCGCGCCCACCGACATCCGCGCGCCCACCGACATCCGCGCGCCCACCGACATCCGCGCGCCCACCGACATCCGCGCGCCCACCGACATCCGCGCGCCCACCGACATCCGCGCGCCCACCGACATCCGCGCGCCCACCGACATCCGCGCGCCCACCGACATCCGCGCGCCCACCGACATCCGCGCGCCCACCGACATCCGCGCGCCCACCGACATCCGCGCGCCCACCGACATCCGCGCGCCCACCGACATCCGCGCGCCCACCGACATCCGCGCGCCCACCGACATCCGCGCGCCCACCGACATCCGCGCGCCCACCGACATCCGCGCGCCCACCGACATCCGCGCGCCCACCGACATCCGCGCGCCCACCGACATCCGCGCGCCCACCGACATCCGCGCGCCCACCGACATCCGCGCGCCCACCGACATCCGCGCGCCCACCGACATCCGCGCGCCCACCGACATCCGCGCGCCCACCGACATCCGCGCGCCCACCGACATCCGCGCGCCCACCGACATCCGCGCGCCCACCGACATCCGCGCGCCCACCGACATCCGCGCGCCCACCGACATCCGCGCGCCCACCGACATCCGCGCGCCCACCGACATCCGCGCGCCCACCGACATCCGCGCGCCCACCGACATCCGCGCGCCCACCGACATCCGCGCGCCCACCGACATCCGCGCGCCCACCGACATCCGCGCGCCCACCGACATCCGCGCGCCCACCGACATCCGCGCGCCCACCGACATCCGCGCGCCCACCGACATCCGCGCGCCCACCGACATCCGCGCGCCCACCGACATCCGCGCGCCCACCGACATCCGCGCGCCCACCGACATCCGCGCGCCCACCGACATCCGCGCATCGACTTTATTTTCTTTATATAACTTTTTTTGCTTTCTTTTAACCGCAAATTTCTTCTTAAATTTCGCTCGTATTTTTATTTCTCCTGAACGTACTCCAAATATTTTCTCCCGCAACATTCACCCACATTTTAGATTTTTCATTATTATTTTATTTTACATTATTATTTCATTATTACATTCTGCATTTTCACTTTCTTTTCCTTTTATAAATATAAAGTCATAGTCAGGGTTTGATCCATCGTCCTGTTGGCTTAATGTTGTTTCCAGAGTCCAGTTCACTATTGATTGAGCAATCGTGATGGTCAAGAAAATCTGCTCAGTGAATAATTATAAACACATGAATAATTATAAACACATTTCTTCATATTTACGATAAAACTAATCGAACCTGCACAAAATATATTCACTTTTAGAAGACTTCCACAAGAGAATCAAATCAACAGTCTACAAAGTTTCTACGACAGAATTAAACAATTTTATTTTTATACTATTATTAAACTAACATGTAACCCCTTTGTTCTTTGCCTGGTGTCTGAGTAATCCTCACTAACGCCTGGCGGTAAATGTTGAAAACTTGAAGTTGTAACTAAAATACATTGTTGTCGGACAACTATTTTAATAGTTCTGAATTCCTCAAGTTCCCCTTCATATCTGATGGTAGGGTCTTGCTCACAATACCATATTAATAATGATATAATTAGATATTGAAAATGTGCTTGTGGCTTAGGGGTTATGAACGCATTGCACAATCCCGACATGCTGTTCGAATTCAGCCGCAGGTGATTTGGAAGTATTGTATAAGAAAGTAATGAGGGGAAAAACAACACTGAACGTAAAATTGCTTATAAAATTACACGCGGTCAATAAATGCTGGGATTGACAACGACGTTCTATAACGGACATACAAAACATTTATTCAGAATTTCCTGCCGATATTGCACCAGCAAATAAGTTAAAGATAATATTTGTTCAGAACATGCATCTTTACTGTGGCAACATATGGATGCGAGTCGTGGACCATCTTTCCTGTGGCAGCGTACGTACAAATGCGATTCGAGGACTATCTTTATTACAGCACCACACATGTGTGTTATTTGTCCATCAACACGCCCACCGACATCCGACATTGCATCCAGTGGGGTTGAAAATGTGGAGCCGTGTGTTCTAAGATGGCTGATAAGGCCTATTTTGGCTCGAAATGTTCTTTGACAAAGTGGACAAGGAATGCTTGACGTTTCTGTAGTAGAATTTCCTGCAGCGGTTTTTCTGTCCTGCCTTTTCTTCACAGCTCTTGCAGTCCTGGTTACCTCACACGTGACTGCACCCTTGCGTAATGATGCACGCCACGAATTTCGGTCTCTGGCTGCATTCTCCCAGGTGTCATGTTGAATTCCAAAAGCATTCATTGAGATTTTCAGACACACATATGTGAGACGTGGAGCATCTTTCGTGCGTCAGCAAATGAATAGAGGTCGTGGACCATCTTTCCTGTGGCAACTTACCAATGTGAGTCGTGGACTATTTTTCCTGTGGCAACATACGAATGTGTTTCGTGGACCATCTTTCTGTGGCATCATATGAATGTTAGTCGTGGACCATTTTTCCCGTGTCTACCAAATTACGCATCTGTGTACGGACCTACTAAATTACGCACCTGCATGCACAACTACCAAATTACGCACTAGCGCGTTCACCTACCAAACTATGCACCTACGTGCACACCAATCAAATTACACACTTGCGCAAGAACATACTAAGTTACCCCCAACCATATTATGCACCTGCGCATGCACTACCAAATTATGGCCCTTCCATATTATGCCCCTTTTAAATTATGCAACTGCAATTATAACTACCAAATTACCCACCCATCAAATGATGCACCTACCAAATTAAGCACCTGTGTGCACTCCATCCAAATTAGGCACCTGCGTGTGCTCCTGTATAATTATGCATCCGTGCATGCATCTTCAGATGCACATATGCCAAATCAAGCAAGTTCTGCCAAATTATGCGCCTATCAATTAACCAAATGAAGGCACCCTAACGCGCGCCCACCGACATCCGCGCGCCCACCGACATCCGCGCGCCCACCGACATCCGCGCGCCCACCGACATCCGCGCGCCCACCGACATCCGCGCGCCCACCGACATCCGCGCGCCCACCGACATCCGCGCGCCCACCGACATCCGCGCGCCCACCGACATCCGCGCGCCCAACGACATCCGCGCGCCCACCGACATCCGCGCGCCCACCGACATCCGCGCGCCCACCGACATCCGCGCGCCCACCGACATCCGCGCGCCCACCGACATCCGCGCGCCCACCGACATCCGCGCGCCCACCGACATCCGCGCGCCCACCGACATCCGCGCGCCCACCGACATCCGCTCGCCCACCGACATCCGCGCGCCCACCGACATCCGCGCGCCCACCGACATCCGCGCGCCCACCGACATCCGCGCGCCCACCGACATCCGCGCATCGACTTTATTTTCATTATATAACTTTTTTTGCTTTCTTTTAACCGCAAATTTCTCCTTAAATTTCGCTCGTATTTTTATTTCTCCTGAACGTACTCCAAATATTTTCTCCCGCAACATTCACCCACATTTTAGATTTTTCATTATTATTTTATTTTACATTATTATTTCATTATTACATTCTGCATTTTCACTTTCTTTTCCTTTTATAAATATAAAGTCATAGTCAGGGTTTGATCCATCGTCCTGTTGGCTTAATGTTGTTTCCAGAGTCCAGTTCACTATTGATTGAGCAATCGTGATGGTCAAGAAAATCTGCTCAGTGAATAATTATAAACACATTTCTTCATATTTACGATATCCGCGCGCCCACCGACATCCGCGCGCCCACCGACATCCGCGCGCCCACCGACATCCGCGCGCCCACCGACATCCGCGCGCCCACCGACATCCGCGCGCCCACCGACATCCGCGCGCCCACCGACATCCGCGCGCCCACCGACATCCGCGCGCCCACCGACATCCGCGCGCCCACCGACATCCGCGCGCCCACCGACATCCGCGCGCCCACCGACATCCGCGCGCCCACCGACATCCGCGCGCCCACCGACATCCGCGCGCCCACCGACATCCGCGCGCCCACCGACATCCGCGCGCCCACCGACATCCGCGCGCCCACCGACATCCGCGCGCCCACCGACATCCGCGCGCCCACCGACATCCGCGCGCCCACCGACATCCGCGCGCCCACCGACATCCGCGCGCCCACCGACATCCGCGCGCCCACCGACATCCGCGCGCCCACCGACATCCGCGCGCCCACCGACATCCGCGCGCCCACCGACATCCGCGCGCCCACCGACATCCGCGCGCCCACCGACATCCGCGCGCCCACCGACATCCGCGCGCCCACCGACATCCGCGCGCCCACCGACATCCGCGCGCCCACCGACATCCGCGCGCCCACCGACATCCGCGCGCCCACCGACATCCGCGCGCCCACCGACATCCGCGCGCCCACCGACATCCGCGCGCCCACCGACATCCGCGCGCCCACCGACATCCGCGCGCCCACCGACATCCGCGCGCCCACCGACATCCGCGCGCCCACCGACATCCGCGCGCCCACCGACATCCGCGCGCCCACCGACATCCGCGCGCCCACCGACATCCGCGCGCCCACCGACATCCGCGCGCCCACCGACATCCGCGCGCCCACCGACATCCGCGCGCCCACCGACATCCGCGCGCCCACCGACATCCGCGCGCCCACCGACATCCGCGCGCCCACCGACATCCGCGCGCCCACCGACATCCGCGCGCCCACCGACATCCGCGCGCCCACCGACATCCGCGCGCCCACCGACATCCGCGCGCCCACCGACATCCGCGCGCCCACCGACATCCGCGCGCCCACCGACATCCGCGCGCCCACCGACATCCGCGCGCCCACCGACATCCGCGCGCCCACCGACATCCGCGCGCCCACCGACATCCGCGCGCCCACCGACATCCGCGCGCCCACCGACATCCGCGCGCCCACCGACATCCGCGCGCCCACCGACATCCGCGCGCCCACCGACATCCGCGCGCCCACCGACATCCGCGCGCCCACCGACATCCGCGCGCCCACCGACATCCGCGCGCCCACCGACATCCGCGCGCCCACCGACATCCGCGCGCCCACCGACATCCGCGCGCCCACCGACATCCGCGCGCCCACCGACATCCGCGCGCCCACCGACATCCGCGCGCCCACCGACATCCGCGCGCCCACCGACATCCGCGCGCCCACCGACATCCGCGCGCCCACCGACATCCGCGCGCCCACCGACATCCGCGCGCCCACCGACATCCGCGCGCCCACCGACATCCGCGCGCCCACCGACATCCGCGCGCCCACCGACATCCGCGCGCCCACCGACATCCGCGCGCCCACCGACATCCGCGCGCCCACCGACATCCGCGCGCCCACCGACATCCGCGCGCCCACCGACATCCGCGCGCCCACCGACATCCGCGCGCCCACCGACATCCGCGCGCCCACCGACATCCGCGCGCCCACCGACATCCGCGCGCCCACCGACATCCGCGCGCCCACCGACATCCGCGCGCCCACCGACATCCGCGCGCCCACCGACATCCGCGCGCCCACCGACATCCGCGCGCCCACCGACATCCGCGCGCCCACCGACATCCGCGCGCCCACCGACATCCGCGCGCCCACCGACATCCGCGCGCCCACCGACATCCGCGCGCCCACCGACATCCGCGCGCCCACCGACATCCGCGCGCCCACCGACATCCGCGCGCCCACCGACATCCGCGCGCCCACCGACATCCGCGCGCCCACCGACATCCGCGCATCGACTTTATTTTCTTTATATAACTTTTTTTGCTTTCTTTTAACCGCAAATTTCTCCTTAAATTTCGCTCGTATTTTTATTTCTCCTGAACGTACTCCAAATATTTTCTCCCGCAACATTCACCCACATTTTAGATTTTTCATTATTATTTTATTTTACATTATTATTTCATTATTACATTCTGCATTTTCACTTTCTTTTCCTTTTATAAATATAAAGTCATAGTCAGGGTTTGATCCATCGTCCTGTTGGCTTAATGTTGTTTCCAGAGTCCAGTTCACTATTGATTGAGCAATCGTGATGGTCAAGAAAATCTGCTCAGTGAATAATTATAAACACATTTCTTCATATTTACGATAAAACTAATCGAACCTGCACAAAATATATTCACTTTTAGAAGACTTCCACAAGAGAATCAAATCAACAGTCTACAAAGTTTCTACGACAGAATTAAACAATTTTATTTTTATACTATTATTAAACTAACATGTAACCCCTTTGTTCTTTGCCTGGTGTCTGAGTAATCCTCACTATCGCCTGGCGGTAAATGTTGAAAACTTGAAGTTGTAACTAAAATACATTGTTGTCGGACAACTATTTTAATAGTTCTGAATTCCTCAAGTTCCCCTTCATATCTGATGGTAGGGTCTTGCTCACAATACCATATTAATAATGATATAATTAGATATTGAAAATGTGCTTGTGGCTTAGGGGTTATGAACGCATTGCACAATCCCGACATGCTGTTCGAATTCAGCCGCAGGTGATTTGGAAGTATTGTATAAGAAAGTAATGAGGGGAAAAACAACACTGAACGTAAAATTGCTTATAAAATTACACGCGGTCAATAAATGCTGGAATTGACAACGACGTTCTATAACGGACATACAAAACATTTATTCAGAATTTCCTGCCGATATTGCACCAGCAAATAAGTTAAAGATAATATTTGTTCAGAACATGCATCTTTACTGTGGCAACATATGGATGCGAGTCGTGGACCATCTTTCCTGTGGCAGCGTACGTACAAATGCGATTCGAGGACTATCTTTATTACAGCACCACACATGTGTGTTATTTGTCCATCAACACGACCACCGACATTCGACATTGCATCCAGTGGGGTTGATAATGTAGAGCCGTGTGTTCTAAGATGGCTGATAAGGCCTATTTTGGCTCGAAATGTTCTTTGACAAAGTGGACAAGGAATGCTTGACGTTTCTGTAGTAGAATTTCCTGCAGCGGTTTTTCTGTCCTGCCTTTTCTTCACAGCTCTTGCAGTCCTGGTTACCTCACACGTGACTGCACCCTTGCGTAATGATGCACGCCACGAATTTCGGTCTCTGGCTGCATTCTCCCAGGTGTCATGTTGAATTCCAAAAGCATTCATTGAGATTTTCAGACACACATATGTGAGACGTGGAGCATCTTTCGTGCGTCAGCAAATGAATAGAGGTCGTGGACCATCTTTCCTGTGGCAACTTACCAATGTGAGTCGTGGACTATTTTTCCTGTGGCAACATACGAATGTGTTTCGTGGACCATCTTTCTGTGGCATCATATGAATGTTAGTCGTGGACCATTTTTCCCGTGTCTACCAAATTACGCATCTGTGTACGGACCTACTAAATTACGCACCTGCATGCACAACTACCAAATTACGCACTAGCGCGTTCACCTACCAAACTATGCACCTACGTGCACACCAATCAAATTACACACTTGCGCAAGAACATACTAAGTTACCCCCAACCATATTATGCACCTGCGCATGCACTACCAAATTATGGCCCTTCGATATTATGCCCCTTTTAAATTATGCAACTGCAATTATAACTACCAAATTACCCACCCATCAAATGATCCACCTACCAAATTAAGCACATGTGTGCACTCCATCCAAATTAGGCACCTGCGTGTGCTCCTGTATAATTATGCATCTTCAGATGCACATATGCCAAATCAAGCATATGTGCCCACATTCCTACCCTCACACCAGCCAAAGTATGATCCTGCGAACGCACCTGGCAAGTTCTGCCAAATTATGCACCTATCAATTAGGTCCGCGCGCCCACCGACATCCGCGCGCCCACCGACATCCGCGCGCCCACCGACATCCGCGCGCCCACCGACATCCGCGCGCCCACCGACATCCGCGCGCCCACCGACATCCGCGCGCCCACCGACATCCGCGCGCCCACCGACATCCGCGCGCCCACCGACATCCGCGCGCCCACCGACATCCGCGCGCCCACCGACATCCGCGCGCCCACCGACATCCGCGCGCCCACCGACATCCGCGCGCCCACCGACATCCGCGCGCCCACCGACATCCGCGCGCCCACCGACATCCGCGCGCCCACCGACATCCGCGCGCCCACCGACATCCGCGCGCCCACCGACATCCGCGCGCCCACCGACATCCGCGCGCCCACCGACATCCGCGCGCCCACCGACATCCGCGCGCCCACCGACATCCGCGCGCCCACCGACATCCGCGCGCCCACCGACATCCGCGCGCCCACCGACATCCGCGCGCCCACCGACATCCGCGCGCCCACCGACATCCGCGCGCCCACCGACATCCGCGCGCCCACCGACATCCGCGCGCCCACCGACATCCGCGCGCCCACCGACATCCGCGCGCCCACCGACATCCGCGCGCCCACCGACATCCGCGCGCCCACCGACATCCGCGCGCCCACCGACATCCGCGCGCCCACCGACATCCGCGCGCCCACCGACATCCGCGCATCGACTTTATTTTCTTTATATAACTTTTTTTGCTTTCTTTTAACCGCAAATTTCTCCTTAAATTTCGCTCGTATTTTTATTTCTCCTGAACGTACTCCAAATATTTTCTCCCGCAACATTCACCCACATTTTAGATTTTTCATTATTATTTTATTTTACATTATTATTTCATTATTACATTCTGCATTTTCACTTTCTTTTCCTTTTATAAATATAAAGTCATAGTCAGGGTTTGATCCATCGTCCTGTTGGCTTAATGTTGTTTCCAGAGTCCAGTTCACTATTGATTGAGCAATCGTGATGGTCAAGAAAATCTGCTCAGTGAATAATTATAAACACATTTCTTCATATTTACGATAAAACTAATCGAACCTGCACAAAATATATTCACTTTTAGAAGACTTCCACAAGAGAATCAAATCAACAGTCTACAAAGTTTCTACGACAGAATTAAACAATTTAATTTTTATACTATTATTAAACTAACATGTAACCCCTTTGTTCTTTGCCTGGTGTCTGAGTAATCCTCACTAACGCCTGGCGGTAAATGTTGAAAACTTGAAGTTGTAACTAAAATACATTGTTGTCGGACAACTATTTTAATAGTTCTGAATTCCTCAAGTTCCCCTTCATATCTGATGGTAGGGTCTTGCTCACAATACCATATTAATAATGATATAATTAGATATTGAAAATGTGCTTGTGGCTTAGGAGTTATGAACGCATTGCACAATCCCGACATGCTGTTCGAATTCAGCCGCAGGTGATTTGGAAGTATTGTATAAGAAAGTAATGAGGGGAAAAACAACACTGAACGTAAAATTGCTTATAAAATTACACGCGGTCAATAAATGCTGGGATTGACAAAGACGTTCTATAACGGACATACAAAACATTTATTCAGAATTTCCTGCCGATATTGCACCAGCAAATAAGTTAAAGATAATATTTGTTCAGAACATGCATCTTTACTGTGGCAACATATGGATGCGAGTCGTGGACCATCTTTCCTGTGGCAGCGTACGTACAAATGCGATTCGAGGACTATCTTTATTACAGCACCACACATGTGTGTTGTTTGTCCATCAACACGCACACCGACATCCGACATTTCATCCAGTGGGGTTGAAAATGTGGAGCCGTGTGTTCTAAGATGGCTGGTAAGGCCTATTTTGGCTCGAAATGTTCTTTGACAAAGTGGACAAGGAATGCTTGACGTTTCTGTAGTAGAATTTCCTGCAGCGGTTTTTCTGTCCTGCCTTTTCTTCACAGCTCTTGCAGTCCTGGTTACCTCACACGTGACTGCACCCTTGCGTAATGATGCACGCCACGAATTTCGGTCTCTGGCTGCATTCTCCCAGGTGTCATTTTTAATTCCAAAAGCATTCATTGAGATTTTCAGACACACATATGTGAGACGTGGAGCATCTTTCGTGAGTCAGCAAATGAATAGAGGTCGTGGACCATCTTTCCTGTGGCAACTTACCAATGTGAGTCGTGGACTATTTTTCCTGTGGCAACATACGAATGTGTTTCGTGGACCATCTTTCTGTGGCATCATATGAATGTTAGTCGTGGACCATTTTTCCCGTGTCTACCAAATTACGCATCTGTGTACGGACCTACTAAATTACGCACCTGCATGCACACCTACCAAATTACGCACTAGCGCGTTCACCTACCAAACTATGAACCTGCGCTTACACCAAATATAATATGCACCAGCGCGTACATCTACCAAATTATGCACCTACGTGCACACCAATCAAATTACACACTTGCGCAAGAACATACTAAGTTACCCCCAACCATATTATGCACCTGCGCATGCACTACCAAATTATGGCCCTTCCATATTATGCCCCTTTTAAATTATGCAACTGCAATTATAACTACCAAATTACCCACCCATCAAATGATGCACCTACCAAATTAAGCACATGTGTGCACTCCATCCAAATTACGCACCTGCGTGTGCTCCTGTATAATTATGCATCCGTGCATGCATCTTCAGATGCACATATGCCAAATCAAGCAAGTTCTGCCAAAATTATGCGCCTATCAATTAACCAAATGAAGGCACCCTAACGCGCGCCCACCGACATCCGCGCGCCCACCGACATCCGCGCGCCCACCGACATCCGCGCGCCCACCGACATCCGCGCGCCCACCGACATCCGCGCGCCCACCGACATCCGCGCGCCCACCGACATCCGCGCGCCCACCGACATCCGCGCGCCCACCGACATCCGCGCGCCCACCGACATCCGCGCGCCCACCGACATCCGCGCGCCCACCGACATCCGCGCGCCCACCGACATCCGCGCGCCCACCGACATCCGCGCGCCCACCGACATCCGCGCGCCCACCGACATCCGCGCGCCCACCGACATCCGCGCGCCCACCGACATCCGCGCGCCCACCGACATCCGCGCGCCCACCGACATCCGCGCGCCCACCGACATCCGCGCGCCCACCGACATCCGCGCGCCCACCGACATCCGCGCGCCCACCGACATCCGCGCGCCCACCGACATCCGCGCGCCCACCGACATCCGCGCGCCCACCGACATCCGCGCGCCCACCGACACCCGCGCGCCCACCGACACCCGCGCGCCCACCGACACCCGCGCGCCCACCGACACCCGCGCGCCCACCGACATCCGCGCGCCCACCGACATCCGCGCGCCCACCGACATCCGCGCGCCCACCGACATCCGCGCGCCCACCGACATCCGCGCGCCCACCGACATCCGCGCGCCCACCGACATCCGCGCGCCCACCGACATCCGCGCGCCCACCGACATCCGCGCGCCCACCGACATCCGCGCGCCCACCGACATCCGCGCGCCCACCGACATCCGCGCGCCCACCGACATCCGCGCGCCCACCGACATCCGCGCGCCCACCGACATCCGCGCGCCCACCGACATCCGCGCGCCCACCGACATCCGCGCGCCCACCGACATCCGCGCGCCCACCGACATCCGCGCGCCCACCGACATCCGCGCGCCCACCGACATCCGCGCGCCCACCGACATCCGCGCGCCCACCGACATCCGCGCGCCCACCGACATCCGCGCGCCCACCGACATCCGCGCGCCCACCGACATCCGCGCGCCCACCGACATCCGCGCGCCCACCGACATCCGCGCGCCCACCGACATCCGCGCGCCCACCGACATCCGCGCGCCCACCGACATCCGCGCGCCCACCGACATCCGCGCGCCCACCGACATCCGCGCGCCCACCGACATCCGCGCGCCCACCGACATCCGCGCGCCCACCGACATCCGCGCGCCCACCGACATCCGCGCGCCCACCGACATCCGCGCGCCCACCGACATCCGCGCGCCCACCGACATCCGCGCGCCCACCGACATCCGCGCATCGACTTTATTTTCTTTATATAACTTTTTTTGCTTTCTTTTAACCGCAAATTTCTTCTTAAATTTCGCTCGTATTTTTATTTCTCCTGAACGTACTCCAAATATTTTCTCCCGCAACATTCACCCACATTTTAGATTTTTCATTATTATTTTATTTTACATTATTATTTCATTATTACATTCTGCATTTTCACTTTCTTTTCCTTTTATAAATATAAAGTCATAGTCAGGGTTTGATCCATCGTCCTGTTGGCTTAATGTTGTTTCCAGAGTCCAGTTCACTATTGATTGAGCAATCGTGATGGTCAAGAAAATCTGCTCAGTGAATAATTATAAACACATTTCTTCATATTTACGATAAAACTAATCGAACCTGCACAAAATATATTCACTTTTAGAAGACTTCCACAAGAGAATCAAATCAACAGTCTACAAAGTTTCTACGACAGAATTAAACAATTTTATTTTTATACTATTATTAAACTAACATGTAACCCCTTTGTTCTTTGCCTGGTGTCTGAGTAATCCTCACTAACGCCTGGCGGTAAATGTTGAAAACTTGAAGTTGTAACTAAAATACATTGTTGTCGGACAACTATTTTAATAGTTCTGAATTCCTCAAGTTCCCCTTCATATCTGATGGTAGGGTCTTGCTCACAATACCATATTAATAATGATATAATTAGATATTGAAAATGTGCTTGTGGCTTAGGGGTTATGAACGCATTGCACAATCCCGACATGCTGTTCGAATTCAGCCGCAGGTGATTTGGAAGTATTGTATAAGAAAGTAATGAGGGGAAAAACAACACTGAACGTAAAATTGCTTATAAAATTACACGCGGTCAATAAATGCTGGGATTGACAACGACGTTCTATAACGGACATACAAAACATTTATTCAGAATTTCCTGCCGATATTGCACCAGCAAATAAGTTAAAGATAATATTTGTTCAGAACATGCATCTTTACTGTGGCAACATATGGATGCGAGTCGTGGACCATCTTTCCTGTGGCAGCGTACGTACAAATGCGATTCGAGGACTATCTTTATTACAGCACCACACATGTGTGTTATTTGTCCATCAACACGCCCACCGACATCCGACATTGCATCCAGTGGGGTTGAAAATGTGGAGCCGTGTGTTCTAAGATGGCTGATAAGGCCTATTTTGGCTCGAAATGTTCTTTGACAAAGTGGACAAGGAATGCTTGACGTTTCTGTAGTAGAATTTCCTGCAGCGGTTTTTCTGTCCTGCCTTTTCTTCACAGCTCTTGCAGTCCTGGTTACCTCACACGTGACTGCACCCTTGCGTAATGATGCACGCCACGAATTTCGGTCTCTGGCTGCATTCTCCCAGGTGTCATGTTGAATTCCAAAAGCATTCATTGAGATTTTCAGACACACATATGTGAGACGTGGAGCATCTTTCGTGCGTCAGCAAATGAATAGAGGTCGTGGACCATCTTTCCTGTGGCAACTTACCAATGTGAGTCGTGGACTATTTTTCCTGTGGCAACATACGAATGTGTTTCGTGGACCATCTTTCTGTGGCATCATATGAATGTTAGTCGTGGACCATTTTTCCCGTGTCTACCAAATTACGCATCTGTGTACGGACCTACTAAATTACGCACCTGCATGCACAACTACCAAATTACGCACTAGCGCGTTCACCTACCAAACTATGCACCTACGTGCACACCAATCAAATTACACACTTGCGCAAGAACATACTAAGTTACCCCCAACCATATTATGCACCTGCGCATGCACTACCAAATTATGGCCCTTCCATATTATGCCCCTTTTAAATTATGCAACTGCAATTATAACTACCAAATTACCCACCCATCAAATGATGCACCTACCAAATTAAGCACATGTGTGCACTCCATCCAAATTAGGCACCTGCTTGTGCTCCTGTATAATTATGCATCCGTGCATGCATCTTCAGATGCACATATGCCAAATCAAGCAAGTTCTGCCAAATTATGCGCCTATCAATTAACCAAATGAAGGCACCCTAACGCGCGCCCACCGACATCCGCGCGCCCACCGACATCCGCGCGCCCACCGACATCCGCGCGCCCACCGACATCCGCGCGCCCACCGACATCCGCGCGCCCACCGACATCCGCGCGCCCACCGACATCCGCGCGCCCACCGACATCCGCGCGCCCACCGACATCCGCGCGCCCAACGACATCCGCGCGCCCACCGACATCCGCGCGCCCACCGACATCCGCGCGCCCACCGACATCCGCGCGCCCACCGACATCCGCGCGCCCACCGACATCCGCGCGCCCACCGACATCCGCGCGCCCACCGACATCCGCGCGCCCACCGACATCCGCGCGCCCACCGACATCCGCTCGCCCACCGACATCCGCGCGCCCACCGACATCCGCGCGCCCACCGACATCCGCGCGCCCACCGACATCCGCGCGCCCACCGACATCCGCGCATCGACTTTATTTTCATTATATAACTTTTTTTGCTTTCTTTTAACCGCAAATTTCTCCTTAAATTTCGCTCGTATTTTTATTTCTCCTGAACGTACTCCAAATATTTTCTCCCGCAACATTCACCCACATTTTAGATTTTTCATTATTATTTTATTTTACATTATTATTTCATTATTACATTCTGCATTTTCACTTTCTTTTCCTTTTATAAATATAAAGTCATAGTCAGGGTTTGATCCATCGTCCTGTTGGCTTAATGTTGTTTCCAGAGTCCAGTTCACTATTGATTGAGCAATCGTGATGGTCAAGAAAATCTGCTCAGTGAATAATTATAAACACATTTCTTCATATTTACGATATCCGCGCGCCCACCGACATCCGCGCGCCCACCGACATCCGCGCGCCCACCGACATCCGCGCGCCCACCGACATCCGCGCGCCCACCGACATCCGCGCGCCCACCGACATCCGCGCGCCCACCGGCATCCGCGCGCCCACCGGCATCCGCGCGCCCACCGACATCCGCGCGCCCACCGACATCCGCGCGCCCACCGGCATCCGCGCGCCCACCGACATCCGCGCGCCCACCGGCATCCGCGCGCCCACCGGCATCCGCGCGCCCACCGACATCCGCGCGCCCACCGACATCCGCGCGCCCACCGACATCCGCGCGCCCACCGACATCCGCGCGCCCACCGACATCCGCGCGCCCACCGACATCCGCGCGCCCACCGACATCCGCGCGCCCACCGACATCCGCGCGCCCACCGACATCCGCGCGCCCACCGACATCCGCGCGCCCACCGACATCCGCGCGCCCACCGACATCCGCGCGCCCACCGACATCCGCGCGCCCACCGACATCCGCGCGCCCACCGACATCCGCGCGCCCACCGACATCCGCGCGCCCACCGACATCCGCGCGCCCACCGACATCCGCGCGCCCACCGACATCCGCGCGCCCACCGACATCCGCGCGCCCACCGACATCCGCGCGCCCACCGACATCCGCGCGCCCACCGACATCCGCGCGCCCACCGACATCCGCGCGCCCACCGACATCCGCGCGCCCACCGACATCCGCGCGCCCACCGACATCCGCGCGCCCACCGACATCCGCGCGCCCACCGACATCCGCGCGCCCACCGACATCCGCGCGCCCACCGACATCCGCGCGCCCACCGACATCCGCGCGCCCACCGACATCCGCGCGCCCACCGACATCCGCGCGCCCACCGACATCCGCGCGCCCACCGACATCCGCGCGCCCACCGACATCCGCGCGCCCACCGACATCCGCGCGCCCACCGACATCCGCGCGCCCACCGACATCCGCGCGCCCACCGACATCCGCGCGCCCACCGACATCCGCGCGCCCACCGACATCCGCGCGCCCACCGACATCCGCGCGCCCACCGACATCCGCGCGCCCACCGACATCCGCGCGCCCACCGACATCCGCGCGCCCACCGACATCCGCGCGCCCACCGACATCCGCGCGCCCACCGACATCCGCGCGCCCACCGACATCCGCGCGCCCACCGACATCCGCGCGCCCACCGACATCCGCGCGCCCACCGACATCCGCGCGCCCACCGACATCCGCGCGCCCACCGACATCCGCGCGCCCACCGACATCCGCGCGCCCACCGACATCCGCGCGCCCACCGACATCCGCGCGCCCACCGACATCCGCGCGCCCACCGACATCCGCGCGCCCACCGACATCCGCGCGCCCACCGACATCCGCGCGCCCACCGACATCCGCGCGCCCACCGACATCCGCGCGCCCACCGACATCCGCGCGCCCACCGACATCCGCGCGCCCACCGACATCCGCGCGCCCACCGACATCCGCGCGCCCACCGACATCCGCGCGCCCACCGACATCCGCGCGCCCACCGACATCCGCGCGCCCACCGACATCCGCGCGCCCACCGACATCCGCGCGCCCACCGACATCCGCGCGCCCACCGACATCCGCGCGCCCACCGACATCCGCGCGCCCACCGACATCCGCGCGCCCACCGACATCCGCGCGCCCACCGACATCCGCGCGCCCACCGACATCCGCGCGCCCACCGACATCCGCGCGCCCACCGACATCCGCGCGCCCACCGACATCCGCGCGCCCACCGACATCCGCGCATCGACTTTATTTTCTTTATATAACTTTTTTTGCTTTCTTTTAACCGCAAATTTCTCCTTAAATTTCGCTCGTATTTTTATTTCTCCTGAACGTACTCCAAATATTTTCTCCCGCAACATTCACCCACATTTTAGATTTTTCATTATTATTTTATTTTACATTATTATTTCATTATTACATTCTGCATTTTCACTTTCTTTTCCTTTTATAAATATAAAGTCATAGTCAGG
Organism: Cepaea hortensis; assembly: GCA_963921405.1. Classification (NCBI taxonomy): domain Eukaryota; kingdom Metazoa; phylum Mollusca; class Gastropoda; order Stylommatophora; family Helicidae; genus Cepaea; species Cepaea hortensis. The sequence continues at coordinate 25,235,791 of OY992890.1, forward strand.
GTTTGATCCATCGTCCTGTTGGCTTAATGTTGTTTCCAGAGTCCAGTTCACTATTGATTGAGCAATCGTGATGGTCAAGAAAATCTGCTCAGTGAATAATTATAAACACATTTCTTCATATTTACGATAAAACTAATCGAACCTGCACAAAATATATTCACTTTTAGAAGACTTCCACAAGAGAATCAAATCAACAGTCTACAAAGTTTCTACGACAGAATTAAACAATTTTATTTTTATACTATTATTAAACTAACATGTAACCCCTTTGTTCTTTGCCTGGTGTCTGAGTAATCCTCACTAACGCCTGGCGGTAAATGTTGAAAACTTGAAGTTGTAACTAAAATACATTGTTGTCGGACAACTATTTTAATAGTTCTGAATTCCTCAAGTTCCCCTTCATATCTGATGGTAGGGTCTTGCTCACAATACCATATTAATAATGATATAATTAGATATTGAAAATGTGCTTGTGGCTTAGGGGTTATGAACGCATTGCACAATCCCGACATGCTGTTCGAATTCAGCCGCAGGTGATTTGGAAGTATTGTATAAGAAAGTAATGAGGGGAAAAACAACACTGAACGTAAAATTGCTTATAAAATTACACGCGGTCAATAAATGCTGGAATTGACAACGACGTTCTATAACGGACATACAAAACATTTATTCAGAATTTCCTGCCGATATTGCACCAGCAAATAAGTTAAAGATAATATTTGTTCAGAACATGCATCTTTACTGTGGCAACATATGGATGCGAGTCGTGGACCATCTTTCCTGTGGCAGCGTACGTACAAATGCGATTCGAGGACTATCTTTATTACAGCACCACACATGTGTGTTATTTGTCCATCAACACGACCACCGACATCCGACATTGCATCCAGTGGGGTTGAAAATGTGGAGCCGTGTGTTCTAAGATGGCTGATAAGGCCTATTTTGGCTCGAAATGTTCTTTGACAAAGTGGACAAGGAATGCTTGACGTTTCTGTAGTAGAATTTCCTGCAGCGGTTTTTCTGTCCTGCCTTTTCTTCACAGCTCTTGCAGTCCTGGTTACCTCACACGTGACTGCACCCTTGCGTAATGATGCACGCCACGAATTTCGGTCTCTGGCTGCATTCTCCCAGGTGTCATGTTGAATTCCAAAAGCATTCATTGAGATTTTCAGACACACATATGTGAGACGTGGAGCATCTTTCGTGCGTCAGCAAATGAATAGAGGTCGTGGACCATCTTTCCTGTGGCAACTTACCAATGTGAGTCGTGGACTATTTTTCCTGTGGCAACATACGAATGTGTTTCGTGGACCATCTTTCTGTGGCATCATATGAATGTTAGTCGTGGACCATTTTTCCCGTGTCTACCAAATTACGCATCTGTGTACGGACCTACTAAATTACGCACCTGCATGCACAACTACCAAATTACGCACTAGCGCGTTCACCTACCAAACTATGCACCTACGTGCACACCAATCAAATTACACACTTGCGCAAGAACATACTAAGTTACCCCCAACCATATTATGCACCTGCGCATGCACTACCAAATTATGGCCCTTCGATATTATGCCCCTTTTAAATTATGCAACTGCAATTATAACTACCAAATTACCCACCCATCAAATGATCCACCTACCAAATTAAGCACATGTGTGCACTCCATCCAAATTAGGCACCTGCGTGTGCTCCTGTATAATTATGCATCCGTGCATGCATCTTCAGATGCACATATGCCAAATCAAGCAAGTTCTGCCAAATTATGCGCCTATCAATTAACCAAATGAAGGCACCCTAACGCGCGCCCACCGACATCCGCGCGCCCACCGACATCCGCGCGCCCACCGACATCCGCGCGCCCACCGACATCCGCGCGACTTTATTTTCTTTATATAACTTTTTTTGCTTTCTTTTAACCGCAAATTTCTTCTTAAATTTCGCTCGTATTTTTATTTCTCCTGAACGTACTCCAAATATTTTCTCCCGCAACATTCACCCACATTTTAGATTTTTCATTATTATTTTATTTTACATTATTATTTCATTATTACATTCTGCATTTTCACTTTCTTTTCCTTTTATAAATATAAAGTCATAGTCAGGGTTTGATCCATCGTCCTGTTGGCTTAATGTTGTTTCCAGAGTCCAGTTCACTATTGATTGAGCAATCGTGATGGTCAAGAAAATCTGCTCAGTGAATAATTATAAACACATTTCTTCATATTTACGATAAAACTAATCGAACCTGCACAAAATATATTCACTTTTAGAAGACTTCCACAAGAGAATCAAATCAACAGTCTACAAAGTTTCTACGACAGAATTAAACAATTTTATTTTTATACTATTATTAAACTAACATGTAACCCCTTTGTTCTTTGCCTGGTGTCTGAGTAATCCTCACTAACGCCTGGCGGTAAATGTTGAAAACTTGAAGTTGTAACTAAAATACATTGTTGTCGGACAACTATTTTAATAGTTCTGAATTCCTCAAGTTCCCCTTCATATCTGATGGTAGGGTCTTGCTCACAATACCATATTAATAATGATATAATTAGATATTGAAAATGTGCTTGTGGCTTAGGGGTTATGAACGCATTGCACAATCCCGACATGCTGTTCGAATTCAGCCGCAGGTGATTTGGAAGTATTGTATAAGAAAGTAATGAGGGGAAAAACAACACTGAACGTAAAATTGCTTATAAAATTACACGCGGTCAATAAATGCTGGAATTGACAACGACGTTCTATAACGGACATACAAAACATTTATTCAGAATTTCCTGCCGATATTGCACCAGCAAATAAGTTAAAGATAATATTTGTTCAGAACATGCATCTTTACTGTGGCAACATATGGATGCGAGTCGTGGACCATCTTTCCTGTGGCAGCGTACGTACAAATGCGATTCGAGGACTATCTTTATTACAGCACCACACATGTGTGTTATTTGTCCATCAACACGACCACCGACATCCGACATTGCATCCAGTGGGGTTGAAAATGTGGAGCCGTGTGTTCTAAGATGGCTGATAAGGCCTATTTTGGCTCGAAATGTTCTTTGACAAAGTGGACAAGGAATGCTTGACGTTTCTGTAGTAGAATTTCCTGCAGCGGTTTTTCTGTCCTGCCTTTTCTTCACAGCTCTTGCAGTCCTGGTTACCTCACACGTGACTGCACCCTTGCGTAATGATGCACGCCACGAATTTCGGTCTCTGGCTGCATTCTCCCAGGTGTCATGTTGAATTCCAAAAGCATTCATTGAGATTTTCAGACACACATATGTGAGACGTGGAGCATCTTTCGTGCGTCAGCAAATGAATAGAGGTCGTGGACCATCTTTCCTGTGGCAACTTACCAATGTGAGTCGTGGACTATTTTTCCTGTGGCAACATACGAATGTGTTTCGTGGACCATCTTTCTGTGGCATCATATGAATGTTAGTCGTGGACCATTTTTCCCGTGTCTACCAAATTACGCATCTGTGTACGGACCTACTAAATTACGCACCTGCATGCACAACTACCAAATTACGCACTAGCGCGTTCACCTACCAAACTATGCACCTACGTGCACACCAATCAAATTACACACTTGCGCAAGAACATACTAAGTTACCCCCAACCATATTATGCACCTGCGCATGCACTACCAAATTATGGCCCTTCGATATTATGCCCCTTTTAAATTATGCAACTGCAATTATAACTACCAAATTACCCACCCATCAAATGATCCACCTACCAAATTAAGCACATGTGTGCACTCCATCCAAATTAGGCACCTGCGTGTGCTCCTGTATAATTATGCATCCGTGCATGCATCTTCAGATGCACATATGCCAAATCAAGCAAGTTCTGCCAAATTATGCGCCTATCAATTAACCAAATGAAGGCACCCTAACGCGCGCCCACCGACATCCGCGCGCCCACCGACATCCGCGCGCCCACCGACATCCGCGCGCCCACCGACATCCGCGCGACTTTATTTTCTTTATATAACTTTTTTTGCTTTCTTTTAACCGCAAATTTCTTCTTAAATTTCGCTCGTATTTTTATTTCTCCTGAACGTACTCCAAATATTTTCTCCCGCAACATTCACCCACATTTTAGATTTTTCATTATTATTTTATTTTACATTATTATTTCATTATTACATTCTGCATTTTCACTTTCTTTTCCTTTTATAAATATAAAGTCATAGTCAGGGTTTGATCCATCGTCCTGTTGGCTTAATGTTGTTTCCAGAGTCCAGTTCACTATTGATTGAGCAATCGTGATGGTCAAGAAAATCTGCTCAGTGAATAATTATAAACACATTTCTTCATATTTACGATAAAACTAATCGAACCTGCACAAAATATATTCACTTTTAGAAGACTTCCACAAGAGAATCAAATCAACAGTCTACAAAGTTTCTACGACAGAATTAAACAATTTTATTTTTATACTATTATTAAACTAACATGTAACCCCTTTGTTCTTTGCCTGGTGTCTGAGTAATCCTCACTAACGCCTGGCGGTAAATGTTGAAAACTTGAAGTTGTAACTAAAATACATTGTTGTCGGACAACTATTTTAATAGTTCTGAATTCCTCAAGTTCCCCTTCATATCTGATGGTAGGGTCTTGCTCACAATACCATATTAATAATGATATAATTAGATATTGAAAATGTGCTTGTGGCTTAGGGGTTATGAACGCATTGCACAATCCCGACATGCTGTTCGAATTCAGCCGCAGGTGATTTGGAAGTATTGTATAAGAAAGTAATGAGGGGAAAAACAACACTGAACGTAAAATTGCTTATAAAATTACACGCGGTCAATAAATGCTGGGATTGACAACGACGTTCTATAACGGACATACAAAACATTTATTCAGAATTTCCTGCCGATATTGCACCAGCAAATAAGTTAAAGATAATATTTGTTCAGAACATGCATCTTTACTGTGGCAACATATGGATGCGAGTCGTGGACCATCTTTCCTGTGGCAGCGTACGTACAAATGCGATTCGAGGACTATCTTTATTACAGCACCACACATGTGTGTTATTTGTCCATCAACACGCCCACCGACATCCGACATTGCATCCAGTGGGGTTGAAAATGTGGAGCCGTGTGTTCTAAGATGGCTGATAAGGCCTATTTTGGCTCGAAATGTTCTTTGACAAAGTGGACAAGGAATGCTTGACGTTTCTGTAGTAGAATTTCCTGCAGCGGTTTTTCTGTCCTGCCTTTTCTTCACAGCTCTTGCAGTCCTGGTTACCTCACACGTGACTGCACCCTTGCGTAATGATGCACGCCACGAATTTCGGTCTCTGGCTGCATTCTCCCAGGTGTCATGTTGAATTCCAAAAGCATTCATTGAGATTTTCAGACACACATATGTGAGACGTGGAGCATCTTTCGTGCGTCAGCAAATGAATAGAGGTCGTGGACCATCTTTCCTGTGGCAACTTACCAATGTGAGTCGTGGACTATTTTTCCTGTGGCAACATACGAATGTGTTTCGTGGACCATCTTTCTGTGGCATCATATGAATGTTAGTCGTGGACCATTTTTCCCGTGTCTACCAAATTACGCATCTGTGTACGGACCTACTAAATTACGCACCTGCATGCACAACTACCAAATTACGCACTAGCGCGTTCACCTACCAAACTATGCACCTACGTGCACACCAATCAAATTACACACTTGCGCAAGAACATACTAAGTTACCCCCAACCATATTATGCACCTGCGCATGCACTACCAAATTATGGCCCTTCCATATTATGCCCCTTTTAAATTATGCAACTGCAATTATAACTACCAAATTACCCACCCATCAAATGATGCACCTACCAAATTAAGCACCTGTGTGCACTCCATCCAAATTAGGCACCTGCGTGTGCTCCTGTATAATTATGCATCCGTGCATGCATCTTCAGATGCACATATGCCAAATCAAGCAAGTTCTGCCAAATTATGCGCCTATCAATTAACCAAATGAAGGCACCCTAACGCGCGCCCACCGACATCCGCGCGCCCACCGACATCCGCGCGCCCACCGACATCCGCGCGCCCACCGACATCCGCGCGCCCACCGACATCCGCGCGCCCACCGACATCCGCGCGCCCACCGACATCCGCGCGCCCACCGACATCCGCGCGCCCACCGACATCCGCGCGCCCACCGACATCCGCGCGCCCACCGACATCCGCGCGCCCACCGACATCCGCGCGCCCACCGACATCCGCGCGCCCACCGACATCCGCGCGCCCACCGACATCCGCGCGCCCACCGACATCCGCGCGCCCACCGACATCCGCGCGCCCACCGACATCCGCGCGCCCACCGACATCCGCGCGCCCACCGACATCCGCGCGCCCACCGACATCCGCGCGCCCACCGACATCCGCGCGCCCACCGACATCCGCGCGCCCACCGACATCCGCGCGCCCACCGACATCCGCGCGCCCACCGACATCCGCGCGCCCACCGACATCCGCGCGCCCACCGACATCCGCGCGCCCACCGACATCCGCGCGCCCACCGACATCCGCGCGCCCACCGACATCCGCGCGCCCACCGACATCCGCGCGCCCACCGACATCCGCGCGCCCACCGACATCCGCGCGCCCACCGACATCCGCGCGCCCACCGACATCCGCGCGCCCACCGACATCCGCGCGCCCACCGACATCCGCGCGCCCACCGACATCCGCGCGCCCACCGACATCCGCGCGCCCACCGACATCCGCGCGCCCACCGACATCCGCGCGCCCACCGACATCCGCGCGCCCACCGACATCCGCGCGCCCACCGACATCCGCGCGCCCACCGACATCCGCGCGCCCACCGACATCCGCGCGCCCACCGACATCCGCGCGCCCACCGACATCCGCGCGCCCACCGACATCCGCGCGCCCACCGACATCCGCGCGCCCACCGACATCCGCGCGCCCACCGACATCCGCGCGCCCACCGACATCCGCGCGCCCACCGACATCCGCGCGCCCACCGACATCCGCGCGCCCACCGACATCCGCGCGCCCACCGACATCCGCGCGCCCACCGACATCCGCGCGCCCACCGACATCCGCGCGCCCACCGACATCCGCGCGCCCACCGACATCCGCGCGCCCACCGACATCCGCGCGCCCACCGACATCCGCGCGCCCACCGACATCCGCGCGCCCACCGACATCCGCGCGCCCACCGACATCCGCGCGCCCACCGACATCCGCGCGCCCACCGACATCCGCGCGCCCACCGACATCCGCGCGCCCACCGACATCCGCGCGCCCACCGACATCCGCGCGCCCACCGACATCCGCGCGCCCACCGACATCCGCGCGCCCACCGACATCCGCGACTTTATTTTCTTTATATAACTTTTTTTGCTTTCTTTTAACCGCAAATTTCTTCTTAAATTTCGCTCGTATTTTTATTTCTCCTGAACGTACTCCAAATATTTTCTCCCGCAACATTCACCCACATTTTAGATTTTTCATTATTATTTTATTTTACATTATTATTTCATTATTACATTCTGCATTTTCACTTTCTTTTCCTTTTATAAATATAAAGTCATAGTCAGGGTTTGATCCATCGTCCTGTTGGCTTAATGTTGTTTCCAGAGTCCAGTTCACTATTGATTGAGCAATCGTGATGGTCAAGAAAATCTGCTCAGTGAATAATTATAAACACATTTCTTCATATTTACGATAAAACTAATCGAACCTGCACAAAATATATTCACTTTTAGAAGACTTCCACAAGAGAATCAAATCAACAGTCTACAAAGTTTCTACGACAGAATTAAACAATTTTATTTTTATACTATTATTAAACTAACATGTAACCCCTTTGTTCTTTGCCTGGTGTCTGAGTAATCCTCACTAACGCCTGGCGGTAAATGTTGAAAACTTGAAGTTGTAACTAAAATACATTGTTGTCGGACAACTATTTTAATAGTTCTGAATTCCTCAAGTTCCCCTTCATATCTGATGGTAGGGTCTTGCTCACAATACCATATTAATAATGATATAATTAGATATTGAAAATGTGCTTGTGGCTTAGGGGTTATGAACGCATTGCACAATCCCGACATGCTGTTCGAATTCAGCCGCAGGTGATTTGGAAGTATTGTATAAGAAAGTAATGAGGGGAAAAACAACACTGAACGTAAAATTGCTTATAAAATTACACGCGGTCAATAAATGCTGGGATTGACAACGACGTTCTATAACGGACATACAAAACATTTATTCAGAATTTCCTGCCGATATTGCACCAGCAAATAAGTTAAAGATAATATTTGTTCAGAACATGCATCTTTACTGTGGCAACATATGGATGCGAGTCGTGGACCATCTTTCCTGTGGCAGCGTACGTACAAATGCGATTCGAGGACTATCTTTATTACAGCACCACACATGTGTGTTATTTGTCCATCAACACGCCCACCGACATCCGACATTGCATCCAGTGGGGTTGAAAATGTGGAGCCGTGTGTTCTAAGATGGCTGATAAGGCCTATTTTGGCTCGAAATGTTCTTTGACAAAGTGGACAAGGAATGCTTGACGTTTCTGTAGTAGAATTTCCTGCAGCGGTTTTTCTGTCCTGCCTTTTCTTCACAGCTCTTGCAGTCCTGGTTACCTCACACGTGACTGCACCCTTGCGTAATGATGCACGCCACGAATTTCGGTCTCTGGCTGCATTCTCCCAGGTGTCATGTTGAATTCCAAAAGCATTCATTGAGATTTTCAGACACACATATGTGAGACGTGGAGCATCTTTCGTGCGTCAGCAAATGAATAGAGGTCGTGGACCATCTTTCCTGTGGCAACTTACCAATGTGAGTCGTGGACTATTTTTCCTGTGGCAACATACGAATGTGTTTCGTGGACCATCTTTCTGTGGCATCATATGAATGTTAGTCGTGGACCATTTTTCCCGTGTCTACCAAATTACGCATCTGTGTACGGACCTACTAAATTACGCACCTGCATGCACAACTACCAAATTACGCACTAGCGCGTTCACCTACCAAACTATGCACCTACGTGCACACCAATCAAATTACACACTTGCGCAAGAACATACTAAGTTACCCCCAACCATATTATGCACCTGCGCATGCACTACCAAATTATGGCCCTTCCATATTATGCCCCTTTTAAATTATGCAACTGCAATTATAACTACCAAATTACCCACCCATCAAATGATGCACCTACCAAATTAAGCACATGTGTGCACTCCATCCAAATTAGGCACCTGCGTGTGCTCCTGTATAATTATGCATCCGTGCATGCATCTTCAGATGCACATATGCCAAATCAAGCAAGTTCTGCCAAATTATGCGCCTATCAATTAACCAAATGAAGGCACCCTAACGCGCGCCCACCGACATCCGCGCGCCCACCGACATCCGCGCGCCCACCGACATCCGCGCGCCCACCGACATCCGCGCGCCCACCGACATCCGCGCGCCCACCGACATCCGCGCGCCCACCGACATCCGCGCGCCCACCGACATCCGCGCGCCCACCGACATCCGCGCGCCCACCGACATCCGCGCGCCCACCGACATCCGCGCGCCCACCGACATCCGCGCGCCCACCGACATCCGCGCGCCCACCGATCTCCTGCCCGCCCACCGATCTCCTGCCCGCCCACCGATCTCCTGCCCGCCCACCGATCTCCTGCCCGCCCACCGATCTCCTGCCCGCCCACCGATCTCCTGCCCGCCCACCGATCTCCTGCCCGCCCACCGATCTCCTGCCCGCCCACCGATCTCCTGCCCGCCCACCGATCTCCTGCCCGCCCACCGATCTCCTGCCCGCCCACCGATCTCCTGCCCGCCCACCGATCTCCTGCCCGCCCACCGATCTCCTGCCCGCCCACCGATCTCCTGCCCGCCCACCGATCTCCTGCCCGCCCACCGATCTCCTGCCCGCCCACCGATCTCCTGCCCGCCCACCGATCTCCTGCCCGCCCACCGATCTCCTGCCCGCCCACCGATCTCCTGCCCGCCCACCGATCTCCTGCCCGCCCACCGATCTCCTGCCCGCCCACCGATCTCCTGCCCGCCCACCGATCTCCTGCCCGCCCACCGATCTCCTGCCCGCCCACCGATCTCCTGCCCGCCCACCGATCTCCTGCCCGCCCACCGATCTCCTGCCCGCCCACCGATCTCCTGCCCGCCCACCGATCTCCTGCCCGCCCACCGACATCCGCGCGCCCACCGACATCCGCGCGCCCACCGACATCCGCGCGCCCACCGACATCCGCGCGCCCACCGACATCCGCGCGCCCACCGACATCCGCGCGCCCACCGACATCCGCGCGCCCACCGACATCCGCGCGCCCACCGACATCCGCGCGCCCACCGACATCCGCGCGCCCACCGACATCCGCGCGCCCACCGACATCCGCGCGCCCACCGACATCCGCGCGCCCACCGACATCCGCGCGCCCACCGACATCCGCGCGCCCACCGACATCCGCGCGCCCACCGACATCCGCGCGCCCACCGACATCCGCGCGCCCACCGACATCCGCGCGCCCACCGACATCCGCGCGCCCACCGACATCCGCGCGCCCACCGACATCCGCGCGCCCACCGACATCCGCGCGCCCACCGACATCCGCGCGCCCACCGACATCCGCGCGCCCACCGACATCCGCGCGCCCACCGACATCCGCGCGCCCACCGACATCCGCGCGCCCACCGACATCCGCGCGCCCACCGACATCCGCGCGCCCACCGACATCCGCGCGCCCACCGACATCCGCGCGCCCACCGACATCCGCGCGCCCACCGACATCCGCGCGCCCACCGACATCCGCGCGCCCACCGACATCCGCGCGCCCACCGACATCCGCGACTTTATTTTCTTTATATAACTTTTTTTGCTTTCTTTTAACCGCAAATTTCTTCTTAAATTTCGCTCGTATTTTTATTTCTCCTGAACGTACTCCAAATATTTTCTCCCGCAACATTCACCCACATTTTAGATTTTTCATTATTATTTTATTTTACATTATTATTTCATTATTACATTCTGCATTTTCACTTTCTTTTCCTTTTATAAATATAAAGTCATAGTCAGGGTTTGATCCATCGTCCTGTTGGCTTAATGTTGTTTCCAGAGTCCAGTTCACTATTGATTGAGCAATCGTGATGGTCAAGAAAATCTGCTCAGTGAATAATTATAAACACATTTCTTCATATTTACGATAAAACTAATCGAACCTGCACAAAATATATTCACTTTTAGAAGACTTCCACAAGAGAATCAAATCAACAGTCTACAAAGTTTCTACGACAGAATTAAACAATTTTATTTTTATACTATTATTAAACTAACATGTAACCCCTTTGTTCTTTGCCTGGTGTCTGAGTAATCCTCACTAACGCCTGGCGGTAAATGTTGAAAACTTGAAGTTGTAACTAAAATACATTGTTGTCGGACAACTATTTTAATAGTTCTGAATTCCTCAAGTTCCCCTTCATATCTGATGGTAGGGTCTTGCTCACAATACCATATTAATAATGATATAATTAGATATTGAAAATGTGCTTGTGGCTTAGGGGTTATGAACGCATTGCACAATCCCGACATGCTGTTCGAATTCAGCCGCAGGTGATTTGGAAGTATTGTATAAGAAAGTAATGAGGGGAAAAACAACACTGAACGTAAAATTGCTTATAAAATTACACGCGGTCAATAAATGCTGGGATTGACAACGACGTTCTATAACGGACATACAAAACATTTATTCAGAATTTCCTGCCGATATTGCACCAGCAAATAAGTTAAAGATAATATTTGTTCAGAACATGCATCTTTACTGTGGCAACATATGGATGCGAGTCGTGGACCATCTTTCCTGTGGCAGCATACGTACAAATGCGATTCGAGGACTATCTTTATTACAGCACCACACATGTGTGTTATTTGTCCATCAACACGCCCACCGACATCCGACATTGCATCCAGTGGGGTTGAAAATGTGGAGCCGTGTGTTCTAAGATGGCTGATAAGGCCTATTTTGGCTCGAAATGTTCTTTGACAAAGTGGACAAGGAATGCTTGACGTTTCTGTAGTAGAATTTCCTGCAGCGGTTTTTCTGTCCTGCCTTTTCTTCACAGCTCTTGCAGTCCTGGTTACCTCACACGTGACTGCACCCTTGCGTAATGATGCACGCCACGAATTTCGGTCTCTGGCTGCATTCTCCCAGGTGTCATGTTGAATTCCAAAAGCATTCATTGAGATTTTCAGACACACATATGTGAGACGTGGAGCATCTTTCGTGCGTCAGCAAATGAATAGAGGTCGTGGACCATCTTTCCTGTGGCAACTTACCAATGTGAGTCGTGGACTATTTTTCCTGTGGCAACATACGAATGTGTTTCGTGGACCATCTTTCTGTGGCATCATATGAATGTTAGTCGTGGACCATTTTTCCCGTGTCTACCAAATTACGCATCTGTGTACGGACCTACTAAATTACGCACCTGCATGCACACCTACCAAATTACGCACTACGCGTTCACCTACCAAACTATGAACCTGCGCTTACACCAAATATAATATGCAGCGGCGCGTACACCTACCAAACTATGCACCTACGTGCACACCAATCAAATTACACACTTGCGCAACAACATACTAAGTTACCCCCAACCATATTATGCACCTGCGCATGCACTACCAAATTATGGCCCTTCCATATTATGCCCCTTTTAAATTATGCAACTGCAATTATAACTACCAAATTACCCACCCATCAAATGATGCACCTACCAAATTAAGCACCTGTGTGCACTCCATCCAAAATAGGCACCTGCGTGTGCTCCTGTATAATTATGCATCCGTGCATGCATCTTCAGATGCATATATGCCAAATCCTTGCATATGTGCCCACACTCCTACCCTCAAACCAGGCAAAATATGATCCTGCGAAAGCACCTGGCAAGTTCTGCCAAAGTATGCACCTATCAATTAAGTGCGCCCACCAACATCCGCGCGCCCACCGACATCCATCCGCGCGCCCACCGACATCCATCCGCGCGCCCACCGACATCCATCCGCGCGCCCACCGACATCCATCCGCGCGCCCACCGACATCCATCCGCGCGCCCACCGACATCCATCCGCGCGCCCACCGACATCCATCCGCGCGCCCACCGACATCCATCCGCGCGCCCACCGACATCCATCCGCGCGCCCACCGACATCCATCCGCGCGCCCACCGACATCCATCCGCGCGCCCACCGACATCCATCCGCGCGCCCACCGACATCCATCCGCGCGCCCACCGACATCCATCCGCGCGCCCACCGACATCCATCCGCGCGCCCACCGACATCCATCCGCGCGCCCACCGACATCCATCCGCGCGCCCACCGACATCCATCCGCGCGCCCACCGACATCCATCCGCGCGCCCACCGACATCCATCCGCGCGCCCACCGACATCCATCCGCGCGCCCACCGACATCCATCCGCGCGCCCACCGACATCCATCCGCGCGCCCACCGACATCCATCCGCGCGCCCACCGACATCCATCCGCGCGCCCACCGACATCCATCCGCGCGCCCACCGACATCCATCCGCGCGCCCACCGACATCCATCCGCGCGCCCACCGACATCCATCCGCGCGCCCACCGACATCCATCCGCGCGCCCACCGACATCCATCCGCGCATCGACTTTATTTTCTTTATATAACTTTTTTTGCTTTCTTTTAACCGCAAATTTCTCCTTAAATTTCGCTCGTATTTTTATTTCTCCTGAACGTACTCCAAATATTTTCTCCCGCAACATTCACCCACATTTTTGATTTTTCATTATTATTTTATTTTACATTATTATTTCATTATTACATTCTGCATTTTCACTTTCTTTTCCTTTTATAAATATAAAGTCATAGTCAGGGTTTGATCCATCGTCCTGTTGGCTTAATGTTGTTTCCAGAGTCCAGTTCACTATTGATTGAGCAATCCTGATGTTCAAGAAAATCTGCTCAGTGAATAATTATAAACACATTTCTTCATATTTACGATAAAACTAATCTAACCTGCACAAAATATATTCACTTTTAGAAGACTTCCACAAGAGAATCAAATCAACAGTCTACAAAGTTTCTACGACAGAATTAAACAATTTTATTTTTATACTATTATTAAACTAACATGTAACCCCTTTGTTCTTTGCCTGGTGTCTGAGTAATCCTCACTAACGCCTGGCGGTAAATGTTGAAAACTTGAAGTTGTAACTAAAATACATTGTTGTCGGACAACTATTTTAATAGTTCTGAATTCCTCAAGTTCCCCTTCATATCTGATGGTAGGGTCTTGCTCACAATACCATATTAATAATGATATAATTAGATATTGAAAATGTGCTTGTGGCTTAGGAGTTATGAACGCATTGCACAATCCCGACATGCTGTTCGAATTCAGCCGCAGGTGATTTGGAAGTATTGTATAAGAAAGTAATGAGGGGAAAAACAACACTGAACGTAAAATTGCTTATAAAATTACACGCGGTCAATAAATGCTGTGATTGACAAAGACGTTCTATAACGGACATACAAAACATTATTGCACCAGCAAATAAGTTAAAGATAATATTTGTTCAGAACATGCATCTTTACTGTGGCAACATATGAATGCGAGTCGTGGACCATCTTTCCTGTGGCAGCGTACGTACAAATGCGATTCGAGGACTATCTTTATTACAGCACCACACATGTGTGTTGTTTGTCCATCAACACGCCCACCGACATCCGACATTTCATCCAGTGGGGTTGAAAATGTGGAGCCGTGTGTTCTAAGATGGCTGGTAAGGCCTATTTTGGCTCGAAATGTTCTTTGACAAAGTGGACAAGGAATGCTTGACGTTTCTGTAGTAGAATTTCCTGCAGCGGTTTTTCTGTCCTGCCTTTTCTTCACAGCTCTTGCAGTCCTGGTTACCTCACACGTGACTGCACCCTTGCGTAATGATGCACGCCACGAATTTCGGTCTCTGGCTGCATTCTCCCAGGTGTCATGTTGAATTCCAAAAGCATTCATTGAGATTTTCAGACACACATATGTGAGACGTGGAGCATCTTTCGTGCGTCAGCAAATGAATAGAGGTCGTGGACCATCTTTCCTGTGGCAACTTACCAATGTGAGTCGTGGACTATTTTTCCTGTGGCAACATACGAATGTGTTTCGTGGACCATCTTTCTGTGGCATCATATGAATGTTAGTCGTGGACCATTTTTCCCGTGTCTACCAAATTACGCATCTGTGTACGGACCTACTAAATTACGCACCTGCATGCACACCTACCAAATTACGCACTAGCGCGTTCACCTACCAAACTATGCACCTACGTGCACACCAATCAAATTACACACTTACGCAAGAACATACTAAGTTACCCCCAACCTTATTATGCACCTGCGCATGCACTACCAAATTATGGCCCTTCCATATTATGCCCCTTTTAAATTATGCAACTGCAATTATAACTACCAAATTACCCACCCATCAAATGATGCACCTACCAAATTAAGCACATGTGTGCACTCCATCCAAAATAGGCACCTGCGTGTGCTCCTGTATAATTATGCATCCGTGCATGCATCTTCAGATGCACATATGCCAAATCAAGCATATGTGCCCACATTCCTACCCTCACACCAGCCATATAATGCACCTATCAATTAGGTGCCCACCGACGTCCGCGCGCCCACCGACGTCCGCGCGCCCACCGACGTCCGCGCGCGCCCACCGACGACACCCGCGCGCCCACCGACGACACCCGCGCGCCCACCGACGACACCCGCGCGCCCACCGACGACACCCGCGCGCCCACCGACGACACCCGCGCGCCCACCGACGACACCCGCGCGCCCACCCACGACACGCGCGCGCCCACCCACGACAGGCGCGCGCCCACCCACGACAGGCGCGCGCCCACCCACGACAGGCGCGCGCCCACCCACGACAGGCGCGCGCCCACCCACGACAGGCGCGCGCCCACCCACGACAGGCGCGCGCCCACCCACGACAGGCGCGCGCCCACCCACGACAGGCGCGCGCCCACCCACGACAGGCGCGCGCCCACCCACGACAGGCGCGCGCCCACCCACGACAGGCGCGCGCCCACCCACGACAGGCGCGCGCCCACCCACGACAGGCGCGCGCCCACCCACGACAGGCGCGCGCCCACCCACGACAGGCGCGCGCCCACCCACGACAGGCGCGCGCCCACCCACGACAGGCGCGCGCCCACCCACGACAGGCGCGCGCCCACCCACGACAGGCGCGCGCCCACCCACGACAGGC
This sequence comes from Cepaea hortensis, assembly GCA_963921405.1. Classification (NCBI taxonomy): domain Eukaryota; kingdom Metazoa; phylum Mollusca; class Gastropoda; order Stylommatophora; family Helicidae; genus Cepaea; species Cepaea hortensis. The sequence goes on from OY992890.1 coordinate 25,252,145, forward strand.
GCGCGCCCACCCACGACAGGCGCGCGCCCACCCACGACAGGCGCGCGCCCACCCACGACAGGCGCGCGCCCACCCACGACAGGCGCGCGCCCACCCACGACAGGCGCGCGCCCACCCACGACAGGCGCGCGCCCACCCACGACAGGCGCGCGCCCACCCACGACAGGCGCGCGCCCACCCACGACAGGCGCGCGCCCACCCACGACAGGCGCGCGCCCACCCACGACAGGCGCGCGCCCACCCACGACAGGCGCGCGCCCACCCACGACAGGCGCGCGCCCACCCACGACAGGCGCGCGCCCACCCACGACAGGCGCGCGCCCACCCACGACAGGCGCGCGCCCACCCACGACAGGCGCGCGCCCACCCACGACAGGCGCGCGCCCACCCACGACAGGCGCGCGCCCACCCACGACAGGCGCGCGCCCACCCACGACAGGCGCGCGCCCACCCACGACAGGCGCGCGCCCACCGACGACACCCGCGCGCCCACCGACGACGCCCGCGCGCCCACCGACGACGCCCGCGCGCCCACCGACGACGCCCGCGCGCCCACCGACGACGCCCGCGCGCCCACCGACGACGCCCGCGCGCCCACCGACGACACCCGCGCGCCCACCGACGACACCCGCGCATCGACTTTATTTTCTTTATATAACTTTTTTTGATTTCTTTTAACCGCAAATTTCTCCTTAAATTTCGATCGTATTTTTATTTCTCCTGTTAGTACTCCAAATATTTTCTCCCGCAGCATTCACCCACATTTTAGATTTTTCATTATTATTTTATTTTACATTATTATTTCATTATTACATTCTGCATTTTCACTTTCTTTTCCTTTTTTAAATATAAAGTCATAGTCAGGGTTTGATCCATCGTCCTGTTGGCTTAATGTTGTTTCCAGAGTCCAGTTCACTATTGATTGAGCAATCGTGATGTTCAAGAAAATCTACTCAGTGAATAATTATAAACACATTTCTTCATATTTACGATAAAACTAATCGAACCTGCACAAAATATATTCACTTTTAGAAGACTTCCACAAGAGAATCAAATCAACAGTCTACAAAGTTTCTACGACAGAATTAAACAATTTTATTTTTATACTATTATTAAACTAACATGTAACCCCTTTGTTCTTTGCCTGGTGTCTGAGTAATCCTCACTAACGCCTGGCGGTAAATGTTGAAAACTTGAAGTTGTAACTAAAATACATTGTTGTCGGACAACTATTTTAATAGTTCTGAATTCCTCAAGTTCCCCTTCATATCTGATGGTAGGGTCTTGCTCACAATACCATATTAATAATGATATAATTAGATATTGAAAATGTGCTTGTGGCTTAGGGGTTATGAACGCATTGCACAATCCCGACATGCTGTTCGAATTCAGCCGCAGGAGATTTGGAAGTATTGTATAAGAAAGTAATGAGGGGAAAAACAACACTGAACGTAAAATTGCTTATAAAATTACACGCGGTCAATAAATGCTGGGATTGACAACGACGTTCTATAAAGGACATACAAAACATTTATTCAGAATTTCCTGCCGATATTGCACCAGAAAATAAGTTAAAGATAATATTTGTTCAGAACATGCATCTTTACTGTGGCAACATATGGATGCGAGTCGTGGACCATCTTTCCTGTGGCAGCGTACGTACAAATACGATTCGTGGACTATCTTTATTACAGCAACACACATGTGTGTTGTTTGTCCATCAACACGCCCACCGACATCCGACATTTCATCCAGTGGGGTTGAAAATGTGGAGCCGTGTGTTCTAAGATGGCTGATAAGCCCTATGTTCTTTGACAAAGTGGACAAGGAATGCTTGACGTTTCTGTAGGAGAATTTCCTGCAGCGGTTTTTCTGACCTGCCTTTTCTTCACAGCTCTTGCAGTCCTGGTTACCTCACACGTGACTGCACCCTTGCGTAATGATGCACGCCACGAATTTCGGTCTATGGCTGCATTCTCCCAGGTGTCATGTTGAATTCCAAAAGCATTCATTGAGATTTTTAGACACACATATGTGAGTCGTGGAGCATCTTTCCTGCGTCAGCAAATGAATAGAGGTCGTGGACCATCTTTCCTGTGGCAACATACGAATGTGTTTCGTGGACCATCTTTCTGTGGCATCATATGAATGTTAGTCGTGGACCATTTTTCCCGTGTCTACCAAATTACGCATCTGTGTACGGACCTACTAAATTACGCACCTGCATGCACGACTACCAAATTACGCACTAGCGCGTTCACGTACCAAACTATGCACCTACGTGCACACCAATCAAATTACACACTTGCGCAAGAACATACTAAGTTACCCCCAACCATATTATGCACCTGCGCATGCACTACCAAATTATGGCCCTTCCATATTATGCCCCTTTTAAATCATGCAACTGCAATTATAACTACCAAATTACCCACCCATAAAATGATGCACCAACCAAATTAAGCGCATGTGTGCACTCCATCCAAATTAGGCACCTGCGTGTGCTCCTGTATAATTATGCATCCGTGCATGCATCTTCAGATGGCAAGTTCTGCCAAATTATGCACCTATCAATTAGGTGCCCACCGACATCCGCGCGCCCACCGACTTCCGCGCGCCCACCGACTTCCGCGCGCCCACCGACTTCCGCGCGCCCACCGACTTCCGCGCGCCCACCGACTTCCGCGCGCCCACCGACTTCCGCGCGCCCACCGACTTCCGCGCGCCCACCGACTTCCGCGCGCCCACCGACTTCCGCGCGCCCACCGACTTCCGCGCGCCCACCGACTTCCGCGCGCCCACCGACTTCCGCGCGCCCACCGACTTCCGCGCGCCCACCGACTTCCGCGCGCCCACCGACATCCGCGCGCCCTCCGACATCCGCGCGCCCTCCGACATCCGCACCCGCGCGCCCACCGACATCCGCGCATCGACTTTATTTTCTTTATATAACTTTTTTTGCTTTCTTTTAACCGCAAATTTCTCCTTATATTTCGCTCGTATTTTTATTTCTCCTGAACGTACTCCAAATATTTTCTCCCGCAACATTCACCCACATTTTAGATTTTTCATTATTATTTTATTTCACATTATTATTTCATTATTACATTCTGCATTTTCACTTTCTTTTCCTTTTTTAAAATATAAAGTCATAGTCAGGGTTTGATCCATCGTCCTGTTGGCTTAATGTTGTTTCCAGAGTCCAGTTCACTATTGATTGAGCAATCGTGATGTTCAAGAAAATCTGCTCAGTGAATAATTATAAAGACATTTCTTCATATTTACGATAAAACTAATCGAACCTGCACAAAATATATTCACTTTTAGAAGACTTCCACAAGAGAATCAAATCAACAGTCTACAAAGTTTCTACGACAGAATTAAACAATTTTATTTTTATACTATTACTAGCTGACCCGGCCCGGCTTCGCCCAGGCTCTGGAGGGGATCTATCTATCTATCAGTCTGTCTGTCTGCTTGTTTGTCTGTCTGTCTGTCTGTCTGGCTGACCCGGCCCGGCTTCACCCAGTCCCTGGTGGGGAGCATCTCATTTAATTCATATAAGTAGTCATATAAGCTCTCCCGTTCCCGACTATCTGTTTGTCTGTCTATATGTCTGTCTGTCTGTCCCGGCCCGGCTTCACCCAGTCCCTGGTGGGGAGCATCTAATTTAATTAATATACGTAGTCATATAAGCTGTCCCGTTCCCGACTGTCTGTTTATCTGTCTGTCTGTCTGACCTGGCCCGGCTTCACCCAGTCCCTGGTGGGGAGCATGTCATTTAATTAATTCATATAAGTAGTCAAATAAGCTTCCGTTCCCGACTATCTGTCTATCTATCTGACCCGGCGTGGTTTCGCCCAGCTCCTGGCGCACAGTAACTTAAAAGAATGTCCTTCCACACACCATTCATTATTTTTAATGAAAACTGTTTTTAATCACCGACATGACAGTTGATAAGTTTTGTAAGCAGAAAAAGATGGGTTAAAATGTTATGCATAATGCATTATTTTTATGCAAACTTTAAAAATACCTTAAAGATTATATCATTATTTAATATAACTCATATGCCTAAAAATAACTATAGACAAAGAGTTTAACAATAGTGCAGGTAAGTCCAACAATATGACTATAAAATATATATAGAAATGTTATTAAAAGTTATGCCCCTTGAAATAACTTTTCTAGAGTGAAGTCCCCCTGCTATATAGACATTAAATAATGAAAATGGAAAAGTAAATGTTATTAAATAAGTAGAAGATTTTACATTAAGAAATTATTATAGTCGGTTGCACAGGAATGAAAGGAAGACGTGTAGAAAATTTCATCTCAATCGGATGTACCGTTATCGAACGCATCCAAGACCCACAAACCCAAAAACAAACATACACTCTGTTTTATAGATATAGATTAAACTAACATGTAACCCCTTTGTTCTTTGCCTGGTGTCTGAGTAATCCTCACTAACGCCTGGCGGTAAATGTTGAAAACTTGAAGTTGTAACTAAAATACATTGTTGTCGGACAACTATTTTAATAGTTCTGAATTCCTCAAGTTCCCATTCATATCTGACGGTAGGGTCTTGCTCACAATATCATATTAATAATGATATAATTAGATATTGAAAATGTGCTTGTGGCTTAGGGGTTATGAACGCATTGCACAATCCCGACATGTTGTTCGAATTCAGCCGCAGGTGATTTGGAAGTATTGTATAAGAAAGTAATGAGGGGAAAAACAACACTGAACGTAAAATTGCTTATAAAATTACACGCGGTCAATAAATGCTGGGATTGACAACGACGTTCTATAACGGACATACAAAACATTTATTCAGAATTTCCTGCCGATATTGCACCAGAAAATAAGTTAAAGATAATATTTGTTCAGAACATGCATCTTTACTGTGGCAACATATGGATGCGAGTCGCGGACCATCTTTCCTGTGGCAGCGTACGTACAAATGCGATTCGTGGACTATCTTTATTACAGCACCACACATGTGTGTTGTTTGTCCATCAACACGCCCACCGACATCCGACATTTCATCCAGTGGGGTTGAAAATGTGGAGCCGTGTGTTCTAAGATGGCTGATAAGGCCTATTTTGGCTCGAAATGTTCTTTGACAAAGTGGACAAGGAATGCTTGACGTTTCTGTAGGAGAATTTCCTGCAGCGGTTTTTCTGACCTGCCTTTTCTTCACAGCTCTTGCAGTCCTGGTTACCTCACACGTGACTGCACCCTTGCGTAATGATGCACGCCACGAATTTCGGTCTCTGGCTGCATTCTCCCAGGTGTCATGTTGAATTCCAAAAGCATTCATTGAGATTTTCAGACACACATATGTGAGTCGTGGAGCATCTTTCGTGCGTCAGCAAATGAATAGAGGTCGTGGACCATCTTTCCTGTGGCAACTTACCAATGTGAGTCGTGGACTATTTTTCCGGTGGCAACATACGAATGTGTTTCGTGGAACATCTTTCTGTGGCATCATATGAATGCTAGTCGTGGACCATTTTTCCCGTGTTTACCAAATTACGCATCTGTGTACGGACCTACTAAATTACGCACCTGCATGCACACCTACCAAATTACGCACTACGCGTTCACCTACCAAACTATGAACCTGCGCTTACACCAAATATAATATGCAGCGGCGCGTACACCTACCAAACTATGCACCTACATGCACACCAATCAAATTACACACTTGCGCAACAACATACTAAGTTACCCCCAACCATATTATGCACCTGCGCATGCACTACCAAATTATGGCCCTTCCATATTATGCCCCTTTTAAATTATGCAACTGCAATTATAACTACCAAATTACCCACCCATCAAATGATGCACCTACCAAATTAAGCACCTGTGTGCACTCCATCCAAAATAGGCACCAGCGTGTGCTCCTGTATAATTATGCATCCGTGCATGCATCTTCAGATGCACATATGCCAAATCAAGCATATGTGCTCACATTCCTACCCTAACACCAGCCAAAGTATGATCCTGCGAACGCACCGGGCGCGCGGAATGTCGGAGGGCGCGCGGAATGTCGGAGGGCGCGCGGAATGTCGGAGGGCGCGCTGAATGTCGGAGGGCGCGCGGAATGTCGGAGGGCGCGCGGAATGTCGGAGGGCACGCGGAATGTCGGAGGGCGCGCGGAATGTCGGAGGGCGCGCGGAATGTCGGAGGGCACGCGGAATGTCGGAGGGCGCGCGGAATGTCGGAGGGCGCGCGGAATGTCGGAGGGCGCGCGGAATGTCGGAGGGCAAGCGGAATGTCGGAGGGCGCGCGGAATGTCGGAGGGCGCGCGGAATGTCGGAGGGCGCGCGGAATGTCGGAGGGCGCGCGGAATGTCGGAGGGCGCGCGGAATGTCGGAGGGCGCGCGGAATGTCGGAGGGCGCGCGGAATGTTGGAGGGCGCGCGGAATGTCGGAGGGCGCGCGGAATGTCAGAGGGCGCGCGGAATGTCGGAGGGCGCGCGGATGTATTTGGAGTACATTCAGGAGAAATAAAAATACGAGCGAAAATTAAGGAGAAATTTGCGGTTAAAAGAAAGCAAAAAAAGTTATATCAAGAAAATAAAGTCGATGCGCGGATGTCGGTGGGCGCGCAGGTGCGGATGTCGGAGGGCGCGCGGATGTCGGAGGGCGCGCGGATGTCGGAGGGCGCGCGGATGTCGGAGGGCGCGCGGATGTCGGAGGGCCCTCGCGCAGCTGCCTTCATTTGGTTAATTGATAGGTGCATAATTTGGCAGAACTTGCCAGGTGCGTTCGCAGGATCATACTTTGGCTGGTGTTAGGGTAGGAATGTGAGCACATATGCTTGATTTGGCATATGTGCATCTGAAGATGCATGCACGGATGCATAATTATACATTAGCACACGCAGGTGCCTAATTTGTATGGAGTGCTTAATTTGGTAGGTGCGTCATTTGATGGGTGGGTAATTTAGTAGTTATAATTGCAGTTGCATAATTTAAAAGGGGCATAATATGGAAGGGCCATAATTTGGTAGTGCATGCGCAGGTGCATAATATGGTTGGGGGTAACTTAGTATGTTCTTGCGCAAGTGTGTAATTTGATTGGTGTGCACGTAGGTGCATAATTTGGTAGATGTACGCGCTGGTGCATATTATATTTGGTGTAAGCGCAGGTTCATAGTTTGGTAGGTGAACGCGCTAGTGCGTAATTTGGTAGGTGTGCATGCAGGTGCGTAATTTAGTAGGTCCGTACACAGATGCGTAATTTGGTAGACACGGGAAAAATGGTCCACGACTAACATTCATATGATACCACAGAAAGATGGTCCACGAAACACATTCGTATGTTGCCACAGGAAAGATGGTCCACGACCTCTATTCATTTGCTGACGCAGGAAAGATGCTCCACGACTCACATATGTGTGTCTAAAAATCTCAATGAATGCTTTTGGAATTCAACATGACACCTGGGAGAATGCAGCCATAGACCGAAATTCGTGGCGTGCATCATTACTCAAGGGTGCAGTCACGTGTGAGGTAACCAGGACTGCAAGTGCTGTGAAGAAAAGGCAGGACAGAAAAACCGCTGCAGGAAATTCTACTACAGAAACGTCAAGCATTCCTTGTCCACTTTGTCAAAGAACATTTCGAGCCAAAATAGGCCTTATCAGCCATCTTAGAACACACGGCTCCACATTTTCAACCTCACTGGATGAAATGAATGATCATCATCATTCTTGATGGACAAACAACACACATGTGTGTTGCTGTAATAAAGATAGTCCACGAATCGCATTTGTACGTACGCTGCCACAGAAAAGATGGTCCACGACTCGCATCCATATGTTGCCACAGTAAAGATGCATGTTCTGAACAAATATTATCTTTAACTTATTTGCTGGTGCAATATCGGCAGGAAATTCTGAATAAATGTTGTGTATGTCCGTTATAGAACGTCGTTGTCAATCCCAGCATTTATTGACCGTGTGTAATTTTATAAGCAATTTTACGTTCAGTGTTGTTTTTCCCCTCATAACTTTCTTATACAATACTTCCAAATCACCTGCGGCTGAATTCGAACAGCATGTCGGGATTGTGCAATGCGTTCATAACCCCTAAGCCACAAGCACATTTTCAATATCTAATTATATCATTATTAATATGTTATTGTGAGCAAGACCCTACCATCAGATATGAACTGGAACTTGAGGAATTCAGAACTATTAGAATAGTTGCCCGACAACAATGTATTTTAGTTACAACTTCAAGTTTTCAACATTTACCGCCAGGCGTTAGTGAGGATTACTCAGACACCAGGCAAAGAACAAAGGGGTTACATGTTAGTTTAATAATAGTATAAAATGCGCCGAATGTTGGGCGGCGCTTACCAAACCCGACACCCCACATTGTGCCAACGGCTTCGGGCGGAAGAGCGCAATTGGGAGGGTACTAGCCTTATCCTGGTGCGAGGAAATGCAACCCAAAGACAAAATAAGTCATGGCAGGGCAGACCAGGCCCTAAGCCTTGGTTGGCAGCTGGTCTAGGATCGAAGCTCCGACAGGCGGACAGTTAGAGCATTGCTTTGCTGATCCGGCAGCTTCTGCAGCTTGTCTTGTTCCAGATTATAGGTGTAAACTTTCCTCTGGAGTGAACTAGGCAGGCCGAGAGAGGGATCATGCTGCATGGGCAACACATGTTTTCTTTATTTTAGCCCAGGCTTTGTGCTATGGAGAGGCAATAACTCCATCCCTGGTCTTAACCGGTCTCGGAATCAAAGCGAGAGGCAACTGTTACGGGTTATAAGTCCTTGTCAGTTGGCGTAGACATGGGGCGCCACGCGTTGCCTCTGACGGTGGGAGACACCTACAGGTGTCACTGATCAGCTACCGCCCGCCTCAAGCTGGGCAGCCCCCAGCCAATTGGGTGCTGATCCGCCACAGCCTGCCTGCTTCAATGGGTGCTTGGGGCTAGGACAAAATCTGAATCGCAGGATGTAAAACCAATGCACCAGGTACTAATAAAAAGAATAGAAACCTCATGCTACGGCTTGCAACCTGGAACGTGAGAACTATGTGTCCAGGATTTTCCACTGACTTGACAAATATTGACGATGTGAGAAAAACGGCTGTGATTGATGCTGAACTCGATCGTCCAAACATTGATATTGCTGGCCTGCAGGAGACTCGCCTCGCTGAGGAAGGGTCACTCAGGGAAAACAATTACACCTTTTTTTGGAAGGGAAGAGGGCAGGCAGAAAAAAGGCAACATGGTGTGGGCTTTGCAGTGAAGAATTCGCTACTGGGAATGATTGATATCCCAGCTGGAGGTAATGAAAGATTATTATCACTGCGCTTGGCAACCTCCTGTGGATTTGCCACCATTCTCACTGCATATGCACCGACACTCGCTTCCTCTGATGATGTGAAGGATATGTTCTATGAGCAGCTAGACTCTGCGATCAAGGCAGTTCCAAAATCCGACTACATTTATATGCTCGGTGATTTCAATGCTCGTGTGGGCAAGGACTCGAGTTCATGGCCAGTGTGCCTTGGAAAATACAACATCGGTCGCATGAATGATAATGGGCAAAGGCTGCTGGAGCATTGCACTAGAAATGACCTATGTATTACAAACTCCTTTTTTGAAACAAAAGAGATGCATAAGGTCACATGGAAACATCCAAGATCCGGCCATTGGCATCAGCTGGACTTCATTATCACACGGAGACAACATCTGAACCATACATCATTAACTCGAAGTTATCACAGTGCTGACTGTGATACAGATCATTCTTTGGTTGTTGCAAGGGTTAGACTGAGACCAAAGAGAATCTACACAGCTAAACACAAGTCTAGCCCCAGGATTAATATTACTAACACTCACGATCCTGGAAAGTGCTTTGAATTTCAACAGCAACTTGAAGATGCTTTCAATGATACATCTGAAAATTGTATAGTAAATGATAAATGGAGTAAACTTAAGGAAACTATTTACAAAACAGCGGTAGGGGTTTACGGCACTGTGGATCATAAGAGGCAGGACTGGTTTGTGGCAAACAGCCAGATACTGCAGCCCTTGATTGATAAAAAGAAGATAGCTCTCTTAAGAAACAAGGAAAGACCAACGCGTAACACTCTGAGTGAGCTGAAGCAAGCAAGGAAGGATGTACAAAAGGCTGCCAGGCAGTGTGCGAATGACTATTGGATCAAGTTATGTGAGTCCATTCAAATCGCAAGTGATAAGGGAAACATCAGAAGCATGTATGAAGGGATAAAGAAAGCCTGTGGTCCAATGATCAAAAGAAGTGCACCGCTGAAAACCTTGACTGGAGAAATCATCACTGATAAGAAACAGCAGATGGATAGATGGGTCGAGCACTATTTAGAGCTTTACTCAAGTGAGACCAAGCTAGCGGATAATGCCCTCAACGCCATAGAGGCCCTGCCAACTCTTGACCACCTGGACACACTTCCCACTATAACAGAAGTTAAGTGTGCTATAAATGAGCTTGCATCTGGCAAGGCTCCAGGTAAGGATGGGATTCCAATAGAGGTGATCAGGAGTGGGCAAGACACACTCGCTCTACAGATCCACCAGCTAATAGAGCTATGCTGGCGAGAAGGACAAGTCCCACAGGATTTCAAAGATTCAAACATCATAACGCTGTACAAGAACAAGGGAGATCGGAGCGACTGTAACAGCTATAGGGGTATCTCACTTCTGTGTATTGTTGGGAAAGTATTTGCCAGAATTGTCCTGCACAGACTTCAAGTCCTGGGAGATCAAGTCTACCCCGAATCACAGTGTGGCTTCCGTCAGAACCGGTCTACCATTGATATGATATTCTCATTGCGACAGATGCAAGAAAAATGCCGGGAAAAAAATCAGCCACTGTTTATTGCCTTCATTGACCTCACAAAGGCATTCGATTTGGTCAGTCGTGAGGGTCTGTTCAAAGCACTAAAGAAGATTGGCTGCCCACCAACTCTTCTGTCCATTGTGGAATCGTTCCACACAGGCATGAAGAGTATAATCAAATTTGATGGTGCAACTTCTGAAGAGTTTGAAATCAAGAGTGGAGTTAAGCAAGGCTGTGTGCTAGCACCCACCCTCTTTGGGATATACTTTTCACTTCTACTGAAATATGCCTTTCATGATCAGGATGATGGTATATACATTCATTCACGCTCAGATGGTGGCCTCTATAATGCTCAGATATTGAAGGCCAAGACCAAAATTAGCAGGGTACTAATCAGAGAGTTGCTTTTTGCGGATGATGCTGCGATTACGACCCACTCTGAGGAAGAATTTCAACATCTACTATCTGCATTCTCCAATGCTTGTTCTGAATTTGGTTTAACAATTAACAAAAAGAAGACACAGATTATGTCACAAGGTGCACATGGTGTACCATCAATCTTTATTGACGACGCCGAACTGGAGATAGTAGACCATTTTACATATCTAGGATCAGAGGTAAATAGCAAATTATCCCTCGATCAGGAAATCAACATCAGGATTGGCAAGGCAGCAACAACAATGAACATGTTAGCAAAAAGAGTCTGGGAGAACAGGAAGCTTACTGCTAAAACAAAAGTCCTCGTCTACCAAGCCTGTGTCCTTAGTACTCTTCTTTATGGCAGTGAAACCTGGACAACTTACTCACGCCAAGAGAAACGTTTAAACAGCTTTCATATGCGGTGTCTGCGAAGAATACTTGGTATTAAGTGGCAAGACAAAATCACAAATACTGAAGTATTGGAAAGATCAGGTTGTGTGACGGTGTATTCCATGCTCAGTCTTCGTAGACTTAGATGGATAGGACACGTTAGGAGGATGGATGATGGTAGAATACCAAACGACATCTTTTTTGGTGAATTACAGACGGGTAGGAGATCTCAGGGTCGGCCTCTACTACGATACAAAGATGTGTGTAAGCGGGACATGATTGATACAGGCATTGATAATGCACAATGGGAGCATGTCGCCGCTGAACGTGTTGCATGGAGGCCAACTATCAGAAACGGAATAAAGACAAAGGAGAAAATGATTGCAGATAAAGCACACACAGAGCGTGAGAGACGTAAGATGGTGCAAAATGGTGGAAATGACCATGTTTTCACATGCACCTACTGTGGGCAAACATTTGCAGCAAGAATTGGCCTTACCAGCCACACTCGCCACCGCCATGGATCGTAGTTATTAAGCCTTTTTAAAGCACAATGTACCAAACTATCGTCTGTCAAGACGGAAAGGTGCCAATGTAAAAGTATAAAAATAAAATTGTTTAATTCTGTCGTAGAAACTTTGTAGACTGTTGATTTAATTATCTTGTGGGAGTCTTCTAAAAGTGAATTTATTTTGTGCAGGTTCGATTAGTTTTATCGTAAATATGAAGAAATGCAGGAGGGCGCGCAGATGTCGGAGGGCGCGCGGATGTCGGAGGGCGCGCGGATGTCGGAGGGCGCGCGGATGTTGGAGGGTGCGCGGATGTCGGAGGGCGCGCGGATGTCGGAGGGCGCGCGGATGTCGGAGGGCGCGCGGATGTCGGAGGGCGCGCGGATGTCGGAGGGCGCGCGGATGTCGGAGGGCGCGCGGATGTCGGAGGGCGCGCGGATGTCGGAGGGCGTGCGGATGTCGGAGGGCTCAAATATTGACGATGTGAGAAAAACGGCTGTAATTGATGCTGAACTCGATCGTCTTAACATTGATATTGCTGGCCTGCAGGAGACTCGCCTCGCTGAGGAAGGGTCACTCAGGGAAAACAATTACACCTTTTTTTGGAAGGGAAGAGGGCAGGCAGAAAAAAGGCAACATGGTGTGGGCTTTGCAGTGAAGAATTCGCTACTGGGAATGATTGATATCCCAGCTGGAGGTAATGAAAGATTATTATCACTGCGCTTGGCAACCTCCTGTGGATTTGCCACCATTCTCACTGCATATGCACCGACACTCGCTTCCTCTGATGCTGTGAAGGATATGTTCTATGAGCAGCTAGACTCTGCGATCAAGGCAGTTCCAAAATCCGACTACATTTATATGCTCGGTGATTTCAATGCTCGTGTGGGCAAGGACTCGAGTTCATGGCCAGTGTGCCTTGGAAAATACAACATCGGTCGCATGAATGATAATGGGCAAAGGCTGCTGGAGCATTGCACTAGAAATGACCTATGTATTACAAACTCCTTTTTTGAAACAAAAGAGATGCATAAGGTCACATGGAAACATCCAAGATCCGGCCATTGGCATCAGCTGGACTTCATTATCACACGGAGACAACATCTGAACCATACATCATTAACTCGAAGTTATCACAGTGCTGACTGTGATACAGATCATTCTTTGGTTGTTGCAAGGCTTAGACTGAGACCAAAGAGAATCTACACAGCTAAACACAAGTCTAGCCCCAGGATTAATATTACTAACACTCACGATCCTGGAAAGTGCTTTGAATTTCAACACCAACTTGAAGATGCTTTCAATGATACATCTGAAAATTGTATAGTAAATGATAAATGGAGTAAACTTAAGGAAACTATTTACAAAACAGCCGTAGGGGTTTACGGCACTGTGGATCATAAGAGGCAGGACTGGTTTGTGGCAAACAGCCAGATACTGCAGCCCTTGATTGATAAAAAGAAGATAGCTCTCTTAAGAAACAAGGAAAGACCAACGCGTAACACTCTGAGTGAGCTGAAGCAAGCAAGGAAGGATGTACAAAAGGCTGCCAGGCAGTGTGCGAATGACTATTGGATCAAGTTATGTGAGTCCATTCAAATCGCAAGTGATAAGGGAAACATCAGAAGCATGTATGAAGGGATAAAGAAAGCCTGTGGTCCAATGATCAAAAGAAGTGCACCGCTGAAAACCTTGACTGGAGAAATCATCACTGATAAGAAACAGCAGATGGATAGATGGGTCGAGCACTATTTAGAGCTTTACTCAAGTGAGACCAAGCTAGCGGATAATGCCCTCAACGCCATAGAGGCCCTGCCAACTCTTGACCACCTGGACACACTTCCCACTATAACAGAAGTTAAGTGTGCTATAAATGAGCTTGCATCTGGCAAGGCTCCAGGTAAGGATGGGATTCCAATAGGGGTGATCAGGAGTGGGCAAGACACACTCGCTCTACAGATCCACCAGCTAATAGAGCTATGCTGGCGAGAAGGACAAGTCCCACAGGATTTCAAAGATTCAAACATCATAACGCTGTACAAGAACAAGGGAGATCGGAGCGACTGTAACAACTATAGGGGTATCTCACTTCTGTGTATTGTTGGGAAAGTATTTGCCAGAATTGTCCTGCACAGACTTCAAGTCCTGGAAGATCAAGTCTACCCCGAATCACAGTATGGCTTCCGTCAGAACCGGTCTACCATTGATATGATATTCTCATTGCGACAGATGCAAGAAAAATGCCGGGAACAAAATCAGCCACTGTTTATTGCCTTCATCGACCTCACAAAGGCATTCGATTTGGTCAGTCGTGAGGGTCTGTTCAAAGCACTAAAGAAGATTGGCTGCCCACCAACTCTTCTGTCCATTGTGGAATCGTTCCACACAGGCATGAAGAGTATAATCAAATTTGATGGTGCAACTTCTGAAGAGTTTGAAATCAAGAGTGGAGTTAAGCAAGGCTGTGTGCTAGCACCCACCCTCTTTGGGATATACTTTTCACTTCTACTGAAATATGCCTTTCGTGATCAGGATGATGGTATATACATTCATTCACGCTCAGATGGTGGCCTCTATAATGCTCAGAGATTGAAGGCCAAGACCAAAATTAGCAGGGTACTAATCAGAGAGTTGCTTTTTGCGGATGATGCTGCGATTACGACCCACTCTGAGGAAGAATTTCAACATCTACTATCTGCATTCTCCAATGCTTGTTCTGAATTTGGTTTAACAATTAACAAAAAGAAGACACAGATTATGTCACAAGGTGCACATGGTGTACCATCAATCTTTATTGACGACGCCGAACTGGAGATAGTAGACCATTTTACATATCTAGGATCAGAGGTAAATAGCAAATTATCCCTCGATCAGGAAATCAACATCAGGATTGGCAAGGCAGCAACAACAATGAACATGTTAGCAAAAAGAGTCTGGGAGAACAGGAAGCTTACTGCTAAAACAAAAGTCCTCGTCTACCAAGCCTGTGTCCTTAGTACTCTTCTTTATGGCAGTGAAACCTGGACAACTTACTCACGCCAAGAGAAACGTTTAAACAGCTTTCATATGCGGTGTCTGCGAAGAATACTTGGTATTAAGTGGCAAGACAAAATCACAAATACTGAAGTATTGGAAAGATCAGGTTGTGTGACGGTGTATTCCATGCTCAGTCTTCGTAGACTTAGATGGATAGGACACGTTAGGAGGATGGATGATGGTAGAATACCAAAGGACATCTTTTTTTGTGAATTACAGACGGGTAGGAGATCTCAGAGTCGGCCTCTACTACGATACAAAGATGTGTGTAAGCGGGACATGATTGATACAGGCATTGATAATGCACAATGGGAGCATGTCGCCGCTGAACGTGTTGCATGGAGGCCAACTATCAGAAACGGAATAAAGACAAAGGAGAAAATGATTGCAGATAAAGCACACACAGAGCGTGAGAGACGTAAGATGGTGCAAAATGGTGGAAATGACCATGTTTTCACATGCACCTACTGTGGGCAAACATTTGCAGCAAGAATTGGCCTTACCAGCCACACTCACCACCGCCATGGATCGTAGTTATTAAGCCTTTTTAAAGCACAATGTACCAAACTATCGTCTGTCAAGACGGAAAGGTGCCAATGTAAAAGTATAAAAATAAAATTGTTTAATTCTGTCGTAGAAACTTTGTAGACTGTTGATTTAATTCTCTTGTGGAAGTCTTCTAAAAGTGAATTTATTTTGTGCAGGTTCGATTAGTTTTATCGTAAATATGAAGAAATGCAGGAGGGCGCGCGGATGTCGGAGGGCGCGCGGATGTAGGAGGGCGCGCGGATGTCGGAGGGCACGCGGATGTCGGAGAGCGCGCGGATGTCGGAGAGCGCGCGGATGTCGGAGGGCACGCGGATGTCGGAGGGCGCGCGGATGTCGGAGGGCGCGCGGATGTCGGAGGGCGCGCGGATGTCGGAGGGCGCGCGGATGTCGAAGGGCGCGCGGATGTCGGAGGGCGCGCGGATGTCGGAGGGTGCGCGGATGTCGGAGGGCGCGCGGATGTCGGAGGGCGCACGGATGTCGGAGGGCCCTCGCGCAGCTGCCTTCATTTGGTTAATTGATAGGTGCATAATTTGGCAGAACTTGCCAGGTGCGTTCGCAGGATCATACTTTGGCTGGTGTTAGGGTAGGAATGTGAGCACATATGCTTGATTTGGCATATGTGCATCTGAAGATGCATGCACGGATGCATAATTATACATTAGCACACGCAGGTGCCTAATTTGTATGGAGTGCACACAGGTGCTTAATTTGGTAGGTGCATCATTTGATGGGTGGGTAATTTGGTAGTTATAATTGCAGTTGCATAATTTAAAAGGGGCATAATATGGAAGGGCCATAATTTGGTAGTGCATGCGCAGGTGCATAATATGGTTGGGGGTAACTTAGTATGTTCTTGCGCAAGTGTGTAATTTGATTGGTGTGCACGTAGGTGCATAATTTGGTAGATGTACGCGCTTGTGCATATTATATTTGGTGTAAGCGCAGGTTCATAGTTTGGTAGGTGAACGCGCTAGTGCGTAATTTGGTAGGTGTGCATGCAGGTGCGTAATTTAGTAGGTCCGTACACAGATGCGTAATTTGGTAGACACGGGAAAAATGGTCCACGACTAACATTCATATGATGCCACAGAAAGATGGTCCACGAAACACATTCGTATGTTGCCACAGGAAAGATGGTCCACGACCTCTATTCATTTGCTGACGCAGGAAAGATGCTCCACGACTCACATATGTGTGTCTAAAAATCTCAATGAATGCTTTTGGAATTCAACATGACACCTGGGAGAATGCAGCCATAGACCGAAATTCGTGGCGTGCATCATTACTCAAGGGTGCAGTCACGTGTGAGGTGACTGCAAGTGCTGTGAAGAAAAGGCAGGACAGAAAAACCGCTGCAAAAAATTCTACTACAGAAACGTCAAGCATTCCTTGTCCACTTTGTCAAAGAACATTTCGAGCCAAAATATGCCTTATTAGCCATCTTAGAACACACGGCTCCACATTTTCAACCTCACTGGATGAAATGAATGATCATCATCATTCTTGATGGACACACAACACACATGTGTGTTGCTGTAATAAAGATAGGCCACGAATCGCATTTGTACGTACGCTGCCACAGGAAAGATGGTCCACGACTCGCATCCATATGTTGCCACAGTAAAGATGCATGTTCTGAACAAATATTATCTTTAACTTATTTGCTGGTGCAATATCGGCAGGAAATTCTGAATAAATGTTTTGTATGTCCGTTATAGAACGTCGTTGTCAATCCCAGCATTTATTGACCGCGTGTAATTTTATAAGCAATTTTACGTTCAGTGTTGTTTTTCCCCTCATAACTTTCTTATACAATACTTCCAAATCACCTGCGGCTAAATTCGAACAGCATGTCGGGATTGTGCAATGCGTTCACAACCCCTAAGCCACAAGCACATTTTCAATATCTAATTATATCATTATTAATATGGTATTGTGAGCAAGACCCTACCATCAGATATGAACTGGAATTTGAGGAATTCAGAACTATTAGAATAGTTGTCCGACAACAATGTATTTTAGTTACAACTTCAAGTTTTCAACATTTACCGCCAGGCGTTAGTGAGGATTACTCAGACACCAGGCAAAGAACAAAGGGGTTACATGTTAGTTTAATAATAGTATAAAAATAAAATAGTTTAATTCTGTCGTAGAAACTTTGTAGACTGTTGATTTGATTCTCTTGTGGAAGTCTTCTAAAAGTGAATATATTTTGTGCAGGTTCGATTAGTTTTATCGTAAATATGAAGAAATGTGTTTATAATTATTCACTGAGCAGATTTTCTTGAACATCAGGATTGCTCAATCAATAGTAAACTGGACTCTGGAAACAACATTAAGCCAACAGGACGATGGATCAAACCCTGACTATGACTTTATATTTAAAAAAGGAAAAGAAAATGAAATGCAGAATGTAATAATGAAATAATAATGTAAAGTAAAATAATAATGAAAAATCTAAAATGTGGGTGAATGTTGCAGGAGAAAATATTTGGAGTACATTCAGGAGAAATAAAAATACGAGCGAAAATTAAGGAGAAATTTGCGGTTAAAAGAAAGCAAAAAAAGTTATATAAAGAAAATAAAGTCGATGCGCGGATGTCGGTGGGCGCGCAGGTGCGGATGTCGGTGGGCGCGCAGGTGCGTATGTCGGTGGGCGCGCAGGTGCGGATGTCGGTGGGCGCGCAGGTGCGGATGTCGGTGGGCGCGCAGGTGCGGATGTCGGTGGGCGCGCAGGTGCGGATGTCGGTGGGCGCGCAGGTGCGGATGTCGGTGGGCGCGCGGATGTCGGTGGGCGCGCGGATGTCGGAGGGGGCGCGCGGATGTCGGAGGGGGCGCGCGGGTGTCGGAGGGGGCGCGCGGGTGTCGGAGGGGGCGCGCGGGTGCCGGAGGGGGCGCGCGGGTGCCGGAGGGGGCGCGCGGGTGCCGGAGGGGGCGCGCGGGTGCCGGAGGGGGCGCGCGGGTGCCGGAGGGGGCGCGCGGGTGCCGGAGGGGGCGCGCGGGTGCCGGAGGGGGCGCGCGGGTGCCGGAGGGGGCGCGCGGGTGCCGGAGGGGGCGCGCGGGTGCCGGAGGGGGCGCGCGGGTGCCGGAGGGGGCGCGCGGGTGCCGGAGGGGGCGCGCGGGTGCCGGAGGGGGCGCGCGGGTGCCGGAGGGGGCGCGCGGGTGCCGGAGGGGGCGCGCGGGTGCCGGAGGGGGCGCGCGGGTGCCGGAGGGGGCGCGCGGGTGCCGGAGGGGGCGCGCGGGTGCCGGAGGGGGCGCGCGGGTGCCGGAGGGGGCGCGCGGGTGCCGGAGGGGGCGCGCGGGTGCCGGAGGGGGCGCGCGGGTGCCGGAGGGGGCGCGCGGGTGCCGGAGGGGGCGCGCGGGTGCCGGAGGGGGCGCGCGGGTGCCGGAGGGGGCGCGCGGGTGCCGGAGGGGGCGCGCGGGTGCCGGAGGGGGCGCGCGGGTGCCGGAGGGGGCGCGCGGGTGCCGGAGGGGGCGCGCGGATGTCGGAGGGCCCTCGCGCAGCTGCCTTCATTTGGTTAATTGATAGGTGCATAATTTGGCAGAACTTGCCAGGTGCGTTCGCAGGATCATACTTTGGCTGGTGTTAGGGTAGGAATGTGAGCACATATGCTTGATTTGGCATATGTGCATCTGAAGATGCATGCACGGATGCATAATTATACATTAGCACACGCAGGTGCCTAATTTGTATGGAGTGCACACAGGTGCTTAATTTGGTAGGTGCGTCATTTGATGGGTGGGTAATTTGGTAGTTATAATTGCAGTTGCATAATTTAAAAGGGGCATAATATGGAAGGGCCATAATTTGGTAGTGCATGCGCAGGTGCATAATACGGTTGGGGGTAACTTAGTATGTTCTTGCGCAAGTGTGTAATTTGATTGGTGTGCACGTAGGTGCATAATTTGGTAGATGTACGCGCTGGTGCATATTATATTTGGTGTAAGCGCAGGTTCATAGTTTGGTAGGTGAACGCGCTAGTGCGTAATTTGGTAGGTGTGCATGCAGGTGCGTAATTTAGTAGGTCCGTACACAGATGCGTAATTTGGTAGACACGGGAAAAATGGTCCACGACTAACATTCATATGATGCCACAGAAAGATGGTCCACGAAACACATTCGTATGTTGCCACAGGAAAGATGGTCCACGACCTCTATTCATTTGCTGACGCAGGAAAGATGCTCCACGACTCACATATGTGTCTAAAAATCTCAATGAATGCTTTTGGAATTCAACATGACACCTGGGAGAATGCAGCCATAGACCGAAATTCGTGGCGTGCATCATTACTCAAGGGTGCAGTCACGTGTGAGGTGACTGCAAGTGCTGTGAAGAAAAGGCAGGACAGAAAAACCGCTGCAAAAAATTCTACTACAGAAACGTCAAGCATTCCTTGTCCACTTTGTCAAAGAACATTTCGAGCCAAAATATGCCTTATTAGCCATCTTAGAACACACGGCTCCACATTTTCAACCTCACTGGATGAAATGAATGATCATCATCATTCTTGATGGACACACAACACACATGTGTGTTGCTGTAATAAAGATAGGCCACGAATCGCATTTGTACGTACGCTGCCACAGGAAAGATGGTCCACGACTCGCATCCATATGTTGCCACAGTAAAGATGCATGTTCTGAACAAATATTATCTTTAACTTATTTGCTGGTGCAATATCGGCAGGAAATTCTGAATAAATGTTTTGTATGTCCGTTATAGAACGTCGTTGTCAATCCCAGCATTTATTGACCGCGTGTAATTTTATAAGCAATTTTACGTTCAGTGTTGTTTTTCCCCTCATAACTTTCTTATACAATACTTCCAAATCACCTGCGGCTAAATTCGAACAGCATGTCGGGATTGTGCAATGCGTTCACAACCCCTAAGCCACAAGCACATTTTCAATATCTAATTATATCATTATTAATATGGTATTGTGAGCAAGACCCTACCATCAGATATGAACTGGAATTTGAGGAATTCAGAACTATTAGAATAGTTGTCCGACAACAATGTATTTTAGTTACAACTTCAAGTTTTCAACATTTACCGCCAGGCGTTAGTGAGGATTACTCAGACACCAGGCAAAGAACAAAGGGGTTACATGTTAGTTTAATAATAGTATAAAAATAAAATAGTTTAATTCTGTCGTAGAAACTTTGTAGACTGTTGATTTGATTCTCTTGTGGAAGTCTTCTAAAAGTGAATATATTTTGTGCAGGTTCGATTAGTTTTATCGTAAATATGAAGAAATGTGTTTATAATTATTCACTGAGCAGATTTTCTTGAACATCAGGATTGCTCAATCAATAGTAAACTGGACTCTGGAAACAACATTAAGCCAACAGGACGATGGATCAAACCCTGACTATGACTTTATATTTAAAAAAGGAAAAGAAAATGAAATGCAGAATGTAATAATGAAATAATAATGTAAAGTAAAATAATAATGAAAAATCTAAAATGTGGGTGAATGTTGCAGGAGAAAATATTTGGAGTACATTCAGGAGAAATAAAAATACGAGCGAAAATTAAGGAGAAATTTGCGGTTAAAAGAAAGCAAAAAAAGTTATATAAAGAAAATAAAGTCGATGCGCGGATGTCGGTGGGCGCGCAGGTGCGGATGTCGGTGGGCGCGCAGGTGCGTATGTCGGTGGGCGCGCAGGTGCGTATGTCGGTGGGCGCGCAGGTGCGTATGTCGGTGGGCGCGCAGGTGCGGATGTCGGTGGGCGCGCAGGTGCGGATGTCGGTGGGCGCGCAGGTGCGGATGTCGGTGGGCGCGCAGGTGCGGATGTCGGTGGGCGCGCAGGTGCGGATGTCGGTGGGCGCGCAGGTGCGGATGTCGGTGGGCGCGCGGATGTCGGTGGGCGCGCGGATGTCGGAGGGGGCGCGCGGGTGCCGGAGGGGGTGCCCTCGCGCAGCTGCCTTCATTTGGTTAATTGATAGGTGCATAATTTGGCAGAACTTGCCAGGTGCGTTCGCAGGATCATACTTTGGCTGGTGTTAGGGTAGGAATGTGAGCACATATGCTTGATTTGGCATATGTGCATCTGAAGATGCATGCACGGATGCATAATTATACATTAGCACACGCAGGTGCCTAATTTGTATGGAGTGCACACAGGTGCTTAATTTGGTAGGTGCGTCATTTGATGGGTGGGTAATTTGGTAGTTATAATTGCAGTTGCATAATTTAAAAGGGGCATAATATGGAAGGGCCATAATTTGGTAGTGCATGCGCAGGTGCATAATACGGTTGGGGGTAACTTAGTATGTTCTTGCGCAAGTGTGTAATTTGATTGGTGTGCACGTAGGTGCATAATTTGGTAGATGTACGCGCTGGTGCATATTATATTTGGTGTAAGCGCAGGTTCATAGTTTGGTAGGTGAACGCGCTAGTGCGTAATTTGGTAGGTGTGCATGCAGGTGCGTAATTTAGTAGGTCCGTACACAGATGCGTAATTTGGTAGACACGGGAAAAATGGTCCACGACTAACATTCATATGATGCCACAGAAAGATGGTCCACGAAACACATTCGTATGTTGCCACAGGAAAGATGGTCCACGACCTCTATTCATTTGCTGACGCAGGAAAGATGCTCCACGACTCACATATGTGTGTCTAAAAATCTCAATGAATGCTTTTGGAATTCAACATGACACCTGGGAGAATGCAGCCATAGACCGAAATTCGTGGCGTGCATCATTACTCAAGGGTGCAGTCACGTGTGAGGTGACTGCAAGTGCTGTGAAGAAAAGGCAGGACAGAAAAACCGCTGCAAAAAATTCTACTACAGAAACGTCAAGCATTCCTTGTCCACTTTGTCAAAGAACATTTCGAGCCAAAATATGCCTTATTAGCCATCTTAGAACACACGGCTCCACATTTTCAACCTCACTGGATGAAATGAATGATCATCATCATTCTTGATGGACACACAACACACATGTGTGTTGCTGTAATAAAGATAGGCCACGAATCGCATTTGTACGTACGCTGCCACAGGAAAGATGGTCCACGACTCGCATCCATATGTTGCCACAGTAAAGATGCATGTTCTGAACAAATATTATCTTTAACTTATTTGCTGGTGCAATATCGGCAGGAAATTCTGAATAAATGTTTTGTATGTCCGTTATAGAACGTCGTTGTCAATCCCAGCATTTATTGACCGCGTGTAATTTTATAAGCAATTTTACGTTCAGTGTTGTTTTTCCCCTCATAACTTTCTTATACAATACTTCCAAATCACCTGCGGCTAAATTCGAACAGCATGTCGGGATTGTGCAATGCGTTCACAACCCCTAAGCCACAAGCACATTTTCAATATCTAATTATATCATTATTAATATGGTATTGTGAGCAAGACCCTACCATCAGATATGAACTGGAATTTGAGGAATTCAGAACTATTAGAATAGTTGTCCGACAACAATGTATTTTAGTTACAACTTCAAGTTTTCAACATTTACCGCCAGGCGTTAGTGAGGATTACTCAGACACCAGGCAAAGAACAAAGGGGTTACATGTTAGTTTAATAATAGTATAAAAATAAAATTGTTTAATTCTGTCGTAGAAACTTTGTAGACTGTTGATTTGATTCTCTTGTGGAAGTCTTCTAAAAGTGAATATATTTTGTGCAGGTTCGATTAGTTTTATCGTAAATATGAAGAAATGTGTTTATAATTATTCACTGAGCAGATTTTCTTGAACATCAGGATTGCTCAATCAATAGTAAACTGGACTCTGGAAACAACATTAAGCCAACAGGACGATGGATCAAACTCTGACTATGACTTTATATTTAAAAAAGGAAAAGAAAATGAAATGCAGAATGTAATAATGAAATAATAATGTAAAGTAAAATAATAATGAAAAATCTAAAATGTGGGTGAATGTTGCAGGAGAAAATATTTGGAGTACATTCAGGAGAAATAAAAATACGAGCGAAAATTAAGGAGAAATTTGCGGTTAAAAGAAAGCAAAAAAAGTTATATAAAGAAAATAAAGTCGATGCGCGGATGTCGGTGGGCGCGCAGGTGCGGATGTCGGTGGGCGCGTAGGTGCGTATGTCGGTGGGCGCGCAGGTGCGTATGTCGGTGGGCGCGCAGGTGCGGATGTCGGTGGGCGCGCGGATGTCGGAGGGGGCGCGCGGATGTCGGAGGGGGCGCGCGGATGCCGGAGGGGGCGCGCGGATGCCGGAGGGGGCGCGCGGATGCCGGAGGGGGCGCGCGGATGCCGGAGGGGGCGCGCGGATGCCGGAGGGGGCGCGCGGATGCCGGAGGGGGCGCGCGGATGCCGGAGGGGGCGCGCGGATGCCGGAGGGGGCGCGCGGATGCCGGAGGGGGCGCGCGGATGCCGGAGGGGGCGCGCGGATGCCGGAGGGGGCGCGCGGATGCCGGAGGGGGCGCGCGGATGCCGGAGGGGGCGCGCGGATGCCGGAGGGGGCGCGCGGATGCCGGAGGGGGCGCGCGGATGCCGGAGGGGGCGCGCGGATGCCGGAGGGGGCGCGCGGATGCCGGAGGGGGCGCGCGGATGCCGGAGGGGGCGCGCGGATGCCGGAGGGGGCGCGCGGATGCCGGAGGGGGCGCGCGGATGCCGGAGGGGGCGCACGGATGCCGGAGGGGGCGCACGGATGCCGGAGGGGGCGCGCGGATGTCGGAGGGCGCGCGCGGATGTCGGAGGGCCCTCGCGCAGCTGCCTTCATTTGGTTAATTGATAGGTGCATAATTTGGCAGAACTTGCCAGGTGCGTTCGCAGGATCATACTTTGGCTGGTGTTAGGGTAGGAATGTGAGCACATATGCTTGATTTGGCATATGTGCATCTGAAGATGCATGCACGGATGCATAATTATACATTAGCACACGCAGGTGCCTAATTTGTATGGAGTGCACACAGGTGCTTAATTTGGTAGGTGCGTCATTTGATGGGTGGGTAATTTGGTAGTTATAATTGCAGTTGCATAATTTAAAAGGGGCATAATATGGAAGGGCCATAATTTGGTAGTGCATGCGCAGGTGCATAATACGGTTGGGGGTAACTTAGTATGTTCTTGCGCAAGTGTGTAATTTGATTGGTGTGCACGTAGGTGCATAATTTGGTAGATGTACGCGCTGGTGCATATTATATTTGGTGTAAGCGCAGGTTCATAGTTTGGTAGGTGAACGCGCTAGTGCGTAATTTGGTAGGTGTGCATGCAGGTGCGTAATTTAGTAGGTCCGTACACAGATGCGTAATTTGGTAGACACGGGAAAAATGGTCCACGACTAACATTCATATGATGCCACAGAAAGATGGTCCACGAAACACATTCGTATGTTGCCACAGGAAAGATGGTCCACGACCTCTATTCATTTGCTGACGCAGGAAAGATGCTCCACGACTCACATATGTGTGTCTAAAAATCTCAATGAATGCTTTTGGAATTCAACATGACACCTGGGAGAATGCAGCCATAGACCGAAATTCGTGGCGTGCATCATTACTCAAGGGTGCAGTCACGTGTGAGGTGACTGCAAGTGCTGTGAAGAAAAGGCAGGACAGAAAAACCGCTGCAAAAAATTCTACTACAGAAACGTCAAGCATTCCTTGTCCACTTTGTCAAAGAACATTTCGAGCCAAAATATGCCTTATTAGCCATCTTAGAACACACGGCTCCACATTTTCAACCTCACTGGATGAAATGAATGATCATCATCATTCTTGATGGACACACAACACACATGTGTGTTGCTGTAATAAAGATAGGCCACGAATCGCATTTGTACGTACGCTGCCACAGGAAAGATGGTCCACGACTCGCATCCATATGTTGCCACAGTAAAGATGCATGTTCTGAACAAATATTATCTTTAACTTATTTGCTGGTGCAATATCGGCAGGAAATTCTGAATAAATGTTTTGTATGTCCGTTATAGAACGTCGTTGTCAATCCCAGCATTTATTGACCGCGTGTAATTTTATAAGCAATTTTACGTTCAGTGTTGTTTTTCCCCTCATAACTTTCTTATACAATACTTCCAAATCACCTGCGGCTAAATTCGAACAGCATGTCGGGATTGTGCAATGCGTTCACAACCCCTAAGCCACAAGCACATTTTCAATATCTAATTATATCATTATTAATATGGTATTGTGAGCAAGACCCTACCATCAGATATGAACTGGAATTTGAAGAATTCAGAACTATTAGAATAGTTGTCCGACAACAATGTATTTTAGTTACAACTTCAAGTTTTCAACATTTACCGCCAGGCGTTAGTGAGGATTACTCAGACACCAGGCAAAGAACAAAGGGGTTACATGTTAGTTTAATAATAGTATAAAAATAAAATTGTTTAATTCTGTCGTAGAAACTTTGTAGACTGTTGATTTGATTCTCTTGTGGAAGTCTTCTAAAAGTGAATATATTTTGTGCAGGTTCGATTAGTTTTATCGTAAATATGAAGAAATGTGTTTATAATTATTCACTGAGCAGATTTTCTTGAACATCAGGATTGCTCAATCAATAGTAAACTGGACTCTGGAAACAACATTAAGCCAACAGGACGATGGATCAAACTCTGACTATGACTTTATATTTAAAAAAGGAAAAGAAAATGAAATGCAGAATGTAATAATGAAATAATAATGTAAAGTAAAATAATAATGAAAAATCTAAAATGTGGGTGAATGTTGCAGGAGAAAATATTTGGAGTACATTCAGGAGAAATAAAAATACGAGCGAAAATTAAGGAGAAATTTGCGGTTAAAAGAAAGCAAAAAAAGTTATATAAAGAAAATAAAGTCGATGCGCGGATGTCGGTGGGCGCGCAGGTGCGGATGTCGGTGGGCGCGTAGGTGCGTATGTCGGTGGGCGCGCAGGTGCGTATGTCGGTGGGCGCGCAGGTGCGGATGTCGGAGGGGGCGCGCGGATGTCGGAGGGGGCGCGCGGATGTCGGAGGGGGCGCGCGGATGTCGGAGGGGGCGCGCGGATGCCGGAGGGGGCGCGCGGATGCCGGAGGGGGCGCGCGGATGCCGGAGGGGGCGCGCGGATGCCGGAGGGGGCGCGCGGATGCCGGAGGGGGCGCGCGGATGCCGGAGGGGGCGCGCGGATGCCGGAGGGGGCGCGCGGATGCCGGAGGGGGCGCGCGGATGCCGGAGGGGGCGCGCGGATGCCGGAGGGGGCGCGCGGATGCCGGAGGGGGCGCGCGGATGCCGGAGGGGGCGCGCGGATGCCGGAGGGGGCGCGCGGATGTCGGAGGGGGCGCGCGGATGTCGGAGGGCGCGCGCGGATGTCGGAGGGCCCTCGCGCAGCTGCCTTCATTTGGTTAATTGATAGGTGCATAATTTGGCAGAACTTGCCAGGTGCGTTCGCAGGATCATACTTTGGCTGGTGTTAGGGTAGGAATGTGAGCACATATGCTTGATTTGGCATATGTGCATCTGAAGATGCATGCACGGATGCATAATTATACATTAGCACACGCAGGTGCCTAATTTGTATGGAGTGCACACAGGTGCTTAATTTGGTAGGTGCGTCATTTGATGGGTGGGTAATTTGGTAGTTATAATTGCAGTTGCATAATTTAAAAGGGGCATAATATGGAAGGGCCATAATTTGGTAGTGCATGCGCAGGTGCATAATACGGTTGGGGGTAACTTAGTATGTTCTTGCGCAAGTGTGTAATTTGATTGGTGTGCACGTAGGTGCATAATTTGGTAGATGTACGCGCTGGTGCATATTATATTTGGTGTAAGCGCAGGTTCATAGTTTGGTAGGTGAACGCGCTAGTGCGTAATTTGGTAGGTGTGCATGCAGGTGCGTAATTTAGTAGGTCCGTACACAGATGCGTAATTTGGTAGACACGGGAAAAATGGTCCACGACTAACATTCATATGATGCCACAGAAAGATGGTCCACGAAACACATTCGTATGTTGCCACAGGAAAGATGGTCCACGACCTCTATTCATTTGCTGACGCAGGAAAGATGCTCCACGACTCACATATGTGTGTCTAAAAATCTCAATGAATGCTTTTGGAATTCAACATGACACCTGGGAGAATGCAGCCATAGACCGAAATTCGTGGCGTGCATCATTACTCAAGGGTGCAGTCACGTGTGAGGTGACTGCAAGTGCTGTGAAGAAAAGGCAGGACAGAAAAACCGCTGCAAAAAATTCTACTACAGAAACGTCAAGCATTCCTTGTCCACTTTGTCAAAGAACATTTCGAGCCAAAATATGCCTTATTAGCCATCTTAGAACACACGGCTCCACATTTTCAACCTCACTGGATGAAATGAATGATCATCATCATTCTTGATGGACACACAACACACATGTGTGTTGCTGTAATAAAGATAGGCCACGAATCGCATTTGTACGTACGCTGCCACAGGAAAGATGGTCCACGACTCGCATCCATATGTTGCCACAGTAAAGATGCATGTTCTGAACAAATATTATCTTTAACTTATTTGCTGGTGCAATATCGGCAGGAAATTCTGAATAAATGTTTTGTATGTCCGTTATAGAACGTCGTTGTCAATCCCAGCATTTATTGACCGCGTGTAATTTTATAAGCAATTTTACGTTCAGTGTTGTTTTTCCCCTCATAACTTTCTTATACAATACTTCCAAATCACCTGCGGCTAAATTCGAACAGCATGTCGGGATTGTGCAATGCGTTCACAACCCCTAAGCCACAAGCACATTTTCAATATCTAATTATATCATTATTAATATGGTATTGTGAGCAAGACCCTACCATCAGATATGAACTGGAATTTGAGGAATTCAGAACTATTAGAATAGTTGTCCGACAACAATGTATTTTAGTTACAACTTCAAGTTTTCAACATTTACCGCCAGGCGTTAGTGAGGATTACTCAGACACCAGGCAAAGAACAAAGGGGTTACATGTTAGTTTAATAATAGTATAAAAATAAAATTGTTTAATTCTGTCGTAGAAACTTTGTAGACTGTTGATTTGATTCTCTTGTGGAAGTCTTCTAAAAGTGAATATATTTTGTGCAGGTTCGATTAGTTTTATCGTAAATATGAAGAAATGTGTTTATAATTATTCACTGAGCAGATTTTCTTGAACATCAGGATTGCTCAATCAATAGTAAACTGGACTCTGGAAACAACATTAAGCCAACAGGACGATGGATCAAACTCTGACTATGACTTTATATTTAAAAAAGGAAAAGAAAATGAAATGCAGAATGTAATAATGAAATAATAATGTAAAGTAAAATAATAATGAAAAATCTAAAATGTGGGTGAATGTTGCAGGAGAAAATATTTGGAGTACATTCAGGAGAAATAAAAATACGAGCGAAAATTAAGGAGAAATTTGCGGTTAAAAGAAAGCAAAAAAAGTTATATAAAGAAAATAAAGTCGATGCGCGGATGTCGGTGGGCGCGCAGGTGCGGATGTCGGTGGGCGCGTAGGTGCGTATGTCGGTGGGCGCGCAGGTGCGTATGTCGGTGGGCGCGCAGGTGCGTATGTCGGAGGGGGCGCGCGGATGTCGGAGGGGGCGCGCGGATGTCGGAGGGGGCGCGCGGATGCCGGAGGGGGCGCGCGGATGCCGGAGGGGGCGCGCGGATGCCGGAGGGGGCGCGCGGATGCCGGAGGGGGCGCGCGGATGCCGGAGGGGGCGCGCGGATGCCGGAGGGGGCGCGCGGATGCCGGAGGGGGCGCGCGGATGCCGGAGGGGGCGCGCGGATGCCGGAGGGGGCGCGCGGATGCCGGAGGGGGCGCGCGGATGCCGGAGGGGGCGCGCGGATGCCGGAGGGGGCGCGCGGATGCCGGAGGGGGCGCGCGGATGCCGGAGGGGGCGCGCGGATGCCGGAGGGGGCGCGCGGATGCCGGAGGGGGCGCGCGGTTGTCGGGGGGGGCGCGCGGATGCCGGAGGGGGCGCGCGGATGCCGGAGGGCGCGCGCGGATGTCGGAGGGCGCGCGCGGATGTCGGAGGGCCCTCGCGCAGCTGCCTTCATTTGGTTAATTGATAGGTGCATAATTTGGCAGAACTTGCCAGGTGCGTTCGCAGGATCATACTTTGGCTGGTGTTAGGGTAGGAATGTGAGCACATATGCTTGATTTGGCATATGTGCATCTGAAGATGCATGCACGGATGCATAATTATACATTAGCACACGCAGGTGCCTAATTTGTATGGAGTGCACACAGGTGCTTAATTTGGTAGGTGCGTCATTTGATGGGTGGGTAATTTGGTAGTTATAATTGCAGTTGCATAATTTAAAAGGGGCATAATATGGAAGGGCCATAATTTGGTAGTGCATGCGCAGGTGCATAATATGGTTGGGGGTAACTTAGTATGTTCTTGCGCAAGTGTGTAATTTGATTGGTGTGCACGTAGGTGCATAATTTGGTAGATGTACGCGCTGGTGCATATTATATTTGGTGTAAGCGCAGGTTCATAGTTTGGTAGGTGAACGCGCTAGTGCGTAATTTGGTAGGTGTGCATGCAGGTGCGTAATTTAGTAGGTCCGTACACAGATGCGTAATTTGGTAGACACGGGAAAAATGGTCCACGACTAACATTCATATGATGCCACAGAAAGATGGTCCACGAAACACATTCGTATGTTGCCACAGGAAAGATGGTCCACGACCTCTATTCATTTGCTGACGCAGGAAAGATGCTCCACGACTCACATATGTGTGTCTAAAAATCTCAATGAATGCTTTTGGAATTCAACATGACACCTGGGAGAATGCAGCCATAGACCGAAATTCGTGGCGTGCATCATTACTCAAGGGTGCAGTCACGTGTGAGGTAACCAGGACTGCAAGTGCTGTGAAGAAAAGGCAGGACAGAAAAACCGCTGCAGGAAATTCTACTACAGAAACGTCAAGCATTCCTTGTCCACTTTGTCAAAGAACATTTCGAGCCAAAATAGGCCTTATCAGCCATCTTAGAACACACGGCTCCACATTTTCAACCTCACTGGATGAAATGAATGATCATCATCATTCTTGATGGACAAACAACACACATGTGTGTTGCTGTAATAAAGATAGTCCACGAATCGCATTTGTACGTACGTTGCCACAGAAAAGATGGTCCACGACTCGCATCCATATGTTGCCACAGTAAAGATGCATGTTCTGAACAAATATTATCTTTAACTTATTTGCTGGTGCAATATCGGCAGGAAATTCTGAATAAATGTTTTGTATGTCCGTTATAGAACGTCGTTGTCAATCCCAGCATTTATTGACCGTGTGTAATTTTATAAGCAATTTTACGTTCAGTGTTGTTTTTCCCCTCATAACTTTCTTATACAATACTTCCAAATCACCTGCGGCTGAATTCGAACAGCATGTCGGGATTGTGCAATGCGTTCATAACCCCTAAGCCACAAGCACATTTTCAATATCTAATTATATCATTATTAATATGGTATTGTGAGCAAGACCCTACCATCAGATATGAACTGGAACTTGAGGAATTCAGAACTATTAGAATAGTTGTCCGACAACAATGTATTTTAGTTACAACTTCAAGTTTTCAACATTTACCGCCAGGCGTTAGTGAGGATTACTCAGACACCAGGCAAAGAACAAAGGGGTTACATGTTAGTTTAATAATAGTATAAAATGCGCCGAATGTTGGGCGGCGCTTACCAAACCCGACACCCCACATTGTGCCAACGGCTTCGGGCGGAAGAGCGCAATTGGGAGGGTACTAGCCTTATCCTGGTGCGAGGAAATGCAACCCAAAGACAAAATAAGTCATGGCAGGGCAGACCAGGCCCTAAGCCTTGGTTGGCAGCTGGTCTAGGATCGAAGCTCCGACAGGCGGACAGTTAGAGCATTGCTTTGCTGATCCGGCAGCTTCTGCAGCTTGTCTTGTTCCAGATTATAGGTGTAAACTTTCCTCTGGAGTGAACTAGGCAGGCCGAGAGAGGGATCATGCTGCATGGGCAACACATGTTTTCTTTATTTTAGCCCAGGCTTTGTGCTATGGAGATTCAATAACTCCATCCCTGGTCTTAACCGGTCTCGGAATCAAAGCGAGAGGCAACTGTTACGGGTTATAAGTCCTTGTCAGTTGGCGTAGACATGGGGCGCCACGCGTTGCCTCTGACGGTGGGAGACACCTACAGGTGTCACTGATCAGCTACCGCCCGCCTCAAGCTGGGCAGCCCCCAGCCAATTGGGTGCTGATCCGCCACAGCCTGCCTGCTTCAATGGGTGCTTGGGGCTAGGACAAAATCTGAATCGCAGGCTGTAAAACCAATGCACCAGGTACTAATAAAAAGAATAGAAACCTCATGCTACGGCTTGCAACCTGGAACGTGAGAACTATGTGTCCAGGATTTTCCACTGACTTGACAAATATTGACGATGTGAGAACAACGGCTGTGATTGATGCTGAACTCGATCGTCTTAACATTGATATTGCTGGCCTGCAGGAGACTCGCCTCGCTGAGGAAGGGTCACTCGGGGAAAACAATTACACCTTTTTTTGGAAGGGAAGAGGGCAGGCAGAAAAAAGGCAACATGGTGTGGGCTTTGCAGTGAAGAATTCGCTACTGGGAATGATTGATATCCCAGCTGGAGGTAATGAAAGATTATTATCACTGCGCTTGGCAACCTCCTGTGGATTTGCCACCATTCTCACTGCATATGCACCGACACTCGCTTCCTCTGATGATGTGAAGGATATGTTCTATGAGCAGCTAGACTCTGCGATCAAGGCAGTTCCAAAATCCGACTACATTTATATGCTCGGTGATTTCAATGCTCGTGTGGGCAAGGACTCGAGTTCATGGCCAGTGTGCCTTGGAAAATACAACATCGGTCGCATGAATGATAATGGGCAAAGGCTGCTGGAGCATTGCACTAGAAATGACCTATGTATTACAAACTCCTTTTTTGAAACAAAAGAGATGCATAAGGTCACATGGAAACATCCAAGATCCGGCCATTGGCATCAGCTGGACTTCATTATCACACGGAGACAACATCTGAACCATACATCATTAACTCGAAGTTATCACAGTGCTGACTGTGATACAGATCATTCTTTGGTTGTTGCAAGGGTTAGACTGAGACCAAAGAGAATCTACACAGCTAAACACAAGTCTAGCCCCAGGATTAAAATTACTAACACTCACGATCCTGGAAAGTGCTTTGAATTTCAACAGCAACTTGAAGATGCTTTCAATGATACATCTGAAAATTGTATAGTAAATGATAAATGGAGTAAACTTAAGGAAACTATTTACAAAACAGCCGTAGGGGTTTACGGCACTGTGGATCATAAGAGGCAGGACTGGTTTGTGGCAAACGGCCAGATACTTCAGCCCTTGATTGATAAAAAGAAGATAGCTCTCTTAAGAAACAAGGAAAGACCAACGCGTAACACTCTGAGTGAGCTGAAGCAAGCAAGGAAGGATGTACAAAAGGCTGCCAGGCAGTGTGCGAATGACTATTGGATCAAGTTATGTGAGTCCATTCAAATCGCAAGTGATAAGGGAAACATCAGAAGCATGTATGAAGGGATAAAGAAAGCCTGTGGTCCAATGATCAAAAGAAGTGCACCGCTGAAAACCTTGACTGGAGAAATCATCACTGATAAGAAACAGCAGATGGATAGATGGGTCGAGCACTATTTAGAGCTTTACTCAGGTGAGACCAAGCTAGCGGATAATGCCCTCAACGCCATAGAGGCCCTGCCAACTCTTGACCACCTGGACACACTTCCCACTATAACAGAAGTTAAGTGTGCTCTCAGTCTTCGTAGACTTAGATGGATAGGACACGTTAGGAGGATGGATGATGGTAGAATACCAAAGGACATCTTTTTTGGTGAATTACAGACGGGTAGGAGATCTCAGGGTCGGCCTCTACTACGATACAAAGATGTGTGTAAGCGGGACATGATTGATACAGGCATTGATAATGCACAATGGGAGCATGTCGCCGCTGAACGTGTTGCATGGAGGCCAACTATCAGAAACGGAATAAAGACAAAGGAGAAAATGATTGCAGATAAAGCACACACAGAGCGTGAGAGACGTAAGATGGTGCAAAATGGTGGAAATGACCATGTTTTCACATGCACCTACTGTGGGCAAACATTTGCAGCAAGAATTGGCCTTACCAGCCACACTCACCACCGCCATGGATCGTAGTTATTAAGCCTTTTTAAAGCACAATGTACCAAACTATCGTCTGTCAAGACGGAAAGGTGCCAATGTAAAAGTATAAAAATAAAATTGTTTAATTCTGTCGTAGAAACTTTGTAGACTGTTGATTTAATTCTCTTGTGGAAGTCTTCTAAAAGTGAATTTATTTTGTGCAGGTTCGATTAGTTTTATCGTAAATATGAAGAAATGCAGGAGGGCGCGCGGATGTCGGAGGGCGCGCGGATGTAGGAGGGCACGCGGATGTCGGAGGGCGCGCGGATGTCGGAGGGCGCGCGGATGTCGGAGGGCGCGCGGATGTCGGAGGGCGCGCGGATGTCGAAGAGCGCGCGGATGTCGGAGAGCGCGCGGATGTCGGAGGGCGCGCGGATGTCGGAGGGGGCGCGCGGATGTCGGAGGGGGCGCGCGGATGTCGGAGGGCGCGCGGATGTCGAAGGGCGCGCGGATGTCGGAGGGGGCGCGCGGATGTCGGAGGGGGCGCGCGGATGTCGGAGGGCCCTCGCGCAGCTGCCTTCATTTGGTTAATTGATAGGTGCATAATTTGGCAGAACTTGCCAGGTGCGTTCGCAGGATCATACTTTGGCTGGTGTTAGGGTAGGAATGTGAGCACATATGCTTGATTTGGCATATGTGCATCTGAAGATGCATGCACGGATGCATAATTATACATTAGCACACGCAGGTGCCTAATTTGTATGGAGTGCACACAGGTGCTTAATTTGGTAGGTGCATCATTTGATGGGTGGGTAATTTGGTAGTTATAATTGCAGTTGCATAATTTAAAAGGGGCATAATATGGAAGGGCCATAATTTGGTAGTGCATGCGCAGGTGCATAATATGGTTGGGGGTAACTTAGTATGTTCTTGCGCAAGTGTGTAATTTGATTGGTGTGCACGTAGGTGCATAATTTGGTAGATGTACGCGCTGGTGCATATTATATTTGGTGTAAGCGCAGGTTCATAGTTTGGTAGGTGAACGCGCTAGTGCGTAATTTGGTAGGTGTGCATGCAGGTGCGTAATTTAGTAGGTCCGTACACAGATGCGTAATTTGGTAGACACGGGAAAAATGGTCCACGACTAACATTCATATGATGCCACAGAAAGATGGTCCACGAAACACATTCGTATGTTGCCACAGGAAAGATGGTCCACGACCTCTATTCATTTGCTGACGCAGGAAAGATGCTCCACGACTCACATATGTGTGTCTAAAAATCTCAATGAATGCTTTTGGAATTCAACATGACACCTGGGAGAATGCAGCCATAGACCGAAATTCGTGGCGTGCATCATTACTCAAGGGTGCAGTCACGTGTGAGGTGACTGCAAGTGCTGTGAAGAAAAGGCAGGACAGAAAAACCGCTGCAGGAAATTCTACTACAGAAACGTCAAGCATTCCTTGTCCACTTTGTCAAAGAACATTTCGAGCCAAAATAGGCCTTATCAGCCATCTTAGAACACACGGCTCCACATTTTCAACCTCACTGGATGAAATGAATGATCATCATCATTCTTGATGGACAAACAACACACATGTGTGTTGCTGTAATAAAGATAGTCCACGAATCGCATTTGTACGTACGCTGCCACAGAAAAGATGGTCCACGACTCGCATCCATATGTTGCCACAGTAAAGATGCATGTTCTGAACAAATATTATCTTTAACTTATTTGCTGGTGCAATATCGGCAGGAAATTCTGAATAAATGTTTTGTATGTCCGTTATAGAACGTCGTTGTCAATCCCAGCATTTATTGACCGTGTGTAATTTTATAAGCAATTTTACGTTCAGTGTTGTTTTTCCCCTCATAACTTTCTTATACAATACTTCCAAATCACCTGCGGCTGAATTCGAACAGCATGTCGGGATTGTGCAATGCGTTCACAACCCCTAAGCCACAAGCACATTTTCAATATCTAATTATATCA
Organism: Cepaea hortensis; assembly: GCA_963921405.1. NCBI lineage: Eukaryota > Metazoa > Mollusca > Gastropoda > Stylommatophora > Helicidae > Cepaea > Cepaea hortensis. The sequence goes on from OY992890.1 coordinate 25,288,003, forward strand.
TTATTAATATGGTATTGTGAGCAAGACCCTACCATCAGATATGAACTGGAATTTGAGGAATTCAGAACTATTAGAATAGTTGTCCGACAACAATGTATTTTAGTTACAACTTCAAGTTTTCAACATTTACCGCCAGGCGTTAGTGAGGATTACTCAGACACCAGGCAAAGAACAAAGGGGTTACATGTTAGTTTAATAATAGTATAAAAATAAAATTGTTTAATTCTGTCGTAGAAACTTTGTAGACTGTTGATTTGATTCTCTTGTGGAAGTCTTCTAAAAGTGAATATATTTTGTGCAGGTTCGATTAGTTTTATCGTAAATATGAAGAAATGTGTTTATAATTATTCACTGAGCAGATTTTCTTGAACATCAGGATTGCTCAATCAATAGAAAACTGGACTCTGGAAACAACATTAAGCCAACAGGACGATGGATCAAACCCTGACTATGACTTTATATTTAAAAAAGGAAAAGAAAATGAAATGCAGAATGTAATAATGAAATAATAATGTAAAGTAAAATAATAATGAAAAATCTAAAATGTGGGTGAATGTTGCAGGAGAAAATATTTGGAGTACATTCAGGAGAAATAAAAATACGAGCGAAAATTAAGGAGAAATTTGCGGTTAAAAGAAAGCAAAAAAAGTTATATAAAGAAAATAAAGTCGATGCGCGGATGTCGGTGGGCGCGCAGGTGCGGATGTCGGTGGGCGCGCAGGTGCGTATGTCGGTGGGCGCGCAGGTGCGTATGTCGGTGGGCGCGCAGGTGCGTATGTCGGTGGGCGCGCAGGTGCGGATGTCGGTGGGCGCGCAGGTGCGGATGTCGGTGGGCGCGCAGGTGCGGATGTCGGTGGGCGCGCAGGTGCGGATGTCGGTGGGCGCGCAGGTGCGGGGCGCGCGGATGTCGGAGGGGGCGCGCGGATGTCGGAGGGGGCGCGCGGATGTCGGAGGGGGCGCGCGGATGTCGGAGGGGGCGCGCGGATGTCGGAGGGGGCGCGCGGATGTCGGAGGGGGCGCGCGGATGTCGGAGGGGGCGCGCGGATGTCGGAGGGGGCGCGCGGATGTCGGAGGGGGCGCGCGGATGTCGGAGGGGGCGCGCGGATGTCGGAGGGGGCGCGCGGATGTCGGAGGGGGCGCGCGGATGTCGGAGGGGGCGCGCGGATGTCGGAGGGGGCGCGCGGATGTCGGAGGGGGCGCGCGGATGTCGGAGGGGGCGCGCGGATGTCGGAGGGGGCGCGCGGATGTCGGAGGGGGCGCGCGGATGTCGGAGGGGGCGCGCGGATGTCGGAGGGGGCGCGCGGATGTCGGAGGGGGCGCGCGGATGTCGGAGGGGGCGCGCGGATGTCGGAGGGGGCGCGCGGATGTCGGAGGGGGCGCGCGGATGTCGGAGGGGGCGCGCGGATGTCGGAGGGGGCGCGCGGATGTCGGAGGGGGCGCGCGGATGTCGGAGGGGGCGCGCGGATGTCGGAGGGGGCGCGCGGATGTCGGAGGGGGCGCGCGGATGTCGGAGGGGGCGCGCGGATGTCGGAGGGGGCGCGCGGATGTCGGAGGGGGCGCGCGGATGTCGGAGGGGGCGCGCGGATGTCGGAGGGGGCGCGCGGATGTCGGAGGGGGCGCGCGGATGTCGGAGGGGGCGCGCGGATGTCGGAGGGGGCGCGCGGATGTCGGAGGGGGCGCGCGGATGTCGGAGGGGGCGCGCGGATGTCGGAGGGGGCGCGCGGATGTCGGAGGGGGCGCGCGGATGTCGGAGGGGGCGCGCGGATGTCGGAGGGGGCGCGCGGATGTCGGAGGGGGCGCGCGGATGTCGGAGGGGGCGCGCGGATGTCGGAGGGGGCGCGCGGATGTCGGAGGGGGCGCGCGGATGTCGGAGGGGGCGCGCGGATGTCGGAGGGGGCGCGCGGATGTCGGAGGGGGCGCGCGGATGTCGGAGGGGGCGCGCGGATGTCGGAGGGGGCGCGCGGATGTCGGAGGGGGCGCGCGGATGTCGGAGGGGGCGCGCGGATGTCGGAGGGGGCGCGCGGATGTCGGAGGGGGCGCGCGGATGTCGGAGGGGGCGCGCGGATGTCGGAGGGGGCGCGCGGATGTCGGAGGGGGCGCGCGGATGTCGGAGGGGGCGCGCGGATGTCGGAGGGGGCGCGCGGATGTCGGAGGGGGCGCGCGGATGTCGGAGGGGGCGCGCGGATGTCGGAGGGGGCGCGCGGATGTCGGAGGGGGCGCGCGGATGTCGGAGGGGGCGCGCGGATGTCGGAGGGGGCGCGCGGATGTCGGAGGGGGCGCGCGGATGTCGGAGGGGGCGCGCGGATGTCGGAGGGGGCGCGCGGATGTCGGAGGGGGCGCGCGGATGTCGGAGGGGGCGCGCGGATGTCGGAGGGGGCGTGCGGATGTCGGAGGGCGCGCGCGCAGCTGCCTTCATTTGGTTAATTGATAGGTGCATAATTTGGCAGAACTTGCCAGGTGCGTTCGCAGGATCATACTTTGGCTGGTGTTAGGGTAGGAATGTGAGCACATATGCTTGATTTGGCATATGTGCATCTGAAGATGCATGCACGGATGCATAATTATACATTAGCACACGCAGGTGCCTAATTTGTATGGAGTGCACACAGGTGCTTAATTTGGTAGGTGCGTCATTTGATGGGTGGGTAATTTGGTAGTTATAATTGCAGTTGCATAATTTAAAAGGGGCATAATATGGAAGGGCCATAATTTGGTAGTGCATGCGCAGGTGCATAATATGGTTGGGGGTAACTTAGTATGTTCTTGCGCAAGTGTGTAATTTGATGGTGCGGATGTCGGAGGGCGCGCAGGTGCGGATGTCGGAGGGCGCGCGCGGATGTCGGAGGGGGCGCGCGGATGTCGGAGGGGGCGCGCGGATGTCGGAGGGCCCTCGCGCAGCTGCCTTCATTTGGTTAATTGATAGGTGCATAATTTGGCAGAACTTGCCAGGTGCGTTCGCAGGATCATACTTTGGCTGGTGTTAGGGTAGGAATGTGAGCACATATGCTTGATTTGGCATATGTGCATCTGAAGATGCATGCACGGATGCATAATTATACATTAGCACACGCAGGTGCCTAATTTGTATGGAGTGCACACAGGTGCTTAATTTGGTAGGTGCGTCATTTGATGGGTGGGTAATTTGGTAGATGTACGCGCTGGTGCATATTATATTTGGTGTAAGCGCAGGTTCATAGTTTGGTAGGTGAACGCGCTAGTGCGTAATTTGGTAGGTGTGCATGCAGGTGCGTAATTTAGTAGGTCCGTACACAGATGCGTAATTTGGTAGACACGGGAAAAATGGTCCACGACTAACATTCATATGATGCCACAGAAAGATGGTCCACGAAACACATTCGTATGTTGCCACAGGAAAGATGGTCCACGACCTCTATTCATTTGCTGACGCAGGAAAGATGCTCCACGACTCACATATGTGTGTCTAAAAATCTCAATGAATGCTTTTGGAATTCAACATGACACCTGGGAGAATGCAGCCATAGACCGAAATTCGTGGCGTGCATCATTACTCAAGGGTGCAGTCACGTGTGAGGTAACCAGGACTGCAAGTGCTGTGAAGAAAAGGCAGGACAGAAAAACCGCTGCAGGAAATTCTACTACAGAAACGTCAAGCATTCCTTGTCCACTTTGTCAAAGAACATTTCGAGCCAAAATAGGCCTTATCAGCCATCTTAGAACACACGGCTCCACATTTTCAACCTCACTGGATGAAATGAATGATCATCATCATTCTTGATGGACAAACAACACACATGTGTGTTGCTGTAATAAAGATAGTCCACGAATCGCATTTGTACGTACGCTGCCACAGAAAAGATGGTCCACGACTCGCATCCATATGTTGCCACAGTAAAGATGCATGTTCTGAACAAATATTATCTTTAACTTATTTGCTGGTGCAATATCGGCAGGAAATTCTGAATAAATGTTTTGTATGTCCGTTATAGAACGTCGTTGTCAATCCCAGCATTTATTGACCGTGTGTAATTTTATAAGCAATTTTACGTTCAGTGTTGTTTTTCCCCTCATAACTTTCTTATACAATACTTCCAAATCACCTGCGGCTGAATTCGAACAGCATGTCGGGATTGTGCAATGCGTTCATAACCCCTAAGCCACAAGCACATTTTCAATATCTAATTATATCATTATTAATATGGTATTGTGAGCAAGACCCTACCATCAGATATGAACTGGAACTTGAGGAATTCAGAACTATTAGAATAGTTGTCCGACAACAATGTATTTTAGTTACAACTTCAAGTTTTCAACATTTACCGCCAGGCGTTAGTGAGGATTACTCAGACACCAGGCAAAGAACAAAGGGGTTACATGTTAGTTTAATAATAGTATAAAAATAAAATTGTTTAATTCTGTCGTAGAAACTTTGTAGACTGTTGATTTGATTCTCTTGTGGAAGTCTTCTAAAAGTGAATATATTTTGTGCACGTTCGATTAGTTTTATCGTAAATATGAAGAAATGTGTTTATAATTATTCACTGAGCAGATTTTCTTGAACATCAGGATTGCTCAATCAATAGTAAACTGGACTCTGGAAACAACATTAAGCCAACAGGACGATGGATCAAACCCTGACTATGACTTTATATTTAAAAAAGGAAAAGAAAATGAAATGCAGAATGTAATAATGAAATAATAATGTAAAGTAAAATAATAATGAAAAATCTAAAATGTGGGTGAATGTTGCAGGAGAAAATATTTGGAGTACATTCAGGAGAAATAAAAATACGAGCGAAAATTAAGGTGAAATTTGCGGTTAAAAGAAAGCAAAAAAAGTTATATAAAGAAAATAAAGTCGATGCGCGGATGTCGGTGGGCGCTCAGGTGCGGATGTCGGTGGGCGCGCAGGTGCGGATGTCGGTGGGCGCGCAGGTGCGGATGTCGGTGGGCGCGCAGGTGCGGATGTCGGTGGGCGCGCAGGTGCGGATGTCGGTGGGCGCGCAGGTGCGGATGTCGGTGGGCGCGCAGGTGCGGATGTCGGTGGGCGCGCAGGTGCGGATGTCGGTGGGCGCGCAGGTGCGGATGTCGGTGGGCGCGCAGGTGCGGATGTCGGTGGGCGCGCAGGTGCGGATGTCGGTGGGCGCGCAGGTGCGGATGTCGGTGGGCGCGCAGGTGCGGATGTCGGTGGGCGCGCAGGTGCGGATGTCGGTGGGCGCGCAGGTGCGGATGTCGGTGGGCGCGCAGGTGCGGATGTCGGTGGGCGCGCAGGTGCGGATGTCGGTGGGCGCGCAGGTGCGGATGTCGGTGGGCGCGCAGGTGCGGATGTCGGTGGGCGCGCAGGTGCGGATGTCGGTGGGCGCGCAGGTGCGGATGTCGGTGGGCGCGCAGGTGCGGATGTCGGTGGGCGCGCAGGTGCGGATGTCGGTGGGCGCGCAGGTGCGGATGTCGGTGGGCGCGCAGGTGCGGATGTCGGTGGGCGCGCAGGTGCGGATGTCGGTGGGCGCGCAGGTGCGGATGTCGGTGGGCGCGCAGGTGCGGATGTCGGTGGGCGCGCAGGTGCGGATGTCGGTGGGCGCGGATGTCGGTGGGCGCGCAGGTGCGGATGTCGGTGGGCGCGGATGTCGGTGGGCGCGCGGGTGCGGATGTCGGTGGGCGCGGATGTCGGTGGGCGCGCGGGTGCGGATGTCGGTGGGCGCGGATGTCAGTGGGCGCGCGGGTGCGGATGTCGGTGGGCGCGCGGGTGCGGATGTCGGTGGGCGCGCGGGTGCGGATGTCGGTGGGCGCGCGGGTGCGGATGTCGGTGGGCGCGCGGGTGCGGATGTCGGTGGGCGCGCGGGTGCGGATGTCGGTGGGCGCGCGGGTGCGGATGTCGGTGGGCGCGCGGGTGCGGATGTCGGTGGGCGCGCGGGTGCGGATGTCGGTGGGCGCGCGGGTGCGGATGTCGGTGGGCGCGCGGGTGCGGATGTCGGTGGGCGCGCGGGTGCGGATGTCGGTGGGCGCGCAGGTGCGGATGTCGGTGGGCGCGCAGGTGCGGATGTCGGTGGGCGCGCAGGTGCGGATGTCGGTGGGCGCGCAGGTGCGGATGTCGGTGGGCGCGCAGGTGCGGATGTCGGTGGGCGCGCAGGTGCGGATGTCGGTGGGCGCGCAGGTGCGGATGTCGGTGGGCGCGCAGGTGCGGATGTCGGTGGGCGCGCAGGTGCGGATGTCGGTGGGCGCGCAGGTGCGGATGTCGGTGGGCGCGCAGGTGCGGATGTCGGTGGGCGCGCAGGTGCGGATGTCGGTGGGCGCGCAGGTGCGGATGTCGGTGGGCGCGCAGGTGCGGATGTCGGTGGGCGCGCAGGTGCGGATGTCGGTGGGCGCGCAGGTGCGGATGTCGGTGGGCGCGCAGGTGCGGATGTCGGTGGGCGCGCAGGTGCGGATGTCGGTGGGCGCGCAGGTGCGGATGTCGTTGGGCGCGCAGGTGCGGATGTCGGTGGGCGCGCAGGTGCGGATGTCGGTGGGCGCGCAAGTGCGGATGTCGGTGGGCGCGCATGTGCGGATGTCGGTGGGCGCGCCGGTGCGGATGTCGGAGGGCGCGCAGGTGCGGATGTCGGAGGGCGCGCGCGGATGTCGGAGGGGGCGCGCGGATGTCGGAGGGGGCGCGCGGATGTCGGAGGGCCCTCGCGCAGCTGCCTTCATTTGGTTAATTGATAGGTGCATAATTTGGCAGAACTTGCCAGGTGCGTTCGCAGGATCATACTTTGGCTGGTGTTAGGGTAGGAATGTGAGCACATATGCTTGATTTGGCATATGTGCATCTGAAGATGCATGCACGGATGCATAATTATACATTAGCACACGCAGGTGCCTAATTTGTATGGAGTGCACACAGGTGCTTAATTTGGTAGGTGCGTCATTTGATGGGTGGGTAATTTGGTAGTTATAATTGCAGTTGCATAATTTAAAAGGGGCATAATATGGAAGGGCCATAATTTGGTAGTGCATGCGCAGGTGCATAATATGGTTGGGGGTAACTTAGTATGTTCTTGCGCAAGTGTGTAATTTGATTGGTGTGCACGTAGGTGCATAATTTGGTAGATGTACGCGCTGGTGCATATTATATTTGGTGTAAGCGCAGGTTCATAGTTTGGTAGGTGAACGCGCTAGTGCGTAATTTGGTAGGTGTGCATGCAGGTGCGTAATTTAGTAGGTCCGTACACAGATGCGTAATTTGGTAGACACGGGAAAAATGGTCCACGACTAACATTCATATGATGCCACAGAAAGATGGTCCACGAAACACATTCGTATGTTGCCACAGGAAAGATGGTCCACGACCTCTATTCATTTGCTGACGCAGGAAAGATGCTCCACGACTCACATATGTGTGTCTAAAAATCTCAATGAATGCTTTTGGAATTCAACATGACACCTGGGAGAATGCAGCCATAGACCGAAATTCGTGGCGTGCATCATTACTCAAGGGTGCAGTCACGTGTGAGGTAACCAGGACTGCAAGTGCTGTGAAGAAAAGGCAGGACAGAAAAACCGCTGCAGGAAATTCTACTACAGAAACGTCAAGCATTCCTTGTCCACTTTGTCAAAGAACATTTCGAGCCAAAATAGGCCTTATCAGCCATCTTAGAACACACGGCTCCACATTTTCAACCTCACTGGATGAAATGAATGATCATCATCATTCTTGATGGACAAACAACACACATGTGTGTTGCTGTAATAAAGATAGTCCACGAATCGCATTTGTACGTACGCTGCCACAGAAAAGATGGTCCACGACTCGCATCCATATGTTGCCACAGTAAAGATGCATGTTCTGAACAAATATTATCTTTAACTTATTTGCTGGTGCAATATCGGCAGGAAATTCTGAATAAATGTTTTGTATGTCCGTTATAGAACGTCGTTGTCAATCCCAGCATTTATTGACCGTGTGTAATTTTATAAGCAATTTTACGTTCAGTGTTGTTTTTCCCCTCATAACTTTCTTATACAATACTTCCAAATCACCTGCGGCTGAATTCGAACAGCATGTCGGGATTGTGCAATGCGTTCATAACCCCTAAGCCACAAGCACATTTTCAATATCTAATTATATCATTATTAATATGGTATTGTGAGCAAGACCCTACCATCAGATATGAACTGGAACTTGAGGAATTCAGAACTATTAGAATAGTTGTCCGACAACAATGTATTTTAGTTACAACTTCAAGTTTTCAATATTTACCGCCAGGCGTTAGTGAGGATTACTCAGACACCAGGCAAAGAACAAAGGGGTTACATGTTAGTTTAATAATAGTATAAAATGCGCCGAATGTTGGGCGGCGCTTACCAAACCCGACACCCCACATTGTGCCAACGGCTTCGGGCGGAAGAGCGCAATTGGGAGGGTACTAGCCTTATCCTGGTGCGAGGAAATGCAACCCAAAGACAAAATAAGTCATGGCAGGGCAGACCAGGCCCTAAGCCTTGGTTGGCAGCTGGTCTAGGATCGAAGCTCCGACAGGCGGACAGTTAGAGCATTGCTTTGCTGATCCGGCAGCTTCTGCAGCTTGTCTTGTTCCAGATTATAGGTGTAAACTTTGATCTGGAGTGAACTAGGCAGGCCGAGAGAGGGATCATGCTGCATGGGCAACACATGTTTTCTTTATTTTAGCCCAGGCTTTGTGCTATGGAGATTCAATAACTCCATCCCTGGTCTTAACCGGTCTCGGAATCAAAGCGAGAGGCAACTGTTACGGGTTATAAGTCCTTGTCAGTTGGCGTAGACATGGGGCGCCACGCGTTGCCTCTGACGGTGGGAGACACCTACAGGTGTCACTGATCAGCTACCGCCCGCCTCAAGCTGGGCAGCCCCCAGCCAATTGAGTGCTGATCCGCCACAGCCTGCCTGCTTCAATGGGTGCTTGGGGCTAGGACAAAATCTGAATCGCAGGCTGTAAAACCAATGCACCAGGTACTAATAAAAAGAATAGAAACCTCATGCTACGGCTTGCAACCTGGAACGTGAGAACTATGTGTCCAGGATTTTCCACTGACTTGACAAATATTGACGATGTGAGAAAAACGGCTGTGATTGATGCTGAACTCGATCGTCTTAACATTGATATTGCTGGCCTGCAGGAGACTCGCCTCGCTGAGGAAGGGTCACTCAGGGAAAACAATTACACCTTTTTTTGGAAGGGAAGAGGGCAGGCAGAAAAAAGGCAACATGGTGTGGGCTTTGCAGTGAAGAATTCGCTACTGGGAATGATTGATATCCCAGCTGGAGGTAATGAAAGATTATTATCACTGCGCTTGGCAACCTCCTGTGGATTTGCCACCATTCTCACTGCATATGCACCGACACTCGCTTCCTCTGATGATGTGAAGGATATGTTCTATGAGCAGCTAGACTCTGCGATCAAGGCAGTTCCAAAATCCGACTACATTTATATGCTCGGTGATTTCAATGCTCGTGTGGGCAAGGACTCGAGTTCATGGCCAGTGTGCCTTGGAAAATACAACATCGGTCGCATGAATGATAATGGGCAAAGGCTGCTGGAGCATTGCACTAGAAATGACCTATGTATTACAAACTCCTTTTTTGAAACAAAAGAGATGCATAAGGTCACATGGAAACATCCAAGATCCGGCCATTGGCATCAGCTGGACTTCATTATCACACGGAGACAACATCTGAACCATACATCATTAACTCGAAGTTATCACAGTGCTGACTGTGATACAGATCATTCTTTGGTTGTTGCAAGGGTTAGACTGAGACCAAAGAGAATCTACACAGCTGAGACCAAAGAGAATCTACACAGCTAAACACAAGTCTAGCCCCAGGATTAATATTACTAACACTCACGATCCTGGAAAGTGCTTTGAATTTCAACAGCAACTTGAAGATGCTTTCAATGATACATCTTAAAATTGTATAGTAAATGATAAATGGAGTAAACTTAAGGAAACTATTTACAAAACAGCCGTAGGGGTTTACGGCACTGTGGATCATAAGAGGCAGGACTGGTTTGTGGCAAACAGCCAGATACTGCAGCCCTTGATTGATAAAAAGAAGATAGCTCTCTTAAGAAACAAGGAAAGACCAACGCGTAACACTCTGAGTGAGCTGAAGCAAGCAAGGAAGGATGTACAAAAGGCTGCCAGGCAGTGTGCGAATGACTATTGGATCAAGTTATGTGAGTCCATTCAAATCGCAAGTGATAAGGGAAACATCAGAAGCATGTATGAAGGGATAAAGAAAGCCTGTGGTCCAATGATCAAAAGAAGTGCACCGCTGAAAACCTTGACTGGAGAAATCATCACTGATAAGAAACAGCAGATGGATAGATGGGTCGAGCACTATTTAGAGCTTTACTCAAGTGAGACCAAGCTAGCGGATAATGCCCTCAACGCCATAGAGGCCCTGCCAACTCTTGACCACCTGGACACACTTCCCACTATAACAGAAGTTAAGTGTGCTATAAATGAGCTTGCATCTGGCAAGGCTCCAGGTAAGGATGGGATTCCAATAGAGGTGATCAGGAGTGGGCAAGACACACTCGCTCTACAGATCCACCAGCTAATAGAGCTATGCTGGCGAGAAGGACAAGTCCCACAGGATTTCAAAGATTCAAACATCATAACGCTGTACAAGAACAAGGGAGATCGGAGCGACTGTAACAACTATAGGGGTATCTCACTTCTGTGTATTGTTGGGAAAGTATTTGCCAGAATTGTCCTGCACAGACTTCAAGTCCTGGGAGATCAAGTCTACCCCGAATCACAGTGTGGCTTCCGTCAGAACCGGTCTACCATTGATATGATATTCTCATTGCGACAGATGCAAGAAAAATGCCGGGAACAAAATCAGCCACTGTTTATTGCCTTCATCGACCTCACAAAGGCATTCGATTTGGTCAGTCGTGAGGGTCTGTTCAAAGCACTAAAGAAGATTGGCTGCCCACCAACTCTTCTGTCCATTGTGGAATCGTTCCACACAGGCATGAAGAGTATAATCAAATTTGATGGTGCAACTTCTGAAGAGTTTGAAATCAAGAGTGGAGTTAAGCAAGGCTGTGTGCTAGCACCCACCCTCTTTGGGATATACTTTTCACTTCTACTGAAATATGCCTTTCATGATCAGGATGATGGTATATACATTCATTCACGCTCAGATGGTGGCCTCTATAATGCTCAGAGATTGAAGGCCAAGACCAAAATTAGCAGGGTACTAATCAGAGAGTTGCTTTTTGCGGATGATGCTGCGATTACGACCCACTCTGAGGAAGAATTTCAACATCTACTATCTGCATTCTCCAATGCTTGTTCTGAATTTGGTTTAACAATTAACAAAAAGAAGACACAGATTATGTCACAAGGTGCACATGGTGTACCATCAATCTTTATTGACGAAGCCGAACTGGAGATAGTAGACCATTTTACATATCTAGGATCAGAGGTAAATAGCAAATTATCCCTCGATCAGGAAATCAACATCAGGATTGGCAAGGCAGCAACAACAATGAACATGTCAGCAAAAAGAGTCTGGGAGAACAGGAAGCTTACTGCTAAAACAAAAGTCCTCGTCTACCAAGCCTGTGTCCTTAGTACTCTTCTTTATGGCAGTGAAACCTGGACAACTTACTCACGCCAAGAGAAACGTTTAAACAGCTTTCATATGCGGTGTCTGCGAAGAATACTTGGTATTAAGTGGCAAGACAAAATCACAAATACTGAAGTATTGGAAAGATCAGGTTGTGTGACGGTGTATTCCATGCTCAGTCTTCGTAGACTTAGATGGATAGGACACGTTAGGAGGATGGATGATGGTAGAATACCAAAGGACATCTTTTTTGGTGAATTACAGACGGGTAGGAGATCTCAGGGTTGGCCTCTACTACGATACAAAGATGTGTGTAAGCGGGACATGATTGATACAGGCATTGATAATGCACAATGGGAGCATGTCGCCGCTGAACGTGTTGCATGGAGGGCAACTATCAGAAACGGAATAAAGACAAAGGAGAAAATGATTGCAGATAAAGCACACACAGAGCGTGAGAGACGTAAGATGGTGCAAAATGGTGGAAATGACCATGTTTTCACATGCACCTACTGTGGGCAAACATTTGCAGCAAGAATTGGCCTTACCAGCCACACTCGCCACCGCCATGGATCGTAGTTATTAAGCCTTTTTAAAGCACAATGTACCAAACTATCGTCTGTCAAGACGGAAAGGTGCCAATGTAAAAGTATAAAAATAAAATTGTTTAATTCTGTCGTAGAAACTTTGTAGACTGTTGATTTGATTCTCTTGTGGAAGTCTTCTAAAAGTGAATTTATTTTGTGCAGGTTCGATTAGTTTTATCGTAAATATGAAGAAATGCAGGAGGGCGCGCGGATGTCGGAGGGCGCGCGGATGTCGGAGGGCGCGCGGATGTCGGAGGGCGCGCGGATGTCGGAGGGCGCGCGGATGTCGGAGGGCGCGCGGATGTCGGAGGGCGCACGGATGTCGGAGGGCGCGCGGGTGTCGGAGGGCGCGTGGGTGTCGGAGTGCGCGCGGGTGTCGGAGGGCGCGCGGATGTTGGAGGGCGCGCGGATGTCGGAGGGCGCGCGGATGTCGGAGGGCGCGCGGATGTCGGAGGGCGCGTGGATGTCGGAGGGCGCGCGGATGTCGGAGGGCACGCGGATGTCGGAGGGCGCGCGCACAGCTGCCTTCATTTGGTTAATTGATAGGTGCATAATTTGGCAGAACTTGCCAGGTGCGTTCGCAGGATCATACTTTGGCTGGTGTTAGGGTAGGAATGTGAGCACATATGCTTGATTTGGCATATGTGCATCTGAAGATGCATGCACGGATGCATAATTATACATTAGCACACGCAGGTGCCTAATTTGTATGGAGTGCACACAGGTGCTTAATTTGGTAGGTGCATCATTTGATGGGTGGGTAATTTGGTAGTTATAATTACAGTTGCATAATTTAAAAGGGGCATAATATGGAAGGGCCATAATTTGGTAGTGCATGCGCAGGTGCATAATATGGTTGGGGGTAACTTAGTATGTTCTTGCGCAAGTGTGTAATTTGATTGGTGTGCACGTAGGTGCATAATTTGGTAGATGTACGTGCTGGTGCATATTATATTTGGTGTAAGCGCAGGTTCATAGTTTGGTAGGTGAACGCGCTAGTGCGTAATTTGGTAGGTGTGCATGCAGGTGCGTAATTTAGTAGGTCCGTACACAGATGCGTAATTTGGTAGACACGGGAAAAATGGTCCACGACTAACATTTATATGATGCCACAGAAAGATGGTCCACGAAACACATTCGTATGTTGCCACAGGAAAGATGGTCCACGACCTCTATTCATTTGCTGACGCAGGAAAGATGCTCCACGACTCACATATGTGTGTCTAAAAATCTCAATGAATGCTTTTGGAATTCAACATGACACCTGGGAGAATGCAGCCAGAGACCGAAATTCGTGGCGTGCATCATTACGCAAGGGTGCAGTCACGTGTGAGGTAACCAGGACTGCAAGAGCTGTGAAGAAAAGGCAGGACAGAAAAACCGCTGCAGGAAATTCTCCTACAGAAACGTCAAGCATTCCTTGTCCACTTTGTCAAAGAACATTTCGAGCCAAAATAGGCCTTATCAGCCATCTTAGAACACACGGCTCCACATTTTCAACCTCACTGGATGAAATGAATGATCATCATCATTCTTGATGGACACACAACACACATGTGTGTTGCTGTAATAAAGATAGGCCACGAATCGCATTTGTACGTACGCTGCCACAGGAAAGATGGTCCACGGCTCGCATCCATATGTTGCCACAGTAAAGATGCATGTTCTGAACAAATATTATCTTTAACTTATTTGCTGGTGCAATATCGGCAGGAAATTCTGAATAAATGTTTTGTATGTCCGTTATAGAACGTCGTTGTCAATCCCAGCATTTATTGACCGTGTGTAATTTTATAAGCAATTTTACGTTCAGTGTTGTTTTTCCCCTCATAACTTTCTTATACAATACTTCCAAATCACCTGCGGCTAAATTCGAACAGCATGTCGGGATTGTGCAATGCGTTCATAACCCCTAAGCCACAAGCACATTTTCAATATCTAATTATATCATTATTAATATGGTATTGTGAGCAATACCCTACCATCAGATATGAATTGGAATTTTAGGAATTCAGAACTATTAGAATAGTTGTCCGACAACAATGTATTTTAGTTACAACTTCAAGTTTTCAACATTTACCGCCAGGCGTTAGTGAGGATTACTCAGACACCAGGCAAAGAACAAAGGGGTTACATGTTAGTTTAATAATAGTATAAAAATAAAATTGTTTAATTCTGTCGTAGAAACTTTGTAGACTGTTGATTTGATTCTCTTGTGGAAGTCTTCTAAAAGTGAATATATTTTGTGCAGGTTCGATTAGTTTTATCGTAAATATGAAGAAATGTGTTTATAATTATTCACTGAGCAGATTTTCTTGAACATCAGGATTGCTCAATCAATAGTAAACTGGACTCTGGAAACAACATTAAGCCAACAGGACGATGGATCAAACCCTGACTATGACTTAGGACGATGGATCAAACCCTGACTATGACTTTATATTTAAAAAAGGAAAAGAAAATGAAAATGCAGAATGTAATAATGAAATAATAATGTGAAGTAAAATAATAATGAAAAATCTAAAATGTGGGTGAATGTTGCAGGAGAAAATATTTGGAGTACATTCAGGAGAAATAAAAATACGAGCGAACATTAAGGAGAAATTTGCGGTTAAAAGAAAGCAAAAAAAGTTATATCAAGAAAATAAAGTCGATGCGCGGATGTCGGAGGAGGGCGCGCGGATGTCGGAGGAGGGCGCGCGGATGTCGGAGGAGGGCGCGCGGATGTCGGAGGAGGGCGCGCGGATGTCGGAGGAGGGCGCGCGGATGTCGGAGGAGGGCGCGCGGATGTCGGAGGAGGGCGCGCGGATGTCGGAGGAGGGCGCGCGGATGTCGGAGGAGGGCGCGCGGATGTCGGAGGAGGGCGCGCGGATGTCGGAGGAGGGCGCGCGGATGTCGGAGGAGGGCGCGCGGATGTCGGAGGAGGGCGCGCGGATGTCGGAGGAGGGCGCGCGGATGTCGGAGGAGGGCGCGCGGATGTCGGAGGAGGGCGCGCGGATGTCGGAGGAGGGCGCGCGGATGTCGGAGGAGGGCGCGCGGATGTCGGAGGAGGGCGCGCGGATGTCGGAGGAGGGCGCGCGGATGTCGGAGGAGGGCGCGCGGATGTCGGAGGAGGGCGCGCGGATGTCGGAGGAGGGCGCGCGGATGTCGGAGGAGGGCGCGCGGATGTCGGAGGAGGGCGCGCGGATGTCGGAGGAGGGCGCGCGGATGTCGGAGGAGGGCGCGCGGTCAGCTGCCTTCATTTGGTTAATTGATAGGTGCATAATTTGGCAGAACTTGCCAGTTGCGTTCGCAGGATCATACTTTGGCTGGTGTTAGGGTAGGAATGTGAGCACATATGCTTGATTTGGCATATGTGCATCTGAAGATGCATGCACGGATGCATAATTATACATTAGCACACGCAGGTGCCTAATTTGTATGGAGTGCACACAGGTGCTTAATTTGGTAGGTGCATCATTTGATGGGTGGGTAATTTGGTAGTTATAATTGCAGTTGCATAATTTAAAAGGGGCATAATATGGAAGGGCCATAATTTGGTAGTGCATGCGCAGGTGTATAATATGGTTGGGGGTAACTTAGTATGTTCTTGCGCAAGTGTGTAATTTGATTGGTGTGCACGTAGGTGCATAATTTGGTAGATGTACGCGCTGGTGCATATTATATTTGGTGTAAGCGCAGGTTCATAGTTTGGTAGGTGAACGCGCTAGTGCGTAATTTGGTAGGTGTGCATGCAGGTGCGTAATTTAGTAGGTCCGTACACAGATGCGTAATTTGGTAGACACGGGAAAAATGGTCCACGACTAACATTCATATGATGCCACAGAAAGATGGTCCACGAAACACATTCGTATGTTGCCACAGGAAAGATGGTCCACGACCTCTATTCATTAGCTGACGCAGGAAAGATGCTCCACGACTCACATATGTGTGTCTAAAAATCTCAATGAATGCTTTTGGAATTCAACATGACACCTGGGAGAATGCAGCCATAGACCGAAATTCGTGGCGTGCATCATTACTCAAGGGTGCAGTCACGTGTGAGGTAACCAGGACTGCAAGTGCTGTGAAGAAAAGGCAGGACAGAAAAACCGCTGCAGGAAATTCTACTACAGAAACGTCAAGCATTCCTTGTCCACTTTGTCAAAGAACATTTCGAGCCAAAATAGGCCTTATCAGCCATCTTAGAACACACGGCTCCACATTTTCAACCTCACTGGATGAAATGAATGATCATCATCATTCTTGATGGACACACAACACACATGTGTGTTGCTGTAATAAAGATAGGCCACGAATCGCATTTGTACGTACGCTGCCACAGGAAAGATGGTCCACGACTCGCATCCATACGTTGTCACAGTAAAGATGCATGTTCTGAACAAATATTATCTTTAACTTATTTGCTGGTGCAATATCGGCAGAAAATTCTGAATAAATGTTTTGTATGTCCGTTATAGAACGTCGTTGTCAATCCCAGCATTTATTGACCGCGTGTAATTTTATAAGCAATTTTACGTTCAGTGTTGTTTTTCCCCTCATAACTTTCTTATACAATACTTCCAAATCACCTGCGGCTAAATTCGAACAGCATGTCGGGATTGTGCAATGCGTTCATAACTCCTAAGCCACAAGCACATTTTCAATATCTAATTATATCATTATTAATATGGTATTGTGAGCAAGACCCTACCATCAGATATGAACTGGAATTTGAGGAATTCAGAACTATTAGAATAGTTGTCCGACAACAATGTATTTTAGTTACAACTTCAAGTTTTCAACATTTACCGCCAGGCGTTAGTGAGGATTACTCAGACACCAGGCAAAGAACAAAGGGGTTACATGTTAGTTTAATAATAGTATAAAAATAAAATTGTTTAATTCTGTCGTAGAAACTTTGTAGACTGTTGATTTGATTCTCTTGTGGAAGTCTTCTAAAAGTGAATATATTTTGTGCAGGTTAGATTAGTTGTATCGTAAATATGAAGAAATGTGTTTATAATTATTCACTGAGCAGATTTTCTTGAACATCAGGATTGCTATTAAGGGCGACTATTATCCAACAGGACGATGGATCAAACCCTGACTATGACTTTATATTTTAAAAAGGAAAAGGAAAATGCAGAATTTAATAATGAAATAATAATATAAAAAAATAAAATAAAATAATAATGAAAAATCTAAAATGTGAGAGAAAATATTTGGAGTACGTTAAGGAGAAATAAAAATACGAGCGAAATGTAGGGAGAAATTTGCGGGTGAAAAAAAGCAAGAAAGTTAATGCTCGGATTTGGGTGGGCGCGCGCGCAGGTGTGGATTTATGTGGGCGCAGGTGCGGACTTGGGTGGGCGCGCGCGCAGGTGCGGAATTGCAGATTGCAGATCAATACCTGCACATTTATTTCGTGTTCTCTCAAGGGTATTGGAGATATGCATATTCCTGTTAACATTTCTCAACATTTTTTTTTTTCAATACCTGCCTCAAGAGATTGATATTTCTGTTAACATTTCTCTACATTTTATTACTGTCAAGATCCTGACAGGACATAACAGAGGACAGAGGACAGACATAGGGACATGAGGTGAGTACGGGGGTAGCACAGTCTAGAAGCTTAGGACAGTAGAGACATGACTGTACCCTTGAGTGACAGGTTCACCTTGGACAGCTCAAGGTGATGCAGGCGAAGGTATACCTCAGAGTAGCTGCAGACACAGACCACCCACTGCATGAGGCACTGGACGCAGTTAAGGGTCAGCGACTGATAAGAGGGAAGTCATGGATGGCTCAGGCGGAGGATACGATCAGACAGGTGTGCCCCTTGGAGAACATTAGGCGTGGAGAAGAGTGGGTCAGAGTGCCAGCGGAGCAGTCAGACTTGTGCAGAGTTATAATCACATTAAGCCGGGAGTGCAGGGAGTGGCCAGCAGGGGCCACGGAAGTGGAAATCCAGCAACTAATTCAGGACAATGCTCACTCGAGTGATGTGATTATCTACACAGATGGTTCGGTGCCAAGAGGTGAGAGAAGTGGCTGGGGGTTCATAGCCAAAGCTAATGGTCGATGTTTGGGGCAGGAGAGCCTGGCATATGATACCACAACATCCAGCTTAAGAATGGAAGTGGAGGCAGTCACTGCGGCTCTCCGCTGGATGGAGAATACGACGCACACACACATCGTGATTGTAACTGACTCAGAAAGCATGATGACGAGGGTGAGGACGGGCAGACTTCGTGCGGAGTGGCTTGCTTCGCTTCGGAGGTCACGGGTGACAAGTATCGCCTGGATCTTTTCTCCGGGACATGCCGGTGTGCTGGGAAATGAACAGGCGGACAGATTGGCTGGCTCAGCAGAACTTGGTGGAGTATTGATACATGACAAGGCAGACGTGGTTGCGGCCTTGTGGGAGCACGTGCACACCTCGGAGGATCAAATGGATTACCATGGTTTGGCAAGAATGAGACAACGAGGAGTGACGAAGGGATCTTGCCAACGCTCAACGCTCAGGGGAAAGGCGAGACGGACTTACAATCAGATTGCTACTGGTACTATTAGTGTTGGAACTCTTCGCTGGCTGCTGAGGATGGGGACGGAGCACTTATGGGAATGCCCCGAATGCTGTGATGTCGATTCCTAAATCAATCAATCAATAACCTTAGACAGAATCACGCAGTGCGCCTAGCCCCAACGAGGCGAGTGCGAGACAGACGTGACAGCACGGCTTCCCACGGATTGCCCGAGGGTCAGGTACCTCGTGACCACCGGACTGTAGAGGAGAAGTCAGACGGGCGTTTGGACACGACTGAGAGAGGATGCATGACTGAATGGAGAGACAGAATAGACTTAGACTTCAGTGCAAATGAATGTGACCGCTACTAGACGTGTGTTTGTGTGCGAAGCTTGATACGAGTGCGCTTAGCTGTGATAAGAGCGCGAGGATCGTGTGAGAATATTGAGAGAATTGGTGCGAGAGCAAGTATTGGAGTGATATTGATTCGTTTATGTGATACTGTTATAATTTTGTGATATTCAGATGATGAGGTTTGTAAATAAATATGTCTAATATATTCATGCGTTTATGCCTCATCTGTGCTCGCACCATCTGCCTGTCTGAACCCATCTTCTAACCCCTTGAGACGTTGACAAATACCTGCCTCAAGAGATTTATATTTATGTTAACATTTCTCTACATTTTATGTATGTCTGCTTTCAATACCTGCCTCAAGAGATTTATATTTATGTTAACATTTCTCTATATTTTATGTATGTCTGCTTTCAATACGGTCTGCAGAGAGAGAGACAGGGCCAAAAGGGATCAAAACCAGGTGCAATGAGGTCGCTCATTTTGCCTCTTAAAGATAAGGAACTAAGTGTTGAGTCAGTGAGCCACTATCATCCTCATTAAAAGCCTCGCCGACTGGCATGGGCAATCATGCTTTCCCACATTATGCAATGTCCAATGGCATGTACCAATTTGTGTGTTGACGCTCTTCTTTGCCATGGCACAAGGCTGCCTAGAACTTTCTCTATCTGTCTTTATCTCTTCTTCTTCTTCAGCGTTCCGAGCCATTGAGGTTCTTTGCTGCAGATACAAGCCGTCTCCATTCGTCTCTCTGGTGGACCTTCTCTTGCCAGTCGCTGATTCCAAGTGCTTGTAGGTCTGTATATATATATATTATCTCTCCACCGTCTTCTTGGTCTACCTCGGGGTCTACGGTCATTTATTTCCTGAGTGTAAGCGAGTTTTGTTTCCCTATCTTCCATTCTTTCTATATGTCCCAGCCATTTTAGTCTATTAGCCTTCATGATACCAGTGATTAGCGGGGACTTAAACAGATCATAAATGTCTTTATCTCTCTTTCCATAAATTCTGCCAGTATGTTTTTTTCTTTTCTTTTTTGCGCTTGTTCGCTTTAAACTCAAGCCTAGTCCATACACACTACTTCCACTAATGCCGGACTGAATTTTGTCTGTGGATTCGCTTTTACCTATTAATAGTGTCCCTCGCCATCAGGCGAACCCACTCTGACTTCAGAGGTACTTGTAATTTACATCCCAAGTCAAGGACGAGAGGTCAACATTTTAGTCCAACTGTCTGGTGTAGGGGTTGAACCCCTTACCTCGGCTTTAGGACACTGGATGTTTAAGAAAACATTCGGCCATGCTGATCTGCATCCTGCCAGTTGTCACAATATGTTCTAGTTTTTGTTTTCTCATATGATTGATTGATTGATTGATTTAGGAACAAACATTACAGCATTCGGGGCATTCCCATAAGCGCTCCATCCCCATCCTCAGCAGCCAGCGAAGAGTTCCAACACTAACAGTTCCAGTAGCAATCTGATTAGATGTCCGTCTCGCCTTTCCTCTGAGCGTCGAGCGTCGGCCACATCCCCTCGTCCCTCCTTGCTGTCTCATTCTTGCCAGACCATGGTGATCCATTTCCTCCTCCGATATGTACACGTGCTCCCACAAGGCCGCAACCAAGTCTGCCTTGTCATGCATCAATACTCCACCAAGTTTTGCAGAGCCAGCCAATCTGTTCGCCTGTTCATTCCCCAGCACACCGGCATGCCCCGGAGAAAAGATTCAGGCGATGCTTGCCACCCGTGACACTCTGCCCGAAGCTACCTGTCTTCACCTTCCTCAGCATGCTTTCTGAGTCAGTTATAATCACGATGTGTGTGTGTGTGTGTGTATCGTATTCTCCATCCAGCGGAATGCTGCACTGACTGCCTCCACCTCCATTCTTAAGCTAGATGTTGTGGTATCATATGCCTGGCTCTCCTGCACCAAACGTCGACCATTAGCTTTTGCTAAAAAAAAACAGGCACTTCTTATACCTCTCAACACCGACCCATCTGTTTAGATATTCACATCACCCGAGTGAGCATTGTCCTGAATTAGTTGCTGGATTTCCACGGAAATCTGCACAAGTCTGACTGCTCCGCTGGCACTCTGACCCACTCCTCTCCTCGTTGATGTTCTCCAAGATGCACACCTGTCTGATCGTATCCTCCGCCGGAGCCATCCATGATTTCCCTCTTATCAGTCGCTGACCCTGTACTCTCATAATGTAGCTAAAATACGGAGTGATTATACACAGAATTTTGTGTATAGTACGAGCCGCTATACACAAACATTTGTGGCTGGTCACGTGATGTCTACTTCCTTTTGTCTATATTATTAATGTTTGAGGAACTACCATTGTGTTCTCGGTAGTATAGTGGTTAGTCAGGCGGGAGACTGGGGTTCGACTCCCCGCCAGCATTTTATTTTTTTTTTTTATTTTCAATCAATCAGGTACCGTCTCCACAATGAAGGTTGGCTGCAATGGATCTCCAACACTGTCTGTCTCTCGCCCTGATTGTACATTCTGTCAAGCTGATGTTCGTCCATCTTTGGAAGTTATATTCCCACTTGTATCGTTGTCTACCTCTTGCTCGCCTGCCCTCAACCTTGCCCTCCAGTATGGTTTTTATAAGAGTATCGCGTCTTTTAACGTCGTCGAAATATTTCACGTCTCCTCTTTATTTCTTTCATCAACTTTCTCTTCATTCCCAGTTTTTCTAGAACCTCTCCATGTGATATATCACTGTACATAGAGTGTGTCCTTGTCGACAAATATTGTCTTTGTGAGGTTTGAAGAAAAAGAACTTGCAAAAAAAAAAAAAAAAAAGACAGACAAGAAGAGAGAATAATAGTCTTCTTCAAATTTTTGTGTTTAGCGGCTCGGACTATTCACAAAATTTTGTGCCGAATAATCACGTGACCAGCCACACATTTTTGTGTATAGCGGCTCGTACTATACACAAAATGTTGTGAATAGCGGCTCCCGCTAAAATATGATGACTGTCTCTTTCTGGTGTTTGTGGTTTGGTAGGTGTCTCCATATCTTTGTCACATTCACAATATTTAGATTACTTCTTTTAGCTGTCCTAAGAATTTTCAGTATTCTTATATAGAACCGCCGGCTCCGTGGCGAAAGCGTTACGGGCGTAGTTCGCAATCCCGCACACTGCGTTCGAAACACAGCTGCGGGCGACTTGGCAGTATTTGGCCTTGTGTTGGTTTTTTATGAAATGGTACAGGTGCCGGTCGTTCATAAAGCAATGGCAAACTAATGAGCGTAAACTTACCAAGAGATCACAAACAGCATTTCTCAAAAATGCTGGAGTAGACTGCGACACCCTGTAAAAGGATATGCAACTAACTTTGCATAGAATCACACGAGATTGTTTTGCTTGTTCAGTAATTGACCAGGATTCACGGTATATGTTACGAATGGTTAATGGTTCTTTGTAACATGCACATATTATTTTTCTAACTCCCACTGACAAGGATTTATTGCACAAGCTGCTCATTTTATATAATGCCGTTTTGGCTTGTCCTATTCTGTATCTCTGTGATGCATCTTCCATATGTTATCCATGTTGAGCCTAGATACGTATTAACTCCACACAGCCTGAGAATTCACTGGGCCAGTTTATGATTCTGAATTTGCTGCACAGAGGACATTCCAGCAGAAAATGTTCAATAATTAGCTTGTGTAGTCCACAAGCACATATAAAACCATAGAATATTAAAGTAAACAACACATGATATTTTGGGGGCGTTAGCTCACTTTTGAACTCAAGCGCAGTCCATACACGCTTCTAATAGTGCTGGACTGAATTTTGCGTGTGGATTAGCTTTCCCTATTAACAGTGTCCCTCGCAATCAGGCAAACCCACTCCAACTTCAGAGGTACTTATAATTTACGTCCCAAAGTCAAGGGCGATAGGTCAACATTTTAGTCCCACTGTCTGGTGTAGGGTTGAACCCCTTACCTTGGCATTAACAAAACCGGATGTTTATGAACACCCGTTCTTATCCATTCGGCCATGCTGACCTACACACATAATGCTGAAACAGTCTTTTTCGGTTTGCTTCTTGGTTAAGGATCACTTTCAGTGCACAGATATATCATCTACTTCCATAGATCTAGTGCACTGGACTGATTTTTGCATTTAGACTAGCTTTCCCTTTTACCTGTGTCCCTCTCCGTCAAGTGAATCCACGTCGATTTCAGAGGTACTTGTAATTTGCGTCCCCAAGTCACAGACGAGAAGTCAACATATCCAAGTGTCAGGTGTAGGAGTTGAACCCGCTACCTCGGTATCAGAACACCGGATGTTTAAGAGCGAGCACTCTTGCATGCAAGGATAATCTCAACCTAGTGCACAAACTCTGTAACACAGACAAGGATCCAAACATGTGTACATCAGAACATTATTTTGTTCGCTTGCTCGCTTTAACTCAAGCGTAGTCTATATACACTATTTATTGTAGTGATGGACTGAATTTTGCGTGTGGAATCACTTTCCCTATTAACAGTGTCCCTCACCATCAGGCAAACCCACTCCGACTTCAGAGGTACTTGTAATTAATGTCCCCAAGTCAAGGACGACAGGTCAACATTTTAGTGCAGCTGTCTGGTGTAGGGGTTGAACCGCTAACCTCGGCATCAGCACATCAAATATTTAAGAACATGCGTTCTTATCCATTCGGCCATGCGGACCTGCACCAGAACCACATATGCTAAAATATTCTTTTTTTTTTTGGTGGTAAAAAGGCAAAGGTAGCCCGATATCAGATACTGCCGTTGGAGTATGAAGTCTTAGATCTTAACATATTTTTTTTAATGTTACATATCCCTTACAGGACGTTGCACTCAACACCTGCATTTTTCAGCTGCTGTTGATGTACTAGGTAAGTTTTACATTCAGTAGTTTGCCATTGCTTTCTGAACGACCGGCTCACATACCCCCATAAGTTACCAGAGCGGCGCGAACCGCTGCTGATTCTCGCAGGTGCTGTTTTCCCCACATGGATATACAGGATTATGAACAGTGTCGTTAACTCCTCGGCCAGGGAGACCGTCTCTTAACATATTTTTTCCCCCGCATATCCTTTACAGGACATCGCTGTCAACATCAGCATCTTTCAGCCGATTGTTGATTTCTAGGCAAAATTACGTTTAGTAGTTTGCCATTGCTTTCTGAGCGGCCGGCTCACATACCCCATAAGTTACCAATGCGGCGAGAACTGCTACCGATTCTTGCACAGGTTATGTTACCCACGAGAATATATGGGATTATGGAGAAAGACGCTACCCCCTAGGCCAGCTTAGCATATACTAGGCTATAAAATGAGAATGGGTAGCTAGTTTCATTCTTCATTGCCTTTCCTTCCCAGAGAATTCTGACTATTGCCTGGAACCCATATTTATGAGGTTTGGTTGACCTCAAAGCTGCACTGGAAGC
This sequence comes from Cepaea hortensis, assembly GCA_963921405.1. Classification (NCBI taxonomy): domain Eukaryota; kingdom Metazoa; phylum Mollusca; class Gastropoda; order Stylommatophora; family Helicidae; genus Cepaea; species Cepaea hortensis. The sequence continues at coordinate 25,312,467 of OY992890.1, forward strand.
AAAAACCATAATCCTGTCTCTACCAACGATTGAATCCGGGCCCCTTGTCTTGACAGGCAAGCACGCTAACCGTTTAGCCATTGCAGCTTCCTTATTGGGGTAGCTTGTCTACTTTTGAAATTCAGCCTGGGCAGCGGTACATTCTTTATTTGCAACTGCAGGTCTTTTAAACTTGTGCAACATGGACACAGGTGTTTCACCCTAATCCAAGAACCAGAGAGGAATGTACCACCCTTTCGTTATTTTGTAAAACTCCACACAACCAACACTGTAAATTGAAGCAGGTCTTTATGAGCTATGCCATGTCCAGAGGTGAAATAAGGTGATTTGTCGCTACAGGTCAACAGTGTGGTAATTGTCCTTGCATTGATTCAGCATAAAAATTAATAAATAATTTGTCCAGAAGCAATTTCCTGCCATAATCTGTGATGTGATAGTATCATTACATTTTATAGGCCTGAGAGCAAGGAGGCTAATTTCTTCCTCACTTTAGCAAATGATGAGCCCAGGTTTGAACCCACATCTGGCGGTGATCATGACATTGCAGATCATTAACTCTAATTCAGCATGGGGAAGACAAAAGTTGCCATGATGGGAGTGGATCACTCATCCCATAAAACATTAAACTAAACATAACATAAACCACAGGCAGGGTGAAAGGTGAAATCAACCCCATGAAAGACATTACAGTAAAGATGTGAAAGGTGTTGCATCATAATGAGGTGAAGTGACTAGTTTTCTTCCTCAAAAAGATACAGGAAGACCTCTACTTCAGTCTCCAACACAAATGTCAAATGTTTCTACTGACTATTGTAGCTTTCAAATGCAACAGCTGGTGAACACTTGCGTGTGTCATTACACCGCAATTGGCTTACATACTCCTAGATCAATATCAACTTTCAAACAGAAAACAAGTAGGTCAGCATGGTTGAATGGATAAGAATGCACTACTAGAAGTAGTAAGTATGAACTGTGCTTGAGTTCATAGCGAGTGAGCGCAAATAAAAAAATACAAACACACACAAACATAAAACATACAAGTAAACACAAAAACATGAAGGAGGAGAAAACACAGGATACATCATAATAACGAAAAGTGGTGTTATAATGTGACAAAATTAAATACTGCATAATACAAATAACCATCACTCAGCCTCATGTCTGAAACACACATTTAAAACTCTAAAAACTCTGATTACAACATTCATCAAATGAAATAGTACACAATATTCTCAGACATAATTCATGTCATACAGAGAAGAATACAGCAGAATGGTAGGAAATTCTGCAAAAGCATCATGAGGACGTCACCAATCCAATTCCAATACTTGCTGGTTTCAATTCTGTATATGGCATTTTGTTTCCCCCAGTGATCAGGAAGTCCTTTGTAAGCAGAGAAATGTCACCTCAAATCATCTTCTTGTAGCAAGTCCTACATCAAATGTTGCAGTTATCCTCTTGTCATGTCTTATGAACACAAGGTGTCGGTGATGTCCCTTGCCCATCTTCATGCTGGTCACCCTTTCTTTCCAGAACTATGCCTTTCATTGCTAACTTTCCAGGCTACTGTGTTGTTTTATGTGGCTTAAGTATGTTAGCTTCCATGACATATAAGATACAGGTCATATATTTGTGAAATCTGATTAGGAATAATAAATAACTATTGACAATGTACATGAAGTGTTCTTTGAATGGGATTGCAACAATTATTTAATTAATAAAGCAGTAGAATTGTATGACTGTGTGATGTAGCTGGTAGATTTGAAGAAAGATGAGAAATCACCCTGACACATACCGGGTTGCCACAAACATATTTAACTGTTCTAATCTAGGAGAGGAATGAACGTAGAAGCTTTATTTTCAAAGGCAGGCCCATCTTAACATTCAGCCCCTTTGATCACACACCTGTCATATGTTTACAGTGTATGTATATATTAACATTTTCATTCTAATTCTAAGGAAGAGAAGACATGAGGATCAGAATTAGTATCTGTAGGCTATCTGTACTTCACAATGTCGTCAAGCATTTCACAGCGTCACAACAGCACTTCCAACTACACAATGTCAGCAAACATTTCAAATTACAGCAGCAATATTTCTTCACCACTTTAGGTCTTTAATATAAAATGGAAAGTTCAAGCAAAGTGCACATGGTTTCCTCATAAAGGTCACCTATTTGGCATGTCAATATTTTGTGTGAAAACCCCACTACCTGCACACATTTCAGTATTCTAACATCTGTATAATTTCTTCTTTTTGTTTAATAATCACCATGTGCCATGAAATTCAGCAATGGCAATCAATGGTTAAACAGCTCATCCAATTATCATAGCTGGTGTTGTTTCCTAAATATAATGCCACTTGGCCCAACCATCCAGTTATTTACCTCACCATCTTGCTTTTAACAGAACTGATTAAACAGATTATCAACTTAACAAAACCCACTTTCACAACTCAATTACTGTTCATTGTCACAAATGGTTTAATATATTTACACAAATGCAAATAAAATCAACTCTACCATACAATTACATTCCTTTCACAAACATGTATCTTAATAACCAAACATATGTATAGGGAAAATCTATTCAATCAAAATAACATAAACACAATGCTTTCTTCTTGTGTTCACAAAGATCACTATTTATGGTGTATTCAACTGAAGTCAAGCCATGTCTCCTGCTGCTCTAGATAAATAAGCCAGGAACAGTGATATAGAGTTTCTTTGTTTCTGTGTCTGAAGAAGGGGAATGGAAGTTTCCTGAAATGTAGCTAACACTTTGTTTATTTTATTGTGACTATGGGCCAGAGTTTTTCCTATACATTTACAATGGAGCATTCAGAGAGTTTTTTCATTAACTTAACAACCATGCAGTCTGAATTTAACAACCATGCAGTACCAGAAGCACTTATGGCCATACACAGAAGGGGAAAGAAGTGAATATCTGAGCAGACTAACAGTAAGATTGAATAGTATAAGCTCACCAAAATTTTAATCTGCAATAATGTGACAGCATAGTGGTTAGTTCCAAGATTAAGGTTTGGGTTTAATCCCCATCAATGGCAGGAATCTTTTTTTCTTTTTGCCAACCAATAATTAGATACGGCATCAATTCAGCCTTACAAAATGGCTACCAGACAATTATCTGGGACAGTTAGCAGCAAACAAGGAAACTGGCCACACCACTTCATCATGTTTTGGTCTAGAATTTGTGTCCTTGCAGTTTTCAATATTTCTGTTGACTAATTTTTCCTCTGATATCTACTTCTTGTCCTTTTTTCTATGAGCGTCAATCAATGCCTAGTAATTTATTCTTGTATTCCCTTAATTTTTGCTCTTCACATTCACAAAATGTTTTGCTTATCTTTCAGTTATTTTTTACCATACGACTGTTAGCTAGTTGACCTGACTAAGTGTTTGTGAGTGTGGATGAACGCACATCTATAGACGTATGAGATGTTATTTTCCTGTAGCCTGCATCTGTTGCTGCATCTTCTTCATTGTGGCTTCATCTTGCTGCGACAACGCTGTCAGCTTCTTGCCGATACGATCGTGGACTTCCAAATATTTAGCAACGCACCTGTCTATACAGACTGCCTCACCCTTGGACAGTTCTGGATCTTTGTACTTGGCAGGGATGCACTTTTTCTGGCAGGCTTGTGTCATTCTGAAAATACAAGATGCAGGCTGATTAGTTTTAGGATGATGAATACTAGGACTAATAATAAATACTGCTATGAATCTCACAAGAATATCAATTTGTAATCTATCACAAAATATGTTAGAGAGAGAAAGAGAGAGAGAGAGAGAGAGAGAGAGAGAGAGAGAGAGAGAGAGAGAGAGAGAGAGAGAGAGAGAGAGAGAAAGAGAGAGAGAGAGAGAGAAACAGAATAGACAGAGGAGAGAGAGAAGGAAGACAAGAGAAGGAGAGAAAGGAGGGAAAAGGGAGAACAGAAACAATGAGAGAGGGGGAAGGGAGTCAAGAGAAGAGAGCATGAGGAGAGAGATAGACATTGTGAGGAAGGAGAGAGAATGAGAGAGAGAAACAGACATGGAGGGAGAAGAGAGGATAGACGGGGGGGGGGGGGGGGGGAGGAAGACACGAGGAGAAAGAGAGGACATAAAGAACAGAGAGGGAAGGAACAATGAGAGAGTCAGAGAAGAAAGAAAGAAATATAGGGATGGAGAGACAGAGAGATGTGTTTCCCCAAGAACTATCTACTTGGAAGAAAAAATATGTTGCGAGGGGAGGGAGGGCAAGAATGAGTCTGTAATCCACCAAAACTAACTGCTCAAAGGAGAGTAAAATTATGAGAATGAGAGATAGAGACAGAGAGAGATAGAGAGGGGGGTGCCTTTTTGCTTGTAGGGGGAGAGGGAAGGAGGAGGAAAGAAAGAACTGATATTATGCCTCTGATATGCTCTTTATCAGAATCATAACCAATACCATAATACTATCCATAACAGAGACAAGGAGCTATCAGCCCCAAGAACAGATGAGAACTTCTGTTTTCAGAAGGTGTGATATTTCCGACTTTCGGCCGACACACCTGACTTTTTCCAGGCATTTGTTGACCGAGTTTGCCTTCTTGTGTGTTTCATAGGATGTTCCACTGTCTCAGAGTTATGACATCATTTTCATCCCTCCATCTACAGGGAAGACAGGGGCAGACCATGGGCATCCCGTGCTTTCCAATAAGGCTTCAATAAATACACAGCCAACACATGATGCTCTGGTACTGGGCGCACTAAAGGAATCATCACGTCCCGCACATGGCTGCTTAGCCTCGCTTCCATTCCCTTAGGATGCATCTTCAGACACCAGTCCGTACATTAGGAACAGTGATAACCCCCATACAATGAGCGGTCGTATCAGACTTTCCACCTCATGAATTTGCTAGCCAAGCAATTAGCCATTTAGTGGCCATGGATATACTTTTGCCACTTGCATTCCTTGGGGTATTCTGCATAGCAGATTGGGGACATAAGGATCTGTTCTTGAATTTTAAGAAACTTGCATATGAAGCAAGATTTTCTCTCATACCATCTGCGTCCATAACCCCTTACCACAGAGCCAGTACTTCTAGTGTAGTGGACTAATTTTTGCGTGTATTTGCTTTCACTATAACCAGTGTCCCTGGCCATCAGGCGAACCCACTCCGACTTCAGAGGTACTTGTAATTTACGTCCTCAAATCAAGGACGACAGGTCAACATTTTAGTCCACTTGTCCGGTGTAGGGGTTGAACCCCTAACCTCGGCATCAGGACACTGGATGTATAAGAACGTTCTTATTCTTTTGACCATGCTGACTTGCAGAGGTACTTGAAGTTTACATCCCCAAGTCAAGGACGAGTAGTGAAGATTTTAGTCCAACTGATCGGTGTAGGGGTTGAACCCGCTGCCTCAGCATACCGAATGTTTTAGAACGAGCACTCTTAACTGTATCCATTCAGCCATGTAAACTGCCACCTGCGAGATGAGATGTTTGAAAAGAGCTGACAATTTAATTAGTAAGAAATGTTATTGGACAGACAGTAGGAGGACAAATGAAGACCATTCATGAAGACCATGAGGGCGGCTGCGTGGTCTCGAGGTATGGTGTCTGCCTCGAGTGCTGGAGGTCCCGGGTTCAAGCCCCGGTGATGACCGGGATTTTTTCACGTGGACTTCTAGTAATAAAATTTCCCCTGATCTCTGGGCAGTGAGATTGGACGCCCGTGAGTATTGTTGCGCACGTAAAATATTACTTGGCAGTTGGAAATCGAAAAAGACTAGCTCAACAGCGCTGCCTGAGCAAAATTTTGAGTTAAAAATCTACCCAAGTATTTTAAGGATCCTCGCCGGTGCTACAGAGATCGTGCACTGAGCTGAGTTTCTCCAAACTCAGATTTGAGTTAGGAGGAGAACAGAGCACTTATGGGTTGATCCCGTGTGCCGTGATGTTGATCCATCGACTAAACCATTCATGCTTTCCACGTCATTGTCTCATGTATCATCATGTTCCTCTTGTACCTTGCGGTGTCGAGGTGAAGTATAAACTTCGTGAGAGTGCCCAGTTATGGGCTTCGTATATCGACATTCCCATGGATTCTGTTATTCCCTCCGTCCAACGTTTACGTGGTCGGCCTCTTCCTGTTTCCATCTGGTCTGTACATCATTGCTTGTTGTGGCATGCTGTTGACTGGTAGCCTACTTGCATGGCCAAACCATTTGACTTGCTGCTTTCTAATAAAATCTAGAGCAGCTTTAACCCCCACTTTAGTCCTGATTTCTTCATTTCTGATCTTATCTCTTCTTGATACGTTGAGTATTCTTCTCAGGAACCTCATTTCTGTTGTTGTGATTTTTCTTTTCTCTTTTTCTGTACTTCTTAGTTTTTCTACGAGCAGTATGAAGATCCCCTGCCGGCTTGCTAGGCCAGTCGCAGGTTTAGGACACTAATCTGACCACAGGGAGTCCATCCCCTATGGCGAGCCATAGCCCCGTTAGCCCTTGACCTCGCGGTCATGGTTGCCCGGTCTGCACCACGTGGAGGTGGGGGTTGACTTGTGTAGTCTGCGGGTCATCGGCAGGCTACTAATTTTCTCTCTTCACCCCTCCTGGGAGAGGCTAGCCGATCCTAACCCTGCTGGCTGCAGGGCCAGGCGCATTCCACACCTCACGTCATTCATTCATTAAATATCACTTGACAATAACAGAGAGAGAGAGAGAGAGAGAGAGGTTCTGCAAAACAGGTTAGTCTAATAATTAATATTCTATGCACAACGATTGATTTAGATTATAACGAAGTGATTATAAGCACACATTTGCTCGATTCATGGCAATATTTTAGTCCGCAACACCCACACTCAAATGTGAATATCTCCGCTTAGAATTGACATACAGGCACCATTAGATTTGGTTTTTCAAAGCCTATCTATCCGTGGTGGTCTCATTAGTAAATACTCAATTTGAAAATCATGATCATGATCGAACCTGCTACAACAATCATCAGCACCGGCCCTAATTAAAGAAAATCAAAATCTGATAAAGACGCCCAAGAAGAAAATGGACTGACATCGTACAATCACATAGAATGACAATGACATCACCCGTCGGGCGTCAGAACGTCAATCAATCAACAAATTTTCTAATTCAACTATTCATTCCGGGATTCCTCCCGACTACGCTTCACTTGTCTTGATCTTGAGTTGACGGCATGGAAGATGATGATGAAGATGACTTCACCTACCTGTTATACATATCAACCATCATTTCCATCTCCAGCTCATTGACAAATTTCATTGCGGCATCGCTAAGTTCAGGTTGCGCCATGGTAAAGTGTGAGGGACAAGTATTCAACCAGGGTCTAGACCGCAGCTCTGTCTGTTTTGATCTTGAAGATTGCCAGACACATGTGCAGGAAGTCAAGTCAGTGATCTCCCTTGTTCATCATCATCATGTGCCTTACCATCCATCATGTGCCATGCCGGTAAGCGTGGGCGGTCAATGATCTGTCACGTCACTCGATCACCAGAGTCGTGGGTCATGTACTTTGCAGATGCAGTAATCATCATCATCATGTGTCTTTGTGGATGCAATAATCATTTCCATTCCACTATTACCCCTTCCCCGTTAAACCTCAAGGAAAAGCTATATTAGGGTCCATCCCTGGCTCAGATTAATAATCCTGTGATTGAGTCAGCCGCACACTGCAGCTGCCCACGGTTTTACCCTGACAAGATTATTAATTTGAAGGTGATTGTTGTCCATAGGAGGTAATGAATTATAATAATAACCACCATCATCGTTTGTATTTGTAGATGCAGTAATCAACATCATCATGTGCCATGCCGACAAGCGTAAGCGGTCGTGTTTCGGCATCTCACACGATCACCAGAGTCATGGATCAACTCTGTATTTGTGTCTCCATTATGCCATGTGGCCAAGCTATTCGGACATTTACCTCTCTGACTTCCTATTGTTCTTTTCCCCTCAGTCTTTGACAGATGTCACCAAGTTCCCCGATTTATTTCTCATAACGTGCCCGGAGATCTTGACTATCTATCTACATCTAATTTCTCTAATCAGCTTCTACGATTTTCATTTGTTTCTTGTATGACTTGCTCAAATTAAAAGAGGGGTGGCCAAACAAGAACACTACGCAGGAAGCCAAAGAAGATTGATAAACCAACACAGAACTGGCGTCGTTAGCCGCTACACGCTGCGGGATTTGCTGAGGAGGGGATCCGAGCACTTATGGACTGAATGGTTCGATGTGCAACGAGGATGATCTGTCGACTAACTAACTAACTAACTAACTATGACTTGCTCATTGGCTTTCCTGTATGTCCTTTATATGTATGCTTTGAATTTTCCCCATAAATCACATTTCTACTAAGAAATATAAAGAACGTCACTAGAAAAAGAAAGCAGACTACAACACAAGGGAGACTCTGAGTTTCCGTGGCGAAGTGGTCAAGCCGTCTGACTCGGGGTCCGAAGGTTGTGGGTTCGATTCCGGGCCGCATCCTTCGGTTCACGAGTGCATTTTTCGTAGACTCCGGGGTCGTCGCTGGAGCTACGGAGTTCGTGCTTTGTGCGTCGCCTTATTATGCAGTTCGCTGCGGAATGAGACTGACCCATATGGAATAAATCCCGGTGCACTGAAGTCGACCCTGTCGACTTTTAAGCGACTTTTTATTTTCTACAACACAATCTTCCTACCAACTCTATGCAACAAATGCCAAACCTGGACAATGACAGGAAAAGAAAAATCACAACAGAAATTAGATGCCTGAGAAGAATACTCAACGTATCAAGAAGAGAGAAGATCAGAAATGAATAAATCAGGACTAAAGTTGGGGGGGGGGGGGGTTATAGCAGCACTAAATTATATTAGAAAGCAGCAAGTCAAATGGTTTGATAGACTATGTAACTATTGTTACATGTTAATTTTTGTTCTTTATAGTATTGGTGCCATTTGTCCAATGAGTTGGTTTGCCTTATCGCGTCTATTTTCGATCTCGTTTTCTGATTTGCCATTTGATAATAATAATTATTATACTTCCTAGGCACCTAAAGCTCTTTACTTGTTTCAGGGGTGTTCTTGTCGGTGCCCGTCGTAGAATGAATCATCAATTCATAGAGAATCAGATGGAGTAAGCGTTCTTGTATTTCTACAGATTTCAGTCATTAATGTTATGGATCAATTCTGCTGATCCATATTTTCCCAGTCTTAGAACATCCAGCATAATTTATCTCTGTCTGTTTCTCTCTCTCTGCCTCTCTCTGCCTCTCTCTGCCTCTCTCTCTCTCTCTCTCTCTCTCTTTCTTTCTTTCTCTCTCTCTCTCACACACACATACTCTCTATTTGTCTGTCACTCTCTCTCTTCTCTCTGGCTGCCTGTCACTCTCTCTGTCTGTCATTCTACCTCTCTTTCTTGCTCTCTCTGTCTCTCTCTGTCTGTCACTCTCTCTCTGTCACTCTCTCTCTCTTTCTCTTTCTCTGTATGTCACTCACTCTCTCTCTCTCTCTTCGTCACTGTTCTCTCTCTTTCTCTCTTACTGTATGTCACTCTCTGTTTCTCTCTGTCTGTCTGTCACTCATTCTCTCTCTCGCTCTGTCATTCACCCTCTCTCTCTCCCCCCCCCCTCTCTCTCTCTCATATATCTCTCTTCCTCTCTGTGTATGTCACTCACTCACTCACTGTCGTGTCCTCCTTTAAAGTGTCGTCCCTGGAGTGAGGAGAGTCAACACCCACATTATAATATTTTTCTTTCCTATCAATATCCTGGAGAATCCACCAGCTTCCGTCCAACACACTCCATCAGCCTATGGACACCTTTCCCTATCACTCTCTCACTGTCGTACTATGCCCCCTCTCATACTTCCCCAACGCAACATACTCAACAACTCTTGCTTCTAAAAATTAATAAAGATTAATTTATTAAAAGAAAAGTGTAACGTATATGAGACGTGTATGCGAAGAAAAATGTGTGTCGTGAATAATAACATAAATGTATATGTCAGCCCTCAAAGTTCAGGATCATAGTGCACACATCATAGCAAGGATTACACGACATCACACGAGTCAGTACAATAGACCTCACCGAAGTCGTATCCTTCTCTCCAGACATGTCCTCCTCCAGGAGCTCTGATGACCATGAGATCTGAATCCCATGTAAATATATAATCCGTGGGAACATACTATTATTGTTCCTAACACAACGGTTCCTATTAGTTCTGTATTTTCACTCTTAAACAGTCAATGTATCTAGACAAAAATGGCTTGCTTTATTCACTAGATATAGTCTGAAAGTTCTGATTTCCTAGATACATGTAACAACTACACTTCAATGTTTGGTTTCATCTAATGTGAACATCAGTTCCTACTGATCTAGTTCCTTATGGGCTGAACATCCATCACTTCAGGTGTGTTAACGATTGGTATTCACTCATGTAGGATACATATACCATTAGGCTCCACCGAGCAATGTGTATTAACTTCTTCCGTTGCGAAAGTTGCTGGCCCATCTCTCTACATCATAATTTATCCGGGATCGGATTTTTCATTGGTTCCGGGTTCTTCATTCCAACCAGAGGAACCTGTAAAATAAATCATACAACTGGTGATAGCCTCCCCGTCACTGATCTCTATTAGATGATCGTGGCCATCGGCCTCGCTCAGAAAATAAAGTGAACCTACTCTGTCAGGGACAGATGACTGAACACATAGGTTATCATCAGGCCAAGACAAGAAAAAAAAATCAACAAACAGAATGCGGAACCCCGCCCACCAGGGACACCTACTGGAATATCCCAATTATCCCTCATTACTCAATTCTCAACTAGTAAAGCTTATCAACACTTCACTAATCTATTTTCAACTAACAGAGCCAAGTATCACTTCCCTACTCTAGCTAGTTTTCCACTAACAGTGCTAATCATCACACTTTAGTTTTAACAAGGCTACAGCCTATATTAATTAGAACTAATTATAATAGGTTCTACCTTAGGCAACACCGCAGTTAGATCCAATTACATCCACTCTTGCCATGACAGGCACGTGTAAAATTAAATTAACTCAATTCGCACACGGTAGACATTTTCCAATCAAAACCGCAGTGCCGAAGCACGTCCGCTAAAATCCAAGGTTTGAGTTCAACTGTCCTCTCCAATCATGGTTTTTGGCAAAACCTAAAATTGGTCACGTGACGGTATTCTTCCTGTCCACACAGGTGTTATTTGGACATATCATCCATTGTCAAGAATCCATTTTCCCTGGCTTAGTCACTGTCAGAGTTGTCATCAGTTGTTTTGACATCCCCAACAAGCTAGCGAGTTACTGTATGATCCCAACAACGGGTTTCCCCAACAAGCTGCCAATCTTCTTGATGTCCGGAAACTATAAATTGACAGACGGACTGTTTACTTCCGAGCTGAGTACTTCCGCTTCCAATCCGACCAGTTTATAAACTGTCAAAGCGATGTATGATTCAGCTCACCCACTTCCCCTACACATCTGCAGCTGTTAACTTTACCCGACCCGTGATGGTTGACATCCGATTGCAACCAGGATCCGACAGGTTCCATCTGTATTCGAATGTTGACAAACTGTCAAAGCGATGCAGGGATTTGTCTCACTCACCACCGAATGTTCCCAATCCGTCGACCAGATGTAAACACGTGCAGCTACATTTTCTGGATTTGTTGAAACAACCTTTGGCCCCCGACCATGCCGCTAATTCAGAACGCCTTTATTCTCATAATGGTTAAATCACGTTGGTCCATCATGTGACACGCACCCACTCACTCACACAATCTCTGTCACTCTGTCTCTCTCACACACACACACTTTATCTCTCTCTCTATGTCACTCAATCTCTCTTTGTCTGTCACTCTCTCTAGCTCTGTCACTCACTCACGCACACACCCTCTCTCTCTCTCTCTCTGTCACTCTATCTCTCTTTCGCTCTCTGTCTGTCTCTCTCTCTTTCTCTCTCTTTCGGCCTCTACCACTGCTAATCTTTCTTGTCATCACGGTGTTCTCTCATACCACTCTTCTCATGACATGACATAGAATATACACACACACTCTCTCTCTCTCTCTCTCACTCTCTGTCACTCTCTCTCTCTTTATCTGTCTGTCACTCACTCTCTCTCTGTCACACTCTCTCTCTCTCTCTCTTGCTTTCTCTCTCCCTGTCTGCCTGTCTCTCATTCTCTCTCTCTCTCTCTCTCTCTCTCTCTCTCTCTCTGTCACTATCTCTCTTTCTCTGACTGTCACTCACTCTCTCTCTCTCTGTCACTCTCTCTCTCTTTCTCTCTCTCTCTGCCTGTCTCTCATTCTCTCTCTATCTGTCACTCTCTCTCACTCTGTCACTCACGTACTCACCCCCTCTCTCTCTGTCTGTCACTCTAGCTCTCTTCCTCTCAGTGTGTGTCATTCACTCACTCACTTTCTGTCACTCTCTCTTTTCTCTCTCTCCCTCTGTGTCACTCAAACACACTCTCTCCCTCTCTCTGTCACGCTCTCTCGCAATGTCACTCACTTACCCCCTCTCTCTGTCACTTATCTCTCTTTCTCTGTGTGTGTGTCACTTTCTCTCTCTCTCTCTCTCTCTCTCTCTCTCTCTCTCTCTCTCTCTCTCTCTCTCGGCCTCTACCACCGCTAATCTTTCTTCTCGTCATGATGTTCTCACGTCCCTCTCTTCTCATCACATGACATAAAACATCGCCTCTCTCTCTCTTTTATTTTACAGCTGTCTATATTGTTCGACTGCGGGACTGAATGCGCTTGAGCTTTCCTGTGCGCTAATGAGAGTAGGGTGGTCGTTCCCTACACTGGTCATTTGGACGTCAGCGTTGACTTCTTGTTCAGAAAGCAATGGGAAACTACTGAACGTAAACTTGCCCAGAAAATCAACCTATGGTTGACTGCAGCGTCCTGCAAGGGACATGCAACTTACTGGACCGGTGTAGGGGTTGAAACTTGAACCTCCTCCCTTGGCATCAGCACTCCACATGTTTCATAACGAGTGCTCTTATCTGTTGGAAAATGTAAAGGAAAACGCGTAATGTACCTTGTAGATACATAGTTTTTTACGGAATAAAAGTTACTCTCATCTCATCTCATCGTGTTCCTCTTGTACATTGCGGTGTCGAAGTGAAGTATAAAGTTTATACTATAAACAGCGGGAGAGTGCCCGCTTATGTGCTTCATATATCGAGGTTCCCATGGTCTCTGCTATTCCCTCCGTTCATCGCTTACGTGGTCGGCCTATTCCTCTGATTCCATCTAGTCCAGTGTTTTCCAACGTGGGGGTCGATTGTTAAGGGGGGCAATTCGAAAATGGAAGAAATCGGCTGGATATAACACAACGGGGAGACTTGAGACTGAAGTTAACTAAATTGGAACCTGACATACGATCTCTTTGCAGCAAGCATCAAGCGCCAGGATCTCACTAAATTTAAATAATAAATAATTACTAATAATTAAAATAATATAGAAAAATCTTTCATTAAAATTATTTTGTACTTGAATTTCAGTTCTCCATTATATGTTTTGAAAATTTACTTACTGTGTTTTCTCAATAATTTCTTAGTGATTTCTTCCTAACACCTATCAATCAAGTTTCTTTAGTGAACATTTCAATTTTTGAATATTAAAAATAATTTATATGTGGGGGAGGGGGGGGGGGAGAATTTTAGAAAGGCTTAGGTGGGGCATAGCACAAAAAAGGTTGGGAAACACTGATCTAGTCTGTCCATCAAACCATTTGATTTGACTTGCTGCTTTCTAATAAAATTTAGTGCTGCTATAACCCCCCCCCCCCCCCCCCCAACTTTAGTCCTGATTTATTCATTTCTGATCTTCTCTCTTCTTGATACATTGAGTATTCTTCTCAAGAATCTCATTTCTGTTGTGATTTTTCTTTTCCTGTCATTGTCCAGGTTTGGCATTTGTTGCATAGAGTTGGTAGGAAGATTGTGTTGTAGAAAAAAAAAAGTCGCTTAAAAGTCGACAGGGTCGACTTCAGTACACCGGAATTTATTCCATATGGCTCAGTCTCTTTCCGCAGCGAACTGCATAAAGCTTCGCACAAAGCACGAACTCTGCAGTTCCAGCGACGATCCCCGAAGTCTACGAAAAATGCACTCGTGAACCGAAGGATGCGGCCCGGAATCGAACCCACAGCCTTCGGACCCCGAGTCGACGGCTTGACTACTTCGCCACGGAGGCTCAGAGCCTCCCTTGTGTTGTAGGCTGCTTTCTTTTTCTAGTAACTATTGTTACATGTTTGTTCTTTATAGTATTGGTGCTATTTGTCCAATGAGTTGGTTTGCCTTATCGCGTCTATTTTCGATTTGCCATTTGATAATATTATACTTCCTAGACACCTAAAGCTCTTACTCTTTACTTGTTTCAGGGGTGTTCTTGTCGGTGCCCGTCTGACTCAGGCTCCGAAGGTTGTAGGTTCGATTTCGGGCCGCATCCCTCGGTTCATTAGTGCATTTTTTCGGAGACTTCTATTGGTCGTCTACGGAGTTCGTGCTTTGTGCGACGCTTTCCGTGCTGCGGAAAGAGACTGAGCCATATGGGATTAAAACCCGGTGCAATGAAGTCGACCCTGTCGACTTTTAAGCGACTTTTTCTTGTCAGTGAATCGTTGTACACCTCGGAGGAGCAAATGGATCACCATAGTCTGGTAAGAATGAGGCAGCGAGAGGTGACGAGGGGATCTGGCCGATGCTGGACGCTCAGAGGAAAGGCGAGACGGACATATAATCAGATTGCTACTGGAACTATTAGTGCTGGAACTCTTCGATGGCTGCTGAGGATGGGGACGGAGCGCTTATGGGAATGTCCCGAATGCTGTGATGTCGATTCCTAAATCAATCAATCAATCAATCAATCAATCTTCTTTGGTTATAGTTATATAGTTATAACTTATAGTTATTACGTCTGTTTTACTTGTGCTAATTTTCACGTTATGTTCCTTACACATTTCGTTTAGACATACTTCTTAGTTTTTCTACGAGCAATAAAAGTTACAAAAACATTAAAAACAAAACAAACAACAAACAACAAGAATTAAGTGAATAATATAAGCGTAGATACACGCACAGTACTACATTGACGTCTAGGCAGATCTAACCAATGACAAGAGCCGTGACTGTTATAAACAATCTCGTCTGCTGGCGAGGACAACCAATGGACGGGGCTTCATGTTGGAATTCTTCTCCTCATGTACATATTTTCGATAGTGGCTTTATTATCTTACCGTTGAACCTTTTCTGTTTGCGTTTATTGCTGGAATATAAACTTAGGTAAGTTGTAGGTAGTTGATGTGGAATGAAGAAGAGGGATAGAGTTGCGGTTGTTTGGAATATAATTAATTATAATCGAAACTGAGAACTCAGAATCAGAATGGTTGTCTGTTATTAATTTATCGTATTTATTTTTGTTTACTAAAATACTTTCATTTTCTCCCCACTTGGAATCAACGACTGGCAAGAGAAGGTCCACCAGAGAGACGAATGGAGACGGATTGTATTTGCAGCAAAGAACCTCAATGGCTCGGAACGCTGAAGAAGAAGAAGAAAATACTTTCATTTTCTCCCCGTCCTGTGTAGTGTACTTAGTACTTAGAATTTGTTGTGGTCTGGATTCCCGATAGCTTTACATAATATAAGTTCTCTTAGAAAACTGATGTAATTTATAGAGATTTCAGTTTGTTTACTTAAACATTATTTATACAGTATGACTATGAGTATGAGTATAAAATATAGTAAATTATAAAATAGTAATAAATAAATATACATCTAAATTCATTTTTATAATATCACGATTGACTACACTACTATATTTACACTAACTAATTTAAGTGTTGATTTAATATTGTTATAGAAGCATCAGCGGATTAATAAAGACTTGTTGAGTTTGAGTTTCTCTGGTGTTTGTGGCTACTTTTGAATATTTATTACTAGCAATTTTGGTCAATATTTAAAAATTGGGTTTTTACTTATGAAATCATACCAGTTAGATACAGCTTGACGAGACAAATCCAACGGTATCTCAACGAAGACTGTACGTTGATTTTAAGCGGAGTTATGAATTATATGGTGACGTAATTTAATACCAGGAAGTCCAATGAAGAATTAACTGATAAGTCAGGATTTATCGCGGCCTTAAGATTGGAAACTTGAGAAATTCTGCCTTCTATTAACGTGGCTTGTTTATTTTTAAACGGACAACATTGTGCCATATATCATTGCGTCCGGGGCGGCGAGGCCTAACTTGACGTATTATTTATTTTTTTTTATAGGATGTGCCCTGACCTAATTAACAATTTAAAATGGCCGCCAACTGTTTATTATTTGCCTTCTATTAACGTGGCTTGTTAATTTTAAACGGACAACATTGTGCCATATATCATTGCGTCCGGGGCGGCAAGGCCTAACTTGACGTATTATTCATTTTTTTATAGGATGTGCCCTGACCTAATTAACAATTTAAAATGTCCGCCAACTGTTTATTATTTGCCTTCTATTAACGTGGCTTGTTTATTTTTAAACGGACAACATTGTGCCATATATCATTGCGTCCGGGGCGGCAAGGCCTAACTTGACGTATTATTCATTTTTTTTTTATAGGATGTGCCCTGACCTAATTAACAATTTAAAATGGCCGCCAACTGTTTATTATTTGCCTTCTATTAACGTGGCTTGTTAATTTTAAACGGACAACATTGTGCCATATATCATTGTGTCCGGGGCGGCAAGGCCTAACTTGACGTATTATTCATTTTTTTTTATAGGATGTGCCCTGACCTAATTAACAATTTAAAATGGCCGCCAACTGTTTATTATTTGTGCCATATATCATTGCGTCCGGGGCGGCAAGGCCTAACTTGACGTATTATTCATTTTTTTTTTATAGGATGTGCCCTGACCTAATTAACAATTTAAAATGGCCGCCAATTGTTTATTATTTGCCTTCTATTAACGTGGCTTGTTAATTTTAAACGGACAACATTGTGCCATATATCATTGCGTCCGGGGCGGCAAGGCCTAACTTGACGTATTATTCATTTTTTTTTTATAGGATGTGCCCTGACCTAATTAACAATTTAAAATGGCCGCCAACTGTTTATTATTTGTGCCATATATCATTGCGTCCGGGGCGGCAAGGCCTAACTTGACGTATTATTCATTTTTTTTATATAGGATGTGCCCTGACCTAATTAACAATTTAAAATGGCCGCCAACTGTTTATTATTTGTGCCATATATCATTGCGTCCGGGGCGGCAAGGCCTAACTTGACGTATTATTCATTTTTTTTTAATAGGATGTGCCCTGACCTAATTAACAATTTAAAATGGCTTCACAGCTTGTTTACCTCCAAACAAAATTAAAATGTACTTACATTTCCATGATCTGGCTGTTCGCTGCTACCTGTTGCAGGTCTTGGATGTTTACTTGGACGTTCAATGAGTCTTCTCTGATGATGGTCTACGCAGGGTCTCACTTGAACTGAAAAATATAAATCATAAAATACCCTAGAAATAGATATATACATATAGCACAATACACAAGAATATTGATTATGTGGTTGTTTCGTCAAAATGGAAGCAGTATACTCGAGTTTCGCCCTCATTTGAGCTCGTCAGTAGTGCATATCCTTGACCGGACCCGGAAACAGTCCCGGATCACGCGTGTGAAGCGGGTGTGTAACCACGCGGCACACACTGGACACACCAAATTATCACAACAGAACATCACAACGCTACCCATCGTAGGCTATGCTCAAGATTGCCCAATCGCCGCGACCGACGTCCGTCAATCGATGGGACCCGAACAATCAGGACTTCTCACCGGCAAGGAACACCAGGCCTCCTAAATCAGTGAGCAATAATCAATTGATTATGTGGTTGTTTCGGGATTTGAAATTTAAATATTGAGCACAACCCACTACTGGCAACGCCGATCACATTCTGGTATGAACCTAAGGCCTATCCACGTCAATATGGAAGCACTATACTCGAGTTTCGCCCTTGTTTGAGCTGGTCAGTAGTGCATATCCCTGACCGGATCCGGAAACAGTCCCGGATCACGCGTGTGAAGCGGGTGTGTAACCACGCGGCACAACCAAATTATCACAATAGAACATCACAACGCTACCCATCGTAGCTACTCAATCTTGAGCATAGCCTACGATGGGTAGCGTTGTGATGTTCTGTTGTGATAATTTGGTGTGTCCAGTGTGTGCCGCGTGGTTACACACCCGCTTCACACGCGTGATCCGGGACTGTTTCCGGATCCGGTCAGGGATATGCACTACTGACCAGCTCAAACAAGGGCGAAACTCAAGAATATAAAAAATAACACAAAGTAATCCAGCTTTACAGGAAAAAATTATGAAACGAACAGGACGTTGCTGCGATTACCTTCATCTACAAACAAATACATACACAAAACACAACATATAACCATGGAGAAGACTACAGTGACTACATTAAGGCATAAACATGGAATGAGAAGGATAGGAAGCTGAAAAAAATGGGAGCAATGAAGAGAAAATGAAAATTGTACAAGTGTTTTGCTTATCCTCAGAATCCCAATGCATTGTGTTATTGGGGTTGTATAAGATCAGACCACCGGTAATCCACAAAATATGGGTTGGCACAGCAAGATTATTATACTGTGTGGCACTGATGTGTAACACTCAGGTTATCTCTAGCACGGATGATGGATATACTGCAGTTGTGTCAACTGCAGCTTCTCTCGTTGCTGCTCAGTGCAAGACATAAAGAACAGCACTGTTGATTGATATACCATCATACCCAGGTGCAAACATCATTGCTCTTTAATATTCGTTCACTTTGGCCAACCCATCCACTGAAACAACCCACTCATGGTTTGTACGGACATCCACCTGATCACTTCTTCTTAGCCTTCACTCTCAGACCACCTTCACAAAATAAGAGACACTCATGTTAGTATCTCAGCCTGGGATTCAGAGATAAGTAGCGAAATCTGTTTGTAAATTTGCATTTTCTCTTCATTGCTGTCATTTCTTCACCCTTTTATTTTTCTCATTCCATTTTTATGCCTTAATGTAGTCACTGGAAGGTCTTCTCCGTGATTATATGTTGTGTTTTGTGTAGGTATGTGTTCACTGATGAAGCTAATCAAAACGTCTGTAACTGTGTTTTTCATGATTCCTTTCTGTAAGCTTCATTACTGTGTTTAATTTTATATTTTTGAGATTTTCACAAAAAGAGGCAAGTGAAATATTTCAGCCACATTATAAACCATGATACATAAAAACCCTACTGGAGGGCAAGCAAGCAAAGAGGTATACAACGATACAAGTGGGAAGATAACATCCAGAGATGGACGAACATCAGCTTTAAAAAGTTTAAGTCCCCGCTAATCACTGGTATCATGAAGGCTAATAGACTACAATGGCTGGGGCATATAGAAAGAATGGAAGATAATAGGGAAACAAAACTCGCTTACACTCAGGAAATAAATGACCGTAGACCTCGAGGTAGACCAAGAAGACGGTGGAGACATAATATATACACAGACCTACAAGCACTTGGAATCAACGACTGGCAAGAGAAGGTCAAGCAGAGAGACGAATGGAGACGGATTGTATTTGCAGCAAAGAACCTCAATGGCTCGGAACGCTGAAGAAGAAGAAGAAGAAGAAGATATTATATTATCTTAATAACCTAACTGAATTAATGTAAGTAAGTAAGTTTGCAAATGCTGCATAAATTAAGCAGCAGTTAATTAATTATTCAGATATTAAATAATAAAAAATTAAAATATTAAATAATTAACTGTTCACTAAAAATCGATTTCTACTTCTCAGACTTCTTTTTTCTGTATCTAATAATTAATTAATAAATAATAGTCAGCAATTAAAAATTAAATACTAACTTATTTAAAACATAACTTATTTTACAGTACTGTATTTAAATTTAAAATAATTAAGTGCTGCAGCGGAGCTTAGAAAAAAAGTACTCCTTACTTAACATCTTAAACATCTTACAAGTTTACAGACGGGTCTGAAAACTGGCTTTCAAAATTATTTTCAGTCATGTAAAATGCTGAAATATCATCATGCACGTACACAGATAGATACATACATTACAGTATATTAGTATTACTGCTACACATGACACTTGTATTCTGTTTAATGTTAGTACTTAAATTAGTTAAATTACCAGTTCTAATTGTAAATAAATACAGGTCCGCTCTATAGTTTATTGTATCGGCGCCGCAATCGGAATATCAGTATCATTGACGGTCGGCCGTGGCCATGTCTGACACTAAATATTTTGTCCTGATCGTCTGCAAACACCTGTAATGCTGAAACTCTTCATATTTATGTAAAACTGAACGGGGAATTCAAATATGGAAGAAAAAATGAAGGGAATTTTCAATTAACATGAGTTATAAACCAAATTACCTTACTAATCGTGAAAAAAACCAAATATAATCCAAATTAATCGTTTTTTTGATATAATAACTTGGCGGTTAGCTAGCTGAACCACTTCTAAATATATGTGAATAAGTTCCCCTTTCATCGTACCATACCGATTTCCTTTTTTTTTCGTTCTTTTAGCAGTCCCTGTCAAACCGGAAGTGATCGTTCGAGGACACAGGAAAAAGTTCGCAAAATTACACAAAAAAAAGTGAAGAGCTAAAAAAAAGGGCGATAATTCTGAAATTGCTATTATTACCACCTCTTCACCGTAACCAGGCTAGCAGTGCAATAGTGAAAGTAAATATAGGTCAAATACACATTCAAAACAATTGACTACTGGTCGATAATATGTTTTTGATGTTGAACTTTAGGCAGTGTAATCCAGTACTCCTAGCATAGCATATGCATACTATTAATTATTATTATTAAATTATTGTTGTTATTGTGTAAAATATGATGCAGTAATTAATTTGGGCTGTTTCACTCAAGAGTTGGTGTTTGTTACTTTGTAGTAGGTAGTACTTAGTAGTAATTTGTTGACAGAATATGACTATAACTTATAAACACAACTAATTTGGCAGTTATGTCTACTTAGGTCTTTGCTTTCACCATTTAAGTACATAATGTAACTACTATTTACACACCACACCTCTTTCCATTTAATTAACTGATATGTTGCATTACTCTTAATTTGTTTTTTAAGTTAAAAAAAAAATTAGTTGTATATCCTTTACAGAATGTTGCAGTCATCCCTAGCATTTTTTTGGCTGTTTGTGATTTCTTGGCAAGTTTGCGTTCAATAGTTTGTCAATGCTTTCTGAACTACCAGCACTCATACCATTATATGAAAACTAATGCAAGGTGGTCTGCTGTCAAATCACCTGCAGTTGTTTCAAACACAGTATGCAAGATTACAAATTGCGTTTGTAACCCTTCTCCACAAAGCTGGCTTTTTAACTAAAGGGTCATTGTTATCTGTTTTTGCATTCTTCTTGATTTATTTTGAACTAAAGCATCCTTAGAAATCATGGAATTGCTGTTGCAGTGGCTAGCATGCTTTCCAATCATGTGTTTTTAGGAGGTGATTTTTTAAAGACTAACCCCTGTTTCTTGGTTGACCCAGCTTAACCCTAGAACTACCGTGGGGTCCAAATGGACCCCAGTGTCAACTGTTGCTTTCTCTACCTGTCTTAAATTTGCTTTAATATGTTTGATATAAACAAAGAAAATTGAAATATTTTGTCACTTGAAACGTCATGAAAGTTTAGAGAGAACAATAATGGACAAGTATAAGCCTGGGAGCCAGTCTCCTTTGCCGAGGGGTTAGCGTCTTTCTCCGTAATCCCGTATACTCTCGTAAGTAACGTGACATGCGTGAGAATCGGTGGTGGTTCTAGCCCCATCGGTAACTTACAGGGTATGTGAGCTGGCCGCTCAGAAATCAATGGCAAACTAATGAGTGTAATCTTGCCAAGAAATCAAAAATCAGTTGAAAGATGCTGATGTTGACAGCGATGTCCTGTAGAGGATATGCAAACCAAAAAACAAAAAAAAATGCCTGGGAAGAGTTGAAGAGGAAGGTCAAAGAGAAGATGGGTGCAGGATGTGGCGGATGATCTCCAGATGGATGTGTCAGAAGCGGGACATCTTGCTTGTGATCGAGAAGTTTTCCAGAAGGTTATGGGAGCGAGGTTCTGCAAAGGACACGCTACTGAATGAATGAATGAATGAATGTTTCAATATATTTCCCCAAAACATGCTAAAATATTTAAAACATGGATTAAGTGGTGGGGTCCATATGGATGCCAATGGTAATCAGTGTTACTAAACAATCCTGGTAGTTCTAAGGTTAAAATAACGGGTACCAGGAAATGTTGGAAGTAAAGGTGGACAGCAGGACATTATCCACTTATCTGATCTATCTGATCAGAGCCACTTGATCTATACAAAAATGGTGGCAGCACCCTATACCCAATACACCACAAGGCTACTTGGCTTACTTGTGGCAAGTAAGGGAGATGGTCACCCTAGCTCATTAAGCCATGACCTGGTATATGTGAATAAGTAACCTTTCACACCTTTAGATATCTGTCATTGGATTATTATAAGTTGTATATCCTTTACAGGATGTAGCATTCATCCCCAGCATTATTTGGCTATTTGTGATTACTGGGCAAGTTTACATTCAGTTGTTTGCCATAGCTTTCTGAATGACTGGCATCCGTACCATCTCATAAAAAAAACCAACGCAAGGCGGTCTGCTGCCATTGGATTATAACAGTGACAGAAGATTGATAAACCAACACAGAACTGGTGTCGTTAGCCGCTACACGCTGCGGGATTTGCTGAGGATGGGATCCGAGCACTTATTGACTGAATGATTCGATGTGCAATGAGGATGATCTGTAGACTAACTAACTAACAGTGACCTTGTAGTAGATTATGGTAATGTTACATGCATGAATGCCTAAATTATGTTCAATCTTTAGATTCCATTTACAGAGCAGTTAACTACAGATACAGCAGAACAATGACAGATGAAACTCAAGTCTGCTCAAACTGGTGAGAAGTGAAATCTAGTGGGTTGTTGTTTTTTTTTGCACTCTGATTTCAGAAACTTTGGTTTTAAAAGCAAGAGGATGGGCTTCATTGCTGTGGACTTTATCCCACAGAGTTCGGTCTCTTTCTGCAGGGCGTCTTGCTGAAAGAGTCGCAAACAGCATGAAATTCATAGCTCCAGGGATGACTTCCAGGAGTTTTAAAGAAAAGTGCACTTGTAAATTGAACTATTGTGACCAGGAATTGAACCCACAATCTCTGAAGTGTGAGGCAGGCGACATAACCACTTCTTCATAGAGGCTCCCTTTAGCACACTGATTTTTTTGATTTTTTTTTTGGGGGGGGGGGGGGGGTGTGTGTGCTGCTGCTGAGTGTAAGAAACTGATCGCGGAAGAGGAGGAGGAGGAGGAGGAGTCTGGGGAGACCGGTATGGCTAGGAGATACAGTAGCCTCCTCTAGCTCAAAGAGAGCCATATCTAGTTGAAGGACATTTACAAAACAACTTCAATGATCTCGATTCTCTCTCTCTCTCTCTCTCTCTCTCTCTCTCTCTCTCTCTCTCTCTCTCTCTCTCTCTCTCTCTCTCTGTCTCTCTCTATATCCCCCATCTCTTTCTTTCTATTCTCTCTCTCTTCTCTCTCTCTCTCTCTCTCTCTCTCTCTCTCTCTCTCTCTCTCTCTCTCTCTCTCTCTCTCTCTCTCTCTCTCTCTCTCTCTCTCTCTCTCTCTCTCTCTCTCATCTCTAATCTCTAGAATGCCATCCCAAAAGTTCATCATCAAAGGAAGGGACAGTCACTCGAAAACCAGCAGTTGCACACACGTTACTACATAAGGCAAAACCAGCTAGTTCAGCAACCGGCTGTCCGCCATTTTTCTGAACATGCAATTTACTATACATGATAAATTGATAAATGTGATAAAACTGATAAATGTAAAAGCATTCCACATGAAATCCACACCTCACAATGTCGCTCCACACACTTAACTCAGTAACTGGGTGACGGAAACATTTACTTTCAGTCCAACATGCATAAGCAAACCATAACCAGAAGCAACAACACTTCAGAGGCCTTAACAGCTCAACATCCTATCCGCCATATTGGACCGAAAGCTTTGTTATGAGTTACCAAAGTCTAGTTATTTTTTCAAGTAACTATTAGAATTCTAGCGGTTCTGTTTTATACATATACCTTAGAAAGTCAAATTATTTGTTCAGATATCTTTTAGAATATTAATGTTTTTTGTGTGTGCTTTATGGTTTTACAAATGTTAGTTATTTACTTATGTAACATTTAGCTATCTGGCTGTTTGTGTAATTAGCATTATGATTTCTATTAATTTCATTATGTACTTTTATGTGGAAGCTGCCTAGATATAATTTTATACAGTGGTATGAATGCCGGGGACTGAAAGTAAGAATAATGATGATATTTTTGAAGAAGTTACCTCACAAAGAGAGCTGGTTCTTCGCATCAGAAGAGGACAATATACATTATTTGGGTGCATGAGAGGGAAAAGGTTGGGGAACATATGACGGTGGAAAAGCTGGTGGGGAGAAGAGGCTGGGCAGTTTGACATCATGTCATGGAGGAATACCCCACATATGATATGACTAAGAATATGAGAATGCCTGACACTTCACATGCCAATGGCTGTATCTTCTATGGAACTATCTTTACCTTTTATAGTTTTCAGAATTATAATTATTTACTTACACACCTTTTAGAATTATAATTATTTGCAAACACACCTTTTAGAATTGTAATTATTTGCCATTTGATGTTACCTAGCAAAAGGGACATCTCGGCAGCAAATTTTGTCATGCATGAAGTGCACTGTCGCAGACATATTGTCCTCTGTGAACACTGTGGGGAGCCCGTCCATCGCTCGGAGCTGGGGCAGCATTTCAGCGACCATCACGCACAGATTCCTTGTGAGAAATGCCAGCAAATGGTGTCAAAGTCAAATATGGGCAAGCATCTGGTAGGGAAAACATGATTGGCTACAATTCTGTAATATACATATTTATTTTTATTTTATTTTTTTTTTGCTTCTCTGCCTTTTGGCTAAGATCGAAGTGATCTGCATTTGATCTTGCCAGGGCCACCAGCAAGCCCTTCTTCTTCTTCAGCGTTCCGAGCCATTGAGGTTCTTTGCTGCAGATACAATCCGTCTCCATTCGTCTCTCTGGTTGACCTTCTCTTGCCAGTCGTTGATTCCAAGTGCTTGTAGGTCTGTATATATATTACCTCTCCACCGTCTTCTTGGTCTACCTCGGGGTCTACGGTCATTTATTTCCTGAGTGTAAGCGAGTTTTGTTTCCCTATTGTCTTCCATTCTTTCTATATGCCCCAGCCATTGTAGTCTATTAGCCTTCATGATACCAGTGATTAGCAGGGACTTAAACAGATCATAAATGTCTTTGTTACTTCTTCTTTTCCACTCTCCACTTTGTGTATCCCTAATGGGTCCAAAGATGCGTCTTTAAACTTTGTTCTCAAAGGTTTGTAACAAGGCTTCGTCTCCTTTCATTGTACTCCAGGTTTCAGAGCCATACAGCACAACGGGTCTGATCAGTGTTTTGTATATTGTGATTTTGGTGTTACGAGATAGCGCATTTGATTTTAGTAGATGTGCAAGCCCTTATTTTTTTTTAATGTACATATTTATTCTAAATTGCTCATCTCATACCTGTTATTCCCTTGAAGTTAGTTAGTTAGTTAGTCTTGGTCCCAACTTCATGGCAATGGGTCGTCCTCATTATGCTCTGTTCCTGTGCCAGTGAATATCACTTTTAAAATAAAAACAAATAGGGTGTAAAAATGGGAGCCGGTCGTTCAGAAAGCAATGGCAAACTATTGAACGTAAACTTGCCAAGACATCGACAACAGCAATGCTGGTGTTGACAGCGATGTCCTGTAAATAGGATATGCAAAACAAAAAGGGGGGGGGGGGTGTAAAAGGTAATCCCGTAATATATACTGCCGTTGTGGAGTGAAATATGAAATATGCACTTGTTCCCCTTCTTCAATAGCCAACAAAGAGTTCCCATGCTGATGGTACCAGTGAGAGCCTGCTTTAACATCCACCTGCATTGGCTTCTATGGGTTGAATGTCGACTTTCCTTTCCTCGTTGTCTCTCCTTCCTATGATAATCCCGTAAAATTCTGAAAGTTTTTGGGTACCAAGTTTTATGAGGCTGGCTCGACCCCACAGCATACTGATTGGACAAAATAATTCTGTGTAGGTCCGCATGGCCGAATGGATAAGAACGCGTGTTCTTAAACATCTGGTGTGCTGATGCCGAGGTTAGCGGTTCAACCCCTACACCGGACAGTTGGACTAAAATGTTGACCTGTCGTCCTTGACTTGGGAATGTTAATTACAAGTACCTCTGAAGTCGGAGTGGGTTCGCCTGATGGCTAGGGACACTGTTAATAGGGAAAGCTAATCCACACGCAAAATTCAGTCCATCACTACTATAAATAGTGTGTATGGATTACGCTTGAGTTAAAAAGCAAGCGAGTGCCAAAAAAATAATAATTCTGTCTCTGCTGGGGATTGAACTTATACCTCTTGTCTTTCAAGGCAAGAACACCAACCACTTTGCTAAACAAAGCTTCTATTTATGGTGCACAAGGGCCTGTCTTTCCCTCCCATGGTGAACATCGAGAGCTGACAATGAACGCTCGTCCGACCATGCTCATGTTATTGTCGGCTTAATATTGTAACCATTACACCAATGAGCCCTCTCAGCAAAGTAGGGAGGAATGTAATAGAATATATAAAGACAGAGTAAACAACTACAAAGAGGCTACAGAAATTTGGTTAAATCAGAAATACATGGAGATTGTAACAAATCATGGGAAAGACTTAGATCCTGTGTACTGGCAGATAAATATCTAAACATGTAGAAAAGCATAAAATTCCACTGGATGTTTACAATGGAAAAATGCTGCAATATTAATGAGACAAAATAATATAATAAATAGTTGGACAGAATATGTAGAAGAGCCAAAAAAAGATGACAAACAGATAAGGGATCTAGAGAATGAGATGAATCACTAATAGATAGTTGCAGTTATTTTTACTTCAGCAATCAAAGTTTGCTAGGCTTCTATTCTGGCATGGATGATGAACAGGATAGTTTGCTTGAGGCCTTCATTAGTCTAGTTTAGTCTAGTCTAGTCGACAGATCAACATCACGGCACACAGGTGCAATCCATAAGTGCTCCGTTCTACTCCTAACTCAAGCCTGAGTCTGGAGAAGCTCAGCTCAGTGCACGAACTCCGTACCACCGGCGAGGATCATGAAATACGTTGGATAGATTTTTAACTCGAAATTTTGCCCGGGCAGCGCCGTTGGTTAGGCTACTCTTTTTCGATTTTTAACTGCCAAGGGATTTTTTACGTGCGCAACAATACACACTGGTGTCCGATCTCACTACCCAGAGACCAGGGGACATTTTATTACTAGAGGTCCATGTGAAAAAAAAAAACCAGTTCTCACCAGGGCTTGAACCCGGGACCTCCAGCACTCTACCAGTAGCGTCTACTAATTGTTGCAGATCCTGTGCATTGTCTGCAATCAATACTGTATCATCTGCATATCTAATGTTATTTATGTTTCGTCCTCCAATGCTGATTCCATTTAGGTCTTCTACATTTCTGAAAATATTTTCACTGTATAAGGAAAAAAGATCTGGAGACATTACACATCCCTGCCTAACACCTCTCTTAATAGGTTGGTATTGTCCTACTTCATTATCAATTCTTATGGCAGCTTGTTGTTTCCAATATATGTTTTTTATAAGTCTAATGTCTTTCCCATCAATTTGTAGATCTGCCAGCATATCCACAATGTTGACATGTCTTACTCTATCAAAAGCCTTTGTGTAGTCAATAAAGCAAAGATGTATATCCTTGTTTACTTCTAAAGCACGTTCAATAACTGTTCGCAGCATATACACAGCATTTACTGTACCCTTTCCTTCTACAAAACCACATTGTTCTTCCCCTATTTCAGGTTGTATTTTCTTCCTCACTCTTTGCATGATAATTCGTAACAAAATCTTTGTGATGTGACTCATTATACTAATTGTTCTATGTTGATCACATTCTAAGGTTCCTGATTTCTTTGGGATTGCAATAAATACAGAATTACATAATTCAGAAGGTATATCTCCAGTATCATATAATGTGTTCAGCAGTCTAGTGACTTGCTCTAGTCCAAATTCTTCTAAAGCTTTAATCATTTCTGTTGTGATGTTATCTGCACCGGGGGCCTTGCCAGCTTTCATATGCTTAAGAACATTTTGAACCTCCATCTTTAAAATTGCTGGTCCTTCATTATTAAATCTAATAGCATACTATTCCTCTCTGTTATCATTATACAGGTCTTTCACATAATCTGTCCATACATGTAGAATCTGATCTTTTTCTGTTATGATTTTGCCATCTTTAGTTCTTAGACAGCCTGTTGATGTACTTGTTCTTTTATTAGTAAGTTCCTGAATCCTTTTGTGCACTAATTTGGTATTTTGACTGTTGTGTTGTTTTTCAATTTCTAAGCACTTTTCCTCAAGCCATGATTCTTTTGCCTTCCTACATAATATTCTGACTTGTCTGTGAATTTCTTCATATTTGGCAGGATTATTTTTGTTGAGTCTTCTTGTTTCCATTAAGTGTAAAATTTCCTCAGTCATCCATTTCTTACGACCCACCTTCTTTAATTTTGGAATAGTTGTTTCTGCAGCCATATTGATTGAATTCTTTAACATTTCCCATTGATCATCCACATCCTGGAATAGGATCTCTAGATCAGACAATATTTCAAATCTGTTCTGTACTTCTATGTTGAATTTGTTTTGTATTTCCTTGTCATTACTCAATGTACACAAATCATATTTAGTGTTCCCTGTTGTATACTTGACTTTCTTCAACTTTATCCTCAATGTTCCTGTGAGTAATCTGTGGTCACTATAACAATCAGCACTGGGAACTGTTTTTGCTACTGTTAGGGCGTTTCTAAATCTTCTGCTAATGAGAATGTAATCAATCTGGTTTCTAATCCTGCTATCAGGACTCCTCCAGGTCCATAATCTTCTAGGGTGTTGCTTGAACCAGGTGTTTCCTACAATCATTTCCTGTTCTTTTGCCCACTCTACTAGTCTGTATCCTCTTTCATTTCTCTCTCCTAAACCATAGTTTCCTACTGTGTATCTATCCCCTTGATTTCCTACTTTTGCATTGAAGTCCCCTATTATAATGTTTATTTCTGAATTTTTACATTTCTTTAAGGCAGACTCTATGTCATTATAAAATTCCTCTACACTATCTTCACTGGACTCTCCTGTTGGGGCATATACTTGAATAACATTTATGTTACAAGGTCTGCCACTCAATTTAACTAGTAGTACTCTGTCCGACACGGCCCAATATCCCTGAACAGACGTTGATGTTTTCCGGTCCAAAATTATTGCCACTCCCCTATGTCGATCCTCACCTCCAGAATAAATAATCTTAAAATCTTTGCTCCTGTCCATCTCGTTTCGCACATACCTAATATATTAATTTTTTCTCTTTGAATTTCTTGTGTTATGTTCTCTAATTTTCCGTCGTCGTTTAACGTCCTAACGTTCCATGTTCCTAATTTTAATGTCTCTGT
This sequence comes from Cepaea hortensis, assembly GCA_963921405.1. Classification (NCBI taxonomy): domain Eukaryota; kingdom Metazoa; phylum Mollusca; class Gastropoda; order Stylommatophora; family Helicidae; genus Cepaea; species Cepaea hortensis. The sequence continues at coordinate 25,342,182 of OY992890.1, forward strand.
CCTTGTCTTGCGATGATCAGTCTTTAAGCGAATCATAATAAACTAGGCAATTTCAAAGAGGTAGTTTGCCGTTGCTTTCCTCTATGGCAGTGACCATACTGGCCGGGTGACCACAATCATTGTCTCTCGAAAGAGAGAAAGCTTGCCGTCGCGAAACTCGAGACCATAACCAACAAATATCTGTCGGCTGCCCTCATAATTTCATCCACCACCTGCCTTCCGTGGCTTCTTTTGAACACTTCCAATTAACGAACACGAAATAACATCACATAATCCAAAGGAAAAACACTATCCACACGAATTTCACGGGAATTTCCATAAGGAATCCACAGAAAAACACTGAACAGCTTCTCCCCCAAGACAACGAGTCATCGCGTCGCCATTACACCGAACAATACACATTGCAAATCTTATGTGCATGTTTATTTATCTGTATATTAACCTGTTTTGTGCATCTATATGGCTGACTATTCTAATGCCTTCATTTTTGTCTATTAATGCGTTTGTGTATGCCTGCCTTCATATGTCTGTGTCTCTTATTGTTGTTGTTGTTGTTGTTGTTGTTGTTGTTGTTGTTGTTCCTCATCCTCCTCCTCCTCCTCATCCTCCTCCTCCTCATCCTCCTCCTCCTCCTCCTCCTCCTTCTGCCTTTTATCTCCCAATGGAACACAGGTACTCAACCAACTCATATCAAGCCCTTTGTAAACTTGCTCATGATTGGTGAGATTTCGCAATTAAGTTTTCTACAGAATGAGGCAGTCAGTCTCACACCAACCCTCCTTATTTGCCTCTTATGACATGTATGGTAGGTTACAGTGCTACTATTCTTTGCTTCCCTTATAGGCCCAGGTAACACATGTCTGTGTCTGTAATTACTGCCTGTAGTAAATTGTGGTGTAGGAAGGGGAGGGGGGGTGTCTTGTGCCTGAGGAATTAAGGCCTCCTGGCTAGTGCATTCACCGTGAACTGCGCAGGTTTTCTTTTTTACTCTGACAGGGAAAAGAAATTCATCACTTTGGTGAGGATTTAAACCTGGGTCTCCCGGTTGGGAGACCACCCATCTAGCTACTCGGCCAGACGCTCCTCTAACATGTCTGTGCATGGATCTGTTTCTGCCTACCCTCCCGCCTGTTTGTGAGCGTGAATTCCTGTATGTGTGGGTTTGCCTACCTGTCTGTTCCCCATGAAGATAATGCTTTAACTTCTACTGTTTCCTACACAGACAGAAGAATGCTCCAGAAAGCTAATGAGATGTGAATATTGTGAGCTGTCATTACACAAGAATGAAATAGAAGCACACGTGGACTACTGTGGCAGCCGTACAGAGTGCTGCCCCCTGTGCCAGCAGTACATCATGCTGAAGGACAAGTTGAGACATGAGAGTTCTGGCTGCACGTTTCCAGAGCCCAAACCTCAGTCCGTAGACCCCTACAGTCTTGGAGAGCTGGAGCAGATGATGAGTGAGTTGTGTGACTAGAACATGCATAACTGCACTAATATAAGATAAGTTATATGACTAGAACAAGTACACAGATCTAAGATGATGAATAAGTTTTATGACTAGAACATACATAGCTGCACAGATCTAAGATAAGTTATATGACTAGAACAACTGCACAGATCTAAGATCATAATTAATTAGTAGTGTTCTTGTTTGACCACACCTCTTTTAGCAAATTAAAAGAGGTGTGGCCAAACAAGAACACTACGCAGGAAGCCAAAGAAGATTGATAAACCAACACATAACTGGCGTCGTTAGCCGCTATACGCTGCGAGATTTGCTGAGGAGGGGATCCAAGCACTTATGGACTGAATGGTTCGATGTGCAATGAGGATGATCTGTCGACTAACTAACTAACTAACTAAGATCATAATTAAGTTGGATGACTAGAACAAACATAACTACACAGATCTAAGATGATGAATAAGTTTTATAGCCAACAAACATAACTGCATAGATCTAAGATGACGAGTAAGTTGTATGATTAACTGAGATACTTGTAACTGCACAGATTTCAAATGAAGAGTGTTGTATGACTAACTCATGATTCAACACATCATAAGTACATCACATGTAATAACAGATGATGGCAGAAGTGAAACAGAAACCAAAAAGAGAATAGGAATGGCCAAAATTGCATTCAACAGCATGAAATCAGTATTAACTTCTAGAGAGATTAACAACGCATTAAAAATGAGAATTGTCAAATGTTACGTATAGTCAACACTACTGTATGGCACGGAAGCCTGGACATTGAACTAGCAACTAGAAAGTCAAATAGAGGCCCCCTGGAGATGTGGATATACAGACAGATGTTGTATTTCATGGAAACAAAAATAATCAAATACAGAAGTTTTAGAAAAACTGGGAATGAAGAGAGAATTGAGAATGAAATAAAAAAGAGGCAAGTGAAATATTTAGGCCACATTATAAGACATAATACTCTTATAAAAACCATACTGGAGGGCAAGGTTGAGGGCAAGCGAGCAAAAGGCAGACAATGATACAAGTGGGAAGATAACATCAAGAGATGGACAAACATCAGTCTGACAGAATGTACAGTCAGGGCGAGAGACAGACAGTGTTAGAGATCCATTGCAGCCAACCTTCATTGTGGAGATGGCACCTGATTGATAGATAGATTGATAACATCATACACAGACAAGCTGGTTTTAGGCTGAGGTTGGTAATATTACCTCCTTGAGTTTTTGGTATGTTATTGTCACCAGATTCCACCCAATCATTACGTGGGAGATGTATCCAATCATGCAACATGCCCAGACCATTATAATCTGTGGCACTGCATTATTGTAATTCATGTGTACTTCTTCAGATGTGGATGTACAGAAGAATATGTCGTATTTCATGAAAAGAAAACAACCAAATATGGAGGTTCTTGAAAAACTGGAAAAGAAAAGAGAGTTGATGAAAGAAATAAAAAAGAGGCAAGTGAAATATTTTGGCCATGTTAAAAGGCATAACACTTATAAAAACAATACTGGAGGATAAGGTTGAAGGCAAGTGAGCAAGAGGTAGACAATGATACAGATGGGAAGATAACATAAAGAGATGGATGAATAGCAGTCTGACAGATTATACAATCAAGACAAGAGACAGTGTTGGAGATCCATTGCAGCCAGACTTTCATTGTGGAGATGACACCTGATTTGTTGACTTCTTCAGGTGCTTGATCCAGAGTAGAGATTAATGATCGTGATTCTCTAATCCTGTCAATCATCTGGTATTTTGATGAAGTTGGTGCAGGATATATTATTTTTTGCCAGCCTCGTACATCTTTTTCTGTCTTCCTCTGCCTCTCTTGCTGACTATTTTCCCCACAAGGGGTTAATTTCTGTACTCCACATCTTCTGCTGATGCGTCCCATCAATTTCTGATGTCTTCTAATTTCTTGTTTTTCTGATTCCTCATACATTGGTTTTTCAATCTCTATCTTAGAATATTTTGCAGTCTTTCTGTTTCTTCTTTCACTCCTTATCCCTCATTGGGGCGTAGGTTCTCAGCAAACTCACTCCGTTATCCGACCCTAAACTATCCCATACAGCTTCGTCCATGTCCTCCACATATTGTTCATTCTGTCTCCACTTCTCTTCTCCATGTGGTTTTTAGGTCTTTTCTAGTTTTTTATTTCTGGGCCCAGTTGGTGCAGGCATTCATGTATATCTACAGATCTCAATTCCTGATGGTTTGGATAAATTCTGTTGATGTTATTCCTCCTTGCCACTCTCTTAGGCCATCCAGCATCATTTCTCTGTCCTCCTCTGCCCCGTCAGCCGCTGATCTTTCCAGCCATGGTAATATTTTCCAATATTTCTAGTGTCACTGGTTTTAAAAAAAGTCTGTACACTCAGTATTTGTATGTTAACAAGTTTATTTGTTTCAATATCCACAGCAAACGCAATGCTGGGAAACAATAATTTTACTGGAGCCTACTTTAGACGGGATAAAATTCCTACCAATAACAAGTCACAGTTAAATGCACTGAGAGCCAAAAGTAAGTTAGTTGCATATCCTTTACAGGACGTTGCAGTCAACTCCAGCATTTTTTTTATTGTTTGTGATTTCTGGGCGGTATGCGGGATTACAAATTGCATTTGTAACCCCTTCGCCATAGAGGCATTAAAAGTAAGACATGCAGTTTATTTCTGTATTTTGAATATTTTCCCAAAACATTAACATAAACGTAGCGTGGTGATTCTGTTCACAGGCAGGGAAGAAGGTTGTAGTGATTGTATTGCATATAAAGAGGTACTCTGTTCCTCACTGTGGGTACCAGTTTATTTCTATATTTTGAATATTTTAACAAAACATTGACATAAACGTAGCGTGGTGATTTTGTTCACATGCAGGGAAGAAGGCTGTAGTTATTGTGTTGCATATAAAGAGGTACTCTGTTCCTCACTGTGGGTACTAGCCGGCTCTGCAGGTTTTCCCTAATCCCATGCAAAATTTCTGCCGTTTATCCTAACCTGACAGCTGAATAAGTGGCCATCACAGGGCTGAACTAACATGATTTTGATCACGGGCAGGGACAAAGGTTAAATTCACTTTGCTGCTTACAAACTGCCTTGTTTGTTGGTTTGGGTGCAAGTCGGCTTTTTACTGGTTGTACTTCTTCTTTCATTCCCTTGAAATGTGTCCTGCAAATTTTTCTCTTGAATCTCACTGTCTTTTTTAGTTCACTCAGTGGTCCATCTTCCACTGTTTCTCTAGGCCAGGTTTTGCCTAGATATGTTGTGTTTTGGGTAGTCTTGGAGTTTGTGATCTGCTGTCTGCAGCACCAGACCACACGTGCACATGGCTGATTTGCCAATCTTGAATTTTGTATATATGTGATTGTGTAATCTATTGTGTCCTGTTGTGCTATGGAGAGGCAATAACTCCATCCCTGGTCTTAACTGGTCTCGGAATCAAAGCGAGAGGCAACTGTTACGGGTTATAAGTCCTTGTCAGTTGGCGTAGACATGGGGCGCCACGCGTTGCCTCTGACGGTGGGAGACACCTATAGGTGTCACTGATCAGCTACCGCCCGCCTCAAGCTGGGCAGCCCCCAGCCAATTGGGTGCTGATCCGCCACAGCCTGCCTGCTTCAATGGGTGCTTGGGGCTAGGACAAAATCTGAATCGCAGGCTGTAAAACCAATGCACCAGGTACAAACAAAAATAAAAATAGAAACCTCAAGCTACGGCTTGCAACCTGGAACGTGAGAACCATGTGTCCAGGATTTTCCACTGACTTGACCAATATTGACGATGTGAGAAAAACGGCTGTGATTGATGCCGAACTCAATCGTCTTAACATTGATATTGCTGGCCTGCAGGAGACTCGCCTCGCTGAGGAAGGGTCACTCAGGGAAAACAACTACACCTTTTTCTGGAAGGGTAGAGGGCAGGCAAAAAAAAGGCAACACGGTGTGGGCTTTGCAGTGAAGAATTCGCTACTGGGAATGATTGAAATTCCAGCAGGAGGAAATGAAAGACTATTATCTCTGCGCTTGGCAACCTCTTGTGGGTTTGCCACCATTATTACTGCATATGCACCGACACTCGATTCCTCTGATGATGTGAAGGATTTGTTCTATGAGGAGTTAGACTCCGTGATCAAGGCAGTTCCAAAATCTGACTACATTTATATGCTCGGTGATTTCAATGCTCGTGTGGGCAAGGACTCGAGTTCATGGCCAGTGTCCCTTGGAAAATACAACATCGGTCGCATGAATGAAAATGGGCAAAGGCTGCTGGAGCATTGCACCAGTAATGACCTATGTATTACAAACTCTTTTTTTAAAACAAAAGAGATGCATAAGGTCACATGGAAACATCCAAGGTCCGGCCATTGGCACCAGCTGGACTTCATCATCACACGGAGACAACATCTGAACCATATATCATTGACTCGTAGTTACCACAGTGCTGACTGTGATACAGATCATTCTTTGGTTGTTGCAAGAGTTAGACTGAGACCAAAGAGAATCTACACAGCTAAACACAAATCTAGCCCCAGGATTAATATTATTAACACTCATGATCCTGAAAAGTGCTTTCAGTTTCAACAGCAACTTGAAGACGCTTTCACTGATACACCAGAAAATTGTACAGTAAATGAAAAGTGGGGTCAAATTAAGGAAACTCTTTATAAAACTGCTGTAGGGGTTTACGGCACTGTGGATCATAAGAGGCAGGACTGGTTTGCGGCCAACAGCGAGACTCTGCAGCCCTTGATTGATAAGAAGAAGAAAGCTCTCTTAAGAAACAAGGAAAGACCAACGCGTAACACTCTGAGTGAGCTAAGGCAAGCTAGGAAGGATGTGCAAAAGGCTGCCAGGCAGTGTGCAAATGATTATTGGATCAAGTTATGTGAGTCCATTCAAATCGCAAGTGATAAGGGAGACATAAGAAGCATGTATGAAGGAATAAAGAAAGCCTGTGGTCCAGTGATCAAAAGAAGTGCACCATTGAAAACCTTGACTGGAGAAGTCATCACTGATAAGAAACAGCAGATGGACAGATGGGTAGAGCACTATTTGGAGCTTTACTCAAGTGAGACCAAACTAGCGGATGATGCCCTCAACGCCATAGAGGCTCTACCAACTCTTGACCACCTGGACACACTTCCCACCATAACAGAAGTTAAGTGTGCTATAAATGAACTTGCATCTGGCAAGGCTCCAGGTAAGGATGGGATTCCAATAGAGGTTATCAGGAGTGGGCAAGACACACTCACTATACAGATCCACCAGCTAATAGAGCTATGCTGGCGTGAAGGACAAGTCCCACAGGATTTCAAAGATTCAAGCATCATAACACTGTACAAGAACAAGGGCGATCGGAGCGACTGCAACAACTATAGGGGTATCTCACTTCTGTGTATTGTTGGAAAAGTATTTGCCAGAATTGTTCTGCGCAGACTTCAAGTCCTAGGAGATCAAGTCTACCTCGAATCACAGTGTGGCTTTCGACAGAACCGGTCTACCACTGATATGATATTCTCATTGCGACAAATGCAAGAAAAATGCCGTGAACAGAATCAACCACTGTTTATTGCCTTCATCGACCTCACAAAGGCATTTGATTTGGTCAGTCGTGAGGGTCTGTTCAAGGCACTAAAGAAGATTGGCTGCCCACCAACTCTTCTGTCCATTGTGGAATCGTTCCACACAGGCATGAAGGGTATAATCAAGTTTGGTGGTGCAACTTCTGAAGAATTTGAAATCAAGAGTGGAGTTAAGCAAGGTTGTGTACTAGCTCCCACCCTCTTTGGAATATACTTTTCACTTCTACTGAAATATGCATTTCGTGATCAGGATGGTGGTATATACATTCACTCACGCTCAGATGGCGGCCTCTACAATGCTCAGAGATTGAAGGCTAAGACCAAAATTAGGAGGGTACTGATCAGAGAGTTGCTTTTTGCAGATGATGCTGCAGTTACGACCCACTCTGAGGAAGAATTGCAATGTCTACTATCTGCATTCTCCAATGCTTGTTCTGAATTTGGTTTAACAATTAGCAAAAAGAAGACACAGATTATGTCACAAGGTGCACATGGGGTACCATCAATCTTTATTGACGACGCCGAACTAGAGATAGTAGACCATTTTACATATCTAGGATCAGTGGTAAATAGCAAATTATCCCTAGATCAGGAAATCAACATCCGGATTGGTAAGGCAGCAACAACAATGAACAGGTTAAGAAAAAGAGTCTGGGAGAACAGGAAGCTTACTGCCAAAACAAAAGTCCTTGTCTATCAAGCCTGTGTCCTTAGTACTCTTCTCTATGGCAGTGAAACCTGGACAACTTACTCACACCAAGAGAACAATTTAAACAGCTTTCATATGCGGTGTCTGCGAAGAATTCTTGGTATTAAGTGGCAAGACAAAATCACAAATACTGAAGTATTGGAAAGATCAGGTTGTGTGACAGTTTATTCCATGCTCAGTCTTCGTAGACTTAGATGGATAGGACATCTTAGGAGGATGGATGATGGTAGAATACCAAAGGATATCTTTTTTGGTGAACTACAGATGGGTAAGAGATCTCAGGGTCGGCCTCTACTACGATACAAAGACGTGTGTAAGCGGGACATGATTGATACAGGCATTGACAATGCACATTGGGAGCAAGTCGCCGCTGAACGTGTTGCATGGAGGGCAAACATCAGAAATGGAATAAAATCAAAGGAGAAAATTATTGCAGAAAAGTCACACACCAAGCGTTTGAGACGTAAGATGGTGCATGATGGTGGAAATGACCACGTGTTCACATGCACCCACTGTGAACGGACATTTACAGCGCAAATTGGCCTTATCAGTCACACTCGCTACCGCCATAGTTAAAAGTTATTATGCCTTTTAAAGCACAAACTATCGTCTGTCAAGACGGCAAGGTGCCAATGGAATGTGTCCTGTTGTCAGAGGTTACTAAACTAAGGGAGTTTTGTGAACTCCAATTTGTTAGCTAATTGAGTTAGTGCTCACGCTGGTGTTGTAGTTGGTGCGGGTTCACATCCACGACACTCCCAACATAAGCTAGCAAACTCGGGACAAATGTCTTTTATGCTGAATAAAGACCAAGTCCCTGCATACCCCAAGCCCACAGCTGGAAATGGCTCAGAAAAAGTTAAAGATAGCTGGACCTTGGTATCCCCAAAGGAGTGGGAAGGAGGAGGTTAGGTGCCAAAGTTTCTCTCTCTTAATTTAGTACTAGGCAAGGCAGGTTTTCTCCCTGATACCTCCCCTCCCTAGTTAAAATAAAGTCCCCCACCAAGTACTGTAAGTAACACACACCATACACAATTACATACACATGGAGAATATTAAGGTAGAACTATGATTTACACAAACTACTTTTGTGTTTATTTTCTATCAATATAAATCATTCAGAACATTGTGGTGTTTGGTGTGATGATAGTGAACTGGTGATTTTGAGACATAAGACATTCACATATACTAGGTAGTAATGTGAAATGATAGTTGTATGAAATGATGTAAACGATAATATGATGTTACATCAAATGCATAACTTAAAATGTTACTTGGATAACAGGAATATAGGTCTCACAATGAGATTTCACCTTGTGTCAGCTGAGACAGTGTTCTTTGTAAATGCAAGTCTTTTGCTCCACCAGGTTTCTCCTCATGCAACAGAACAGGTTTGATAGAACACTTCAGTACTTTCTTCCGAAAATCTTGCCACTCTTGCAAATTTATCAACATCCGTGGCTGGTCCAAACTTACTGAATTGAATACCTTGGCAATCTTCTTCTTTTGTTCGCTTCAAATTTATCTATAACCGCAGTGTTTTCTCTTTTATGAATTTAACTTTTTTTTTTTTAGTTCACTCACTGGTCCATGGAGTTTATTTTCCAATGTTGTTTCTCTAGGCCAGAAGGTTTGCCTAAATATATCATATTAAGAGTAGTCTTGCAGTCTTGCGGCTCCAATCCACATGGGCAAATGGCTGATTCCCCAATCTTGAATTGTGTATACATGTGGTTACATAATCTATTGTGTCCTGTTACCCATTTTATGATGACTGAGCCGATCTGACAGCCGTACTGGCCAGGAAAGAGTTTCTCCACTTCTGGGTATTTAACCAGGTCAAGTGTATCAGATTGGCAATGTAAGTATTTCTGTATATCATGACAGTGTTCTGCTTCCAGATGTGCTAATCCCAGATATTCCAGCCGAGAGCTTGACGACTGTCTCATCCGATGTCGATTATGACACGATGCTGGCGTTGCAGTTAGCTCATGAAGATTGGTTGCTGGTGAGATGGAATCACTCATGAACTCATCCATTTCATTAGCATTTTGTGTGTTTCCTGAGCTCTTTTATTTTATTGTTTCATGACCTTAGTAATTTAATTGTTTCATAAACTCAATCATTTAATTATTTTGTGAACTCAGTAATTTCATTGTTTCATGAATTCAGTCCTTTTATTATTTCATGAACTCAATAATTTAATTATTTCATGAACTTATTCCTTTCATTGTTTCATGAACTCAGTCATTTAATTATTTAATGAACCTTTCATTGTTTCAAAAACTCAATAATTTCATTGTTTCATTAACTCAGTAATTTAATTATTTTATGAACTTGGTCGTTTTCTTATTACATTAACTCAATAATTTTATTTTTTCATAAACACAATCATGTAGATAGTATTTTACTTCCACGTTGATTAAATTATATTTAATGGTCATTGTCATTTCATGAGTTTTTGATTGCATCATTCAATCTTCATGAAATGAATAATCTAGTTTAGTTTAGTTTAGTCAATGGATCAACATCACGGCACACGGGTGTAACCCATAAGTGTTCAGTTCTCCTCCTAACTCAAACCTGAGTCTGGAGAAACTCAGCTCAGTGCACAAACTCCGTAGCACCGGCAAGGATCCTGAAATACTGTGGGTAGATTTTTAACTCGAAATTTTGCCCGGGCAGAGCCGTTAGGCTACTCTTTTTCGATTTCCAACTGCCAAGGGATTTTTACGTGCGCAAAAATTCACACAGGCGTCTGATCTCACCACCCAGAGACCAGGGGAAATGTTATTACTAGAAGTCCGAGAAAAAATCCCGGTCATCACCGGGGCATGAACCCAAGACCTCCAGCACTCGAGGCGGACACCATACCTCGAGACCACGCAGCCCCCTGAAATGAATAATCTGATTATAAGTAACCCAGACTACTCAGTCACTCACTCCTCTAAGTCATCACAAGAAAACTAGTAGTAGATGTGCTATATTGTCTTGTGTCTTACAGACTTACGCAAAATTAGATATATAAATGAATGAGAAATGTAGCTGATCTCCTCTTCTCAGGATATATATATATTTAAGCTTCTAAACTTTAATTGTCTAAGCCATACTTTTAAAGTGATCATTTACATAAAATTATATGGTTCTTCTTCTTCTGCTGCCTTTCATTTCCCAGTGGAGCATAAGCCCTCTATAAACTCACGTCTAGGCCTTTGTAGACTTGTTCATGATTGGTTGAATTTTGCAGCTGTAGTTTTCTACAGGATATGGTAACCGGTCTCACACCAACCCTCCATTGTCACCTGCTATAACATGAATGCAGTGTTGCAGTGTTACTATTCTTTGCTTCTCTTATAGACCCTCGTAATGTAATGCATAGGCAGGGCATATACTAGCAATTAAAGGACCCTTTTGCTTGCCTTAAGGTGAGCGTATGGTGCTAGACTTATATTTGTATAGACCAGACAGCACTAAGTGGGTAGCGTGGCCAGTATTACTCTGGTGTCAACGTCTAGAGGTATTTGAAAGTGAAGGGTTCAAGACAGGTAGATAGTGCGAGCATAGATGAGACGTAAACGCATGAGTCAATAAGATATAATTTATTACATTAGGATATAATCACAATAACAATAATGTCTCATCAGCGTTCGTTCTCGCACACATTCATAACATATCACAATGTGGCGATAATTCAGCAATACGTTACAGTAAAGCCTCTTCGCTCTTGTATCGCAGCCACACACACAAGTACAAGTCACACGGCTCAGCTACTCAAATCCTGAAGTCCCAAGTATATTCTATCCTGTCACACTCTCAATCATGCATCCTCTCTCGGTCAAGTCCAAAGCCCGTCTGGCTTCCCTTCGACTGCCCGGTGGTCACGTGGTATCTGCCCCTTGTGTAGTTCGTGGGGAGTCAGGTGTCTCGCATTCGCCTGGTTAGGGCTAGGCATATTGCGTACTTCTACTCCAGGTGACACTTGTCTTTCACGGGTACAGTCCGGTGTTCAGCATCTAGGCTATTCTCTTTCCTCCGTACTCACCCCATGTCCTTATCTCTATCGTCTATCTTATTTATCCCCTATAGGACCTTGACATCTGGCTACCTTACTTTCCAGGACATTTTCTGTTACCCATCTCTTCTCTTCTTCTTCATTTTTCTGGAATGTTTGTTTTGGACATAATTGTGGTGTCTCTGCAGAGCTGCAATATTTGCGCCTTTCAGCAGACATATCTGACTTGTTCAGGCATTTGTTGCCCGGGTTAACCTTCCCGGGTGTTTCGTAGGACGTTGGTACCCATTTTAGGCTGGTTTGACCTGGAAGCCATCATGATCATCAAGTGCCATGCCGGCTGGCGTCGGCGTTCATGACTCTCCACAGATTTCTGTCTTTGGTTTTCTGCATCAACTCCGCTGTTGATATTCCTCCATGCCATCGTCTCAATCTATCCAGCATATTTCTTTTCGTCTGCCTCTATCTCACGTCCCCTCAATCTTTTCAGTTGTCACGATGTTCCTCAATGCCTCTCTTCTCATCACATGACCGAAAAAAAGCTGTTTGCCTCTTTCTTATTGTTGTATATAATGTTCTAGTTTCTCTAGAGTTAGCCTCTTTCAGGCAGTCATTGTTAGTTACTTTAGGAGTCCAAGGAATTTGCAACATTCATAGAGGAACCACATCTCTGTTGCTTCCAATCTCTTTCTAATTTGTTCATTTACATTCTAAGATTCACAGCCATAAAGCAAAACAGGTTCTATGTAACACTTCATCACTCTCTTTCTTACATTCAATGATGGTGACTTATTACATAAGATATTCTTCATTTTCTGAAATGCAGCCTTTGCTTGCCCTATTCTGCTCTTAATCTCTGTTGTGCATCTTTCATCTGATGTTATAAATGCCCCTAGGTATATCTGATGTTATAAATGCCCACGCTTACCGGCATGGCACATGATGGATAGATGGATTTAAAACTATCCACTTGGTGAAAAATTTCCCCTTCTTTCAGCAAAATCTGTCTTTATACAGTTTTGAACCCATGACCACCAGGTTGGCAGGCAAGCATCTGTCCACTACACCACCATGTCATCCATGACATTTTGTCATGTGGTATCACTTGTAGCAGTAGTGGGTGTGACCACAAGTGGGGACAACATAGGTGTATTCACAATCAATGCACAGTGGAAACAGCTAGCATTTCTCCACTCTTTGACTTCTGGTGAGGTAAACAGAGCACACATTAGTATGATACCAATGGTCTGACATTGATTCTGTTTAATCACTGAATAATATGCCTAAGATTGGTTGGTTGGTTGCTGAATTGTCTTGGCTGGGTCTGCGCCCTTGGTGGGGGTGTTGATGCTTGATAAGGCAGATGTGGTAGGGGCCCTATGGAATTGTGTGTAAAGTGCAGAAGAACAGGTAGATCATCGCGACTTTGAGAGAATTGTGCTGCAGGGAGTGACCAGAGAATCTGGCTGGCATTCAAAACTCCAAGGAAAGGCTTGATGGACACATAATCAGGCTACTACTGGTTCCATTAGTATTGGGATGCTTTGCTTGCTATTGCAGAGGAGGACAGAGCATGTATAGGAATGTCCCAAGTGCTGTAATGTCACTTCTTGATACAACTCATCAAATCAAAACAATGTTTTCCCATAGTGAATTTGAATAATGAAGACACCAACAATAGATTGCATGATTTATTGCCTGACACATGTTGCTGCACATCATGAGGTACATACTGCAGAAATCACACAACATGAAGTAATTAGATAAATCCCTCGAGCTGAAATATACACATATTCGCACAGTAATTTCAGTTGTCTACCACGGTAATTTTAAACTGACTATCATGTCTTTCTGTTTGCACAAAACCGACCTGTGCAGATTAATCATGATGGCTACTGCGACCTTTAACAATCAACTATTTTGCATGTTAAACAGCATACAAATCATATTGTCTTAATCAATCATGTGATCCGTTTCCAAAATGCGCCATTCAAATGATGACGTTGGAGGTTTGTAGTTTGTCGGCTTGGCCAGGTTCCCATCATCTTTGTGTATTATTCTGTCAATCCAGTTGGGTATGTGTTCGACCACCCTGTTGTTTAACTGCCTCTCTGTTCTGCCGATGTAGGTAGACTGGCACCTGCATGTGAATTGGTTCATTCATTCAGTAGCATGTCCTTTGCAGAACCTCGCTCCCATAACAACCTTCCGGAAAACTTCTCGGTCTCATGAGCAAGATGTCCTGCATCAGATACACCCATCTGGAGATCATCTGCCACATCCTGTACCCATCTTATCTTTGGCCTCCCTCTTCCTCTCTTCCTGGGCATATACCCCTCCATAATTGTTCTCTCTAAACTTTCATGACATTTCAAGTGACCAAAATATTTCAATTTTCTTTGTTTTATAGTCTTCAGTAGCCAACCTTCTTCAATATTCAGATCTTATGAATTTGTAAATGCAGTTGATTACATTTAATTTACAGTAAAATTGCAATTACAATTAACTCTCTTGGCAACTTTAACAACAATACTGACAGGTTACAAGACAATTATTATTGTAATTTCTTATCTGTTGTTTGATTAGTGAAGGGGTGAAACTTATAGAAATTCATCAACGAATCAAGGTCCAGTATGGTGATGCACGCATGTCAGTCCAGCAAGAGTATGACTGGAGTAGGAAGTTTCAAAACAGCGTTACTTCAGTGACAGAATTTTCACGATCAGATCAGGCACACCGAGTAGTGACCCCAAAGTTGATTTTTCTACGGGAATCCAAACACTTTAACAGCACTGGTGGACTTATATTGAACTCAGTAGTGACTAAATAGAAAAATGATACATTTGTTCTTTACTTTTTCAGAATATATTCACCAAACAAACAAACAAATATTTATGGTTTTTATTTGAAGACCCTCATACTATTTGGAATAGTGAGGTGCATTTTGTGTGATTTTCACTGGTACAGAAATAGAGCATTGTGGGGTGACCCTTTGCCGTGAAGTTGGAACCGCGACTAATGACTAAACTTATTTTGTTTCTCTGTATATGTAACTGATGACAGTTTTCTGTTGTTTGCTTCCTGTGAAGGATGGAGTGATAGAAACTCAAGGTCATGATGTAGGTCATCTGCCAAGTTACTCAGAAGAAAGCCATTACGGGTTTGAAGAGTTTGGCGGTATACTTGATGATGGTGGTGAGCTGTGGTCAGATCTGATGCCTCTCAACAAATCTGAAACCACAAACATGAACTCGAGAGTTGCTGAAGAGAATGGTAGGTGTCGGGGTGTTCGTTTAGAGTTGTGTTTAAGTTTACAAAGTGAATAAGTGCTTGTGGTGAATAAGTCATCATTCAGCATGGATGTGGAAATAAGATGTGCAGGTTTAGTCAGTAAAAGGTGCGGGTTTAGTGAGTAAAAAGTGCAGGTTTATTAACCCTTTACAGGGCAGACGCTTGTCCATTTTTTAGCCCTGAACGGGCAAGATTTTTTCAGGTTCGGTAAAATTTCGGGTTGCGTTAGTAAAAGTATCACAAATAAGGTGTTAGTCAACCGATTTTAGTTAAATAAATAACACAATGAAGGGAAAAGCATGCAGAATATGTTACACACGTGATTGTTATCGGTAATCCATATATGAACACAAATATTTATGAAATACAGCATATTGTTTGTGATTTTCCGTCATCTATACGGCAATTTACAAACACATTTTCAGAATCATAATCACTTTCTTTAAAGTCCGACTCACGACTGCTAATGCAAAGTAACGCTTTTTACTGATATCTAGCTCCGATTAATAGTCAACTTCGTGCCCTTTAATGTCACTTAAATTGAACCTAGCAAAATCTCGGCTTGAAGAATCGCCGAAATCCATTTTTAAAACCTAAGCGTAAAAACCACGAAAACTATAAAAAAAAGTCCGTAAAAGTCCGTTCAAATTCATAGTAGGCGCTTACAAATGGCGGCCACGTTGTCAAGCTATCGGGGAAAGCGAAAGTAGCCGTTGGAAGTATCGGAAAACCGAGAGATAGCATTTTTACAATGCATAATAGTATCGGGCGGTTTCAGACGATCTGCCCGTTTAAGCGATCGGACAGAAATGGACGTTCTGCCTGATAAAGGGTTAAGTAAAAGGTGCGGGTTTAGTGAGTAAAAAGTGCAGGTTTAGTAAGTAAAAAGTGCGGGTTTAATAAGTAAAAAGTGCAGGTTTAGTAAGTAATAAGTGCAGGTTTAGTAAGTAATAAGTGCAGGTTTAATTAGAAAGAAAGGTGCAAGTTTAGTCAGTAAAAAGTGCAGGTTTAGTCAAAAAAAGGTGCAAGTTTAGTCATTAATAAGTGCAGGTTTAGTTAGAAAAAAAGGTGCCAGTTTAGTCAGTAAAAAGTGCAAGTTTAGTCAGAAAAAAGGTTCAAGTTTAGTCAGCAAAAAGTGCAGGTTTAGTAAGTAAAAAGTGCAGGTTTAGTCAGAAAAAAAGGTGCAAGTTTAGTCAGAACAAAATGCAGGTTTAGTAAGTAAAAAGTGCAGCTTTAGTCAGAAAAAAGGTGCAAGTTTAGTCAGTAAAAATTGCAAGTTTACTCAGAAAAAAGGTGCAAGTTTAGTCAGAAAAAAGTGCAGGTTTAGTCAGAAAAAAGTGCAGGTTTAGTCAGAAAAAAGAAGGGCAAAGTAAAGACCCTTAAGGTGAAATGGGTATATGGTGCTAGCTCCATACTTGTCTAGACCAGTCAACACTGGAGGGGTTGAGGTCAGTGATCACACTGGGCCCCTTGACTTCCCCAGATATTGTCTGGTACCCAGGCTAGCTCCATACTTGTCTAGACCAGTCAACACTGGAGGGGTGAGGTCAGTGATCACACTGGGCCCCTTGACTTCCCCAGATATTGTCGGGTACCGAAGTTAGGCTGGATTGACCTATCAGGCCAGGCCAGGTTTGAGAATGAACCTCAGTGTGAATATCACGCCATGTAGGTCAGCATGGCCGAATGGATAAGAACACATGTTCTTAAACATCTGGTGTGCTGAGGCCGAGGTAAAGGGTTCAACCCCTACACCGGACAAGTTGGACTAAAATGTTGACCTCTCGTCCTTGACTTTGGGATGTAAATTACAAGTACCCCTGAAGTCGGAGAGGGTTCACCTGATGGCGAAGGACAGTGTTAATAGGTAAAGCAAAATTCAGTCCAGCACTACTAGAAGTAGTGTGTCTGGAGTACGCTTGAGTTGAAAGCGAGCGAGCGCAAAAAATTGTTTAATAAAATATCACGCCATGACTGCTGGACTGGCAGGCAGGTGTGCAGGCTGGCAGGCAGGTGTGCAGGCTGGCAGGCAGGTGTGCAGGCTGGCAGGCAGGTGTGCAGGCTGGCAGGCAGGTGTGCAGGCTGGCAGGCAGGTGTGCAGGCTGGCAGGCAGGTGTGCAGGCTGGCAGGCAGGTGTGCAGGCTGGCAGGCAGGTGTGCAGGCTGGCAGGCAGGTGTGCAGGCTGGCAGGCAGGTGTGCAGGCTGGCAGGCTGGTGTGCAGGCTGGCAGGCAGGTGTGCAGGCTGGCAGGCAGGTGTGCAGGCTGGCAGGCTGGCAGGCAGGTGTGCAGGCTGGCAGGCAGGTGTGCAGGCTGGCAGGCAGGCGTGCAGGCTGGGAGGCAGGCGTGCAGGCTGGCAGGCAGGCGTGCAGGCTGGCAGGCAGGTGTGCAGGCTGGCAGGCAGGTGTGCAGGCAGGTGTGCAGGCTGGCAGGCAGGTGTGCAGGCTGGCAGGCAGGTGTGCAGGCTGGCAGGCAGGTGTGCAGGCTGGCAGGCAGGTGTGCAGGCTGGCAGGCAGGTGTGCAGGCTGGCAGGCAGGTGTGCAGGCTGGCAGGCAGGTGTGCAGGCTGGCAGGCAGGTGTGCAGGCAGGTGTGCAGGCTGGCAGGCAGGTGTGCAGGCTGGCAGGCAGGTGTGCAGGCTGGCAGGCAGGTGTGCAGGCTGGCAGGCAGGTGTGCAGGCTGGCAGGCAGGTGTGCAGCTGGCAGGCAGGTGTGCAGGCTGGCAGGCAGGTGTGCAGGCTGGCAGGCAGGTGTGCAGGCTGGCAGGCAGGTGTGCAGGCTGGCAGGCAGGTGTGCAGGCTGGCAGGCAGGTGTGCAGGCTGGCAGGCAGGTGTGCAGGCTGGCAGGCAGGTGTGCAGCCTTGGCACTACCGCAGCTGACAAAACATGGGGTAGCAGAACTGTCAATGGTGGTTCTGAGTTTTGTTGTTTTTTTACACTACCTGTTTTAATTGGTCTCAATTGTCTTTTCTGTTGAAGATGAGGACATGAGCATACCTTGTGAGTTCTGTGAGGCTGTAGTGCCTTTGAGTGTCTACATAGTACACATGGTATGTACACATTGGTTTACCTAGGAGGTTTAAACATTCCATGTGGTATGTGCGCATTGTTTTATATGGAGTATCTACATAGTGGTGTTTATTTTTTGGAGAGGATAGGAGTCGGCCAGAATGCCAGAGGATTACCTTGGACTGGGAGTGCAGGGATTGGCCAACAGGCCACACTGAATGGGAAGTGCAACAATTGATTCATGACAATTCAGTCCTTGGTAACGCAATCATCTACAGAGATGGCTGTGTGATCAGAGGCAATATCAGTGCCTGCAGGTTCATAGTGAAGGTTAATGAACGGTGCTGGTGCAGTAAAACCTGGCATCTGATATTACCACATCTAGTCTGAGAATGGAGGTGGAAGCTGTCACTGTGCTGTTTCGCTGGCTGTAGGAAAAACGGCACACACATATTGAGATTCTAACGGACTCACTGAGCATACTGAGAGGATGAAGAAAAAAGTTATTCTTCTCCTTCATCTTCTCCTTCTTCTGTGTTCGTCCGGAGTGTTTTTTGAGACGTTTTTGCGTTGTGCCAAGTTTTACGCCCTTAGGCCAACACATCTGACTTCTGCAGATGTTTGTTGACAGGGTTAACCTTCCCAGGGGTTTCAAGGGAAACCAAAGCTAGGCAGTCTGCTTCCAAAGAACCACCAGCTGTGTTTTGAATGCGGGATTATGATGCATTTGTAAGCCCATTGCCACAGCACTGGCTGCGAAGGATGAAGACAGGCATGCTATGTGCAGAGTGGTATGCTTCAATTAAAAAATCACAGATACAGAGCATCTGTTGGATCTTTCCCCCAGGACATGCTGGTGTCTTGGGAAACAAGCAGGCAAACAGATTGGCTGAGTCAGCAGCGCTGGGTGGAATATTGGTGCACGTTAAGGCAGATGTGTTCGTTGCCTTTGGGATCATGTGCATATAGTGTAGAAGAACAGATAAATCATCATTCCCTGAAGAGAATGGTGTGGTAAGGAGTAACTAGAGGATCTGGCCAATGCTCTGTACTCTGAGGAAAGACCAGGTGGACACACAGTCAGACTGCAACTGATACTGTTGTATTGAGACTTCCCTGGCTGTTGTATTGAGACTTCCCTGGCTGTTGTAGATGAGGACAGAGCACATATCAGAATGTCCCGAGTGTTGTGATGTTGGTTCCAGACACAACTCAACTCAACTTATTTACTCATTGTTTTATATGGATGCTCCGTGGTGAAGTGGTTCTTAATCCTGTATACCTGCGTTCGAAACACAGCTGCATGCGATTTGGCAGCAGACCACCTTGCGTTGGTTTTTTTCTGAAAATGGGATGGGTTCCGGTTGTTCAGAAAGCAATGGCAAGTTACTGAATGTAAACTTGCCAAGAAATCACGAACAGCCAAAAAATGCTGGTGTTGACTGTGATGTCCTGTAAAGGATATGAAACTAACATTTGTATATGGAGTGTCTACAAAGTACACATTGCTATATATATTTCTTTACATTGAGTTGTCTAAATAGTAAATGTAGTAAGCACACACTCTTTTATATGAAATGTCTACTTAGTATATGTGATATGTACACAGTTTTACAGTGAATGTCTATATACTACACTTTATATTGTACACATTTTACATTGAATGTCTCCATACTACATGTGGAACACATATTATTTTATTCTGTGTGCCTACGTATTACTTATGTACACACCATAAATCTGTACATGACTAGTTGCTTCTCATTTACTCCTCAGAAAATCTGCACTGTATTAATTCAATTCAATTCAACTTTATTTTAAAAGGGTCACAAATTGGGCACGCAGGCCCGTCTTACATTCGGCCCTTCCAATCACTCATCTTTCGTTCATCAACAGTGCAAGATACATTCACATGGGAAAAAAACCTTGTCAAATGAATTTTGTAAAAATAAACAATGCAATATTAATAAAGCAGGAGCATATTGCTTTAGCTTACATAGTTTAGGAACACTAGAAATGATACAGCGAACAAAAGAAGAAGAGGAAAGAAGTGATATATATACAAACCTATACGTTTAGAGAGATCTGTTGGATTTTTTCGCCCCAGGACATGCTGGTGTGGTGGGAAACGAGCAGGTATACAGATTGTATGGGTCTGCACTGCTCGGTGGGGTACTGGTGCGTGATAAGACAGATGTGATCCGGGCCATTTGGGATCATTGTATAGTGCAGAAGAATGAATAGATTGTCATGGCCAGAAGAGAATGGTGCTGCAGGGAGTGACCAGAGGATCTGGCCTCTTATTGGGACTCTTTGCTGGCAGTTAAAAATGAGAATAGAGCATGTATGGGAATGTTCTCAATGCTGTGATATCAGTCGTTAACTCAACTCAACCCATGTTGATTTTCAAAAGATGTACCCAATGTTATCTCTGATTTTTCTTTGAACATAGTTTAGTACTTTTCACGTTTTCAAAAACATGATCATTGCGGAACATGATCTCTGATATTATAATAATATATCCAGTCATCACTCAGTGCCTTACTGACAGTTGTGAGCAGTCATGTTTCTCCTCCACATCTTGCAATCTCCTACAGTATTTGTTTGTGTGCTGACATCCTTTCTTGCCATGACACAAGGCTGTCAACAATCTTCTCTCACTGTCTTCCTCTATCTCTCTTTCCATACAGTTTTCCAGTTTTCAGATAGTCTAGTTCAGTGGTTTTCAACTGGTGGAGACTAGGGGGGAATTTTAGGGTTTCCAGGGGGGGGGGGGAGAGAATGAAGATTATTTCAAAATAGCGTTAATACAAGAACCGATTACTTGATATTGTTTTTCCCTCCATATTTTACGGTTCTGTACTCCTCGCCCTTCTGATATTCGTCTTATAACGTAAGTAGACCCACAAATCACGTTTTATGTAGATGTCTAAACTTGTTCTAGTATGTGTTATTAAAGTAAGCTTCCATTTTTACGTATGCTATGTAGGGGCAGCCGGTCTCTCTGGCCGAGGGGTTACACCACTTTCTCCGTAATCCCGTTTATCACGCAGTCTTGTAGCGGGCGAGAACGGAGTGGTTCGTCCCCCGCTAGTGACTTGCGGGATAACTGAGCCGGCCGCTCAGAAAGCAATGGCAAACTACTGAGCGTAATCTTGCCAAGAAATCAACAGACAGCTGAAAGATGCTGCTGTTGACAGCGATGTCCTGTAAAAGGATATGCAAATTTTTAAAAAAAAAATGTAGGGGCAGGGTGGGGGTGGGGGGGGGGGAAATTTATAGGGAGGAAATACGAAAGGGGAGGAATGACATTCTAAACATATGGTGAAGGGGGGCATAGGCCAAAAAACACTGGTCTAGTTATTTTCTTTTCATTATGAGACCCCCACAATTATGAGAGCCTCTTTTTGATGTTTGTGATAAGTTTTATTTGTGTTCTAGCCTTTTTCACAGTGTTTAGATTACTCATTTTTTTTGTCCAAAGAATTTTCTGCATTCTTCTGTATAACCACATCTCGGAAGCCTATCTTTCGCTTGTGTAAAATTGTTTAGAATCCACAGCCATATGTTAAAACTGATTCTATGTGACGTTCTTTACCTCCACATATTGTTAATGGGGTAATTTGAAACGTCCTGCTTACCTGAGATTGTTTTCAATATCCTCAGGATTCCTGCCCTGCAGCCATAGAAAGAAATGCAGCAGATCTCAATAATGAGCAAGTATCTGTCCCACAGATCACAAGCAGAACCACCATCCCAGTTATAGATAATCTACGACCCTCAGACTCCTTTCCACAGTGTGTATACTTTCTGTATCTCATACTTGTTAAGCCCGTTTCATTTGTGTAAAATAAATCTAAGAAAAGCCGCTGAAATTATCGGTATTTTATCAGATTAGCTTACTACAAAACCAGCTTAGAGTAAAGATACTCCCATAGCAGATACCGCCAGGGGGTCTCTGTTGCAAAGTGGTCTTGCCGCCTCCCTCATGCTCCGAAGGTCGTGGGTTCAATTATAGGCTCATTCGGTTGCATGTCATTCGGTTCACGAGTGCAATTTTATTGGAGACTCCTGGGGGTTGTTGCTGGGGCTACAGAGTTCATGCTTTGTGCGATGCTTTCGACAGGCCGCCATTCGAAAAGAGACCGAGTCATATGGGACAAAACCCAGAGCAATGATGTCAACCCTGTTGCCTTTTAACACCCCTTGTAAGGATACTGCCATTGCGGGGTAAAGTGTTAGGCCTTCATATATTCTAAGCCACAAAAAATGAGGTGAGATGGCCAGTTCTTTTCCTTCCCAGACAATTGTGACATTTGCCCAATACCCATTTTTATCAGGCTGGATCGACCACTGAGCTAAAATGGTCTGAACAAAGTAATGCTGCCTCAGCTGGATATGGAACCTGGACCACTGTCTTAGAAGATAAGTGCACTCACCACTGTGCCACCACAGCTGCAGGGTACAGGGCTTTTTTTATACATATGTACATAATAATTACATATGAAATATAAACCTTCGATCTGGAGAGAATGGTGCTGCAGGGATTGACTAGAGGATCTGGCCAACACCCAGGACTCCGAGGAAAAGCCAGATGAACACATTTTCTTCTTATTATTATTTCGTTTGTTTGAAATATGTAACTGCAATGTTGTCTCTTTTATGAATTTAACCGTCTTTTTTAGTTTGCTCAGTGGTCCATAGAGTTTATCTTCCACTGTCGTCTCTCTAGGCCAGAAGGTTTGCCTAGATATGTTGTATTTGGGGCAGTCTTGGAGAATGTCAATCCACATGTGCACATGGTTAATTCACCAATCTTGAATTTTGTATACATGTGGTTGAGTAATCTATTATGAGACAGACACATAATAAGACTGCTACTGATACCATTAGTATTGGGACTCTTCACTGGCTGTTGAAGATGAGAGCGGAGCACATATGGGAATGTCCCGAGTGCTGTGATGTCAGTTCTTGACACTACTTCTCCTAGGCAGTCAACTGTGTGTGTTCTATTATATAATATTTCACTGGCTTCTGTAACTAACTGTATATTTTGTTGTATTATATGTTTATGGAACTTCATAATACAAACCACATAAGTATGGCAATGATTTACACTTGTTGCCAGGTACCAACAGCTTCTTGATGGCTGTGGTGAAGATGAAGATGTGATGTTGCCTTGTGAGTTCTGCCAGGAAACGTTTCCATCAGATGTGATTATACAACATCAGGTCAGCCTGCGTGCTAGCTTTGTAAATATTGTTTTATGTGTTTCTTCTGTTTGCGAGTCAGGTACGCTCTCAGGATGAACTCGTCCATTTATTGGAGTGTCCCTTTAGTTCTGTGTTAATTGGTTTATCTGGCTTGTCAGTTTGTTCCTCTCTTCTTTATTTCTGTGGCCATGCATAAACCGACTTGGATTGTAGGATGATTTGGCTTCCCCTAGTCTGGCAACTGTGTGTGTTCAGCTGAGTAATGGGGTCTTCCCAGCTCAGATGAAGAATAATTATATAACTGGGGTGATTAGAGAAGTCTGAAATAAGACAGACTGGTTGTGATATATGGGAGAAAGAAAGAGAGAGATAAATGTACTGATTTGAATATCAGTGTAGAAGAAGAAGCGGAGGACGTAGTAATATTAGTAGTAGTGTAGTAACAGTTGTATTAGTGGTGGTGGGTAGTGGTAGCAGTAATTGTAGTGATGGTAGTAATAGCAGCAGGAATAGTACAATGGTGGTGGTGGTGACAGTAATAGTAGTAGTGACTGCAGGAATAACAGTAGTTGTAGCAGCATCATCATCAGCAGTAGTAATAATCATCATTTTAATACTAGTAGTGGCAGCAGCTGTAGTAGTAGTAGTAGTAGCAGTGGTAGTAGTAGTAGTAGTAGTAGTAGCAGTAGTAATAGTAGTAGCAGTGGTTAGCAGCAAAAGTAGTAGTAGCAGTGGTTGCAGCAGTAGTAGTGGTAGTAGTAGTAGTAGCAGCGGCAGCAGCAGCAGTAGTAACAGCGGTAGCAGCAGCAGTAGTAGTAGTAGTAGCAGCAGTGGTAGCAGCAGTAGTTGTAGTAGCAGTGGTAGCAGCAGCAGCAGTAGTAGTAGTGGTGGTAGCAGTAGTAGTAGTGGCAATGGTAGCAGCAGCAGTAGTAGTGGTAGCAGCAGTAGTAGTAGTGGCAATGGTAGCAGCAGTAGTAGTAGTAGTAGTAGTAGCAGCAGTAGTAGTAGTGGCAGTGGTAGCAGCAGTAGGTGCAGTAGCAGTGGTAGCAGCAGTAGTGGCAATGGTAGCAGCAGTAGTAGTAGTAGTAGCAGTGGTAGCAGCAGTAGTAGTAGCAGTGGTAATAGTAGCAGTAGTAGCAGTGGTAGCAGCAGTAGTGGCAATGGTAGCAGCAGTAGTAGTAGTAGTAGCAGTGGTAGCAGCAGTAGTAGTAGCAGTGGTAATAGTAGCAGTGGTAGCAGCATTAGTAGTGGTATTCTCAGCAGTAATAGCCATATTCTCAGCGGCAGTGGTAGCAGCAGCAGTAGTAGCAATGATAACAGCATTAATAGTGGTATTCTCAGCAGTCATAGTGTCAGCAACTCACTTGCGACAGGCATACAAGGATTCCCTTCTTTTGCACTACACGAAAGTGACAACTCGTATTGTTTGCAAAAGGATACATGTTTATTCGGAGCTGATCAACAATAGCTCCATGAGCGGAATACCACAACGGTATTGAACACAGAATGTGATAACGATAAGATGGAATGAGGAGATGATATAAACATTATAACTTCTGAAGCTAAGCTAGACTATTATAACTATTATACTGTCTTTAATAACCACAAAGTATCCCTAGCGGATCTTTCATTTGCCCATTTCTCTAGTTTTTCTCCAGTATACTCTAGTTCTTTGCCAGCCTGGATGAAGTCATTTAAAGATGCCATTATAAGGCTTTAAGTTATCTGACAATTGACAGCAAAATATTTTCCAACACAATTTCACAGTTGTTATGTGTTAAATATTTACACACTTTGCTGAAAAAAAGGATGCGTTGTTAAGGGTGCATATCAAAATTAGAGGGAAATATACTCATCTAATCTTGTAGCAAAATACGGCACTCGGGATGTTCTGCCGCTGTCTTTCGTACACACGCCTGATCGACTTGTTTTTATAACTGATGTTTCTGTTTAATAGAACATCAACATTTTAGCAACAAGCATGTAATGTGCAATACATGGTGTTAATTGACATATTACAGTTTCGAAGGACGGTAAACTTTAAATGTGATATAAATGATAATGATTAATGTAGATGATATGAATGTATGATAGTCTAAATGAACGTCAATGAATGTCAATGTCGTCTTGTCTTCACTTACTAACTCCCCTGAATGAGCTACGCTGTATGAATTTAGCTTAGCCTCTAATCTCCTACTGTTGTGCGAAAAAAATTTGTTTTTGCACAGCTACTAACGTGATTGTGATGGATGTTGACATTCTGATAGTGACAAACAAAATGGTTTACACATGATGGTTAACTTTACAATTTGCACACAATCACAGTTAATGTTTCATACATTTTCATACAAATAATTTACATAGATATTATATCCATAATATTCTGTAGAATTTCCGAAAATAGTAAATTACATAGTACTTTTCATAATAGTATTTTGCTATATTCATTAACTGGTAAGTTTAATTAATAGCACAAATTTTGAAGTGTTTCAAGCCCCACGAGAAATGATAACGTGGTATCTTGGCTAATGGTAATGAGTGGTGTTTCAAAAACAACTTCACAAAATGGTATCCTATTGATAATTGGTAGTGAGCGGTAGTTCAGGTACTTCTGACACAAATTGTACCCTGGTGTCAGATGGTGTCCAAATGGTAATGAGCGGTGGTTCAGGTACTTCTGACACCAATTGGTATCCTGCCTGTCAGCAACTCACTTGCGACAGGCATACAAGGATTCCCTTCTTTTGCACTACATGAAAGTGACAACTCGTATTGTTTGCAAAAGGATACATGTTTATTCGGAGCTGATCAACAATAGCTCCATGAGCGGAATACCACAACGGTATTGAACACAGAATGTGATGACGATAAGATGGAATGAGGAGATGATATAAACATTATAACTACTGAAGCTAAGCTAGACTATTATAACTATTATACTGTCCTTAATAACCACAAAGTATCCCTAGCGGATACACGTCTGATTCCTACGCCGTCTGATGTCTGTCTGAGCTCGCTGAGCGTGGCATGTTCAGCCACAAGCAATTAGCTCAGCGTGCGTTCGTTGGTTTACGTGCTGGGCACTGGGCTGTGTTGACCAGAGTTACTTGGTCCTTCCTCGTGCACCCGGTTTCCCAGTCTCTTGGGTAACCCCGCTCATCTGCACTGGTTGCCCTCCTTGTTGACACAAGGGTGTCCCGTTATCGCTATTTATAGCGATAGTGTCTCTCCTGTCTGGTCTCCTATCCTGTTACGTCACTTGCCCTCTTCCTAAGCTCTATTTTAGCTCTCCTTAGCTTAGAGCTATCTCCTAAGTCTTTGACACATAGTAGCAATGGTAGCAGCACTAGCAGTGGTTTTCTCAACAGTAGTAGTAGCAATGGTAGCAATATTAGTAGTCTCAGTGGTAGTAGTAGTAGCAATAGTAGCAGCAGCTGTGGTAGCAACAGCAGTAGTGGTATTCTCAGCACTAGTAGTAGTAGTATTCTCAGCACTAGTAGTAGTAGTATTTTAGCAGCAGTAGTAGTAGTATTTTCAGCAGTAGTAGTAATGGTAGTCTCAGCTATCTCCTAAGTCTTTGACAGGCTCTCCATCCTCCCCTGTTGTGTTACAAACTTTTAAGTTGTGGGGGTAACACAAGTAATCTTATAAAAATTGGCTGTCTAATTTTGTCAAAGACTTTTTGAGTTCTCTACTTCTCTTATGGGGATAGGACAAGATCTCTCCTTTCCTTTGTCACACAGTTGTATCACTTCACTTGGCTAATTGAGTAGCTCATGACACTAGTACAGTTGGCTATAAATTGTCATTATATTTATGAGAATTGTGAGGTCCGGATCCAATGCCATACGGCCTGTCCTCAGATTGTCCAAAATTAACAATCCCTAACAACTTGCCTCTATTATGAGTGCAAAACATGGACAATAAATGTTCATGCTCCCATATAATAAGCCCCAACTCGTATGCATGTTTAATGTGCCACTCTTCCCCTTCTAGCTTCCGCTTGTGACGAAATATTTAAGTGTTACACTAAGGCTTTAGAGATATTATTGTTTCCCCTGTTGGAGTAGTTATGGTTCTTTGAAAGTAATGGTGTATGCAAGTTTATGTGTTTGTTTTCCTGGTTGGTTGTGTGTTCTCTACCAAATTAAAGTGTATTTAACTTACTGACATGTGTATGCGTTTCTAATTTACGTGTATGTATTATTTCGAGCGCCGTCACAACAAGTTGTTTTGTGCGGTGCAAAAATACCGCAATATCTCTCTCACTCTCTTAATTTCATCCATTCTGTCTCTATCATTTATGCATCTTTCGTTCTTCTCTGCCTATCATTTACACATCTTTCATTCACCTTTCATTCAAAAGTGGTTTAAAATATTGGGCCGTCATTAGAATATGGTTCACGAAATAATGCATGGATGAACCAAAATTATGTACATTAAATGGTTGGCTGAATTTACATGGGTATTCAAGCCACAAGACTGTGCTGTTTTTATGCACTTGTCAATATATACAAAAATATACATGATTGAAAGGATAGTTCGCTACCAATCCTATAGTAATGACTGATCTAACTAATCTATTCTAAATTAGTGCACTGTTCTAAATTTCTCTAAGGGAAATAATCTAACTAACTAATTCAATTTAAGAAAAATGGGTTAATTACCTTAAAGTGTTTTAATGCCTAAAATTGCTATAAATTATTATATGATGGTGTTAATTTATAAGTGATGTTTTCCTTAACTTATCTAACTAATTAAGTTTAAATGGTGATAAATTAAAGTAATATGATGTAGATGTTAACTTAAATAAGTTCTTAACTAACTGTAGGTACATTATAACTCCATTAGTTATATGGTAAATCTACATAAATAATTTTAATATTTCCACAAAATATGAAGTTATACGCGACTGTTTATAAAAACATGTTATATACATATCACAAATAATTGTTAAGTAACTATACTAACTAATTACATCCAGGTGTGATGTTCGAGCCGTGTCCTCTGTAGAATGTCCTCGTAAACAAAGATCAGGTAGACAAAGTCTGATTTACGCTCTCGTCCTGGGTAATGTTCATACTAATGGTATGCTACTGGTTGGTGCAGGTTCAAGTCTCAAATTTCGATGAACTCAAGGGTTGTATAAGTGGTAGTGGTGTAGACAATTCACAAATGCGTCTGTTCATTCCACTAATGCTGACACAGTTTATATTACATAGAAGTAAGCGACTGGCGATGATAACGCACTTTAGTGTTCACAATCACCACATAGAGCACTAAGTAATTACAGTGTCAATGTCTCTGGTGATGTAAGGTCGCTCTCTTCTCGTATTTTAGGTATTTCAATATGAGAAGGTCTACTCAATGTGTCGGCTAAAGAGTTCAAACTTCCCTTCAAATGTTTAATAGTGAAGGCATAATTCTGCAAAATTAAGGACCACCTGTAGATCCTATTGTTGCGATGAACCCCTGTTTGCATGACCGTCAGAGGCGAATTATCGGTTTCGATAACAAACTCTGTACCCGCCAGGAATCGATGAAGTTTCCTGACACAATATATCACGCTTAAAGCTTCCAATTCAGAGGCTGAGTATCTTCCTTCAGCCGGGCTGATCTTACGACTCACGTACATTATTGGGTGAAACTTGCCTTCATAAAACTGGCCTAGGACCCCAGAAATGGAAATGGAACTTGCGTCTGTGCGGAGGAAATACGTTAGATTGACATTAGGCAAACGCAAGATAGGTGGAACGCTAAATAAATGTTTCAATTTTGATAACGCACCGATTAACTTTGCATTCTGAACATTAAGTTTTACAGATGCTTTTAACACATTAGAAAAAACACTGGTAATTTCAGCCAAATTGGGTATAAATTTGCTGTAATAATTGACAAGACCAAGTAAGCTACGGACCTGTTTCTTGGTCGTAGGCATAGTTAGATTGAGAATCTTGGTCACGATTTTCTCATCAGTTCTTAGTTGGCCTCTGGTGATTGTATGGCCTAAAAAATCAATTTCTTCCATTCCCAACTCCACTTTGGTGGGTTTCACTGTAAGACCAAATAATCGCAATCTATTGAAGACATGTTGCAGTTTCAGTAGGTGTGTTGTCCAGTCTGCTGTATGGATGCAAATGTCATCAATATAAGTAGAAGTATTGGTCACTCCGTGCAGAAGATCCCTAGTGAGTCGGACAAAAGTGGCTGGTGCATTAAGAAGACCGAAAGGAAGAAAGCGCCACTCGTACAGGCCTAGAGGTGTTGAGAAAGCTGTCAAAGGAAAAGAGGATGATTCCATCGGGACCTGCAAATAGCCTTTTGTGAGATCCAGTTTTGAGAAGATACGTGATGTTGACATATCAAGGATTAGGTCGTCACAAGATGGGATAGGCTCTGCATCGACCCTGGTCACGTTGTTTAAGCGCCTATAATCGACGCAGAGGCAGATAGTCGAGTCCTTTTTTCTGACTAGAACTATAGGAAAAGAATACTCTGACTGAGATTTCTGAATTATTCCACTCGACTCAAGATTTAACAATTCCTTGTCGAGATTTTCCCTGTAACTTAATGGGATGGAATAAGGTCGACATTTGATGGGTGTGCTATCAGTCAGACTTATAGAGTGCTCTATTCTGTCTGTCTTACCTGGGATGTCAGAGAAAATGTCCTTGTACTCAGTTACTAATTCTATCAGTTGTTGTCATTGCTCGTCTGTCAGTTTGGGTTCTATACGTATGCTATCGATTGTCCCTGTCGTGTCGACTGTCGGGACAGGTAATTCTATTCTGTCGTCATCCGTCTGATTAAGTACTGTTGTTGTACTAGCTGTGTGTACTGTTTCCTGACTAGGTGTGTTTGCAATGTCGTCATGATCTGTCGCCCTACCTAGTGTAGTTGTGTTGTGTACATCTGTCGTCCGGTTGATTGGTGTAGGTGCACTCTGTTCG
The DNA here is from genome assembly GCA_963921405.1 of Cepaea hortensis. Lineage (NCBI taxonomy): Eukaryota > Metazoa > Mollusca > Gastropoda > Stylommatophora > Helicidae > Cepaea > Cepaea hortensis. Next base: position 25,372,431 of record OY992890.1, read on the forward strand.
TCTGTTCTCAGTTCTTGTCGTGAGAAATAAGGCTTCAGCATGTTGATATGAAATATCTTTAATTTTCCCTTTATCGATATTTCATAGTTGACATCTGATATCTTTCGTTCAACTTTGAATGGCCCTTGCCATGATGTTAGTAACAAATTACGTTTATCTGGTAGTAAAAGCAGTACCTTTTGATTGGGTTCAAGGTGGAGGGTTTTGGCACTCTTGTTTGCATATTCGCGGTACATCTGGCCTTTTCTCTCCAAAGATGATTTGGCTATTAGACACGCTTTCATGATTTTATCGTGTGTCTCTGTTACCATCTCATATGGTGTTACTGCTGTTGGATTCTCTACTGAGCTGGTGATTAGCTGATGGTAGATTGTTAGGGGTCCACGAGGGTTCGCCCCATAAACTAACTCGAAAGGTGAGAAACCCGTACTTGAGTGCGGAATTTCTCGATGGGCAAATAGCACTGCTGGTAGTAGAGTGTCCCAATCAGATGGGTTCTCTGCTGTTACCTTAGCCAGCATGTGTTTGAGATCCCCGTTAATCTTTTCTATAATCCCATTACTCGCAGGGTGATAAGGGCTACAGAAATGCTGCTCTATTCCTAGCAATTTTGTTAGGGCTTGCATAGCAGCCGAAATAAATTGGGTTCCTCGGTTGCTCAAAATGGTTCGAGGAAAACCAAATCGACAAAATAGATGTAAAAACACATTTGCCACATCTTTGGAGGTAATGTATTTTAGTGGTACTGCTTCGATCCACCTTGTACAGAAATCCAAAAGGGTTAGTATAAAACGGTTTCCTTTGTTCGACACCTGATTCAGGGGTCCAACAATATCTACCGCTACACTTTCAAATGGTCTAGAAGCCAAAATGGAACGCTGAACCTCGGCTGTCACATGCTTTCCCTTTCTTACTAAATGTTGGCAAATAGTACATGATCGACAGAACAATTTAATGTCGTTACAAAATTTAGGCCAGTAAAAATGTGCCAAATTTCTGGCTCTCGTTTTGTCGTAGGATAAATGTCCAGCAAACGGTGACTCATGTGCAATGTTTAGCACATTTTGTCGGTGTTTTACAGGTAACACCATTTGCTGAATATCATGGTTATTTGTTGTATAATAACGCATGAGAATTCCGTTATGTACTTTAAAATACCAAGATGCATTCTTAGTAACTTTCGCTTGCTCACCTAACAGTTTAAAATAAGGTGCGATAGTTTGATCGTTGCGTTGTGCCTCGATAAATTCTTGTTGAGTAGCACTGTTACTAGCACCGGTGGGTGTTAACAACTGTAACATTTCGTTTTGTAGGTCAGTGTAATGTGTTTGAGTATCTGACCTCGTTACAGCATTAGCCGTGTTTGCTTGTTTCCAGGCTAATATTTCTTCATCAGTACAATGTTTTAGTGATGGCAAACAACCCAAAATCAAATCAGTACAGGGATTTTGCAGGATCGCGCATGTAAATGTGCCTGAAAGGAACAGGGTGTTTATGCGTACTTTTGCCAGCGGGTATTTCTCTATGTTTCCAGAGAAAGTGCGGCATTTGACAAATTAACCAGTATAATCTTCTGGCTTAACTAGGTCTCTTTTAACGCCAAGTAGAGTGCTGCCGCTATCAAGTAAACATTGGCATGATTTTTCGATGACCAGTGCATCGTGGAACTTTAAGTTGCCTCTGGAGGCTAAAGCTGCATTGGCATCTTTGTTGGAACATGGTATACAATGCCCACATTTCAGTTTGCCGTCCGTATGAAACTGGTGACATGTGTTACACTTATTAAAGTCTAATATATCAGTAGCTGCACTCACACTCTCACACTCACTGGTTGGTAATACATTTTCAAGTTCAGAATCGACTATACTCTCATCGTCAGATGACGTATCGATGAACACGGCATTGCTTGCCTTCATTCTTTGCCTGCCCAAACACTTAGAACTATAATGGCCATAACTTGAACAAAAGAAGCATTTAACAGCACGTTTGTAAGAGTTTCGTTTGTTTTCCTGCTTCTTCATCATCATTTCTAGATGAGCAGGATAAGAGGGACTCTTATCACACATGGCATAACTTGGATGGAACAATTTGCAGTACCCACACTGTTGTGGCTTCTGATACGGTTTATCTTTCTTTTGATACTCTTTTTGCTTGTAAGACCTGCTTGGTATGTTTTTAACAAAGGCAGTAATCTCAGTATCATGTATGGATGTTTTAAATATGTCCCTGTTTGAGGAAAAATAAGCAGAACCTCGTTTTTCGAGTTCTATAGATTCAATGTCTGCTTGTTGAAGGAACTTAGCAAAGGGAGTAGGGACGGTGGAAACGACTTTATCCATCACCATTAAGTCCTGTAATTTATCAAAATTCTTCCCTACTTTCGCTGCCTTAAGCCATTTATTGAATATACTCTGGACGTTTGAAACATAATCTAGGAACGTTTCAGTAGGTTTTGGCTTTATCTGTGAGAACTGGATCTGATATCCAGGAGCATCGAGTAAAAAATGCTGCATAATCCAACATGAATGTACTGATAGTTACTTCTTAGTTCTGTTGGTATTGATTCTATGACCTTTAATGGCTCCCCACTGAGGTTTCTCATGTAGATCATTGCCCAGTCTTGTAATGGTATTTTCTGAGTTTTAAGTTGGAATTCTACATTCTCAGTCCAAGCTGATATTGAATCGCCTTGACAGAAAGGCTTGATTAACCCTTTATATTTGGAGAATTTATTTTGTTCTTCTTGACTTTTCAATTTAGTAGAGGCTATCTGGGTGTTGGAGTCAATCTCCATCTCTTTCATCTTTAACTTCGTTTGTGACTCTACCTCTATTTGATTCTGTTTTATTTCCAATTCCTTCTGTTTAATGGCTTGGTCCACATCTAACTGCTTCTGTTTAGTAGCTTCTTCCAACTCCTTCATCTCTTTCTGATGTTGCCTTTCCATTGCTCTCTCATCTCTCAATTTGTCTGTTTCTTCTTTGTATCTTTCATTTGCCCATTTCTCTAGTTTTTCTCCAGTATACTCTAGTTCTTTGCCAGCCTGGATGAAGTCATTTAAAGATGCCATTATAAGGCTTTAAGTTATCTGACAATTGACAGCAAAATATTTTCCAACACAATTTCACAGTTGTTATGTGTTAAATATTTACACACTTTGCTGAAAAAAAAAGGATGCGTTGTTAAGGGTGCATATCAAAATTAGAGGGAAATATACTCATCTAATCTTGTAGCAAAATACGGCACTCGGGATGTTCTGCCGCTGTCTTTCGTACATACGCCTGATCGACTTGTTTTTATAACTGATGTTTCTGTTTAATAGAACATCAACATTTTAGCAACAAGCATGTAATGTGCAATACATGGTGTTAATTGACATATTACAGTTTCGAAGGACGGTAAACTTTAAATGTGATATAAATGATAATGATTAATGTAGATGATATGAATGTATGATAGTCTAAATGAACGTCAATGAATGTCAATGTCGTCTTGTCTTCACTTACTAACTCCCCTGAATGAGCTACGCTGTATGAATTTAGCTTAGCCTCTAATCTCCTACTGTTGTGCGAAAAAAATTTGTTTTTGCACAGCTACTAACGTGATTGTGATGGATGTTGACATTCTGATAGTGACAAACAAAATGGTTTACACATGATGGTTAACTTTACAATTTGCACACAATCACAGTTAATGTTTCATACATTTTCATACAAATAATTTACATAGATATTATATCCATAATATTCTGTAGAATTTCCGAAAATAGTAAATTACATAGTACTTTTCATAATAGTATTTTGCTATATTCATTAACTGGTAAGTTTAATTAATAGCAAAAATTTTGAGGTGTTTCAAGCCCCACGAGAAATGATAACGTGGTATCTTGGCTAATGGTAATGAGTGGTGTTTCAAAAACAACTTCACAAAATGGTATCCTATTGATAATTGGTAGTGAGCGGTAGTTCAGGTACTTCTGACACAAATTGTACCCTGGTGTCAGATGGTGTCCAAATGGTAATGAGCGGTGGTTCAGGTACTTCTGACACCAATTGGTATCCTGCCTGTCAGCAACTCACTTGCGACAGGCATACAAGGATTCCCTTCTTTTGCACTACATGAAAGTGACAACTCGTATTGTTTGCAAAAGGATACATGTTTATTCGGAGCTGATCAACAATAGCTCCATGAGCGGAATACCACAACGGTATTGAACACAGAATGTGATGACGATAAGATGGAATGAGGAGATGATATAAACATTATAACTACTGAAGCTAAGCTAGACTATTATAACTATTATACTGTCCTTAATAACCACAAAGTATCCCTAGCGGATACACATCTGATTCCTACGCCGTCTGATGTCTGTCTGAGCTCGCTGAGCGTGGCGTGTTCAGCCACAAGCAATTAGCTCAGCGTGCGTTCGTTGGTTTACGTGCTGGGCACTGGGCTGTGTTGACCAGAGTTACTTGGTCCTTCCTCGTGCACCCGGTTTCCCAGTCTCTTGGGTAACCCCGCTCATCTGCACTGGTTGCCCTCCTTGTTGACACAAGGGTGTCCCGTTATCGCTATTTATAGCGATAGTGTCTCTCCTGTCTGGTCTCCTATCCTGTTACATCACTTGCCCTCTTCCTAAGCTCTATTTTAGCTCTCCTTAGCTTAGAGCTATCTCCTAAGTCTTTGACACATAGTAGCAATGGTAGCAGCACTAGCAGTGGTTTTCTCAACAGTAGTAGTAGCAATGGTAGCAATATTAGTAGTCTCAGTGGTAGTAGTAGTAGCAATAGTAGCAGCAGCTGTGGTAGCAGCAGCAGTAGTGGTATTCTCAGCACTAGTAGTAGTAGTATTCTCAGCACTAGTAGTAGTAGTATTCTCAGCACTAGTAGTAGTAGTATTTTAGCAGCAGTAGTAGTAGTATTTTCAGCAGTAGTAGTAATGGTAGTCTCAGCAGTGGTAGCGGCAGTAATAGTAGCAGCAGTAGCAGTGGTATTTTCAGCATTGGTAGCAGGAGCAGTAACCTGTAGCATTTATTTCTATTCAGAGTGTTTGTCAAGCAGACAAGGCCTTAACCCCGAGGTCAACCACTCCAGTGAGAAATTGCCGAAAAATAAAACCTCAGCAATCGTCCAGCCAGACGTCTGTCAGACCTGTTATCAGGTCACCCCCAAGACGGCAGCAAGATCGCACTCCAGCGGATTGTTTGGGTCAGGATGACAGCGGTGACTTTGACAACAAAGACCTCACATATATGCGAGCTCCCAAAGTCAATGAGTCCAGCAGTAACAAGTATAGTCCAGCTTACAACAGGCAAGATGTCCGGTAGTGCACTGTTTACTTCTTCTTTGTGTGTTCCAGCTGTGTTGTCATGTTTGTTTTATTGCACTATTATGGTTGTTGCCGTGTTTTCTTAGCAGTTGTTAATATGGTAGGTGAACATCCTATGTTTGTAGTTGGGTGTTCATCTTACATATAAATCTATCATATTGGAGCCATGGTGGTTAGTGCTCTTCTCTGCCATGATAGAGGTCCAGGTTTGAACCCCATTAGTAGCAGGAGTCATTTTTTCTCTCTCACCAGTGTTGCTCTAATGTTAACCTGGTCACTAAAATGGGTTCCAATCTTCACAATTGTATGGGATGCAAAGATGGCAAGGAAAGGTAGCAGGCACCTCACCTCATTGACCATGACCTAAATTTGTTTGAAGGCCAAACCCTTCACACTCCGCAGCACTATCTGCCATGGTAATATATTCACCGTGCATGAGTTCAGAATAGCTGTTGAAACACCTAGAAAGAAGTTAATAAGTAGTCATATTAAGACTGAGAACAGGACACTACCAAACAGCAAGGCCACATGTTCTCCAATTTTGTTTGTTTAAATCATTTGTTCTTTTTTTTCTTTTGCTTTTGTTTAAAAAAGAAAATATCCTGTTCAGCTCTGCTAGGTTATAATTGGGATATATATAGTGACTGTTATTATTTCAAATGCATTGTTCATGCACAACAGAGAGGTCTGGGGCTTGCATTGTGTTCAGTCAAGTGCTGTTTTGATCATTACGTTTCTGAGATTTTATCAACTATGATGAAACATCCACTTGTTTGTTTTGCTGTCTTGTGTAAATAATAAAACATAGCATCATCATCAAGTGCCCGGCCAGCTGGCGTAGGCAATTGTGTTTCTCCACAGATCATGGTCTTTGGTGTTCTGGATCAACTCTGCTAATGATATTCCTCCAAGCCACCGTCTCAGTCCATCCAGCATCACTTCTCTTGGTCTGCCTCTGCCTCTCTTCCCCTTGATCTTTCCAGTTGTCACGATGTTCTCCATTGCTTCTCTTCTCATCACATGACCAAAGAAATCTGACTTCTCTGTTGTGTATGCACCTGTGAACCCGGTACCATTTGAGCTTGAGATGGATACCATAACCACTCAGCTGTCATTTCCCCACACCCACACGTGAATCAAACCAGGCAAGCTCAAGTTATAAGTATATGTCACACAGCTAATAACCCACATATTCCTTCCCTTTTAATTCACATTGCCTGCACTTCACAGCCCACAGCACTATCTGCCGTGTCACAGTCTTTGGCCTACACTATCTCAGAACAAGTTGATACACTGCAAAGAAGGGAATAAGTAATCATATTAAGAATGATTATATGAACCTCAGTGACTTTAGGATGTCTAGGACATCAGGTACACACTGGTTGAGCTCGCTCTCACAGAATGTCCAATGGCGTACAAGGAAATGAGAAAACTCCATGCAGGAAATCAGATATTTATTCCTCTCAGACAACACCATGTTGTGCAGAGATGTTCTCTTACACTCCCTGGCCTGGCATCCACCGCTCTGATGGGAGTGTATCCTGGATTATACAGCCTCCCAACCTGGACAGGCCATGGCCCCATTCTCCTAGCACCGAGGAACAAATCAATATGCCAGACATGTTATAATGTGGTTTCTGTCTATTTCAGCAGCATGATCGCCCCATCCAATCGGGCACTCTACCTCCTATCACCCTTCCTGCTCTGTTTCTAACCGTCTACATTGATGATCTCTCTCGTCTTTTCTGTACGTCTATAGCGACTGTACAGCTAGTCTGTTTTTCACCCAAGTCTTTCAGTCAATCAGGTGCCATCTCCACATTGAAGGTTGGCTGAAATGAATCTCCAACACTGTCTGTCCTTTGCCTTGATTATACATTCTGTCAGACTGCTTTTTGTCCATCCCTTGATGTTATCTTCCTACTTGTATCATATCATTGTCTACCTCTTGCTCACTTGCTTTCAACCTTGCCCTCCAGTATGGTTTTTATAAGAGTGTTATGTCTTTTGGTCAAAATATTTCACCTGCCTCTTTTTTAAGGCCCAAGTCTTTAGTCTTACACTTTGATTTCATCTTGACCTGACAAATCGCCTCTCGCTTCCCTGAAGCTATTCCTTCAACTAACATTTGTTGCACGCCTCATGCTGATCTTTGTTCAGATGTATGGTAGCTGTTAACTCTGATCTAGTGTTGTCTCTATTCATAAATGTTATTTAATCTTAACTATTATATGTATGTGATGTAGAATGTAACAAATTAGAACAAGACACTTCAAATCTCAAGGCCACGTATTCTCCAATTTTGTTTGCTTCAGTCATTTTTAAAAAAATGAATATTTTTTTTTCCCTTCCTCCATGTTTTATGCTAATTGATACCAATGCTGTGTCTCATGTAGATTTGATGAGGCCATTACTCGCCCACCACGACGAATAGCCAAGCCAGCAGCGAGTCAGAGCAGCACCAACAGCTTGGAGCCGAAGAGAGAAAGCAAAAGTGTGCAAAGGACAAGGGCAAGTTTGAATCAACTTCTGCAGGTTCACATTTAGCTTGTTGTGTTTACTAGTTGGTACTGTGGGAGCTGAGATAGCCTAGTGACTGGGTGCTCGTCTGCCAGTCAGCTGGTTGTGGGTTCGATTCAGCATATAGAGATGGATTGTTGAGATTGACTTCTGCTGGTCGTGGGTTGGAATCAGCATATAGAGATGTATTGTTGAGATTGACCTGGGCTGGTTGCGGGTTGGAGTAATCAGCATATAGAGATGTGTTGTTGAGATTGACCTCTGCTGGTCGTGGATTGGAGGAATCAGCATATAGAGATGTATTGTTGAGATTGACCTGGGCTGGTTGTGGGTTGGAGGAATCAGCATATAGAGATGTGTTGTTGAGATTGACCTCTGCTGGTCGTGGGTTGGAGGAATCAGCATATAGAGATTGATTGTTGAGACTGACCTGGGCTGGTTGTGGGTTGGAGGAATCAGCATATAGAGATGTGTTGTTGAGATTGACCTCTGCTGGTTGTGGGTTGGAGGAATCAGTATATAGAGATTGATTGTTGAGACTGACCTCTGCTGGTTGTGGGTTGGACTCAGCATATAGAGATGGATTGTTGAGATTGACGTGGGTTCCCAGGTTGAGCCAAGCTACAAGAGGTACCAACAATTGTCTCTGGAAATAAAGGCGGCTGGCGTGATATTGACCACATCACTTGCCAAGTCAAACCAACTCATTGGACAAATGGCACCCATACTAAAGAACAAAAATGTATCAATAGATTCTAAGAAAGCACTTTACAACACAATCTCCCTACCAACTCTATGCTACCAATGCCAAACTTAGATAATGACAGACAAAGAGAAAAGAGAAATTAAACAACAGAAATGAGATTCCTGAAAAGAATACTCAATGTATCAAGAAGAGAGAACATCATAAATGACGAAATCAGGACTATAGTGGTGGGGGGGGGGGGGGGGGGGGTTAATTTCATCAGAAAACAGCAAGTTAAATGGTTTGGCCATATAACTAGATTACCAACTAACAGTAGACCACAACAAGCAATGATGTACAGACCATATGGAAGCAGAAGAAGAGACCGACCTTGTAAACAAATGGACAGAGGGAATAGCCAAGTCCATGGGAATCTCAATACATGAAGCCTATAAACGGGCACTCTCCCGCTGTTTATGCTTCACCTCGACACTGCAAGGTACAAGTGGAGCAAGACGGGATGTGATGACCTACCATGTACTGATTGGTTTATAAAAATATGGTCCTAGCATCATATGCCTTAAGATTTGCAGAAGGGTTCTTGCGTTGTTTCTATGTAGTTGGTGCTGTGTAATAATAACCATCATCATCTTCTTCTTTGGTCTGCCTGTTAACTCCCAATAGCAGGCATGTTAGCAGAGTTGATTAGGAACTGCACTGATAATGTCAGGAGTAAGGTCAGTTGTGGGTTTGATGCCTAGGCTCAACACCTGCTAAAGTGAGGGAAAGATCAGACCTTTCCCTCCTTGCTGTCAGACTATAGAATGTGATGGCTCTATCACAGCACAGACCTCTGGCACGAAACTGCTTTGGGACATATTGTTTTAAAAACTTCAAGTGGAGCATAGGGCCACAGTCTTTTGCTGGGACATTGAAGGTGTGAAGTTCTGAACTCATTCAGTACATCACATGTTTAGGCTGGTACGTAATCTGTTCTGTCTATTACATTGGCACCTTGCCGTCTTGACAGACGATAGTTTGTGCTTTAAAAAGGCATAATAACTTTTACCTATGGCGGTAGCGAATGTGACTGATAAGGCCAATTTGCGCTGTAAATGTCCGTTCACAGTGGGTGCATGAGAACACGTGGTCATTTCCACCATCATGCACCATCTTATGTCTCACACGCTCGGTGTGTGACTTAACTGTTCTGTCTATACATATATTATATTTAGAGACTGACTTTTCATGTCCTTTGCTTTGTCTTCTCTAGAACTATCCCAGGTCATTTTGTAGAAGAAAGATTACCAGTTGCTACATTAATCCATTCTACACCATTTCTTCTTCATTGTTCATCCAATATTTTTGGTTTTGGAACGTAATTGCAAGGTGTCAGTTTACAGCACAGTGTGATAATTGCACCTTTTGGCTGACACATCCAACTTCTGTGGGCATTTGTTAACTGAGTTAGCCTTCCCGTTTTTTTTGCAGTCAAGAGGTGTTGATGTAATTTTTGTCCCTCTATCCACTGTTGGCACATGTACATCTGTTGGGAACAACCGTATGCATGCCGGTCAGCTCTCAAGGGGAGGGAGGAGCTGACTGACATCCAAGAAGGTTTCCATAATTGCAGAGCTGACACATGATGCTCTGATACTGAGCTCACCCAAGGAATCATCAAGTCCTGCACATGGCTGCTAAGCTCACTTCCCTATGTTGAGCCTCTTGTGCACTTCTGGCTGCACCTTCTGGGGTCATCTGGTTGCAGTTTGCAGATTTTAGACACCCACATGCTTTGCAGTCGAGTGAGACTTTCCACCAAATGAATTTTCTACTCAAGCAATTTCCATTTAGCAACCACTGTGTCCTTTATCCACCTACATGTCTGGAGGAATGTATTTGCTGGGACATTCTTCTTCTACATGACATGCCTACCATGTTTGTAACCAGGGTTCGATTCCGGAGAGGGAGCATGAGAAACGGTTAGCTGTAGAATTGCCACAGTTATCCAAGTAGGATTGTGTCATTTAAGGAACCTCGACTGATTTAATGAGCCATTCACGGTTTCAACGTGAGACTGTGTTAACTTAGAATATGCATGGCTTAATCTTTGAGACAAGCATATGACTACTGGCAGGATCAACCAGACGGTCTATTCATGCACATGCAGGCCAAGAGTAGCAGCTCAGCAAACTCCCTCGGTACCCAGTGATACATGCAAAACCACTAGACGCCTACCGATGAGCTTCCAAGCTACGCCAGGCAGGACTGACCGAAAAGCTATGCCAGCTTACTGACTGCAGGCCCACTGCTTATCAAGAGAGAGTGGGCGCTTATCAAGAATTTGTCGAACAGTTGTACAAATTTGCTCTTTCGCCCGCTCAAACCATGACTCTGGCTTCACTATGCGGTTACATTTTCAAAACTCTGCCTCACTAACATGCGTAGGCTGGGAAGATCCCGATTGGGTGCACCTCACACAGCCTTCTAAGACAACGAATGCTAGATGCGGGACTGATCTTGTGAACCAGACCAGCCCTTACGCTGGGACATTCAGTATCTTTCTTACAGTTTTGAGAGATATGCTGTCAAAGCATGGTTGTTTCTCACATCACCAATATTTTGTATATTGTACATTGTGAGAGCTTGAACCGAGCTGTCTGTCCCAAACAGTTGCTACATCAACCCACTCTACCTCAATTTTTACCTTATTTCCCCTGTCCCAGACAGTTGCTACATTAACCCAATTAACTCCAATTTTTACCTTATTTCCCCTGTCCCAGACAGTTGCTACATTAACCCACTCTACCCCAATTTTTACATTATTTCCCCTGTCCCAGACAGTTGCTACATTAACCCACTCTATCTCAATTTTTACCTTATTTCCCCTGTCCCAGACAGTTGCTACATTAACCCACTCTACCTCAATTTTTACATTATTTCCCCTGTCCCAGACAGTTGCTACATTAACCCACTCTACCTCAATTTTTACCTTATTTCCCCTGTCCCAGACAGTTGCTACATTAACCCAATTAACTCCAATTTTTACCTTATTTCCCCTGTCCCTGACAGCTGCTACATTAACCCACTCTACCTCAATTTTTACCTTATTTCCCCTGTCCCAGACAGTTGCTACATTAACCCACTCTACCTCAATTTTTACCTTATTTCCCCTGTCCCAGACAGTTGCTACATTAACCCAATTAACTCAAATTTTTACCTTATTTCCCCTGTCCCAGACAGTTGCTACATTAACCCACTCTACCCCAATTTTTTCATTATTTCCCCTGTCCCAGACAGTTGCTACATTAACCCACTCTACCCCAATTTTTTCATTATTTCCCCTGTCCCAGACAGTTGCTATATTAACCCACTCTACCCCAATTTTTACATTATTTCCTCTGACCCAGACAGTTGCTACAGTTAGTTAGTTTAGTTAGTTTGCTGGTTGATTGGTTGGTTAGTTAATCGCAGTTCCAACTTCTTGGCAGAGGGTCACCCCAAATTGCTCCATTCCTTTGCCAGTGAATATCACACAAAATGCTCCTCACTGCCCCATGTAAAAAGTGGAACAAACGACAGTATTGACAAACCAACAGCATGCACAGGCAAGTACATATATAAGGCCGCTGCCAGAATGCCAACACAATAGCCTGCCATAAAAATTACAGTTCATTGTTGATGGAAGCGGCAGTCACTAGAGAAGCAGCAGCTTCACACACATTACTGCATAATGCAAAACTAGCTAGTTCAGCAACCGGTCGCCTCCATTTTCTGAACATGCAGTTTACAATACTAACAACCGCGGACAGGTGTCAAAGCACAGTTGCTACAGTAACCCACTCTACCCCAATTTTAACCATAAATCCATCTTTCCCAGGCAGTTGCTACATGAACCCACTCCTCAATTTTTACCAGAATTCCAACTGTACCAGACATGTGTAAAAGTAACTCACTCTACCCCAATTGTTACCAGAACTCCAGTTGTCCCAGATATATGCAAAAGTAACACACTCTACCCCAATTGTTACCAGAACTCCAGTTGTCCCACACATGCGCAAAAGTAACCCACTCTACCCCAATTGTTACTTCAATATGATCCAGATAATGTCTGTATTAACCCACTTAGACTCCACTGTTATCTTGTTCCCTATTCTCAGACATTTGCCACATCAACAACCTCTACACCAATTGTTACTTTAATAGCTCTTCCCAGAAGTGTTATTTTATTCTACAGACACAAGTGTTTACTACTTTCAGGTAAACTTCTTAGGATAAACAAGAAATGTAAACAGTATAAAATAACACAATGTAATGCAGCTTTACAGAACAGAATTACAAATAATACAAGGATGTTGAAGCGACTAGCCTTCATCAGCAAACAAATACATACACAAAACACAACATATGATCATGGCAAAGACACTCCAGTTACTACATTAAGGCATAAGAACGGGATGAGAAGAATAAAAAAGATGAAAACAATGAAAAGAAAATGAAAATTTGAAGAAAACAAATTTGCAATTTATCTAAGAATCCCAGGCTGTGATACTAACATGAATTTCACCTTGCTACTCTTATATAGACAGCCATGGGAGTCTGTGGGTCATGGGGACCGGGGTACAAGGAAAATAACAACTGCTCGGAGCTAGTGACCAGATGTCAGCCTGATATTAAAGTGTGTTGCTGGCAGTTGACACTGGCAGTAAACACATTACAAAGGTGGTTGTTAGTCATGATCTTTGTTTCTCTCCGTTCCAAAAAGTCCAGGAGTAAACAGATCAAGCTTTGTCCCACAGTGGCGGAAACGCCATCTCAAGGTCAGACCACCTCCTTCTGCTGCAATACTTCCATAGGAGTTTCTAGACAAGTTTGTTTATGTGAGTTCCAAACTTTAATACACTACGTCATGAATATTTTAAAGAGATTCTTCTTAGTATAAGAAGAAACCCGTTCTACCCTGCTGGTTTGTGAAATTGGAAAAGAGAAGTAGAGCTCTGCAACAGTCCCAGGGTAGATCGTACAGGGTGTATTCTTAATGACTGTGCAGTGTTTGAAAATATTGCCGGTCCAAGTTTTGTATTTACCTATTATGTTACTTGAACTTTACAGAGGGTAAATACAAAAATTGGACTGGCAATATTTCCAAACACTAAATAAAACAAGTTAGTTGCATATCCTTTACGGACGTAGCAGTCAACCACAGCATTTTTTGGCTGTTCGCCGTTCCTGGGCAAGTTTACATTCAGTAGTTTGCCATTGCTTTCTGAATGACCGGCACCCATACCATTTCATAAAAACCAACACAACTGTGTTTTGAACGTGGTATGCGGGATTACGAGCTTGCATCCATAACTCCTTCGCCACGAACTGCACAGTCGTTAAAAATACACCTTATACTTTGGTAGTGGGTCAGGAGGAACGATGCCACCAACCTGACTTTGATCACCTCCTGTTGCTGCAGTCCTTCTAAGTGAGTTTCTGCTGCGATCCTTCCAAGGGAGCTTTTGCTGGATGATTTTAAGGGAGTTTCTGCTGGATGATTCCAAGGGAGTTTCTGCTGCATGACTCCAAGGGAGTTTCTGCTGGATGATTCCAAGGGAGTTTCTGCTGCAGTGCTTCTAGGAGAGTTTCATGACAGTTTATATTTGTCACAATGTCTAACTTTAGTAATTTCGTGAATATTTAAGTTTCTTATTTGTATAGGAAGAAGCAAGTGCTGAAACTTATGACAAGGGGAGTGTGAGGCGAAAGCCTGCAGCTTTGGGAGCTAACGACACCAACAGAACAGGTAAACTATTCAGTAAAGTCCAGATCCCCTTTTCACGTTATGGGGCCTATTGTGTATGGGGTACTTGCCCCGTATTTCTGGACTGATCGGCACTCAATGGGCAAAGTGGTCAATTTCACGCCTGCCTCCTTTACCTCCGAGAAGCCGTCTTTTAGCCCACTTTGACCTGGGAGATCAGATCAGTGAAAGAAATTCCCGCCTTGAAGTGGATCCAAACACATAGCCACTGAGCCCACAGGAAAGTACGCTAGCCACTGCATTACAGCAGCTTCCTCAACCATTGAGTCCTCATGATAAATCATGGTACTTGCTTATTTATCATGTTAAATCATTTATTAGTCATTAATTATGATAAGTTAGTTGCGTATACTTTACAGGACATTGCAGTCAACCCCAGCGTTTTTGGCTGTTTGTGATTTCTTGGTAAGTTTACGTGTGTGTTTTTTTTAATAATAAAAAAGGGGAGGAGGGGGTTTTAAAGACAATAGGATTGGCTTCATTATCACCCGGGAAGGTTAACCCGGTCAACAAATGCCCGCAGAAGTCGGATGTGTCGGCCTAACGGCGCAAGAACGCAGCTCTGCTGTAAACAGGCACAACGCAGTCACATCCGGAAAAAAAAATCCGGATGAACGCAGAAGAAGAAGAAGAAGAAGAAGCTTCATTATCCTATATGTCTCTGTATCTTTCTTCAGGGCGACCTGCACAAAGCACAAACTCCATAGCTCCAGCAACGACCCCAGGAGTCTCCAAGAAAATTGCACTCATGAACCAAGTGGCGTAACCTGAAATTGAACCCATGACCTAGTTTGAAAATTACCCGCAGCTGTAATTATGAGAAACTAGATTGAAAATCTCCTGCAGCTGTAATTATGATAAACTAAATAGAAAATCATCCGAGTGTTACCAGGGTCCTAAAGGGAAACAGAGAACATTAACACTGTACTGCCATTAGAGGTGGCCAAGAACGGTTGGCATGGGACTGGCTATCTCAACTTATAGAAAACTTTAGTTGCAGAATCCAGCCAATCATGAACATGTTAACAAAGAGCTTGGTGTGTCTTGGTTTTCATTGGTCCATTGGGAGATGAGAGGCAGTAGAAGAGGGGGATTGAAATTACCAATAAGAAAATACTTGATTGTTTTCCTGTATGGCTCTAAGGTAGAATAGTAGTAGTCAGATGAATCCAGGACAGAAAAAAGATTAGTGGCATGGCTCCAAGACAGAAGAGGAATGGCAGTATGGTCATAAGACAGAAGAGGAATGGCCATGCGGTCATAAGACAGAAGAGGAATGGCCATGTGGTCATAAGACAGAAAAAGAATGGAAGAAGAGATATCACCATAAGACAGATGAGGAATGGCCATATAACCACAAGACAGAAGAGAAATGGCCATATGACCACAAGACAGAAGAGAAATGGCCATATGACCTAAAGACAGAAGAGAAATGGTCATAAGACCACAAGAATGAAGAGAAATGGCTATATGACCTAAAGACAGAAGAGAAATGGCCATATGACCTAAAGACAAGAGAAATGGCCATATGACCTAAAGACAGAAGGAAATGGTCATATGACAAGACAGAAGAGAAATTGCCATATGACCTAAAGACAGAAGAGAAATGGCCATATGACCTAAAGACAGAAGAGAAATGGTCATATGACCACAGGACAGAAGAGAAATGGTCATATGACCACAGACAGAGGAGAAATGGCCATATGACCTAAAGACAGAAGAGAAATGGCCATATGACCTAAAGACAGAAGAGAAATGGTCATATGACCACAGGACAGAAGAGAAATGGCCATATGACCTAAAGACAGAAGAGAAATGGTCATATGACCTAAAGACAGAAGAGAAATGGCCATATGACCTAAAGACAGAAGAGAAATGGCCATATGACCTAAAGACAGAAGAGAAATGGTCATATGACCACAGGACAGAAGAGAAATGGTCATATGACCACAGACAGAGGAGAAATGGCCATATGACCTAAAGACAGAAGAGAAATGGCCATATGACCTAAAGACAGAAGAGAAATGGCCATATGACCTAAAGACAGAAGAGAAATGGCCATATGACCTAAAGACAGAAGAGAAATGGTCATATGACCACAGGACAGAAGAGAAATGGTCATATGACCACAGGCAGAAGAGAAATGGTCATATGACCACAAGACAGAAGAGAAATGGCCATATGACCTAAAGACAGAAGAGAAATGGTCATATGACCACAAGACAAGAGAGTTTACTAATTGACCTTAAAACAGAATTGGATTGACTGTGTAGAAGCTAAGTCAGAAGAGTATTATTATATGACCCCCCAAGACAAATGAGTATGAGTGGTGGTCATTTGACCCAAAAACAGAAAGGAGTAACTGACTATATAGAAGACACAATCATAATGTGAATTCCATTATTTTGTCAGATCTGTGGCCCAGTGATTCTAGTCTTGAAACGTATATGTGTCAGATTTTCATTCCCTAGCCTTTGACTGTCTAGTCTACATGCATGGCACAAGGTTCTTTGTGTTCTTGGCCTGACCCCTGCTTTCTAACCGATGCGATTTAGTGTCACTATGCTGGCACCGAAAGAGCCACCTCTATAACTGCAAGGTGGAGATTTGTTTGAGACGTTTGCTCACTTTAAACTCTAGCATAGTCCATACACGTGCTACGAGTGTCGGTTAATAAGTAATGCCTCCTATTTTTTATCTATGTAAATACTTTATCGGTTTGCAATTTGTTAATTTAGCTGGAGTTCTCAAACACTCTTCTGTGCTGTGTATCATTACCAATCTGTGTCAGCCACTGGTTGCACAATAGTAACTGTTTAAAAATGGCCACCAAAGAAGTTTGGTTAAAGCAATATAATGCCATATAATTCCTCAATGCTGAAGGCGAGACCCCGATTCGCATCCACAAATGTTTGAGTATTGTTTATGGAGATTCAACAATGGAAGTTAGCACTGTCCGACGTTGGGTACGTCGTGATGAAGCTGAAGTAGGGAAATCCTCACTGGTTGATGCAAAGCGGACTAGTTGCCCGTAAACCGCATTGACTCCACACAACATTCATCGACATGATACCACAGTGCACAAACCTTTGAATAACCCAGGTCTTTAATGATGGTCTGGGCATTGCCTTTACTTATAGACAACATGTAACACAGTTCATCCAGTGTTACCCGACGGTCACCACGAATGATGTCATCAACTCGATTAATGTTGTGTTGAGTCAATGCAGTTAACGACCAGCCAGTCCACTTTGCATCAGCCAGTGAGGATTGACCTACTTCAGCTTCGTCACAATGACGTACCCAACGTCGGACAGTGCTAACATCCACTGTTGAATCTCCATAAACAATACACAAACGTTCGTGGATGCAAATCGGGGTCTCGCCATCAGCATTGAGGAATTATATGACATTACGTTGCTTTAACTGAACTTCTTTGGTGGCCATTTTTAAACCGTTACATTTGCGCAACCTGTGACTGAAACAGATTGATAGTGATACACATTGCAGAAGTGTGTTTGAGGAATCCCGCTAAATTAATAAATTGCACACCGATAAAGTGTTTACATAGATTAAAAAATAGGAGGCATTACTTATTGAACTACTTCCAGTACACTGGACTGATTTTTGCATGTGGGTTAGCTTTTCCCAATTACCAGTGTTCCTCGCCATCAGGCAAACCCATGTCGACTTTTGAGGTACTTGTAAGTTATGTCCCCAAGTCAAGGATGAGAAGTCAACATTTTAGTCCAACTGACCAGTGTAGGGATTGAACCTGCTACCTCAGCATCAGCACACCGGAAGTTTAAGAAGATATGCTCTTATCTATTCAGCCAAGCTGATCTCCTACAAGGTGGAGATATGCATGAAGGAAAAGAGTACTGGAAAATTCTCTTATGTTTGCTATTTTGATTTGCATACAATGTGTGAAAGCATGATGGAACTGTTGTGTGTATATTTGAATTAACTGTTGCAATGTTATCTTCAACACACAGATCCCAAAGAGCGGAGAACCAGAATTGACAGTCTGACCGTGCAGAGGCAGCTAGAAGAGAGGTGGCAGAAACCAACGCAGGGAAGGTGGGTGTTGATGGGACACTGAAAGGTTGACAGATGGAAATACAGAGAATATAATAGATGTGGCACAGATTCTTTTGCCAGAATGCTCATTGTTATACAAACAGAAATATGTAGGTCAGCATGGTCGAATGGATAAGAACGCGTGTTCTTAAAACATCAGGTGTGCTGATGCCGAGGTAAGGGATTTAACCCCTACACCGGACATTTGGACTAAAACGTTGACCTATCGCTCTTGACTTGGGGATGTAAACTACAAGTACCTCTGAAGTCAGAGTGGGTTTGCCTGATGATGAGGGACACTGTTAATAGGGAAAAGCTAATCCACACGCAAAATTCAATTTGGAACTACTAAAATTAGTGTGTATGGACTACACTTGAGTTCAAAATGAACAAGCACAAAAAGAAACAGAAATATCGTGACAAATACAAAATTATGCTTACTTAATAAAAGTATATGGTGCTATCTAGTTAGAATGTACGTATGTGTGGATGCATGCTTGTATATGTGGGTATGTGTAATATGTGTATGTGAAGGGGGCTGTGTGTGTGTGCTTTGCTTTATGTTTGAATGAGCATATGTGTGTGAGAGAGGGAGAGAGTATGTATGTGTGAGTGGGTATATGTGTGTGTGTGTGTGTGTGTGTGTGTGTGTGCTTTGCTTTATGTTTGAATGAGCATATGTGTGTGAGAGAGGGAGAGAATATGTATGTGTGAGTGGGTATATGTGTGTGTGTGTGTGTGTGTGTGCTTTGCTTTATGTTTGAATGAGCATATGTGTGTGAGAGAGTATGTATGTGTGAGTGGGTATATGTGTGCGTGTGTGTGCTTTACTTTATGTTTGAATGAGCATATGTGTGTGAGAGAGGGAGAGAGTATGTATGTGTGAGTGGGTATATGTGTGCGTGTGTGTGCTTTACTTTATGTTTGAATGAGCATATGTGTGTGAGAGAGGGAGAGAGTATGTATGTGTGAGTGGGTATATGTGTGCGTGTGTGTGCTTTGCTTTATGTTTGAAAGAGCATATGTGTGTGAGAGAGGGAGAGAGTATGTATGTGTGAGTGGGTATATGTGTGTGTGTGTGTGTGTGCTTTGCTTTATGTTTGAATGAGCATATGTGTGTGAGAGAGGGAGAGAGTATGTATGTGTGAGTGGGTATATGTGTGTGTGTGTGTGTGCTTTGCTTTATGTTTGAATGAGCATATGTGTGTGAGAGAGGGAGAGAGTATGTATGTGTGAGTGGGTATATGTGTGCGTGTGTGTGCTTTACTTTATGTTTGAATGAGCATATGTGTGTGAGAGAGGGAGAGAGTATGTATGTGTGAGTGGGTATATGTGTGTGTGTGTGCTTTGCTTTATGTTTGAATGAGCATATGTGTGTGAGAGAGGGAGAGAGTATGTATGTGTGAGTGGGTATATGTGTGCGTGTGTGTGCTTTGCTTTATTTTTGAATGAGCATATGTGTGTGAGAGAGGGAGAGAGTATGTATGTGTGAGTGGGTATATGTGTGCGTGTGTGTGCTTTGCTTTATGTTTGAATGAGCATATGTGTGTGAGAGAGGGAGAGAGTATGTATGTGTGAGTGGGTATATGTGTGCGTGTGTGTGCTTTGCTTTATGTTTGAATGAGCATATGTGTGTGTGAGAGGGAGAGAGTATGTATGTATGAGTGAATGTTTGTGAGTGGGTATATGTGTGTGTGGGTATGTTACTGTGGGTGTTTGTGTAAATGGTGTATGCTTGTATAAATGTGTGTCTGTTTTCCTGCCTGTCTGTCTCATAAGATTGTAATATGCATTGTTTGTGTCTACAGCATTCATTGTACAATGTTTTTCCTATGTGAATGTAACGTGCACATTAGATAATTGATGTGCGAAAGAATGAGTCTTTGGAAGGGTCAAATGGTAGGTGGGTCTGTGTGTCCAATTTATGACCCTTGGAAAATAAAGTTTGTTCACTTGATTACATTAATCAGTAAGTTATTGAGTTAGATATTCATTCTGTTGTTCAGTGAGCCGAACATTCATGAGCCTTTTCTGCAATTCCTCAGCTCAAGCAGGGCATCCTTGTCACAGAATGTACTCACCCCAAGCAGAGGTGACCAAACATCACTGACACAAACTAGACAACGAACAGACCGTGTATTTAGCCCAGAACTGAGGCTGAAACCTGGTAACAGCTCTCCTCCTAAGGTAGGAAGTCTGTTCATACAGCCTGTTGGTAACAATAGCGATTGTGTTAGCATTGTGGTGTGTCAAGGCTTAGTCAGATATGACTGAGCTACCTTATGACAGTAGACAGTACTACATGCTTTCTGTTAGCACCGAATGTTGGGCAGTGCTCACCAAACAAATACCCCACATTGTGCCAACGGCTTCGGGCAGAGGAGCACAAATGGGAGGGTATGAGCCCTACCCTAGTGCGAGGAAATGCAACCTAAAGACTAAATGTCATGGCAGGGCAGATGAGGCCCTAAGCCTTGGTCGACAACTGATCTAAGATTGAAGCTCCGACATGTGGATGGTTAGAGCATTGTTGTGCTGATCTGGCAGCTTCTGCAGCTTGTCTTGTTCCAGATGTATGGGTATTACCTTTCCTCAGGAGTAAAGTAAGCAGGTTGAGAGAGGACAGCTGGAAAGATCGAGGGCAGAGGGCAGACAAAGAGAAATGCTGCTGGATGGATTGCGACAGTGGCATGGAGGAATATCAACGGTAGAGTTGATCCAGAAAACCAAAGACCTTGATCTGTGGGGAACCTTGAATGCCTATGTCAGTTGGCATGGCACTTGATGATGATGATGAGAGAGGGATCATGCCTCATGGGCAATACATGGTCTCTAAATTCAACCTAAGCTTTGTGCTATAGAGGGGTATAACTCCATTTCACAAACTATCTGTCAAGACGGCAAGGCATCAGTCAGTCAGTTAGCATTGTACTCACCTGCTGGTCAGGTGACATTACATTTAGATCTGCCCTTGAAGCGGGATCATTTTTCTTGATCACATAATTCCAGTATCAACCCAACCTCATGCAGTTGTTACCTGAACATTTTTTGGCTTGGTCAATCCTTTGAAGGACTGGAGTTTTAGCTGTTGTGTCTGATGCATTGGCATTCAGGTAATTTGAGCTCTGGAAAAGGCTTGCAACTGTTATAGCCTGGTTAGTGTAGAGACTTTCCTTATGGTTTGGTACCAAAGAGCCATTGGGACTGTTGCAGAGATCTCCTTCCCCTCTGTTGCAGAGATCTCCTTCCCCTCTCTTGCAGAGATCTCCATCCCCTCTCATGCAGAGATCTCCATCCCCTCTCTTGCAGAGATCTCCATCCCCTCTCTTGCAGAGATCTCCATCCCCTCTCTTGCAGAGATCTCCATCCCCTCTCTTGCAGAGATCTCCATCCCCTCTCTTGCAGAGGTCTCCTTCCCCTCTATTGCAGAGATCTCCTTCCTTTCAGTTGCAGAGATCTCCTTCCCCTCAGTTGCAGAGATCTCCTTCCTCTAAGATGCAGAGATTTCCTTCCCCTCAGTTGCAGAGATCACCTTCCCCTCTGTTGGATAGATCTCCTTCCCCTCTGTTGCAGAGATTTCATTCCCTCTGTTGCAAAGATCTCCTTCTCTGTTGCAGAGATCTCCTTTTGCTCTGTTGCAGAGATCTCCTTCCCCTCAGTTGCAGAGATCTTCCCCTCTGTTGCAGAGATCTTTTTCCCCACTCCAAGCTCAGAAACCAGCGACATGTACATAAGACTAGTACTAGAACTCCACATCTGCAGACAGGCATATTAGAATATTACCAGGTCATGATTCTGCACAGCTAATGCAGATTGGCTGGAATGAGGCTTGGGTTGGTCATGTGTTCTCCACAGATGAGAGGTATTTCATTGTCAGCCGACTACAACCCATTAAGCAATATGGAAACTGTGTTTCGGGAGGTAAAGTGGCTGGTGCAAACCTGACAGCACAAACCATCAAGTGCAGTTTGGTGAAGAATGCCGTGATAGTTCACTTATTACATCAATTATCTTGATATTTATCGAGATGTCATGGGGTGATTGCATGGCATCCTGATTTCTGTGGTGCGCCTCCTGGCTGGTTGCCTCCATCTTCAGCACCTTTCCTTTGCTAGAGTAGACTATGGTCTTCTTGTGTTTAGATATGTGATATATGTACAAACATGTTTGTGCGTGTATGTATGTACATACATATCTAGAGCAATCTGGTTTTACGGTGCCAGAGACTCACCTTCTCCTGTTACTTAAAATAGTTCTGCCATGTGAAGGCCAGGAGTTGAACTTTTGCTGCCGGAGGTGATGAGTGCACAAGCCATGGGGTCATTTTGCCAGGTCAAAACCTTTGTCAGCAGACAAACAACAAATACACACTGACATAAGCCTGGGTCATTGACATCGAGTTGAGTGACCGGGCATGAGGAAGAATGGAGATGAGAGTGGGAGACAGTAAAGTGACTGACCTGGCTATGAGAAAACAGCCAGTCCTGAGAAATAAAATAATGGGAAGGGTGAGCGTGGTCCCCAGGGGATGGGGGAAGGACAGTTTAGTTTTGTGTGAAGTCAAGGGACTTCAGGGCAGTTGATGGGTAGATGCCGAACTGTTCGGTAGTCTAATGGGAAGCGGAGTTAGAGAGCTCTGTGTTGTGTTGTTCTCCGAGTTGTGAAGACAGGCCTGAACCAGAGTGGGTTCTGTAGCGAGTGTAGGCCAAAACCCAGAGTGGGTTGCATAGTTGAGCAGTGGCTCCGACCCAATGTGTGGGTTGTATTGTAGGAGATCCAGCCGTGGATAGTAGCTGGATTACCTGTCTTGTGGAGTTGATAAGAAGCAGGCCGTGAGAAGGCATTGATGTGTGTTGGTTAAATTGTGAGGAGGATATTTATAATCTATGGATTACATTGTTTCTGGATATATACATATGTTCCGTGAGTCTGTGTTATTTTCTGTAATAAAGGATTATGTGCGCCAACTGAATCTTGTTTCATGACTGGTGAATATGCACTGCGGGGTGAGTTACATTGCAAGACAGATATCTCCATTGACACACCATGAGTATCGTTACCTAGACAACGACCATCACACAATAATATCATGAGCAAAGATCATCAAGAACCTTGATATTATCATCAAGAAAACGTGTGACAATCTGGGCGCTCGTCGCTTAGTAAAGAGTTTCTGACAGCTGCATTCGGTCAAGGAACACCGTGCAATATTGAGATATCTGTGGGCTCTTCGCTGAAAGAGAGGAGTTATTATCGGTGACTTAGTTCCATCAATTTAGACAGTACTGCTCCAAGAAATTAATGTGAACTCTTCAGTGTGTGCGCCAGATAATTCACACAGACAGACGAGAGCTAATGATCAAGCTAGCAGACAGGTCACACTACAGGTAATTTAACGACGGTCAGCACACGTAAACAGACGAGACAGGGCGCCAGGAGAATTAACAGTACAAATCGACCGGGAGAGTCCATTACGGTGACAGGTAAATTTGATACCAGGCAGGAGTGCTGAAACTAGCAGACGCGGCGATGAAAGACCAGTGTTGAATCCAGAGTGGCGAGGGCAGCGTGTGTGTGTGTAGGACATTACCGCTGTGGGTGATAAAGACACGCCATACAGACTAACTGGGAGAGTCGATTGCAGTAGCAGGGGTGTTTGGTCACGGACAGCACAGGTAAAAGTCGGCGCCAAGATACTAACTAACTGGACGATACCATGACAGGTGTGTGTGTGACAGGACAGGATTGAAGACAGCGAGCAATTTCGTCGCAACATCCTGTGTGTGGGGAGAATTTTGTGTGTGTGTCCGAAGGCAAGCGCACTGTGGTGTCGCAAGTTGACTGGTCAAGATTTGTCGACGCAGTTAATAGGCCGGGTTGAGAGAGGGTCAGCGCTGTTTACGAGGACAGCTGGAAAGGGGTATTAACGTTAACCCTACCACAGGTGCCGGGGCAGAAGTGGAAAGTGTTTGTGTATTGCGGAAAAGTTCCGGGCATTTTACAGACAGATTAAGTGTGACTTTCCACGGAGTTAAAATAGCAGCCAGGTGGGGCTGTCAAGTTGTGTGAAAACTATTTTACGGAGGAATTTTTCACTGAGAGTGATAAAGAGAAATTGAGATGACATTGTGAGTTGGGGGTGGAAGGAGGAAAGATACTCGGGAATTTCCACGACCTATGGTGGTCAAGCTGACTCATTGTGAATGAACAAAACAAGGCGTTTTGTTTGAAACCAGACTTGATTGTTCGTCTTTGTTAAAAGCCCGTTGTGTTCATTACTTTATAATCAGCAAACATTTTGTCAACGATTGATGACGTGGCATCTCCGCGAACATAGTTGCATACAGTTGCCAAAAAGAACTGACTGTACAGAGTGAAAGCGTTGAACATTTATTGCCATTATTTTGGTCTTTTCTTTTGGTGAATCTATAACATATATGATACGGCAAAGCACCATCTCCGCAACGAAAGTAACAACATATCGAAAGAACACTTTGGATTATTACTGTGATGCCACCACGTAAAGAGAAAGTACAATAACGTTACGGACTGTGTCGAGACAGAACAGTTTGGATATCACTATCATCTTCAACTTTTGTCGACAGTTGGAACTTGTGATCACCACGTGACTTCAGGAACCACTCAACAAATCAATCAGTCATTTTTAAATCTAGTGTCGTAGACATTTCCAGCGGATTGCGAATAACTATTAAAACGAACAAAAACTTTTGTGACTGATTAATAAGAACTTGTGGCGACGGATTAATGGGCACATATTTGTCGGCCAACGAGTTGGACATTCTGTTTGCTGCTCATTGTCTTATAAATATTGTTTTCGGTTGTTAAGCTGTTACTTGTATGTGGTCCGGTGTTTGTCAGGTGTAGGGGATTTTTTGGGTTGTTTCTCGAAGGCCGGGAGACAGGGCGAAAAGTTAATGTCTGAGGTGCACCATATATAATTTCTGGGAAGAAAATCGAAAGGTCGGTTTATTTGGTTCTGCAGGGACGGTCCTGAATTATATAACGTGCCAGTTTGTGTTTAACGTCAGATCTGTGTATAAATTGATGCTATAATTTTTTTTTCTTCTTTTTCTTCTTTTCATTATATTTACAGTTGATATTTGTTGTGTTCGGATATATGGTATTATTGTGATCTTTCGTCCTTTTCTGCTGTCTAGTGGTCTGAGTCAGTTTATATTTTACGCGCACTGTGGGTGTCCCTACACAAGCTTGTGGTTGTTACTGTGGTTTATTTCTGTGTGATCACCGTCTCCGTGTACTTGGCTTGTGAGTCTAACGTTTTTATGACAACATTTAGTGTTATCATTCATTCGTTTTGTATATGTATTTATATGTATGTTTAACAATATTTCCAGAAATGTTATACAACTATTGGTCATAGATATATAGATATAAGGGAGTATAGGTGATACTTCCCCCCTCACTACCTAGTGCTTATAGAGTGACTGGGTGAGTACAGAGTGATATTTTAGCACTATGAATTTACATACACAGGGAGTGCTGGTGTACTTAGGGAAGTGACACAAAGACTAACAGCAGAGTCTTCACGTTTATAGTTGGCTGACAGACAGCAACGTGTCCACAAGTACAAGATGCCTACTTTAATGGAATATATTGAAGCAGGTGAACGAATAGGCCTGAAAGGTAAAGAGTTACAGGAGTATGCAGAAGCGAAAGAACAAAAACAGATTGAAAGAGAGGAGAGGCATAATGAACGCGAGGCAAAGCGTCTACAGGAAGTAAAACTAGCTGAAATGGAAAACAAGCGTCTACAGGAAGAGACACAAGTAAAACTAGCTGAAATGGAAAACAAGCGTCTACAGGAAGAGAGAGAGACACACATGAGAATGGAAATTGAGAAAGAGAAGATTAAGATGGAAGCGGAAATTGCTATTAAAAAGTTAGAATTTGCATCGAAGGGTCAAAGTGAGGAAAGGAGAAAACCGTCGCAGTCGTCACAGAGATTAAAACTGCCATATTTTACGGACCGGGATTGCCTTGAATCCTATCTTGGGAGATTCGAATCGTCTGTAAAAACATTAGGCATTCCAGAGGCAGAGTATGCGATGCGACTTGGCGAATTTCTTACGGGCAAGGCACTAGACACCATGTTCAATTTACCTGTAGAAGAAAGGAACAACTACACTATCTTACGTCAACGTTTGCTGACTAAGTTCCAACTCACTGAGCATGGATATAGGACAAAGTTTAGACAGTTAGTGCCAGAGACAAATCAAGATTTCACAGATTTTGTTAACACAATAAAGAATACATTTAATAAATGGATGGAGCTTGCAGAGGTAGGGAAAGATTTTAATAAATTAGTAGATCTAATGTTAAGAGACAAGGTAGTATCTGCATGCAATTCTAATTTAGTGGCGTTCTTTGAGGAACGGAAGCCAAAGGACATAGACACAATGTCACAGTTAGGGCAAAACTACATGACTGCACATCCTAACGTATCTATTGGGAAACTAATGAGTGAGGAAATAGTCTGTGCAGCGTACACTAAACAGGACCAGAATCCAGTCATCAGACCAAGGGCGAAAAGTGTGGATTCAGCACAGAAAGGTGAGCAGCAAGAACTTCAAGATAAGGGTTTCCGAGGAAACAATGTTGGTAGAGTAGGACGGTACCCATATAGAAGAGGGAACTTCCAGAGACGTCCAAATTATGCCGGATGCTGGAATTGTGGGAGCTGGAGACACAAGGCAGCACAGTGTGATGCACAACCATCAGATGGACCAACGAACAACACTAAAAGGGAGATTACTTGTTTCAAATGTGGAAAGAATGGGCATGTCAGTCATCAATGTAGGATGAGAGAAACAGAGCACTCAAATGCAGCTCAAGTAATTGAGACGCTGAACAATGAAGATTGTAGTGGGTGCAAACCTCTTTTTGAAAAAGACAGTCAGCCAGTCCTAATATGCGGTCATACAGTGAAAGCAGGTTCAGCAGTTCATGAAGGAGGAAGTCTGAAGCTGCATCATGGATTTGTCAATGATAGACCAGCGTTAACAATTAGGGATTCCGGATGTACGTCCATCGGGGTGAGGAAAAGTTTAATAGATCCCTCGGATTATACAGGGAAAAAGATTAGATGCATAACATTCAACGGCACAGTAGAGTTCTACCCATTAGCCATAATAACTGTAAAAACACCATATATCACTGGAAGAGTGACAGCGTGTGTTTTGGACTCACCAGTGGCTGATTTGGTCATAGGAAATGTTATAGGAGTTAAAGATTGTACAGAAGAGGAAGTAGTTTATTGGGACCGAAAATATAGTATAAGCAGTAATGAGGTAGTTACCACAAGAGAACCAAAATTAGAGAGTGTAGCTGAGGTAGAAGAGGCACTTGAATTAGACACAGGAACTCAGGACAAGGATAGGACAGCTGAGCAGGTGAGAATGGATCCCAAATATAGTGCTAGTGACTCCCAGAGACAAGATACTACTCTGAACAAATGTTCCCAAGGGTGTAGGAGAGTAGAACATAGGCAGTCAAAGAAAGGTAGATGGTGCTTCGAGAGGAAGAACAATGTTCTCACTCGCCGCTTTTCAGATAGTGGAACTGCACGTGGGCAAGGGGCAGTACCTTTAGCACATAGAGACCGATATAGTAGAACAGCTCAGGATAGTGCATGGGCAGGGCACATAGGCATAAGGCGTATGCATCAGAAAGCAAGGTGCTAGATATATGGGCCAAGATTGAATAATGAGTTCAGACTAAACAGAGACTCAAGTGTAACGGTGCAATATGCAGATAGGAAAGCTGAGTCAGGTCAAAAGAGTGTTCGCGACATTACTGACCCAGGGCTAGGGATAGCAAACAGATGTTGTAATTGTAGAGGTACCATGAGTCATGGGTACATGAAAGGTAGACACAGCATCGACAGGAATCAGAGGAGGGTTAATGCAAGAACAGAACCACCTGATATAGAGTCGGTACACAAATAGTATTGTGTGGTCGTGAAGTAGTAAGAGACCTGTGGGTACATAAGTATAATGCTTTCCTATGATGTATTATTATTATGTGATGTATTAGTTCATGCATTGGTACACAAGATAGAAAGATGGTTGTATTTATGTGTGACGAATATGGGAGTGTACTATGAGCATTTGATGTATTATTTAGGGTGGTAGCTGAAGTGAGGTGGAGCCATACTTAGGGCTACCCAGGCAATATGTCTGGGTCACATGTTTAGTAAGTTTTAGTCTCCCAATATTTGAAAACGAAGTTTTCTTTTAAGAGGGGGGTGATGACATAAGCCTGGGTCATTGACATCGAGTTGAGTGACCGGGCATGAGGAAGAATGGAGATGAGAGTGGGAGACAGTAAAGTGACTGACCTGGCTATGAGAAAACAGCCAGTCCTGAGAAATAAAATAATGGGAAGGGTGAGCGTGGTCCCCAGGGGATGGGGGAAGGACAGTTTAGTTTTGTGTGAAGTCAAGGGACTTCAGGGCAGTTGATGGGTAGATGCCGAACTGTTCGGTAGTCTAATGGGAAGCGGAGTTAGAGAGCTCTGTGTTGTGTTGTTCTCCGAGTTGTGAAGACAGGCCTGAACCAGAGTGGGTTCTGTAGCGAGTGTAGGCCAAAACCCAGAGTGGGTTGCATAGTTGAGCAGTGGCTCCGACCCAATGTGTGGGTTGTATTGTAGGAGATCCAGCCGTGGATAGTAGCTGGATTACCTGTCTTGTGGAGTTGATAAGAAGCAGGCCGTGAGAAGGCATTGATGTGTGTTGGTTAAATTGTGAGGAGGATATTTATAATCTATGGATTACATTGTTTCTGGATATACACATATGTTCCGTGAGTCTGTGTTATTTTCTGTAATAAAGGATTATGTGCGCCAACTGAATCTTGTTTCATGACTGGTGAATATGCACTGCGGGGTGAGTTACATTGCAAGACAGATATCTCCATTGACACACCATGAGTATCGTTACCTAGACAACGACCATCACACAATAATATCATGAGCAAAGATCATCAAGAACCTTGATATTATCATCAAGAAAACGTGTGACACACACCAATACAATTATATGAAAAGTACTACGTGAATATATATATATATATAAAAGCTACTCATCTGTTTTCTTATGGAATGGACATGTGTAATAAAATCCATGGGTATGATTATGACGATGAGGAAATATGGCTATGACAGGAAAGCGAGGGTCAAGAGGCTAAAGATCAATAACATTACAAGCCCGCCGATTGGCATAGCAACATGAGAGTAGAACAACGGGTGGGGGTGGGGGGGGAGGGAGGAAGGAAGAAGAAGCATCCAGGTTAGCAAACAGTAAAACAGGGAACAGTTATAGACTATACTACAGGGGACAAATGAAATGGAGGATGTGAAAAAGAGGGGATGGACACAGGATATTGTGCAAACATCTTGGGCATGAAAATGCATGGGGTAGGAAAACTGGCAAAGAACACGTGACTTGTCACTGGGTTGTGATGAGAGCCATGTTCTGATGAAGTCCCACTACGTGATGCTGACCTGGTCCTGGTATACAGACATGTGGATACTTGCCGGTGGTACGAAGTTCGTGTACTGCGTCAAGAACTCATTTCTGGAGGTTTAAACAAGTTTAATAGCCAGAGGGTTGACCCTCATTGCACTGGGTTTTATCCCATATGGCTCGGTCTTTTTCCGCAGTGTGGCCTGCCAAAAGCGTCGCACAAAACATGAACTCCTTAGCTCTAGCGATGAGCCTCAGGAGTCTCCGAGAAAACTGCACTTGTGAACTGAATGACGAACTCCTGAATTAGACCCACAACTTTTGAAGCGTGGGGCAGGCAGGTTAACCAGTTGGCCATGAAGACCCCCGGCTTATGGAGATGTCCATATGTAATGAAGATGATTTTTTTACACAGCAGAACCAAAGCTTGATTACGCTAATGTTCATGTATTTATGTCCGTGTATTTATTTATTTGTGTGTTTCAGAAACGATGACCCCTCGGCTCCGTCTCTAGGCAGCCACTGTTATTCTGTGATATAATACATATAGTTACAGTTGTACCTGATGTTCTGTAGACCCTATGTTGTGTAGTTTATACACAGATGTTTTTCTGATTTGCTTGTGTGTACCAACACATACCTATATGAGTGTACATATATCTGTAAATACGTAAGTATCTGCTAACACATATCAAACTGTGAATTTTGAAAACAGCTCGATTTTAATTATTTCAATTAGCATGTTGTTCTGTATTGTTTTTTTTTTAAATTGTTCTCTAATGACTTTTTTTTTTTTTTTTTTTTGGTTTTTAAAAATTAAGGCTGTGATAAACTAGCTTTCCCTGTTCCTGAGATAGCATGTTGTCACTTCAATTTTGCTTCTTAATTTCACTATTCGATTTGTTTTTAATTGGGGGTAGTATTTTGTTCAGTATTACATGATTAGTGAAGATCGTCATCATCTCACTTTGGATATGTGTGTAGGTGCTCCGATCTTTTCCTTAACATCTCCACCAGCATATATCGACTGACTGCTCCAGTTCTGTGTTGATTAGTCAAAGGTCTTATACTCTTGACAAAATGTTTGAGTCTGGCAGCTCCCAGATTTATGTTCAACATTACATGTGGGCGGGCACCATGAAGAGATGGACTAGGAAAAGTCTGTATGAGTGCACAATGAAGAGATGGGCTGGGAAAAGTCTGTATGAGTGCACAATGAAGAGATGGGCTGGGAAAAGTCTGTATGAATGCGTCATAAAGAGATGGGCTGGGAAAAGTCTGTATGAATGCGTCATAAAGAGATGGGCTGGGAAAAGTTTGTATGAATGCATCATAAAGAGATGGGCTGGGAAAAGTCTGTATGAATGCGTCATAAAGAGATGGGCTGGGAAAAGTTTGTATGGATGCTCCTTGAAGAGATGGGCTGGGAAAAGTTTGTCTGAATGCTCAGTGAAGAGATGGGCTGGGAAAAGTCTGTATGAATGCTCTATGAAGAGATGGGCTGAGGAAAGTTTGCATCAATGCTCCATGAAGAGATGGGCTGGGAAAAGTTTGTATGAATGCTCCATGAAGAGATGGGCTGGGAAAAGTCTGTATGAATGCTCCATGAAGAGATGGGCTGGGAAAAGTCTGTATGAATGCTCTATGAAGAGATGGGCTGAGGAAAGTTTGCATCAATGCTCCACGAAGAGATGGGCTGGGAAAAGTCTGTATGAATGCTCTATGAAGAGATGGGCTGAGGAAAGTTTGCATCAATGCTCCTTGAAGAGATGGGCTGGGAAAAGTTTGTATGGATGCTCCTTGAAGAGATGGGCTGGGAAAAGTTTGTCTGAATGCTCAGTGAAGAGATGGGCTGGGAAAAGTCTGTATGAATGCTCTATGAAGAAATGGGCTGAGGAAAGTTTGCATCAATGCTCCATGAAGAGATGGGCTGGGAAAAGTCTGTATGAATGCTCTATGAAGAGATGGGCTGAGGAAAGTTTGCATCAATGCTCCATGAACAGATGGGCTGGGAAAAGTCTGTATGAATGCTCTATGAAGAGATGGGCTGAGAAAAGTTTGCATCAATGCTCCATGAAGAGATGGGCTGGGAAAAGTTTGTCTGAATGCTCCATGAAGAGATGGGCTGGGAAAAGTTTGTATGAATGCTCTATGAAGAGATGGGCTGAGGAAAGTTTGCATCAATGCTCCTTGAAGAGATGGGCTGGGAAAAGTTTGTATGGATGCTCCTTGAAGAGATGGGCTGGGAAAAGTTTGTCTGAATGCTCCATGAAGAGATGGGCTGGGAAAAGTTTGTATGGATGCTCCATGAAGAGATGGGCTGGGAAAAGTCTGTATGAATGCTCCATGAAGAGATGGGCTGGGAAAAGTCTGTATGAATTCTCTATGAAGAGATGGGCTGAGGAAAGTTTGCATCAATTCTCCATGAAGAGATGGGCTGGGAAAAGTCTGTATGAATGCTCCATGAAGGGATGGGCTGGGAAAAGTCTGTATGAATGCACCATGAAGAGATGGGCTGGGAAAAGTCTGTATGAATGCACCATGAAGAGATGGGATGGGAAAAGTCTCTATGAATGCACCATGAAGAGATGGGATGGGAAAAGTCTGTATGAATGCACCATGAAGAGATTGGCTGGGAAAAGTCTGTATGAATGCACCATGAAGAGATGGGATGGGAAAAGTCTGTATGAATGCACCATGAAGAGATGGGATGGAAAAAGTCTGTATGAATGCACCATGAAGAGATGGGCTGGGAAAAATAGGTATGAATACACCATGATGAGATGGGCTGGGAAAAGTTTGTCTGAATGCTCCATGAAGAGATGGGCTGGGAAAAGTCTGTATGAATGCACCATGAAGAGATGGGCTGGGAAAAGTCTGTATGAATGCTCTATGAAGAGATGGGCTGAGGAAAGTTTGCATCAATGCTCCATGAAGAGATGGGCTGGGAAAAGTCTGTATGAATGCTCCATGAAGAGATGGGCTGGGAAAAGTCTGTATGAATGCACCATGAAGAGATGGGATGGGAAAAATAGGTATGAAT
This sequence comes from Cepaea hortensis, assembly GCA_963921405.1. Classification (NCBI taxonomy): domain Eukaryota; kingdom Metazoa; phylum Mollusca; class Gastropoda; order Stylommatophora; family Helicidae; genus Cepaea; species Cepaea hortensis. The sequence goes on from OY992890.1 coordinate 25,405,399, forward strand.
ACACCATGATGAGATGGGCTGGGAAATGTCTATGAATGCAGCATGAAGAGATGGGATGGGAAAAATAGGTATGAATACACCATGATGAGATGGGCTGGGAAATGTCTGTATGAGTGCACCATGAAGAAATGGGCTGGGAAAAGTCTGTATAAATTCTCCATGAAGAGGTGGCTGGAAAAAGTCTGTATGAATGCTCCATGAAGAGATGGGCTGGGAAATGTCTGTATGAATGCTCCATGAAGAGATAGGCTGGGAAAAGTCTGTATGAATGCTCCATGAAGGTGCAGGATAGTGGGCATTATATGGGCTTATATACATTATATATACATAGTGGGCTGGAAAAAGTCTGTATGAATGCTCCATGAAGAGATGGGCTGGGAAATGTCTGTATGAATGCTCCATGAAGGTGCAGGATAGTGGGCATTAGAGACTCATTACAGCCAACCTTCAGTGGGGAGATGGCGCTTGATGAGGACGGTGAGTATTTCTATAAGTTTAAAATAATTTGAAGCAAAGGGTTTGGTATTGGTGGACAGTTAGCTTGTCATTATTTCAGATGTGGGAGCTGTCATAGAATAGTGGCTAGACTTTTGCCTGCCGGCCCAGTGGTCATGAGTTCAAGTCTGCATTGAAGCAGATGTGATTTAATTGACCTGGGCTCCCTGGTTGGTCCAACCTGACAGGGGTACAAGGAAATGTCTTGGCAAGTAGAGGGGGACAGCATGAGACTGAGCACCTACCCACCAGCTGCTGAGTGGTCATACAAATGTGGGTGCAGCACCATATGCCTAGTGTGAAGAGAGTCCTGGACTCACTGTCCAGCCACAGACAGACAAGTGGCTTGATTATTTCTGGCCTGCAAATATAGTCTCACAGGATTTGTGATCTAACAGTCATCATTGTGTTTCTAGATCATTCCATTGTACCCAGAGTATTACTGGGGATAAGCCTGGCTGGTGTGCTGGCAAACTCCACTGGTAATGTCATGAGCATGGTCAGCCACGGGTTCGACACCTGCTTGTCGCTGGTCAGAGAGAGGGAAAGATTGGCCGCCTTGTTCTTAGCCCACAAAATGTGATGGCACTATCACATCACTGATCAATAGTAGGAAACTTCTTTGGGACAAATGTATGGGAACCCAGGCTAGGTCAAGTCCATGTATTGGCTGGTATTTTTAGTTTCAGCTCTGGTGTGTTTTCTGTTGATAGTATTGGGAATGTGACCCCACTGCATGATTAGCATGCAATAGTAATAGTTTGTTATTCTCTAGAATGTTCTGTTATAGACAGATTACTACTGGGGATTGGGTGTTGGTCAGGTCTAACTAGATGAAGTCCATGTATTGGCTGGTATTTTCATTTACAGCTCTGGTGTGTTTTTTGTTGATAGTATTGGGAATTGATGTCCCACAGCACAGTTGGCTTGCTATGGTAATAGTTTGTTGTTATCTAGAATGTTCTGTTATACACAGAGTACAATGGAGATTAAGTGGTGATCAAGTGTGGCTAAATGAAGTTCATTTATTGGTTGGTATTTTTAATTACAGCTCTGACATCTTTTGAATATTTTTGGGGAATGGATTTCCCACAACATGATTGGATTGCTATAATTATAGTTTTTCTCTAGAATGTTCTGTTTGATCAAGAATACTGCTGAAGTTTGGTATATAATGAGATTAAATTGTGTGGTGTGCAATGTTTGACTGGTGAGTGACAGTATGTGTGGTGTGCAATGTTTGGCTGGTGAGTGACAGTGTGTGTGGTGTGCAATGTTTGGCTGATTAGTGACAGTATGTGTGGTGTGCAATGTTTGGCTGGTGAGTGACAGTATGTATGGTGTGCAATGTTTGACTGGTGAGTGACAGTATGTGTCGTGTGCAATGTTTGACTGGTGAGTGACAGTATGTGTGGTGTGCAATGTTTGGCTGGTGAGTGACAGTATGTGTGGTGTGCAATGCTTGGCTGGTGAGTGACAGTATGTGTGGTGTGCAATGTTTGGCTGGTGAGTGACAGTATGTGTGATGTGCAATGTTTGACTGGTGGGTGACAGTATGTGTGGTGTGCAATGTTTGGCTGGTGGGTGACAGTATGTGTGGTGTGCAATGTTTGGCTGGTGAGTGACAGTATGTGTGGTGTGCAATGTTTGGCTGGTGAGTGACAGTATGAGTGTAAGTGTGGTGTGCAATGTTTGACTGGTGGGTGACAATGTTTGGCTGGTGAGTGACAGTATGTGTGGTGTGCAATGTTTGGCTGGTGAGTGACAGTATGTGTGGTGTGCAATGCTTGGCTGGTGAGTGACAGTATGAGTGTAAGTGTGGTGTGCAATGTTTGACTGGTGGGTGGCAATGTTTGACTGGTGGGTGACAGTATGTGTGGTGTGCAATGTTTTGACTGGTGGGTGACAGTATGTGTGGTGTGCAATGTTTGACTGGTGGGTGACAGTATGTGTGGTGTGCAATGTTTTGACTGGTGGGTGACAGTATGTGTGGTGTGCAATGTTTTGACTGGTGGGTGACAGTATGTGTGGTGTGCAATGTTTTGACTGGTGGGTGACAGTATGTGTGGTGTGCAATGTTTGACTGGTGGGTGACAGTATGTGTGGTGTGCAATGTTTGGCTAGTGAGTGACAGTATGTGTGGTGTGCAATGTTTGACTGGTGAGTGACAGTATGAGTGTAAGTGTGGTGTGCAATGTTTGACTGGTGGGTGACAGTATGTGTCGTGTGCAATGTTTGACTGGTGAGTGACAGTATGTGTGGTGTGCAATGTTTGACTGGTGAGGACAGTATTTGTGTATGTGTGGTGTGCAATGTTTGGCTGGTGAGTGACAGTATGTGTGGTGTGCAATGTTTGGCTGGTGAGTGACAGTATGTGTGGTGTGCAATGCTTGGCTGGTGAGTGACAGTATGTGTGGTGTGCAATGTTTGGCTGGTGAGTGACAGTATGTGTGATGTGCAATGTTTGACTGGTGGGTGACAGTATGTGTGGTGTGCAATGTTTGGCTGGTGGGTGACAGTATGTGTGGTGTGCAATGTTTGGCTGGTGAGTGACAGTATGTGTGGTGTGCAATGCTTGGCTGGTGAGTGACAGTATGAGTGTAAGTGTGGTGTGCAATGTTTGACTGGTGGGTGACAATGTTTGGCTGGTGAGTGACAGTATGTGTGGTGTGCAATGTTTGGCTGGTGAGTGACAGTATGTGTGGTGTGCAATGCTTGGCTGGTGAGTGACAGTATGTGTGGTGTGCAATGCTTGGCTGGTGAGTGACAGTATGAGTGTAAGTGTGGTGTGCAATGTTTGACTGGTGGGTGGCAATGTTTGACTGGTGGGTGACAGTATGTGTGGTGTGCAATGTTTTGACTGGTGGGTGACAGTATGTGTGGTGTGCAATGTTTGACTGGTGGGTGACAGTATGTGTGGTGTGCAATGTTTGGCTAGTGAGTGACAGTATGTGTGGTGTGCAATGTTTGACTGGTGAGTGACAGTATGAGTGTAAGTGTGGTGTGCAATGTTTGACTGGTGGGTGACAGTATGTGTCGTGTGCAATGTTTGACTGGTGAGTGACAGTATGTGTGGTGTGCAATGTTTGACTGGTGAGGACAGTATTTGTGTATGTGTGGTGTGCAATGTTTGGCTGGTGAGTGACAGTATGTGTGTAAGTGTGGTGTGCAATGTTTGACTGGTGGGTGACAGTATGTGTGGTGTGCAATGTTTGGCTGGTGAGTGACAGTATGTGTGGTGTGCAATGTTTGGCTGGTGAGTGACACTATGTGTGGTGTGCAATGTTTGGCTGGTGAGTGACAGTATGTGTGGTGTGCAATGTTTGAATGGTGAGTGACAGTATGTGTGGTGTGCAATGTTTGACTGGTGAGTGACAGTATGTGTGGTGTGCATTGTTTGGCTGGTGAGTGACAGTGTGTGTGGTGTGCAATGTTTGGCTGGTGAGTGACAGTATGTGTGGTGTGTAATGTTTGACTGGTGGGTGACAGTATGTGTGGTGTGCAATGTTTGTCTGGTGAGTGACAGTATGTGTGGTGTGCAATGTTTGACTGGTGAGTGACAGTATGTGTGGTGTGCAATGTTTGACTGGTGGGTGACAGTATGTGTGGTGTGCAATGTTTGGCTGGTGAGTGACAGTAAGTGTGGTGTGCAATGTTTGACTGGTGGGTGACAGTATGTGTGGTGTGCAATGTTTGACTGGTGGGTGACAGTATGTGTGGTGTGCAATGTTTGACTAGTGGGTGACAGTATGTGTGGTGTGCAATGTTTGGCTGGTGGGTGACAGTATGTGTGGTGTGCAATGTTTGGCTGGTGAGTGACAGTATGTGTGGTGTGCAATGTTTGGCTGGTGAGTGACAGTATGTGTGGTGTGCAATGTTTGACTGGTGAGTGACAGTATGTGTGGTGTGCAATGTTTGACTGGTGAGTGACAGTATGTGTCGTGTGCAATGTTTGACTGGTGGGTGACAGTATGTGTCGTGTGCAATGTTTGACTGGTGGGTGACAGTATGTGTCGTGTGCAATGTTTGACTGGTGAGTGACAGTATGTGTCGTGTGCAATGTTTGACTGGTGAGGACAGTATTTGTGTATGTGTGGTGTGCAATGTTTGGCTGGTGAGTGACAGTATGTGTGTAAGTGTGGTGTGCAATTTTTGACTGGTGGGTGACAGTATGTGTGGTGTGCAATGTTTGGCTGGTGAGTGACAGTATGTGTGGTGTGCAATGTTTGACTAGTGAGTGACAGTATGTGTGGTGTGCAATGTTTGGCTCGTGAGTGACAATATGTGTGGTGTGCAATGTTTGGCTGGTGTGTGACAGTATGTGTGTATGTGGGGAAAACAAAATTCAGGTGACAGAACCTGGTAAGATAAATCAAATCAAATCAAATCAACTTTATTAGGGTCACAAAATCAACAAGCTAGATAGAAATGAGTAGAACAGGATCTTCGGTCTCTGAAATTGAATAGGAAATTGGTGACTTGGAACACACCTTCACTGAGTGAGTCTCAGAGATTCTGCCACCTGTGACTCTGGAGCACCCTGGCATATCCTTGAAAACTGCCAGAGTTTGTCAGACGGAGAATAAAACTCTGGTTCAGAGGAAGTCACTACAAGATAGGGGCAATCAAAGGCTTCAGTCAGAGCATCCTGTATATGACCAGTGTCAGAATAGACACACTGCAAATGTTGATCACCAGAGATGAAGTATAATGTGTACTTTGTGTTTTGAGAATGAGATTGTGCTTCATTGTTGTTCTTGTTTGTATCACCAATAGCGTGTTGGCACAAAGTTATTTAGGATGGGTTGTTATGGCTAATGTTGTCAACACGAGACATGCCACATTGAACATCAACTATGAGAAAACAAGCAATAGACATTACAAAAACAAATGTGAAACTAGTGTTGATTGTTAGAATAAACAGGAAGATACTAGAGCAATGCAGTTGGTTTTTGAGTCAGTGATGTAGAGGCGTGATGGTGTAACTGTTGTGTTTGGTTGCTGATGCAGACAGTCGAGTTGTTAACTTCTGACTGCATTTATCTCTTGCTGCTTGACCTACAAACTATCATTGCTATTTCACATGTTGTCATGGATGTGACGTTGTGACAAGTGGATAGACATATAAAATACACAAATAAAATGCACACAAATGCGTACAATACGACACACAGGTACGTGTGTCGTATTGTACGCGTTTGTGTGTATTTTATTTTTCATTTTATATATTTATTGAGTGCTTCTGATTTCGGCTTTTCACCTGTATTTCGGGATACGATGGATCTCCTTGTAAGGTATTTGCAACATGTTGATGTTTAGTACGTTTCTTCTCGCAGGAGCTTAATATTCCTATTTGTTTCCAATTCATATTGTTATATCCTGCTGCAGCCGCTGCTTTTTCTGAAAAGAGAAGTCTGCCAAGCCCACACATTATTGATTTTTTTTTTTTTTTTTTTTTTGCATATCCTTTACAGGACATCGCTGTCAACAGCAGCATCATTCAGCTGTCTGTTGATCTCTTGGCAAGATTACGCTCAGTAGTTTGCCATTGCTTTCTGAGCGGCCGGCTCAGTATCCCGCAAGTCACCAGCGGGGGTCGAACCGCTCCCAGTTCTCTCCCGCTACGAGACTGCGTGATAAACGGGATTACGGAGAAAGTGTTGTAACCCCTCAGCCAGAGAGACCGGCACATTATTGATTACAATTGGAAATTAACTGAACACCATTCGGTTGCACTAAAATGTTTACTGCTCATCCTTGACGTGAGGGCGTCCTTGACTTGAGGACGTAAACTACAACTACCTCAGAAGTCAGAGTGGGTTCACCTGATGGTGAGGGACACTAGTAATTGGGAAAGGTAATCCATATGCAACAATTAGTCCTCTGCACCAGAAGTAGTAGCATATGTATGGACTACACTTGAGTTCAAAGCGAGAGAACGCAAAACAAAAAAAACAATCTTAACAAATAATTAGGCGAAGAGTGATAAATTTCCTCTGGTCAAGGAGAACAAGTTGCATTACCCCAATGGCTTGACCAGAGATTGGACATGTGTGATTTTCTCTTGTATCGTCATGTGTTGTCTTTGTGGTGCTCATTGTGAAAGCTTAGCCATGGTTGTGTGAATGTCCTCTTGGATTTTTCACCAGCTGTCAGTACACCACAACAAGCAATGATGTACAGACCAAAAGGAACCAGAAGAGGAGGCCGCCCATGTAAATGATGGACAGAGGAAATAATGGTCCATGGGAATCTTGATATATGAAGCCCATAAACGTTCCCAGTACTAGGGGTTAGCATCTTTCTCCGTAATCCTGTATACTCTCGTGAGTGGCGTGATATGCGTGAGAATTGGTTGCGGTTCTCGCCGGGTCGGTAACTTAGGGGTATGTGAGCCGGTCGCTCAGAACGCAGTGGCAAACTACTGATCGTAATCTTGCCTAGTACATTAACAGCAGCTGAAAAATGCTGGTGTTGATTGCAACGTCATGTAAGGGATATACAACATAAAATAAACGGGCACGCTTCTGTTGTTTATGCGTCACCTCCGTACCGCAAGGTACAAGATGAGGTGACTGTCAATGTGTCGAGAATAAAGAATCAGCTGCGTCAATCTGTCACCGGTTTTCTTCTTGCTGTACACTTCACCAGTATTTTGTTCTGCATTCCTGTTAATAGTGTCACAGCATGACTGATAAGTCGTGTGTGTGTGTGTGAGGTAACCCATTCTGAACTCATGATGATGGTCCTGGAAACAAACAGTTGTGTTGCTTTCAGGCTGTCCGAAAGTTGCCACCAAAGAGGGAAAGGCAACCCAAGTCCTCAAACATGCAATGCTGAAGTTGGGTGTGTCAACTGAAAGACACATGCCACAGCTTTCATGAAAATGTAAACATGACTAATGTCGCTTTAAAGTCAGTTTAGGCAAAAAAAGAAATCAACAATCATATGCGTAAAAAGGAACGGGTAATATCATCACAATCTCCGCGGTGAAGAGGTTAAGGAGGTGGTTCGTAATCCTGCAAATCTGCGTTCGGAACACAACTGTGCGCAATTTGGCAGCATACTGAGTTGCGCTGGTTTTTTATGAAATGGTATGGGTGCCGGTCGTTCGGAAAGCAATGGCAAACTACTGAACATAAACTTGCAACAACAAAAAAGTCGAGAGGATCAACTTCATTGCACCGGGTTTTATTCCATATGGCTCAGTCTCTTTTCGCAGGGCGACCTGTCGAAAGCATCACACAAGCACAAACTTTGACTCAATTTGTAGCTTCAGCGACGACCCCCAGGAGTCTCTGAGAAAAATGTACTCGTGAACCGAAAGACGTAGCCCAGAATCGACCCCACAATCTTTGGAGCGCGAGGCAGGCGACTTGGACACTGAGATACCTGAATATACAACTTAACTTAATATCCTTAGACGTGGTGTCTTTTCAAAGATTTTACATTCTTATTCTGCCCTATAACTCTTATTGGAGCAAAGGTCATCGACCAACTCGCGCCATCTCATCTTGTTGTTAGATCATCTCATCTAATCTCATCTGGTACCTTGCAGTGTCGAGGTGAAGCATAAACAGCAATAGAGTTTATGGGCTTCATGTATCGAGAATCCCATATATTCTGTTATTCTCTCTGTCCATCGTTTACATGGTCGGCCTTTTCTTCTGGTTCCATTCTTCTGATGTTAGTTATGGAGTCAAAATACGGACACTACTATCTGAACTAGGCAGCCAGTGTAAGGTCACCATACAGTGGATACCATCTCACTGTGGAATACCCGGAAACGAGAGAATTGATCGATTGGCTAAGGAAAGAGCAATATAACAACCTGATATGCCTGTTGCATACCACCAAACGAAAAGAATGAACAAATCAACCAGAAAGCCACCAACACCAGCTCAAGACGATTATCCCTTTATGGGCAGACCAGAACAAATCATTATTATACACCTCAGAACATGATATAATGTATATAAAATTCAAGAATGGTGAAGATGCCACCAGGAGGCGTTGCAAACATGGAACATTGTAGAATCCAGGATGCAACTTGGAGGCCTGGAACACTCACACTAATATAATACACATCACTCAGATATACATACATGGAGCAGTTTAGAATCCAGGATGCGACGTGGAGGCGTGGCATACATAGAACAGGTCAGAATCAAGGCAGTTACATGGAGACGTGGCATACATGTTTAGAATCGATTGAACTACCTGGGTGTGTGTTATACATGGAATGGTTTAACATATTAGAATCAAGGAAGCTACATGGACGCATGCAATACATAGAACATCTTCATAAAAGTCGAAAGGATCGATTTAATTGCCCTGGGTTTTTATCCCATATGGCCCTGTCTCTTTCCGCAGGGCGACCTGCAGAAAGCATCGCACAAAGCACGAACTCCGTAGCTCCGGCGACGACCCCCGGGAGTCTCCGAGAAAAATGTACTCGTGAACCGAAAGACGTAGCCCGGAATCAAACCCACAACCCTCGGAGCGTGAAGCAGACGGCTTGACTACTTCGCCACGGAGCGTCCCTAAGAACATCTTCAAAATAGTGCGTCCCTATGGTGAATTTAAACACACGAGTCACAAACTAAAGGTACAATTTGTTTGCCTGCCATATTTCTGGTGCATACTGCAGAGTTATGTGTATCACATTAAATAAATATATAATTATTTTGGTTGGAATACTTGAAACAGTCATACATATTATTTGAATGTGGGGCATTTGTGGCAATCGCAAGTGTAAAAGGAAGTCTTTCTGTTTGCACAAAATTGGTTAGAATCGCGTAATTGCCTTAGTATATTTGAAGACAATCAGAAGGAGACTGCAATCCAATGGATATCCAGCGTACTTAATCAAACATTACTGTCAGACATCCAATCCCCTCTCCCCCTTCTCTCTCTCTCTCCCCCCCCCCCCTTTCCACAAAACTATCGGTCCCAAAACTTCAAGTATTTCCGCAGTTAACCTTCGCGGGATCGGTGTAATGAATCGAATGCACGATCACCTTAAAACAGCAGTAAACCAAACATTCGTTGCTGAACAATGATCAGATATAATACCACACCGATACTATAACTCCATCCGTTAAACAACAATTGTCATTGTATGTCAAATCAAACTGTATTTATCTATACAAGTGTCAGTGCCAAGCAACTTACGTAGGTATATAACTAGCAAATCGAGTAACCGAACATATACAAGTATGTGTGTAAATTGGTGGGTTTGTATGCGACAAAGCTGCGCGCAGTTTGACAGCAGGCTGCGTTGCGTTGGTATCGGTGCCGGTCGTTCAGAAAGCAATGGCAAACTACTGAATGCACACTTGCCAAGACATCACAACAGCAGAAATGCTAGTGTTGACTGCGATGTCCTATAAAAAGGATTTGCAAAAACAAACAACAAACTATTACCTTAGCTGTAGTTCGTAATCCCGCATACCGCGTTCGAAACACAACTGCGGACGATTTGGCGGCAGGCCGTCTTGCGTTGGGTGAAAATGGTATGAGCACAAGTCGTTTAGAAAGCAATGGCAAACTACTGAACGTAAACTTGTCAAGAAACCGCAGACAAACCCCCCCCCCCCCCCCCCAAAAAAATAAAAATAATAAAATAAAATAAAAGCTGGAGCTGACTGCAAAGACATGCAACTAACTTAACTATAACTTTGGGGATAACAAATGACAAATGTCCCACATTCATACAATATATCAGTGGCTGTGTGTTTTAATTATTTCAGCGAAAGTATACGTATTCCGACTTTTCTCGTAACATTTCCACAAAGAATGTCGACAATCTGCTTCTGATGCTAGTTCAGTCATTCAGTAGCATGTCCTTTGCAGAACCTTGCTCCCGTAACAACCTTCTGGAAAACCTCTCGATTATAAGCAAGATGCCCGCGTCCGATATACCCATCTGGAGATCATCCACCACATCCTGCACCGATCTTCTCTTTGGTCTTCCTCTTCCTCTCTTTCCGGGCATTTTTTTTCCGCATATTCTTTTACAGGACATTGCAGTCAACATCAGCAGTGTTCAGCTACTGTTGATGTCTTGGCAATAATTTACATTCAGTAGTTCAGTAGTATGCCATTGCTTTCTGAACGGCCGGCTCACATACCCCTCTTAAGTAACCAACGCGCAGCTGTGTTTCGTACAAGAGTATACGGGATTACTAACAACTAACAACGTCCTTAACTCCTTTGCCAGGGAGACCGGCCTGCCATTATTGTTCTCTCCATACTTTCGTGACGTTTCAAGTGACCAAAATATTTCATTTTCTTTGTTTTATCGTCTTTAATAGCCAACCTTATTTAATATTCAGCTTCTTATGCTAGTAAGTAGCAACCAGGTCTATTTGTGAATTAGCTTCTTTCAGGTTATCTTCATTACTCTTTCTATCCATCCACGATCTTGTCATCATTCTTCTATAAACCACACCTCTTTAGCTTCCACATAATTCACATGTCGGCTTATTGTCCATGATTCTCTTCCATATACCAGGATTGGTTCTGGTTAATTGGTTAGTCGACAGATCATCCTCATTGCACATCGAACCATTCAGTCCATAAGTGCTCGGATCCCCTCCTCAGCAAATCCCGCAACGTGTAGCGACACCAGTTCGGTGTTTGTTTATCAATCTTCTTTGGCTTTCTGCGTAGTGTTCTTGTTTGGCCACACCTCTTTTAATTTGCTGTTCTCGCAGTCTGACCATGGTTGTAGATTCACACTCATCGCTTGGTTCTGGCAAAAGTCTTACTTCTCGTAGAGCATTCAGAATGTCAGCTTGGTCCATGGCGCGTCCGCCCTCCACAGTAGCCTTACCTGCGAGCTTGTCACCCGCGTATTTCCTTGTACTCCCGCATGCCCTGGCACGAAGATGAAACTAATCTTTGCCAGCCGAGACCGCTCCAGAGGCAGCAACCATTCTCTTCGGATCCACCCCACCTCTATCCTCTTGAGCATGCTCATTGAGTCGCTAAGGAAACATGCCCTAGTGAATGTCGGTGTCTTGAGCCATGCTATTGCTTTACTTACTGCCATGACTTCCATAGTCAGGCTACTTGTGGTCTCAACAAAAGCACCAGAGTCCTCTTTCACAATTCTCCCTCCGGCCCGAGCCGTAAAGGCCCATGAGCTTCTCACATGTCGGACGACCGACCCATCTGTGTAGATGACAGCATCACCGTCTAGCGAATTCTCGAAAACCAACGCTTGTACTTCAGTCTCCACAGCAGCCGGATTTTCTTGTCTGCATTTTCTATCTAGTTGGATGCAAACTGAAAAGGATGTGCAGAAATCTGTTGGCACTTGTACCCACTCCTCGCCAGGCTCTAAGTCCTCAAGTGAACACACCTGTTGAAGAATGTCTTCGGCTTGACCCATCCACGACCGTCCTCTTTTTAACCTGCTGCCTTTCACCTTCATAATTTCACTATGCAGTGGATGGTGTGTGTTTGCGTTAACTCTGAGGTAGGCGCGTGCCCTGCAAACTAGCATTCTCTCTTCAATGGTTGGAAACCCAAGAAGGTAGCGCATCGCCCTGCATGCTGTATCTCTTGTACATCCAAGAATAATGCCCATAGCTTCATTCTGTATCCTTTCAATCTTTTCCAATCTGCTTACGGCTGAGAGTCAGGATTGCCATCGCGTACTCAAAAACAGTAGACATGGTAGAATTCTTGCAACAACAATTTGTAAGATCACAATTTTATTTTCAAGGGTACCAACCAGACATTCCTAACTGCAAAATGCCAAAAGACATTCAATGTCACAGATTTGGTCCAGTAGTCCGCAGGATTGGTGACTTTTGTTTTTTTTTAAAAGCTGTTAAGAACTATTTGCCTCACCCCGATTGCGACACATTTCTGTTGATATTTCTCACATAAAAATCTGGCATCAATCTAGGAAAAGTTATTTACATTGGATACGACAACTTCCGGTTTGTGTGTATTCATCAGAAGCGATAAATATTATTAATATTGAAATTATTTCTGTCATTTACGTTCTATTTTGTTGGTAGCACTCTAGGAAGTAAATATAAATAAAGTAAAATTTGAAAGCAAAGAATATGGTGTGACGAAGTTATCATAGACTAACAGTAACAGTACTAGTATGAGTAGTACTAACACTTAACAACAGTAAAGTCTAGAAACTTTGAGTTTGACTTACTTGAGTTAACAAAGACATGTTTCAGGCGAACAAAAGAAGAAGAAGAAGAAGAACAAAGTAGGTAGTTAATTATATTTATAATAAGTATAAGAAGTATTATTAGTAATATAAGTAAGTATACTTATATCACCCGTGCTTGTCATAATATTAATTATTATATTATGGATGAATTAAGTAGTCATCACGGGCCTGAACTAAGGAAGGGAGTATTACTATTAAAGCTAGATGACCCCGAATGAATGATCTGAGATGTAGTTACCACAAATCACGAAGCGTTGAAGTAAGGCTTTGTATAAGTCCACTCCCAAATCATGGATGATGAATGGACAGTCCTGACATTGTCAGCCTGTTGTTTAAGCTCTGTAACAAATCGTCTTTAAATTTCCATTTAACTGGTGTCCTAATGACATTTGCTATGAAGGGACATCTTGCTTTTCCTGTCAATTTATCAAAATCTGAGAAAAAACCCAGACTGGACCGGATCTGTGGCATTGAATGTCTTTTGGCATTTTGCCGCTAGGAATGTCTGGTTGATACCCATGAAAATAAAATTGTGATCTTACCAATTGTTGTTGCAAGAATTCTACCATGTCCACTCCATTCTGTGTGGCTCACAAGGTAATTATAACAAATGCAAATTCAGAATAGTATTCATCATCATCATCATGCCCTGCCAATAAAAAAAGAGGCAAGTAAAATATTTCAGCCTCGTTAAAAAAAAAAGACTAATACTTTTATTTTAAGAAAAACATACCCGAGGGTAAAGTTTAAGGCAAGCAAGCAAGAGATAGACAATGATACAAGTAGGAAGATAACATCAAGAGATGGACAAACAGCAGTCTGGCAGAATGTAATATCATGGCGAGAAACAAACAGACTGTTAGAGATCCATTGCAGCCAGCCTTCATTGTGGAGATGGCACCTGATTGATTCATTAGTATCTATTAGAATTTTTCATCCAACTCTGACATCACAGCGCTCTGTATGCCCATGTGTGTCTTATCTGCCTCAAAAGATGTCAAAGGGTATGGAGACTTACAGTTCCAATGGCTAGTTGGTTAGACACACTTCTACTTCATCCTTTAACATATTCCTTCCAGCTAGATCAAGTGATTGGCACATTATAATCTACCAGCGTTTGAGTTCTGCCAGGGACACACTGCCCTTTGTCTTATATATAAAAAAGGATGTGTGTGTATATCCTTTATGCGTCCATCCGATTGAGATGAAATTTTCTACACATCTACCTCTCATTTCCGCGCTGCCAACTGTCATATTTTTTTTTAGTGTGAAATCGGCCACTTACTTAATATTATTTAATATTTCATTTTTCATTATAATTTCAATTTAGCGAGGGGACTTAACTCTAGAAAAGTTATTTCAAGGGGCATAACTTTTAATAACATTGCTATATACCTTATAGTCATATTGTTGCATGGTTTTCAAAGACTTATAAACTCTTTGTCTATAGTTATTTACCGGCATATGAGTTATAATAAATCATGATATAATCTTTAAGGCATTTTCAAAGTTTTCATAACAATAATGCATAACATTGTAACTCATCTTTTTATGCTTAAAAAAATAATGCATAATGTATAACATTGTAACTTATCTTTTTATGCTTAAAGAAGTTATCTACAGTCATGTAGGTGATTAAAAACAGTTTTCATTAAAAATAATGGATGGTGTGTGGAAGGACATTCTTTTAAGTAACTTTTTTTTTGTTGTATGAATTTAATGAGACGCTCCCCGCCAGGAGCTGGGCGAAGCCACGCCGGGTTAGATAGATAGACAGACCCACCTTTTCGCTGCAGTTATCTACAGGCATATGCATTATAATCACCCTCCTCCTCTCCCCTCCTCCTCCTCCTACCCTCTTCCTCTTCCCCTCCCCCTCCTCCCTCTCCCTCCTCCATCCTCCTCCTCCCTCCTCCTCCCTCCTCCTCCCTCTTCCTCCTCCTCCTACCTCCTCACCCTCCTCCCTCCTCCTAATCACTCCTCTTCCTTCCTCCTCCCTTCTCCTCTTCCCTCCTCCTCCATCCTCCCCCTCCTCCTCCTTCTCCTCCCTCTTCCTCCCTCCTCCTCCTCCTCCTCCTCCTCCTCCTTCCTCCTCCTCCCTCTCCTCCTCCCTCCTCCTAATCCCTCCTCCTCCCTTCTCATCCTCCTCCTCTCTCCTCTTCCCTCCTCCCTCTACCTCCTCCTCCCTCCACCTCCCTCTTCCTCCTCCTCCCCCTCCTTCTCCTCCCTCCTCCTTCTCCCTCCTCCTTCTCCCTCTTCCTCCTCCCTCCGCTTCCTCCCTCCGCCTCCTCCCTCCTCCTCCCTTCTCCTCCCCCTCTCCCCCTCTCCCTCCTCCTCCCTCCTCCTCCTCCCTCCTCCTCCTCCCTCCTCCTCCTCCTTCCTCCTCCCTCCTCCTCCTTCCTCCTCCCTCCTCCCTCTTCCTCCTCCCCCTCCTCCCTCCTCCCCCTCCTCCTCCCCTCCTCCTCCTCTTCTCTCCTCCTCCTCCCTCCTCCTCCTCTCTCCTCCTCCTCCCTCATCCTCCTTCCTCCTCCCTCCTCCTCCCTCATCCTCCTCCTCCCTCTTCCTCTTCCCTCCTCCTCCTCCCTCCCCCTCCTCCCTCCTCCTAATCCCTCCTCCTCCTTCCTATTCCTCCCTACTCCTACTCCTCCCTCCTCTTCCCTCCTCCTCCCTCCTATTCCTCCCTAGTCCTACTCCTCCCTCCTCTTCCCTCCTCCTCCTCTCTCTGCCTATCTCTTCCTTCCTCCGCCTCCTCCCTCCTCCTCCCTCCTCCACCTCCCTCTTCCTCCTCCCTCCTCCACCTCCCTCTTCCTCCTCCCTCCTCCTACTCCTCCTTTTTCTTCTTCTGATGCTGCTGCTGACGCTCTATTTACCCAAGTTAATTGTTGGGGGAAGATGTAAAGATCTTTCAAGTGCTCTTTCTAATGCTTTTTGTAAGTTGGTCTTCGTTTATCTAAGGTTGTTCTAACTGCAACCAATAAATGATTAGACAGACAGGCAGACAGACAGACAAACAGAGAGGGACAGACAGACAGACAGACAGACAGACAGACAGACAGATAGACAGATAGACAGACAGACAGATAGTCGGGAACAGGAACTTATATGACTACTTATATGAATTAAATGAGATGCTCCCCATCAGGGGCTGGGGGAAGCCGGACCGGGTCAGACAGACAGACAGACAGACAGACAGATAGATAGTCGGGAACGGGAACGAGAACTTATATGACTACTTATATGAATTAAATTATATGAATTAAATGAGATGCTCCCCACCAGGGCTTGGGTGAAGCCGGGCCGGGTATGCTAGTTACCTATAAAATAAAGATGCTAACCTAGGCCCCAACCTAGAAACAAGTAGCCCATTTTGCTGTGAGACCTGTGTAAACCATACATAAGGAATAATAAACCAGTTTTTGTGATGAAGTCATGAAAGTGTGATAACAAAATCGCTAAGCATTTTTAGCATATACATTTTACAGATATGCTCTACATTTGCCTGTAATTTACATTTATGTAAATAATTGCAGGAAAGAATAATGAACATTATGTTATGTGCAATCTTTATTATATAATTTCAGAAAAGTTTCTGTCTACTTGCAAGTATTCAAAGTAAAATGCCTTTACAAAGATTGATCATCAGCCTTGCAGATAATTGCAAATTAACTTTGGTATATATAAAACTTTGAATTTAGTCAATTGCTATTGCACTGAAATATCTTGGAATGACCTAAAGAAATAACCAGTATCCAGAGGAAAATGTCCAATAATGCTACAATTAAAAAAGCTGGCAATGAAACAGCACTTCTAAAAGAGGCCAGACCTTTTAATCAACAGTGGATAAATTCCTGCTATCAGCAGACACTTCTACCAAATGCACCATGGCACAAGGTAGGCCACCTTCTTTGCTTGTTTGGTTTTTTTGTTTGTTTCAACAGTTTAATTTTGTTTTTGAATTGTTATGAGTTTTTCCTGAATTTACTTTAAATAATGTATGAGATTATGATTCTGATAAAACAGATTGGCAGTCTCGCTTACTAAAAACAACAAAAGTAATTTTAAAGAGAGCAAAAATTGAAAAAGGAAATGATAACTTAACTGCGTATAATGCTTAAATAAACATGATACTGTGAAATGAGAAAATTAAGATAATCTGCCAACTTTATAAAAGAGACAGGTGTAGTTATATGAGGAGGAGGAGGAAGAAAAAGAAGAAGAATTTGGTGAAGACAATGTGACACCATATCCCAAAAATACTACAGTGGCATGAAAACTGAACCCTTAATTTTTATAGAAACCAAAACAGCTGAATAAATTGTGGAGGGGGACGTATAAAACTACAAAAATTAGATTTTTAAGAGCATGCATCTTTCCCATTGCAACATACGCCTGTGGGACTTATTAAACAAGTTGAACAGCGCATAAATGCCTTTCAATATAAATGTTATAGATGGATTATAAGAATATCTTTGATAAAGAAAAGAACAAATGAATCCATACGACAAGAACTGAATATTGAAGAGGGTTGGCTCTTAAAGACGATAAAACAAAGAAAATTGAAATATTTTGATCACTTGAAATGTCATGAAAGTTTGGAGAGAACAATTATTGAGGGATATATGCCCGGTAAGAGAAGAAGAGGAAGGCCAAAGAGAAGATGGGTGCGGGATGTGGCACATGATCTCCAGATGGGTGTTTCAAATGCGGGACATCTTGCTTATGACCGAGACGTTTTCAGGATTGTTGTTATGGATGCAAAGTTCTGCAAACGACATGCTACTGAATGAATGAATGAATGCATTTTTATAGGTGATATAGTTTGATTTCATCTTCTGTTTAATTTGTTAATACCTTATTTAATTTCTAGGGGATAGGAATTTGGTACCCAATTAGGAGAGAAGTCTCAACACAATCTTCACGCCAACAGATGCAACCTGTTTTCAGCACTCAGATCACCTGAATACCAATGCATTAGACGTTAGAATTAAAAGTCAGTCTTCCTGACGATTCATGAGTAAAAACAATTTTCTTCCTCCATTTATTTCTTTTACATGAAGACAGGCATTCTGCAAAGAGTGGCAGGCTTCAATTAAAAAAAATCAAAAATAGAAAGCATCTGTTGGATTTTTTCCCTTGGACATGCTGGTGTAATGGGAAATGAGCAGGTGGACAGATTGGCTGGGTCTGTGCCACTTGGTGGGGTAATGGTGCATGATAAGGCAGATGTGGTCGTGGCATTATGGAATTGTGTGTATAGTATAGAAGAATGGGTAGATCATCATGACCTGGACAGAATGGTGCTGCGGGGAGTGACCTGAGGATTTAGCCAACACTCATGACTCCAAGGAAAGGCCAGACGGACACATAATTAGACTGCTACCATTATTAATGGGACTCTTCGCTGGTTGTTGCAGATGTGGACAGAGCATGCATGGGAATGTTGTGAGCGCTGTTTTTTTTTTTGTTCTTGACTCAACTGAACGCTTTTAAATAAGGAGTATAATTTCATTTGCTTTTTATATGTAGTTAGAAGACGAGATCTCACACAACCTGGCCCAGAAAGCAGAAAAGCAGTTCAGCCATCCTCATCGTAAGGAAATGTTGTTGGAGGTGTTGGGACCTTATTTCGTGGAGAAATACCTCTCTCATGTTCAACGCAAACCAGAACTGCTGGTAAGACTGTGTGGCAGATTTTCATATATATATCTATAGTCTTATTACGTAAGCAGTTCTTTGAATAACATTACTCTCATCAGAGAGAACAATCGGGGGTGGGGGTGCTGAGTGGTCTCAAGGTATGGTGTCTGCTCGAGTGCTGGAGGTCCCTGGTTTAATCCCTGGTGAGGACCGGGATATTTTCACGTGGACTTCTAGTAACAAAATCTCTCCTGGTCTCTGGGTAGTGAGATCGGACGCCCGTGTGTATTGTTGCGCACATAAAAAATCCCTTGGCAGTTGGAAATCAAAATATAGTAGCCTAATGGCGCTGCCCGGGCAAAATTTTGAGTTAAAAATCTACCATGCTTTGTAGACTTTCAACTTTGTTTGCAGGCTTATTCCATTTCTGTCCCATACATTCTTGTACAGTCTGACAAAGGCCGCGCTGGCCTTGGAGAGCATATTCATCGGTTCATCGATTCATATGGAGAACATATTCATGGGACAGCAATAGTAGCCTTTAGCAAGATGAAAAACATAATGACCAATAAAAAGATGTCATTTGAAACGAGAAAAAGAGTGTTGAGGTGCTACATAGAGCCTGTTCTTTTCTATGGATGTAAAACTTGGACAATGAGCAGTCAAGCTGAAAAACATCTGATGGCTGCAGAAATGTGGTTTCTGAGGAGAATGCAAAGAATACCATGGACAGACAGAAAAACCAATGATCAAGTACTACAGGAGACAAATGAAAATCGTAAATTTATTAGAGAAATTAGATGTAGGGAGTCAAAATTTTTTGGACATGTTATGAGAAGAAATGAATTGAAGAACTTGGTGACAACTGGCAAGATTGAAGGGAACAGACCAAGGGGAAGACCGAGAAGTAAATACCTGGATGGTTTGGACACATGGCATGGCAGAGACAGGAACACTGAGCTGAACCACGACTCTGATGATCGAGTGAAATGGCGAGTCATGACCGCCCACGCTTTTCGACATGGCACGTGATTGATTGATTGATTTTACTTAAATTCCTACTTCTCTCTCGTGATGATCTCCTCCCGAGTTAATAAATATGTAATCTTCTATCTGCCCATCTTGTTTCAGATACGCCTAAGATATTTAAATTCATGTTTTTTGCTTCAGCAGTCAGATTTTCACCGGTCTCCCTGGTCTAGAGGTTACACGACTTTCTCCATAATCCCATATCATATACTCTCATGAGTAATGTGACATGCGCTAGAATCAATAGCGGTTCTCTCCGCGTCAGTAACTTACGGGGTATGTGAGCCGGTTGCTCAGAAAGTAATGACAAACTACTGAGCGTAATCTTGCCAAGAAATCAACAATCAGCTGAAAGATGCTGATGTTGAAAACTATGTATTGTAAAGGATATGTGACCCCCCCCCCCCCCCCCAAAAAAAAAAAAAAAAATCAGATTTTCAAATGTCCCTGCTTGATGCAGAGTGCGTACGTTCCATGTGGCAATTCTTAGACTTCTCCTCCGACTTGTCTGGTAGGTATTGTCAGAATGCACCCTTTAGAAGGAATATGGGATGCATTCATCATTATTCACTTCCTTAAACGGAAGAATTAAAATTGTGATAAGGGACATAACAATATAAATTATTTCAAGGGAAATTACTAAAAGTGGTATTAATGTACTATGTGATTTAAATAATTGTAACATTATCTTAATCCTTTTAAAATTATAATAGAAAATAGCACCAATTAGAAGCTGCATCAAGAGGTGATAATATTTTAAATTATCTTCATTTTATGTAAAAGTAAAGACTCTACTTTAGACATATGAAAATTTTATAAATAATTTGCCTATGTGGCCTCGACATTACATTAATTGTTTTATCCTTTTGTTACTCTGTTAAACGTTTTTATATGGTCATACATTTTTGTACGGTCTGTAAAAGGCCAAAATTCAGCACTTTTGGACTCTTATTTCTCTCTTTCACACGCGTTCGCTCAGCGAAATCCATATATACATGTTTTGCATTTTCAGAAAGCAAACGACATTAGTTGCGGTTCGAACTTCACGGCAACGGGTTGTCCCCAATATATTCTGTTCCTGTGCAAATGAATATCACACAAAATGCTCCTCATTGCCCGTGTGAAAAGTGGAACAGACGGGAGTCTCGACAAACCAACAGCCCGCACAGGTACATTGTGCATAATGCCACTGCCAGAATGCCAACACAACAGTCAATGTTAAGAGAGGAGTGAGACAGGGATGTGTAATGTCTACAGATCTTTTTTTTCTATATAGTGAAAATATTTTCAGAAACATAGAAGATATAAATGGAATCATCATTGGAGGACGAAGCATCAATGGCATTAGATATGCAAATGGTACAGTACTGATTGCAGACAATGAGCAGGATCTCCAACAATTAGTGGATGCGGTTGTTGCACACAGTGAACAACTGGGGTTAGAATTAAATTGTACGAAGGCACAGATTATGGTTGTCACTGGGAAGAAGGAGATACCACGGTACAGTATACAAATAAATGGGAGTATTCTTCAACAAGTGAGTTGGTACAATTGTCTCAGAACGGTCGTAACATTTGGTGGGAGATGCCTTGAAGAGATTGGAACAAGAATCACCATGGCGAAAGTAGCCTTTGGCAGGATGGGGAACATACTGACCAATGGAGGGGTGTCAGTTTAAACGAGAAAAAGAGTGTTGAAGTGCTACATAGAATCTTTTTTTTTTTTTGGTATGGATGTGAAACTTGGACAATGAGCTGTCAAGCTTAAAAACATTTGATGGCTGCAGAAATGTGGTTTCTGAGGAGAATGCAAAGAGTACCATGGACAGACAGAAGAACCAATGACCAAGTACTACAGGAAACAAATGAAAATCGTAAATTGATTAGAATGTACATTGAATGTATTTCATATTGGACTGATTTTTGCACATGGGTCAGCTTTTTCTATGTCCCTCACCATCAGGTGAACCCACTTTGACTTTTGAGATACTTGTAATTTATATCCCCAAGTACGAGAACTCAAAATTGTAGTCAACTGACCAGATAGGGATTGAACCCGCTGCCTCAATTTCAGATAATGGAAGTTTAAGAACATGCGTTCTCATCCATTCAACCATGCTGACCTCCACTTGTTCATGATTGGATGGATTTTGTATCTCAGTTTTCTACTGGTTGAGGTGGCCGGTCTCGTATCAACCTTCCTGTGTTGCTTCTTATGACATGCATATTGGGTTACAGTGTAAATATTGTTTGCTTCCGTTAGGGGCCCCAGTGACACATGGGCAAAGCTTGTATTATTTCTATTTAAATTACTTCAGAAGATATTAGTTGTGAGATAAATAGTTGTTAAGATATAAGTTGTGATTTTCACTATTTCTTTGGTTTGAGGATATTAAGTTTTCTATACCATTCTGTGATGTGGATAGCAATACTGTATCATCGGCATATCAAATCTCTGGTATTTCATGACCATACAAGCATACAAAACAAAATACAAGCAATAAAAGCATACAAAACAAATAAAATTACTGTTTAAAGATGACATACTAAGTATTTTGACTTTTACAATCCCAGGAACATTTAAGCGCTGATGAGAGGAACCGCTTGCGGACTGACGCAGAGAACTGGCTCAATGTGCAGATGTACAAGGCAGTCAGGCAAACCGGGCATGGATATCTGCTGACAGGCATTGGTCCAGGGTCAGTTACTGATGATTTTTAAAATGATCTTTAAGGGACATGAGAGCTGCAGTGACATAATGGTTAGTGGGTGCTTGCACAGGAAGTGGTTTGTGTTCGATTCCCAGCAAAGGCAGGATTATTTTCTCTGATCATTGTGACTCTGGGGTCAAGACAGTTTTATGAAAATTGGTACTAGATAATATTCTGAATTTGTTTGTTATTGTCTGGATAAGAAAGGCAATGAGAAAGGGAACTGTCCACCCCACACCATATAGTATGGTCTAGAATCTGTGGAGGCCTAACACTGCCTACTCCAACAGCAATGTCTGATACAGGATGGCATTTACCTTGACCTTGTTGGGGATGTAGTGGCATAGAGGGTATGTCTACCTCTGGCTTGTTCAGAGTTGGTTTGTTTCATGTCTGGGCGGTTTGTTTCATGTCTGGGCAGTTTGTTTCATGTCTGGGTGGTTTGTTTCATGTCTGGGTGGTTTGTGTCATGTCTGGGTGGTTTGTGTCATGTCTGGGTGGTTTGTTTCATGTCTGGGTGGTTTGTTTCATGTCTGGGTGGTTTGTTTCATGTCTGGGTGGTTTGTTTCATGTCTGGGCGGTTTGTTTCATGTCTGGGTGGTTTGTTTCATGTCTGGGTGGTTTGTTTCATGTCTGGGTGGTTTGTGTCATGTCTGGGTGGTTTGTTTCATGTCTGGGCGGTTTGTTTCATGTCTGGGTGGTTTGTGTCATGTCTGGGTGGTTTGTTTCATGTCTGGTTGGTTTGTTTCATGTCTGGTTGGTTTGTGTCATGTCTGGGTGGTTTGTTTCATGTCTGGTTGGTTTGTGTCATGTCTGGGTGGTTTGTTTCATGTCTGGGTGGTTTGTGTCATGTCTGGGTGGTTTGTTTCATGTCTGGGTGGTTTGTGTCATATCTGGGTGGTTTGTTTCATGTCTGGGTGGTTTGTTTCATGTCTGGGCAGTTTGTTTCATGTCTGGGTGGTTTGTTTCATGTCTGGGCAGTTTGTTTCATGTCTGGGTGGTTTGTTTCATGTCTGGGCAGTTTGTTTCATGTCTGGGTGGTTTGTTTCATGTCTGGGCAGTTTGTTTCATGTCTGGGTGGTTTGTGTCATGTCTGGTTGGTTTGTTTCATGTCTGGGCAGTTTGTTTCATGTCTGGGTGGTTTGTTTCATGTCTGGGTGGTTTGTTTCATGTCTGGGCAGTTTGTTTCATGTCTGGGTGGTTTGTGTCATGTCTGGTTGGTTTGTTTCATGTCTGGGCAGTTTGTTTCATGTCTGGGTGGTTTGTTTCATGTCTGGGTGGTTTGTTTCATGTCTGGGCAGTTTGTTTCATGTCTGGGTGGTTTGTGTCATGTCTGGGTGGTTTGTTTCATGTCTGGGTGGTTTGTGTCATATCTGGGTGGTTTGTTTCATGTCTGGGTGGTTTGTTTCATGTCTGGGCAGTTTGTTTCATGTCTGGGTGGTTTGTTTCATGTCTGGGCAGTTTGTTTCATGTCTGGGTGGTTTGTTTCATGTCTGGGCAGTTTGTTTCATGTCTGGGTGGTTTGTTTCATGTCTGGGCAGTTTGTTTCATGTCTGGGCAGTTTGTGTCATGTCTGGGCAGTTTGTTTCATGTCTGGGTGGTTTGTTTCATGTCTGGGCAGTTTGTTTCATGTCTGGGCAGTTTGTGTCATGTCTGGGCAGTTTGTTTCATGTCTGGGCAGTTTGTTTCATGTCTGGGCAGTTTGTTTCATGTCTGGGCAGTTTGTTTCATGTCTGGGCAGTTTGTTTCATGTCTGGTTGGTTTGTTTCATGTCTGGCTGTGTGGATTCTTTATTAAGTAAGAAATGGATGGTATTTGACCCTCCCTAAAGTGGATGAGACACCTTGCAACCCTTTGTGTAGTGGATCAGATATCTAGACATCTCAGATAAGGGCAACAAATTTGAAGTTCTGCACATTTCAGATTAAAAATCCCCCAGTAGTTGGAAATTGAAAAGATCAGGATGAATAGGTGGTTGCCTAGGCTGATTTGAACATGAGAAATCCTAGCCACAAAAACACTTTTATGCCTTGTGAGATTCTGATAACACACACTTAGATCCTCACTGATGCTACATAGTTTGTGCACTGTGCAGAGATTCTCCTTGTGTGATCCATGAGAGGAGAATGGAGAACTTTTGGAGATATCCATGTGCATTGAAAAAGATCCATATTCAAAACCAAATCTAACCATGAAAGTCTTTGTTGACAATCTAAGATTAGTCAATCTTAACCCTGCAACTATGGGGTGCCTAATCAAACACCGGGGTTCATCCTACTAGACTACCTAGAATTTGCCAGATATCATCATCATCATCATCACAATGAATCAGGTTATTTATTGACATTCCAAGATTTGTCAGTCTTAACCCTGCAACTATGGGGCACCCACTCAAACATCTGAGCTCATCCTACAAGACTACCTAGAATTTACCAGACATCGTCATCATAAACGAATCAGTTCCTTTGCAGTATGTTGCTCTCATCAAGCCTGCAGAGAGACTCTTGATCCTTGGCCACTTCTGCCTCAGCGCTTCCATGCCCACATTGTCTGCAATATAATGTCCCCATCTCCATGCCCAGGGTGTCTACAATATCCTGTCCCCATCTCCATGCCCAGGGTGTCTACAATATCCTGTCCCCATCTCCATGCCCAGGGTGTCTACAATATCCTGTCCCCATCTCCATGCCCAGGGTGTCTACAATATCCTGTCCCCATCTTCATGCCCAGGGTGTCTACAATATCCTGTCCCCATCTCCATGCTTTTTACTTTTGTGAACTAGTACGTCTCTGGAGTCACCCCAGTCAATATAAATGGGTTCTAGACAATTTTCAGAATTCTCTGGGTGTTGTCTAGGAAGGAAAGTGGTGAGGCAGGCAACTGGCTACACCAACTCATATTTCATTACCTAGAATATGTGAAAACCTTACACTTCACACTCCAGCAGTAGTATCTGCTGTGGCACTACTTTTACCTATACTTAAAAATCATCGTCATCAAGTGCCTTGTCGGCTGGCATGGGCAATCATGCTTCTCCACAAACTGTGATCTCCAGCGGCAGGATCAATTCATCTATTGACTCTCTTCCGTGTTTGACACAAAACTGTAAAGAATTTTATCTCGCTATCTTCCTCTATCTCCCTTTCCACAAATCTTTCCAGATGTCACAATATGTTCCAGTTTCTTCTGATTTTTATGATAAGTTGTCTTTGCGACTTAGTTTCCCTTAAAATGTCCACATTACTCATTTTGGCTGTTCAATGAATTTCCAGCATGCTTCTATAAAACTACATCTCCAAAGTTTATAGGGATTTTATAATACAAATAAATACCCTGGAAAAACAGCTTGTAAGTTACATAATATTTGTAAAATGCTCAAACAAATGAGACAGTTTTCTATGTATGTAATTTATATTTTTCTATCTTTCAGAGAACCTCCTCCAATTGGCACATATGCTGCATTCCTACAAGAAACCTTTTCTATTTTCACAACTGGTTTAGATCGAGAACTGTATATTCAGGAGAAGAGATTTGCAGTAAGTATACATCTTTTATTTGATGCAGTTTAAGGAATGCTGGTTCCATATTTTAGCTATATGGTTGTCTAAAACAGGCATGATAAACATGTAGCCTCAACGCCATATGTAGTACTTTACATGTGGCCCACAAGGAGTCCAGTGTTATAATGCTTTGAAGCTTGTCTTTTATTATGGTCTCAGTACATACATAAGCAGTGTATCACTTTATGCAGGATTCTTGGCTTTCACATAAGAAATGTATTTACCTTGGTTCTTGGTTTCCACATAAGAAATGTCTCATCTCCCTTAAATCTTGGTTTCTACATAAGAAATGTCTCATCTCCCTTAAATCTTGGTTACCGCGTAAGAAATGTCTCATCTCCCTTAAACCTTGGTTTCCACATAAGAAATGTCTCATCTCCCTTGAATCTTGGTTTCCACATAAGAAATGTCTCATCACGCTTGCTTCGTGGTTTTCGAAGTCACGATCATTGCACTTCAGGCAAACCCATGGGTGCTTCATCTTCATGTCATAAGATGTAGACACTGATTGTTCCAGCAATCTGCTGGTTGTGAACACATCGGAATTGTCCTGTCACCTTTCAGCCGACACATCCGACTTCTTCAGGCATTTGTTGACCAGGTTAACCTTCCTGGCTGAGGTGGGTATAAAGTGCCAGTCTCATATTTTTAGACCAGCCAGCACTTAATGAGTAATATGGTCAGTGTCACACCAGCTGCCTTTACTTTCAAGAACATTTTCTGGTACCTATGTTGGTTTGGGGCGGCCTGGGAACTCTAGTCAGTTTTAAACAAATCCCCACTTTGATGGGAAGTCAAATACATGACCACCACCAACGGCAAATTACGCCATTAAATAACTCCTATTTGCGGACAATCAAGCATTAATTGCATAATCAGAAGCAGAACTATGTCTACATAAATATTCTAAATGAAGTGTATAAGGGATACAGCATGAAAATTAGCATAAATAAGACAGGTAATGACTATAACCAGGGAAGAAAAAAACAACAAAGATTCATCTAATAGAACACACCCTGCAACAAGAAAAGAACTTCAAGTATTTAGGAAGTATAATATCATCAAATGGCAAATCAGATGACGAGATCGAAAATAGATGCAATAAGGCAAATCAACTAATTTGACAAATGGCATAAATTCTTAATAAAAACCTCTACCTCGTCCTCCGAATGTTGCGGGTTCAATCCTGGGCTGCGTCTTTCGGCTCACAACTGCATTTTTATCGGAGACTCATGGGGGTCATCACTGGATCTACTGAGTTCATGCTTTGTGCGATGCTTTAAGCAGGCCATCCTGCAGACAGAGACAGACCCATATCAGATTTTATGTTTTTTTGTGTTCACGTACTTTGAAACCAAGCATAGTCCACACACATGCTACCACTTCTTGTGCATCGGACTGATTTTTTCATGTGGATTAGCTTTCGCTGTTACAGTGTCCCTCACCATCAGGCGAACCCACTCTGATTCTTGAGGTAGCTGTAATTTACATCCTGAAGTCAAGCCAAGAGAAGTCAACATTTTAGTACAACTGTCCGGTGTAGGGGTTGAACCCTCTACCTCAGCATCAGCACACTGGAAGTTTAAGTGGGAGTGCTCTTATCCATTCAGTCATGCTGACCTTCACCATATGGGATAAAATCCGGTGCAATGAAGTTGAAGTTTTGTTGTTTAATTGTGTTTCGGTTCGATTTGTTTTTAATGCTTTACATGTTGACTGCTCTTTGTCATTTTTATTTCTGAATGTTCCTTGTTCTAATGCTAATTTATTATTGTTATATTTTGTTCATACAGGGAACTGGAAAAGCTAGCCTTATGAAAAAGCAAGCGTCTTCAGATATTTACAAAGTTCCTGCTCCCAGTCGGTTGAAGCCAGTTACAACATATGATTCTGGAAGCCCTCATTTAGCAGCAAAGCACGTGATTGGGCAGCCTCAGTGTAAGGATTTATAAAATTTATCATGCATAGAAAATTCATGAAATTAATAATTCTATTTAAACTGTTCATTCATTCATTCAGTAGCATGTTCTTTGCAGAACTTTTCTCCCACAACAACTGTCGGGAAAACTTCTCGGTCATAAGCAAGATGTCCCACGTCTGATACACCAATCTGGAGATCATCTGCCACATCCTATATCCATCTTCTCTTTGGCCTTCCTCCTCTTCTCTTCCTGGGCATATACCCCTCCATTATTGTTCTCTCCAAACTTTCATAACATTTCATGTGATCAAAATATTTCAATTTTCTTTGTTTTATCATCTTTAGTAATCAACCTTCTTTATTATTCAACCTTCTTTATTATTCAGTTCTTGTCATATGGATTTATTTGTTCTTTTCTGTGTCCAAGATATTCTTAAAACCCATCTATAAAATTTATATTCAAAGGCATTTATATCACTTTTCAGCTTGTTTAGTAAGTGTCCAGGTTTCACAGGCGTATGTTGCAATGGGAAAGATGCATACTCTTAACATTCTAACTTTTGTAGTTCTACTGTCCCGCTCTACAATTTATTCAGTTGTTTTAGTTTCTGAAGGACAATAGATATCCGTCTTTAAATTTCTTTCATTGTGTCACTATTGTCATTATTGTGTCATTATGTTGGTAATTAATGACCCAAGATATTCAAAATATTCCACCACCTAGAAATTTTTCTTCATTAACATTTAAACTGTATATATAGCTGGAGGTCCCGGGTTCAAGCCCCGGTGATGCCGGGATTTCTTCTCGTGGACTTCTAGTAATAAATTTCCCCTGGTCTCTGGGTAGTGAGATCGGACGCCCGTGTGTATTGTTGCGCACGTAAAAAATCCCTTGGCAGTTGGAAATCGAAAAAGAGTAGCCGAAAGGCGCTGCCCGGACAAAATTTCGAGTTAAAAATCTACCCAAAGTATTTTCAGGATCCTCGGCGGTGCTACGGAGTTTGTGCACTGGGCTGAGTTTCTCCAGACTCAGATTTGAGTTAGGAGGAGAACGGAGCACTTATGGGTTGCACCCGTGTGCCGTGATGTTGATTCATCGACTAAACAAACAAACAAACTGTATATATAATATTTTAATTAAATATATCTTCTGTAATCTGTAAGATGTCAAAAACAACCAAACAGCAATCATCAGTATGATTGTCATCATCATCATCACCATGACAATTATCATCATTACCATGACAATTATCATCACCTTTTAGTTTCCTGAAGAAGCATAGACTGGTCACTGTCATTGTTTCTAGACTATTTCCATCTACTAATGGGCAGATTTTTCTTTCCTAACAATTTTACCAGGGTAGTGGCCTAATAACTACTGAGCGTAATCTTGCCAAGAAATCAACAGTCAGCTGAAAGATGCTGCTGTTGACAGCGATGTCCTGTAAAAGGATATGCGAATTAAAAAAAAAAAAAAAAGTGGCCTAATGGACTACTGTTTGTGATTTCCATGTGATATCATTAGACACAAATGTTATTGTAAAAGAATTCTAGTCCTATGTTTTGATTTGAACCTGGTACCTTGGGAACCTGGTGGGAACACCACAATCTCTCAGCCATATCTCATCATCATCAAGTGCCCTGCCAGCTGGTCTAGGCTTTCATGTCTCTCCACAGATCTCGGTCTTTGGTGTTCTGGATCAACTCTGCTGATGATATTCCTCCATGCCACCGTCTCAATCCGTCCAGCATCATTTCTCTTGGTCTGCCTCTGCCTCTCTTCTCTTTGATATTTCCAGTCGTAACAATGTTCTCCAATGCCTCCCTTCTCAACACATGACCAACAAAAGCTGTTTATCTCTTTCTTATTGTTTATCTCTTTCTTATTGTTGTATATAATGTTCTAGTTTCATTAGCCTCTTTCAGGCAATCATTGTTGGCTACTCTGGCAGTCCAAGGAATTAGCAGCATTCGTCTCAGCCATACCTCCCCTTAATAACACCTAGTATGCATGTTCATGTTGGTAGTTAGTTAGTCGACAGATCGTCCTCATTGCACATTGAACCATTCAGTTCATAAATTCTTGGATCCTCTCCTCAGTAAATCCTGCAGCATGTAACGGCCCTCGACACCAGTTCTGTGTTGGTTTGTTAATCTTCTTCGGCTTCATGCGTAGTGTTCTTGTTTGGCCACACCTCTTTTAACTTGCTGTTCTCGCAGTCTAACCATGGTTGTAGATTTACATTCATCACTTGGTTCTCGCAAAAGTCTTTCTTCTCATAGAGCATTCAGTATATCAGCCTGGTCCATGGCACGTTCGCCCTCCACAGTAGCCTTACCCACAAGCCTGTCAGCCTGCTTATTTCCTTGTACACCCGCATGCACTGGCATGAAAATGAAACTAATCTTTGCCAGCCATGACTGCCCCAGAGACACCAGCCATTGTCTTCAGATCCAACCCACCCATCTCTATCCTCTTGAGCATGCTCGTTGAGTCACTAAGGATACATGCCCGATTGAATGTCTGTGTCTCAAGCCATGTTATTGCTTTACTTACTGCCATGACTTCCATAGTCAGACTATTTGTGGTCAAGGCAAAAGAACCAGAATCTTCCTTCACAATTCTCCCTCCAGCCTTAGCCATAAAAGCACATGAACTTCCAATGCATCAAACGACTTATCCGTTTAAATGACATAATCACTGTCTAAAGAATTCTCGAAGATCAAAGCCTGTACTTTCGCCTCCACAGCAGGTGGATTTTCTTGTCTGCATTTTCTCATATTGGTAGTATATATATATATTTAATATAGTCACAATAAACCATTGGTATATATTGCCTGAAGTGTATAGTTTTCACATATACTAGATCATGATATTATGATGTTAGGTGAACAGTTGCCTTCCTCACTATCTTTCCTTCAAGGATTATGTCTGGTACCCGTATTACACGGCTCGGTCAACCACATAAATGTCCTGTATGGTAGAAACAGCCAAGACAATGGTCAGTAATCCCCTTGTTCCAACTACTGTACCTGCATATATAACTCACCAGTTGCAGTGTTCAGATGTAACATAAAGAAAACCCTTAATGATATCACTTTCCTCATGGCTGAATGGATAAGAATGTGCATCCTTAAACTTCTGGTGTGCTGATGCTGAGATAAGGGGTTCAACCCCCGTACACCAGACAGTTGGACTAAAATGTCGATTTCTTGTCCTTGACTTGGGGATGTAAATTACCAAGTACTTCTGAAGTCGAAGTGTGTTCATCTGATGGTGAGGGTTACTGGTAATAGGGAAAGCTAATCCACATGCAAAATTCAGTCCACTGTTACTATAAATAGTGTGTATGGACTAAGCTTGAGTTCAAAGTGAGCGAGTGCAACAAACAAAAAATCCTTCAACAATTACAAATTTCTAATAAGTAGGCCATAGAAGCCACTGCCCTGGCAACATGTTTTCATGAGAAAACCTACCTACAACAGAATATTTAGTGTATTAGTCAAGCTTAGGAAAGGTAACTCTGATGAAAAAAATGCTGTGCTGTGTTGGCTAAAGGTGCAAATGTTGCAGTTATGCTGTGCACAGACACAATGTAACCATTGTTCTGAGAGAAAAAGAATTGATTTATAGTTTAACTCTTACAGACTAGAGAGTTGGTGTTTGGGGCCAGAAATGATAAGCCAGTAATCATGGCTAGTGACCATAAAGAACCTTGTTTGGTGCTTTGAAGCAAATTGGGTGATAGATTCTAGCCCCATATTTGTATAGACCAATCAGCATGGCATTAGTGATGTGGTCAGTCTCACACTGACTGCCTCTACGTTTCACAACATTTTCTGGTACTTATTTTAGGCTGGGTCAACCTAGCAGCCCAGGTCTCGTATTTAAAAAATGCCACGATGGAGATTTGAACACATGACTACCCAGCCAGTAGGCAAGTGTGCTAGCCACTGCACTTATGTGGGCTCTTGTTATGTTATAAGCAGTATTAAATGTTACCTTAATAGGTTGATTAACCTGGAAGTTCTGGTAACTTTTGCAAAATACCACTGTTCAATCGTGGTTAGTAAATCTTTGGTTCGTTATTCATCTGGTTATATTTTTTAAATATTTGCTTTATGACTACATATTACATAAATAAAACAATAAATAGAAAAACATCTGATGGCTGCAGAAATGTGGTTTTGGAGGAAAATGCAAAGAATACCATGGACAGATAGAAAAACCAATGACCAAGTACTACAGGAGACAAATGAAAATCGTAAATTGATTAGAGAAATTAGACGTAGACTCAACATTTTTTGGACATGTTATGAGAAGAAATGGATTGGAGAACTTAGTGACAACTGGCAAGATCGAAGGGAACAGACCAAGAGGAAGACCTAGAGGAAAATATCTGGATGGCTTGGCCACATGGTATGGACGAGACAGGAACACTGAGCTGATCCACGACTCTGGTGATCAAGTGAAATGGCGAGTCATGACCGCCCACGCTTTCCGTCATGGCACATGATAGATTGATTACATAAATATATTTTGGAGAAACAAAATTGTGGACACAACTAACCTTAAACTTCAACTGTATTGGAAAATGCAGATAAATCATGGGCCAAACATGGGGAAAATCCCATATCCTGTAAGATATAATAAATGTGGCATAATTTTTTTTTCTTTTTGCCACTAACTTGCTTTGAACTCAAGCGTAGTCCACAAATGATACTTCTAGCAGCACTGGACTGAATTTTGCATGTGGATTAGCTTTCCCTATTACCAATGTCCCTTCCCATAAAGCGAACCGACTCCGACTTCAGAGGTACTTGTAATATACCTCCCTAAGTTAAGGAAGAGATGTCATCAGTTTAGTGCAACTGTCCGGTGTAGGGGTTGAACCCCTTACCTCAGTATCAGCACATCAGATGTTTAAGAACAAGCGTTCTTATCCATTCAGCCATGCTGACCTCCAAAATGTGGCAAATAATTCAGATGATTCTTTTGCCTTTTGTTTTTCATAAATTAAAGCTCACTCAGTCAACATTGAACCACCACCTCTTTGGGGACCTCAGAGTGATCTCATGGGATCAGCAGTGGTGTCTTTACTTCAGCGAGACCCTAGAAAGTTTGAGGTGGTTGTAGGGCGTTTGCATGGACGGCAGTTGCCAGGAAGTCTGAGGACATACATTTGGGCAGATGTGCTGTTTAAGGCTGAAAGACAGAAGATGAAGGAAGTGTAGGTTACTATGCTCTTTGATTCTGATACAATTATTTAAATGAATAATTATCTGTTTTCGTGTTCTGATACCAATTGTATTAGTTTATTATTAGATAGTCTGCTGTGTTAACATTTAAGATTCAATAATTTATTGTTATAAGTACATTACTTATAATTTGTAACTCTGATGTTAAATCAGTACTTTTGTGTAGATCACTATTGTGTAGATCACTATTGTGTAGATCACTATTGTGTAGATCACTATTGTGTAGATCACTATTGTATAGATCACTATTGTGTAGATCACTATTGTGTAGATCACTATTATATAGATCATTATTCTGTAGATCACTATTGTATAGATCACTATTGTATAGATCACTATTGTATAGGTCACTATTGTATAGATCACTATTGTATAAATCACTATTGTGTAGATCACTATTGTGTAGATCGCTGTTGTATAGATCACTATTGTATAGATCACTGTTGTATAGATCACTATTGTATAGATCACTGTTGAATAGATCACTATTGTGTAGATCACTATTGTGTAGATCACTGTTGTATAGATCACTGTTGTATAGATCACTGTTGTATAGATCACTGTTGTATAGATCACTATTGTATAGATCACTGTTGTATAGATCACTATTGTATAAATCACTATTGTGTAGAACACTGTTGTATAGATCACTATTGTATAGATCACTATTGTGTAGATCGCTGTTGTATAGATCACTGTTGTATAGATCACTGTTGTATAGATCACTATTGTATAGATCACTGTTGAATAGATCACTATTGTATAGATCACTATTGTGTAGATCACTGTTGTATAGATCACTGTTGTATAGATCACTGTTGTATAGATCACTATTGTATAGATCACTGTTGTATAGATCACTATTGTATAGATCACTGTTGTATAGATCACTGTTGTATAGATCACTGTTGTATAGATCACTGTTGTATAGATCACTGTTGTATAGATCACTGTTGAATAGATCACTATTGTATAGATCACTGTTGTATAGATCACTGTTGTATAGATCACTGTTGTATAGATCACTGTTGTATAGATCACTATTGTATAGATCACTGTTGTATAGATCACTGTTGTATAGATCACTGTTGTATAGATCACTGTTGAATAGATCACTATTGTATAGATCACTGTTGTATAGATCACTGTTGTATAGATCACTGTTGTATAGATCACTGTTGTATAGATCACTATTGTATAGATCACTGTTGTATAGATCACTGTTGTACAGATCACTGTTGTACAGATCACTGTTGTATAGATCACTGTTGTATAGATCACTATTCGAAGGCTTTGGTCGTAACGTAAATTTTGTTATTTGTGATCCATCTACTACCATCTACTTCTCATTTATTTATGATTTGTTCATTGTATTGTATAGATCAGAAACATGTAGGATGACTAAAACAATTACTAATACTATAAAAATTAATTAATTTGTGGCTGTGCAGAATAGGACTACTAAAGTAGGTCAGCATCGCCGAATGGATAAGAACATGTGTTCTTAAACATCCAGTGTGCTGATGCCGAAGTAAATGGTTCAAGCCCTACACCAGACAGTTTGATTAAAATGTTGACCCATCGTTCTTGACTTGTGGACGTAAATTACAAGTACCTCTGAAGTCGAAGTGGGTTCGCCTGATGGCGAGAGACACTGTTAATAGGGAAAGCTAATCTAAACGTAAAATTCAGTCCAGCACTACTAGAAGTAGTGTGTATGGACTACGTTTGAGTTGAAAGTGAGCGAGCACCAAAAAAAACATCAACTAAAATGGTATGACAGAATTAGCAATGTGGATCTCATGGAGAGAACTAAACAAATCTCAGTGAATCAAGACATAAGGAAATCATGCTGGTGCTGATTAGGACACACACTGAGAAAACTTGATAATAGTTTAACTTGAAAGTCTCTTTCTATAACCCACGGGGTCAATGAAAAAGATGGTGATCTAACAACACAAGAAAAGAGAATATGAGGTAAATTATATGGGGAGGGTATGGAGGCAATCAAAAGAGATAGCAATTGCTAGGACAACTTGGCGCAGGTTAAGTGAGGGCCAATGCTGAAATTGGAAATACAGGACAGAAGAAGAAGAAGTCATACTTTTATGGGGAATTAAAAATAAATTAGGTCAAGTAAAAATGCATTTAATGAAATGAAGAATATCATATGTAATGAATCTTATGTAATTCAACTGAAATACGAAAACAAAGTTTTATAGTATCAAATTTAATTTATCTCTATAAATCGTGGACAATTTTAAGACATTCAAGAAAATCTGGTTCCTGAGACAAATGCTGCGAATACCTTGGTCTGTCAGAGTAACTAACAACGATTGCATGGAAGAGGTTAATGGAAATAGAACATTGTATCAACAATAAGAAAGAGATAAACAGCATTCTTAGGTCATGTGATGAGAAGAGAGGCACTGGAGAACATAGTAACAACTGGAAAGATCAGTGGGAAAAGAGGCAGAGGCAGACAAAGAGAAATGATGCTGGATGGTCTGAGACATTGGCATGAAGGAATGTCATCAGCAGAGTTGATCTAGAACACTAAAGACCGAGATCTGTGGAGAGAGATGAACGCCTGTGCCTGCTGACAGGGCACACGATAATGATCAGAGAAAATCTTATGAAATTGTGAGAATATGATTTTAAAGAAATGTGTAAAAAGTACAATGGGCTGCCAAAATTAAGAATGAACATAACTTCTCCCCTTGCTACCTTACAGAGTGTCATTTTATCATCAGAAAGGGGTTGACATTTTTAGACCACTATGAGAAGTGACAAACTGGAACATATTGTAACAATTGCAGACATTCATGGAAAACGGAAGAAGAAAAAGAGAGAAGATTCTTGTCAGCCCTTTCTTTCAGCGCATGAACAAATATCAGCACATTAATTGACACATCTGCACATGATCACAAGATGTGGAGAAGAATGGCTGCCCATGCCAGTTTGTATGACACTGAAGATGGTAACGATCATGGCACGAGAAAGATAAGACAAGATGCAATGATAAACATTACAAAACATGTGAGTGTCAGGAGACATGATTGTCTGTGTCAATAGGCAAGGCACAAGAAAGAGAAGGTAAATCATGAATTGTATGTAAGAGTGCTAGCCCTTAAACTTCCTGTGCACTGATGTCGAGGTAGCAAGTTCATTTTCTACACCGGTCAGTTGGACTTAAATGATGACTTCTTGTTTAGAAAACAGTGGCAAATTATTGAATGGAAAATTGCCTTGAAAATCAACCTTGGGTAGATTGCTATGTCCTGCAAATGATAGCAACATTATTTTTCTTAGTCATCATCATCATGTGCCATGCGGTAAGCGTGGGTGGTCATGTTTTGCCATCCTACACAATCACCAGAGTCGTGGATCAGCTCTGTGTTCTTGTCCCGACCATGCCATGTGGCCAAGCTATCCAGGTATTTACTTCTCTGCCTTCCCCTTGTTCTCTTCCCCTCGATCTTGCCAGTGCAGTTGTCACCAAGTTCTCCAATTTATTTCTCTTATCAGTTTACGATTTTCATTTGTGTCTTCTTACAATTTAATTCTAACCCTAGTTGTTCACTGTGTGCAACAACCACATCTACTAAATGTTGCAGATCCTGCTCATTGTCTGCAATCAATACTGTATCATCTGCATATCTAATGTTATTGATATTTCTTCCTCCAATGATGATTCCACTCATTTCTTCTACATTTCTGAAAATATTTTCACTGTACAGGGAAAAAAGATCTGGAGACATTACACATCCCTGTCTCACACCTCTCTTAATAGGCTGATATTGACCTACTTTATTGTCAATTCTTATGGCAGTTTGTTGTTTCCAATATATGTTTTTTTACAAGTCTAAGTTCTTTCCCATCAATTTGTAGATTTGCAAGCATCTTTATCATGTTGACATGTCTCACTTTATCAAAAGCCTTTTTTCTTAGTAATTATCAAGCAATGATGCTTAAAATCAACTGTAACTGTATATTCACAATAGTTATGATCAAATATTCATTGATATTCCAGGTATGTTGAGAAAGTTGTACGTGAGAGATTTGCTATGGCTGTAACTCGAGGCCTGACTGAACTGAGAATCAAGAAGCCTACACAGTCCCCAATTAATGGCCTCATTCAGAATGCAGTTATTGAGGTAAAACAAATATAAATCCTTGCAGTTAAAGTAAACATATTGAGTAAAATGTATTCCCTTATTCAATTTAAACACAGAAGTCTTAAAAATGATTAAATAATTGAATAATAAATTAACTGATTAAATGATATGGGATGATTAATTATCTTAAGTGACTTCCCATATTTGCCATGGGCTTATATGCAGTGGTGTTCCTTATGCAGTCCTCTTTAATTTGATATATAATACAATATGTCTGCTACCATAATAACTTTTAAGTCACATACATGGGACACACCCCTACTTCCCATTTTCTGCCATCCATTTTTGTTAGATCCAAATGCACTTGTTTGCCCCTGAATCTGTTTAAAAAATCAAATAATTAAAACCCTTTTTGTGAAGATAAAAGGAATTAGTAGTGGCTCTGCTATTACCAAAGGGATAACAAATATCCATATTTTAACAGTATCATGTACCATGTGTCTTATGTATGTCAGCCAATTGTCAGTGGAGCGGCTGGCTAAGTGGCTAGAATGCTAGAATCTCCTTCAGGAGTTTTTTTCTGTCGGTGGCAAAAATAAAACACTAACCTGCACAGTCCGCGGCAACTGCACTAGCAAGGCGGCCTGAATTTTCAGGCTCAAGACCCCCCTGCCATACACCGCAAGGTATTGGCAGTAAGTGACAGTTTTTGACAGTTCACTTAATATGATATATAACAGGGAGTCTCCGTGGCGAAGTGGTCAAGCCGTTTGACTCAGGCTCCGAAGGATGTGGGTTTGATTCCGGGCCGCGTCTTTCGGCTCACGAGTTAAATTTTTCGGAGACTCCTGTGGGTTGTCGCTAGAGCTACG
Source organism: Cepaea hortensis (assembly GCA_963921405.1). Classification (NCBI taxonomy): domain Eukaryota; kingdom Metazoa; phylum Mollusca; class Gastropoda; order Stylommatophora; family Helicidae; genus Cepaea; species Cepaea hortensis. The sequence continues at coordinate 25,443,207 of OY992890.1, forward strand.
GAGTTCGTGCTTTGTGCAATGCTTTCTGTGCTGCGGAAAGAGACTGAGCCATATGGGATAAAACCTGGTGCATGGAGTCGATCCTGTCGACTTTTAAGCGACTTTTTTTTATATATAACTCTGCAGTAAGCACCTGGTGAGATGCAGCAAAATGCGTCAGCAATAAATTTAGGCAACCTGTTGTAAATAGCTTTGTTTAAATTAAGTACACATAAAACGATAAATCCACAAACATAAACAAGTCAAATCAAAAGTTAAATAAACAAAATAAAATAATCTGCCTTTGATGGTGTGAAGTGTCAGATCTTCGTATATTCTAGGTTATGACATACATAGGAGGCGTCACTAGTTCCCTTCCTTGTCACTTTCCCTTCCCAGTTAATTCCTAGAGAATTGTTTGCTACTCATTTGTATGAGAACCTGAAGCTGTACTGGTTGAACAAGTATTCCTGTTGCTGCTGGTGATTAAACCTAGACCATTGTTTTGGCAGGCAAGTGTACTAAACACAAGGCCATCTTGACTCTAATATAGATATATAGTAAACAAATAACAAGGTCTTAGTCAGATATGACTGACCTATCATATGACAGTAGACGGTACTACCTGCTTTCTGTTAGCGCCAGATGTTGGGTGATGCTTACCAAACCCGACACCCCACATTGTTCCAACAGCTTCGGGCGAAGAAGTGCAATTGGGAGGGTACAAGCCTGACCCTAGTGCGAGGAAATGCAACCTAAACACTAAATGTCATGGCATGGCAGACCAGGCACTAAACCTTGGTCGGCAGCTGGTCTATGATAGAAGCCCCGACAGCTGGACAGAGTATTACTTTGCTGATCCGGCAGCTTCTGTAGCTTGTCTCGTTCCAGACGTATGGTGGTACCTTTCCTCTGGAGTAAACTAGGCAGGCCGAGAGAGGGATCATGCTGCATGGGCAACACATGGTCTCTAAACTTAGCCCAGGCTTTGTGTTATGGAGAGGTATGGCTCCACTTTACAAACTATCTCTGTCAAGACAGCCAGGTGCTAGTCAGTCAAACAAATAAGTAAATAAATACTCAGAACAGCATCCCCCCCCCCCACACACACACACACACACACACACTGCATGTGAAAGACACAAATTTAGTAACATTCATTTCCATTCAACAGACCTACAGCAAGACAACAAGCATGATACCCTACAAGCAAATGGAACACATCAAGGAAACTGTGCGGGCTTTGAATGTTTTGTATGTGTATGACAGGAGTTACGAACCTTATCTTGTGCACTGGTTGTTTCCATTGCAGCTGGCATTTAGGAATAAAGAAGCCATGTTAGATGATAAAGGTATAAATTTTGGCACTTCATGATTTATAAAGCATGACATCTGGGAAGGAATAATAAATTCTATTTCTTATTTTGTGCAAGATTAGATTCTTTTTTTAATGGTTAATTTCTCTGTGTGAAAGTAGGACATTTTTAATTAGGTGTTTTAAATAAGTTTTTCTGTAAGAGAGCTTGCTTTTTTAATGAATGTTGTATTTCTCCTAGTAGAAACTATGTTTCATAATTATTTTATATCTCCTCCAAATAAAAGAGTGGTTTGTTTAACAGATTTATCATTTTTATCTAAACAAAAGTTTATCAATTGTAAGTGGTTCAAGGACCACATTAATTCCCCATAATTATGTTTATGTCAAACACAAAGCGAGATGTATTAAGGAGTGATGATTGCAAAAATATTTATACTATTTAAGGATTGAATAGTCTGATGCGACCTTATTTTAAATCTAATATTTATTTATTTCCATCAAAGGAGAGCATGTCTTAGAACTAGCGATGTATCTGGATATGCTGAACTCGAACTGTTTCCCATCCTGGCCACACGTGTTTGCCATGGCTGAGCAGGTGATGATGAAGCTGCAGCAGCATGATCCAGATTTGTACACCCATCTGAAACACATTGCACCCATCAATGCCCAGGTGAATCCCAAGGTGAGTGGCACAGAATCTCTTCTGCACAAACTCCCTCTCAACTCCTTGAGGCACACCTTTCGTTGGTGGTATAAATTTACTAAGATGGGGAGGTGAACACGAAGAACGTGGAAATCCAAGGAGAAAGTGAAAAGCAAAGGAAAAACTGATAAAGTGCGGAGCGCCACAAAAACTAAATTTAAAAATGCGGCTCACATGAAAGAAAGTTTAGAAACACTGCCTTGTGGACATTTGTGACATCTTGATAAGGTGAAACTTTTGACCTTTACCTTTAAGAAAGGTGTAAAGTGAAAGCAGATATTGCTGTTTAAAACAACCCATTAATTTATACTGGTCATATGATGTTAGACCTAACTTCTCGGGAAGGTTAATAGGTCAACAAATACCTGAAGAAGTCTGATGTGTTGACCGAAAGGTGGAAATATCGCAGCTCTGCTGTAAACAGGCACAACGCTCTTAGGACCAAAGCAACATTCCGGACGAACGCAGAAGAAGACCTAACTTTATGTATCTTGTATTAATACTGCTGTCTTTCACTGTCTTCCTCTATCTCTCGTGTCTAATATTTTCCCCATATATGGTTAACTTCTCTATACCATCTCTTTTAATTTACATACATACCCCCATTAATTAAATTTTTTCGGTCTCTTCTCCCCATCAAGGCGTATATTTACAAATTGTCATGGGTTTCCATGTCGATGTAGCCTAAAATTTGTGCCAGGAAATTTCCCAGGAAGTAGGTGTCTAACATGATACTGGCCATATCGCCCAACAAGCCTTTACTTCCAATAAAATTTCCTGATGCGCATTTTAGGCTGGTTCAACCTGGGAAACCAGATTATTGAAAAACAATGGCTGACTTGAAAAGGATTAAACCTCATGACCATAAAGCTAGAAGACAAATGTGGTTCTGTTCCTCACAAATACAAGGACACATCATTGCGAGGTGGTTTAACCTACTCCCTTCCTCATTATCTTTTTGCTACCAATACAATCAGTGTTCTTAAATTGTTATTATATCTTAAAAAACCTGGCATTCGTATTTTTAACAGTTGCCTATATGGGAAGTAACTCTGAACACAAAAAACCATTCTTTTCAGGAATTTCTAATTCACTTGCTTCATCAAGAGAGAGAGAAGGCTGAGGAACTTCTACAGACGACCTCAACCAATACTCCACGAGCTCCAACTTCAGCCACACAGTTTTTGACAGATCCTACAATTTTCTTGCGTAGATGGATTGGTGAGGTAACATTGTGTTGGTGTTAATGTCATCGTAATTGTTTTGATGTGGGAAGCAGCTTCAGTTGGAATGTTAACAATGGAAAAGGATGACACATCATAATGAATAAATAAGTATTGTACAAAGGATGGATTTGAATTTTTACAATTTAACTGGGATCCCCGGTCGGCCCAGCCTAAAACGGGTGCCAGGAAACTTCTCAGGAAGTAAAGGCAGCCGGCGTGATACTGGCCACATCAGCCACCCAGTGCCGGTTGGTCTATAGAGGTTTGGGTCTAGAACCGTGTGCCCAGTGCACCTAAGGAATGTACAAGTGACCTTTAATTGACTTATTACTGCATATATGTATATATTCTTTTATTTTGATAGCATGTATTGATTTATATTGCTATAGTTTTTCATTAAAAACAAACACATTTTTACTTTTTGCCTTCCTTTATATTTAGGGAAATTATTATGTCTAGGCCATGAAAGTTTGAAGAGAACAATATTGGAGGGGTATATGCCCCGGGAAGAGAGTAAGAGGAAGCCCAAAGAAAAGATGGGTGCAGAATGTGGCAGATGATCTCTAGATGGGTGTATCAGATGCGGATCATCTTGCTTATGACCGAGAAATTTTCCAGAAGGTTATGGGAGTGAGGTTCTGCAAAGAAAATGCTACTGAATGAATAAATGAATGTTGTCTAGCATACTGATTTCTTTCCATAAACTAACCAACAATATAAACTCCTACATCATAAATCTGCAAGATTATAATGTATCAAGTGTGCTCCTTCCTACAGGGTTTTGTGAGTATTTTAGACACGCCAGGAGTTATTTATGTTTGGGACCAGATTTTCATGCAGAACTGGCAACAATCAGCAATAATCAATGTATGCCTCAGTCTGATTGAGCTCCTGAGACACAGGTTCATGGAGGCTTATGACTACAATACAATGAAAGAGGTAAGTAATAATAAGGTCAGTAATTCAGTTGGTCAGTAATTAAGTTGGTCAGATATGACTGAGCTACCGTTTAACAGTAGACAGTACTACCAGCTTTCTATTAGCACTAAATGTTGGGTGGTGCTCACCAAACCTTACACCCCACATTGTGCCAATGGCTTCAGGCAGAGGAGCACAATTGGGAGGGTATAAGCCCTATCCTAGTGCGAGGAAATGCACCCTAAAGGCTAAATGTCATGGCAGGGCTGACCAGACCTTAAGTCTTGGTCGGCAAATGGTATAGTATTGAAGCTCTGAAAGGTGGACAGTTAGACCATTGCTTTGCTGATCCAGCAACTTCTGCAGCTTGTCTTGTTCCAGATGTATTGGTGTTACCTTTCCTCTGGAGTAAACTAGGCAGGCCGAGAGATGGATCATACTCTGTGGGCAACCATGGTATCTACAATTCAGCCCAGGCTTTGCGTTATGTAGAGGTATAACTCCATCCCTGGTCCCTGCCATGGGTGGTAGTTATTATGCCCTTTTTTGAAGCAGACTATCACAAACTATTGTCTGCCAAGATGGCCAGGTGTCAGTAGTATTTCAGCATCATGAGAAGCTCCACGGCCACTGTATCAGAGAATCAACCAGTGGATCGAGCCGACACTGTGAGCACCAGAGTTGGGCCAAAACAAGGACTTACAACTGAATGAATAAACATTGGCAGTTTGACTGAAGCACCACTTGTTTCATAAACTAAAGGAAACTGAGCTTTCAGTTATAACCCAGTATCATTTTTTTCTTCTTTTGCATTCACTCACTTTGAACTCAAGCGTAGTCTATACGTGTGCTACTACTTCTAGTGTACTTGACTAATTTTTGCGCGTGGATTAGCTTTCCCTATTACCAGTGTCCCTCGCCATCTGGTGAACCCATTCTGACTTCTGAGGAACTTGTAATTTACACCCCCAAGTCAAGGACGAGAAGTCAACATTTTAGTCCAACTGACCGGTGTAGGGGTTGAACCAGCTACCTCGACATCAGCACACCAGAAGTTTAAGAACTAATGCTCTTGTAAATTCAGCCATACTGACTTTCACCCAATGTAATGAAGTTGATATTTTTGTTTTTCAACCCGTTGTTTTCACATGCATAATTATCTTGATCGGAATGTCCAGGTTTTTCTGATGGAGCCATCCAAGCTGTACACAGTGGACTTTCAGATGGCTTGGATTCATGCAGAAAGCGGCAAGGACTTGTTGGACATCAGTGATCTGTACAACCGACAGAAGCCACAGTATGTTTACATTCTCTCTCTCTCTACTTCTATGTCTGTCTCAGTGTCTCTGCCTGTGTCTATCTTAGTGTCTCTGCCTGTGTCTGTCTGTCTCAGTGTCTGCCTGTGTCTGTTTGTCTCAGTGTCTGCCTGTGTCTGTCTGTCTCAGTGTCTGCCTGTGTCTGTCTGTCTCAGTGTCTGCCTGTGTCTGTCTGTCTCAGTGTCTGCCTGTGTCTGTTTGTCTCAGTGTCTGTCTGTTTCAGTGTCTGCCTGTGCCTGTTTGTCTCAGTGTCTCTGCCTGTGTCTTTGTGTCTCTGTCTGTGTCTGGCTGTGTCTCTGTCTGTGTCTCAGTCTGTATCTGTCTGTCTCAGTGTCTCTGCCTGTGTCTGTCTCAGTCTGTGTCTGTCTGTCTCAGTGTCTCTGTCTGTGTCTGTCTCAGTGTCTCAGTCTCTGTCTGGCCCACTCCATTCACACACACACACACACAAACAGATGAAACTTAAAGAATTTAAAGGGGTTTAAATATGAGATCATTAGAGAAATACTACAGACAGACCAAAACAAAAATGAACAAGTCCTTCAAGAAACAAATGAAAATTGTAAACTGATTAGAGACATTAGACTTAGACAGGCAACATTTTTTGGACATGTTATGAGAAGAAATGAAATGGAGAACTTGGTGACAACTGGCAAGATCAAGGGGTAGAGACCAAGGGGAAGGCTAAGAAGTAAATACCTGGATGGCTTGGCCACATGGCATGGTTGAGACAGGAACACTGAGCTGATCCTTGACTCTGGTGATCGAGTGAGATGGCAAAACATGACCGCCCACGCTTATTGGCATGGCACATGATGGATGGATGGATGGACTTCATTGCACCAGGTTTTTTTTTCCCCCACATGGCTCTATTTTGTTTCTCAGAGTGGTCTGCCCAAAGTGTTGCAAAGGGCATGAACTCTGGCTCCAGCAACAACCAGTCTCCAATAAAAGTGCGCTTGTGAAGCAAATAGTGGAATCCAAAAATGAATCCACAAACTTCAGAGCACGAGACAAGTGGCTTATCCATGTTACCATGGTTGATAACTTGATAATTGGTGCAATGAATTATTATTCATAAAGATTGATTGTCAATGACAATATAGGAAGCAGCAGATGTGGAACCACACAATATTATAAAATTGCATCTATTACTTTGTCATTCTCTGTGTACCTTTGGAACTGATTTTCACTACAAGGATAGGTTTGTAAGAGATAATATTTCAAGGATTAATTACTTGAAGGAGTGAGTAATTCTGGGATAATATGCATGGTGAATATTTCAAGGGTAATTTATAATAGAGTATTTCAAGGATTTCATGTCAGAGTCTTGCGTAAAGCAAGATAAATAGCTCGTTTTCTGGCAAGTGTGAAGCAATATCAAACTATCAAATCACACGAAGTGAATATCCGAAAGTATTATTCACAAGCTTTATTTATGCGCTGCATTTATTATCGCACGAACATCGCACAATGACAATCCATCGCAATCATTACGGCATGAACAATATCACTACAATACATAATAATACATGCAAGCAATAAACATCTCACTTACAAGTCACACTATTCAAGCGTTCGAACCAGTCTCCCACTGTCGTACAGGCTAGCTCTCAATGCAGATTCAAACACCACTCGCAGACCCATGCGACCTGTCCGTTCAAACCTCTAAACCCGTCTGCCAGATCTGGCGTTCTACACGCTACACGCCAGTCGGCGCCCACGTCAGCTGGTGTGACCCCTGCACGGTTCACGGGGTGTACTGCTGACCAGCGGTCGTTTAAGCGTCGCTCAATTGCTGTGCTTGGCTGCTTATACGGGCGTTGTCGAAGACGCCGCATTCCCTCTGCAGTGTTTAACATCACTCAGGGTTGCGTGTTGTTATGTTGTCTGGCGTTGGTACAGACAACGCGTCGCAACCTCGGATGTGAGACCTTGACACTCTCCACACCCCTTTTTCATGGAAGGATTTCCTTTCATGTACAATCTATATAGGTGTTATTAAACCTGTCAAAGTCGAACATTGTACGTTAATAGTTATTATAATTATATACAGGTGACTAGTAAACAATATGTATACAACAATTGTGTTGCACTATGAAGTACAACAGTCAAGTACAATCTATTTAATGGGCATTACCTTGCTGTGACACAGCTAGTCTGGTAGGTATCGGCTAAACTGGCCCCTACCTCACAACCAAGAACAAAAATACTAAAATCATCAGGTCAAGCCGTGAGCATCTCCCTCTGAGATAGCTCCATCATCAGACCTCAGTTTGGAGTTTCTAATGAAGGTCAACAGTTTTGGCAATATACTGTCCATATCTAAACGACGTTACATTGACATGTTACATATCAAGCACACATGTTAATGGTTACAATACATAGTTACATATCACCAAAAATTTTGAATAATGTCCCCTGGTTATTATACCAAAAATTTAGGAACAATAATTTATCGTCGTTTACAAGACATAAATTAGTACTACAAATTTATTTCTTAGTGTCATAATTTGATCCTTATTGACAAATGTGCACAAAAAGTCACGTTTGTAAAGAAGCAATCAAGTTACGATGCTGAGATTACATATTATAAAAATCGACATATACAATTCCGTATATGGACATATTTTAACTCACATTTTAATACAATCGTCATAAATTTATAGACTTTTTAACGTAGTCTACTAACTTTTAATATTAATATGCAAAACAAATATCGGAAGTATACAGCTATACTATTACATGTGTTATGGTATCATTCACACGACATTAGTCCGTTCTGGATGGATATTATATAAACGGAGTAGTAGTTGTTACTATCAGCTGTTGGATCGTCTCTTCCGTCTTCTGCTCAGATAGTACTGTCACTGTCATCTTTCGTACCTTGTTAAAACGTCTTGGACACATCGATCTGGATACATTCAGGATTACTTCACGTTGTAGTGGCTTGGTAAGTTCCTGGATCCTATAGTGTTGTCCAGTGACACTTCTCTGTAGTGTCTAGTTGTTACAATATTTATCTATTTACAATAATAATTACATTCTTTCTCATATCTCACAGTTATACAACACATTAATTTACATCATAATGATTCCATTCTTTCACATATCTCACAATTATACACTCATTCATTCGCATGATAATAATAAGATTCAAATATGTACATAAGTTATATACATTGGGAGATATAATCTTCCCTATCACATTGGTGTACACAGCGTTACTGACACATTGTCACAATTGGCTGTGGTACTGAGCACTATCTACGTTGCAGTTTTATACACCCTCTGCACTGTGCTCTGGTGTTGACTGGGTATTAGGTTCGTCATATGGACATCTCGACAAAAGATCTGCAAGACAGTTTTGTGAACCCTTTATATGGTTAATCTCATAGCTATAGTCCTGCAGAAGAAGGGACCATCTTGCCACCTTGCTGTTACTTGGCGTTCCCCTGGTAACAATTGTCAGTGGACTATTATCTGTTTCAATAATGAAATGTTTGCCTAAAAGAAACCTAGAAAGTTTACGTACCGAAAATACCATGGCAAGAGCCTCGAGTTCCAGTGTACTGTAATTTCGTTCGCTGGTGTTCAGTTTTCGAGAGACGTAGTATACTGGGTACAAGATTTGGTCGTGCTCTTGGAGAAGCACACCTCCAATGGCTACGGAGCTCGCGTCACATCTTAATCTAAAAGTAATATTCAAATTTGGCAATTTCAGAATAGGTGATTTAGAAAAATACGAAAGAATCTTCGTAAATGCTGGCCTTGAACATTCACTGTTCACAATCACATTGGGGTGTTTATTTGTTAGTAGATCAGTGAAACATTTGGTCAATTCAGCAAAATGAGGAATAAACTGTCTATAATAGTTTAAAAGACCTAACACACTTCGCAACTGTTTCTTAGTTGTCGGAAGTGACAATTTCAAAATTCTGGACATGATGTTATCGTCAGTTGATATAAAGCCATTTGAGATCTTATAACCCAAAAATGAAATTTCCTGACAGGCTATATCAACTTTGGAAGGTTTTACAGTCAGTCCATGCTGTCTAATCCTGTCAAATGTCTGCTGTAGTGCAGTTATGTGCTTTGTCATGTCCTTTGTGTGTATGCAAATGTCGTCCATGTACCAAATGATGTTAGCAATGTCTTTCAAAAGAATTCTTGTCATTCTGACAAAGGTAGCTGGTGCATTGACTAATCCGAAAGGTAGTTTACACCATTCGTATAAACCCCACGGTGTGGCAAATGCAGTCAGATGTAAACTATCAGGATGTACAGCTATCTGCCAGTAGCCTTTTGTCATGTCAAGTTTGGTGAAATAACGTGAGTCAGATAGTTCAGTCAAGATGTCTTCACAGTTGCTCATCGGTTCTAAATCCAACTGTGTAATGCTGTTTAGTTTACGATAGTCCACACAAAATCTAATAGTGTTGTCCTTTTTGCGTACTAAAACTATTGGTGAACAGAAATGAGATTGTGATCGTCGAATGATATGATTTGCTTCTAAATCAATGATTTCTTGATGAAGTTTTTCTTTATAGTGTATAGGGATAGAATATGGTCTACACTTAATAGGAACGTCAGATGTCAAGATGATTTGGTGTTGCACTAAATCTGTGTGTCCCGCAGAAAAGATCGTCCTGTATTCTTGTATCAGTTGTCTGCAACTGTCAGTCTGTGTCTGTGTTAGTTTAGGATTTACCTTAATGTCCTGTAAGTTGGTCGTCGTGTCAAGAACTGGTGTTGGTATCTCATCAGTGTCGTTGTCGTCCGTCTGGTCCACTATGGAGGTACTTGCTGCAGTCTCTACTTGGTCATCTTGCCTGTGATGATATGGTTTGAGCATGTTAATATGGAAAATTTTATGTTTGTCCCTAACTGCAATTTCGTAGTCTACCGTCGAAATTTGTCGTAGTACTTTGAACGGTCCTTGCCATGAGTCAGTTAGGAGATGTCTATCACTTGGCAAAAGAAGAAGAACGTCCTGTCCTGGCGTCAGTGTAATAGTTCTATTTCCTCTGTTAGCATATTGTCGGTAAATAGCTCCTGATTTTTGAAGAGCTTCTTTAGCCAAAATACATGATTTCATAATTCTATCACGCAATGATGTTACATGTTCATATGGTGAAATGGGTATAGGCAAAGTAGTACTTTCAGTCAACATAGATTCATACAGAGATAATGGGCCGCGTGGTTGTGCACCATATAACATTTCGAATGGTGAAAACCCAGTGCTGGAATGGGGCACTTCCCTATATGCAAACAAAATTGCAGGCAGATAAGTATCCCAATCTTCAGGATGTTCTTGGGTTACCTTAGAGAGCATATGTTTCATATCGCCATTAATCTTTTCCACTATACCGGTCGAATGTGGGTGGTATGGACTGTTGAAGCATTGTTTAACACCCAACATTTTGGTAAAGGCTTGTGTAGCTGAGGAAATAAACTGGCTACCCCGATCTGAAAGGATGGTATCAGGGAATCCTACCCTCGCAAAAATATGAAAGAACACTTCCATTATGTCTTTGGAAGTTATGTTCTTCATTGGAATCGCTTCTGGCCAACGAGTACATAGATCAATGAGTGTTACAATGTACCTATTACCTTTAGATGTTACATGGTTCAGAGGACCAACTATATCGACCGAGATCTTTTCAAACGGTCTACTAGCCAAATCAGTAACTTGCAATTCAGCTTGTGGGTGTTTACCCTTTTTGACAAGCTTCTGACAGATGTCACACGATCTGCAATACTGTTTGGTATCGCTGCAAAACTTTGGCCAATACAATTGAGTCAGTAACCTTGCTCTAGTGTTAGCATACGCCATGTGTCCTGGAAAGGGTATGTCATGAGCTAGATTTAATGCTTGCTTGCGGTTTTCTAACGGTAGCACTGTTTGTTCGATAGTGCTGGAACCTTTGGTGTAGTACCGTGTTAGAATTCCGTTCTTGAGAGCAAAGTACCATTGAGCATTCTTTGCTACTCTTGGCTTTTGGCCTACAAGTTTAAAATACTTTTGCAGAGATTGATCGGCTTTTTGAGATGTTATAAACGTCTCCCTAGTTGTATCAGGAGATGTTACAACTGGACTTACTCGTTGTAAAGCCTCTGTCTGATCGATTCGATCTTGCATCTGTGCAGTAGATCTAGTTACTGCATTTACTACATTACAACGATCATTCTCATCACACATTGATGTTACATTCACACAATTACATGTATGTTCTGGCGTAGCCAGGTTGGTATTTGTACATTCATTTACCGGTGGTAATACATCATGAATGGTGATTGGTGATGAAGGTGAAATGGTAGTATCGATATTACAACTGACAGTTGATGTAATACTGTCATGTGGCATGTCATTCACTTCAGGAAGGTTTCCAATGATAACATCGCATCAAGGATTGGTTAATGCTGCGCATTTAACCTTTCCTGTAAGGAATGGTGTAGTTATATATGCCCATGCAAGTGGATATTTCTCTATGTTCCCTGAGAACGTCCTGCATGTGACATATTTACCACTATATTGTGATGGTAAAATGTAATCTCTCTTTACACCAATGAGAGTACTGCCGCTATCATGTAAAACTGTGGCAGCTCTACCATTAACATACCCCTGGTGGATGTTTAGTTTACCTTTGGAGTTTACTACAGAATTGGCCTCCTCACTGGTAACAGGTATAGAATGGCCGCATGTTAACACGCCATCCTCATGAAATTGATCACAAATGGAACATTTTTCATGATGGAACACCTCAATGGAATGTGCTGAGTTTACTGGGTGATCTTGTACACTTTCATCTTCTGAAGAAGAACTGTCAAACATGGCTGCATTAGCCTTTCTGGTCATTGACTTGCCTCTACAATCTTTCCGCCAGTGGCCATAAGCTTTACAAAGATAACATTTGGTAACTTTTCTGTAGTTCTTTCTTTCTTTATCTTGCTTAGAAATGTAATTATGCAAGTAAGCAGTGTACCCAGGATGTTTGTCGCACATCTCATTCTCATTGTGTGAATATTCGCAATATTTGCACTGATATAATTTCTCTGCAGCTTGTTTATAGGGTCTTTGTTTGGTATTCGACCCTGCCTGATATTTGCCATATGTAGCTGCTGCTACAAGGTCTGTGCTAGTCAGACTACTAGAGAAATATTGCTTATTGGCTGCAAAATAACCAGAGCCACGACTTTCGATCTGTTGAACGCTTTCACACTGACATTCCAACAAAAATTTAGAAAAGGGGGGTGGGAGAGATGCGATAATCTTATCTCTCAACATAAGATCAACTAATTTGTCATAACTTCCATTTACTTTGGCTGCTGACAGCCATTTAGAAAAAATATTTTGAATTTCTGAGATGTAATCAGAGAACGTGTGTGTTGGCTTAGGAGACAACTTCCTAAACTGTTCTCTATAACCTGATTCATCTAGCAAAAAATGTGACATAATTTTCGCTTTAATGTACAGATAATCTTCTTTCAGGTCATTTGGGATCGACTCTATGACTTTAAGAGGTTCCCCAGAAAGACTTCTTACATATACCATCCCCCATTCAGGTTTTGGAATTTTGTAATGATCCATAACAAATTCAAAATTTTGGGTAAATGCTGCTATGCAATCACCTGTGTTGTAACTTCTGATCAGACCTTGGTACTTTTTATGAGGTTGATCTTTGTCTGTTTCTCTATTAACTTTATCTTTAGAAGATTCAGCTTTCAGCTGTTCAATTTTCAGTTGTGTTTCTTGCTCTTCTTTCTTACTTTGGGCTAAGATCTCAGCTTGCCTCACTGCAGCTTCTGACTGTTTTAAAGCAGCTTCTGATTGTGCTTTTTGAAGCTTTAGAGCAGCTTCTGATTGTGCCTGCTGAAGCTTTAAAGCAGCTTCTGATTCTGCCTCTTTACTTTTCAGAGCAGCTTCTGCTTGTGCCTGTTGAAGCTTTAACGCCCTTTCGGCCGCTCTCTCATCCCTCTCACTAATTTGCTCTTGCTTCAAAAGATATTCTGCATATTTACTTTCACTCCATGTTCTCAATCCCTCACCAGACATATTCATTTTTAAACCCATTTCGATGAAATCGTTTAAAGAAGACATGATGAACAATAAGTATGATGGAATAAATATAAACAAAATTACTTATGATGTTAGTAAGTTACAAATATTTCTAGCACAGTTGATGTTTAAAGCCAGACTAACGAAAGTATAAAGAGGAATGAAAAAAATTTTATACTCAAGTAATCCTTGGGCAATGTGCTGTTCAGTGGTGCTCGAAATCACACTGGAACGTCTTTTGGGTAGACGCACAAAAAATTTTTTAAGTTCACGAGACTCAGGTAAAGTTGACACAAACAACCTGTACTTTCTAAACTAAACGAAATTAGAACGTTTGTAAATGTATGGTGTGTGTAATGTCACTAAAGTCTGTAAAGGTTTGTATGTTGTCAAGTATTATTGTTAGTCGTTACCACAATCAACAACTTTCACGCTCACACTAACCCTACTCAATGACATTCAAGGGCACGGCCGCCATTTTGGATTTTAGGTACAAAATTTGTTGACTTTAGTGATACGTCTGAAGACGCCTCGGTTGGCTTCAAATAATATCTTCACACTTATACTTTAATGAGATCAACACTATTTAATCGTTACTTTACCTTAATCTATGACTTGCGCACTTCTATCTGCATGTTCACATTCGCTTCAAACTCGGACAAAAAAATTTACAAGTTCGCATTTGGTTCAAAACCCGGACGAAAGCCACCACATTCGCACTTGTCAGTGTCTTGCGTAGAGCAAGATAAATAGCTCGTTTTCTGGCAAGTGTGAAGCAATATCAAACTATCAAATCACACGAAGTGAATATCTGAAAGTATTATTCACAAGCTTTATTTACGCGCTGCATTTATTATCGCACAAACATCGCACAATGACAATCCATCGCAATCATTACGGCATGAACAATATCACTACAATACATAATAATACATGCAAGCAATAAACATCTCACTTACAAGTCACACTATTCAAGCGTTCGAACCAGTCTCCCACTGTCGTACAGGCTAGCTCTCAATGCAGATTCAAACACCACTCGCAGACCCATGCGACCTGTCCGTTCAAACCTCTAAACCCGTCTGCCAGATCTGGCGTTCTACACGCTACACGCCAGTCGGCGCCCACGTCAGCTGGTGTGACCCCTGCACGGTTCACGGGGTGTACTGCTGACCAGCGGTCGTTTAAGCGTCGCTCAATTGCTGTGCTTGGCTGCTTATACGGGCGTTGTCGAAGACGCCGCATTCCCTCTGCAGTGTTTAACATCACTCAGGGTTGCGTGTTGTTATGTTGTCTGGCGTTGGTACAGACAACGCGTCGCAACCTCGGATGTGAGACCTTGACAATTTTATGCGATGAGTTTTTGAGGAAATTATGATTGGTTGAATGACTGAATGGTTGGTTGGGTGATTGGTTGGATGGATAATGTTTTGGTTGTTGGACTGGTTGGTTGTTTGGTTGAATGGATGTTTGATTGGATGGTTTGCTAGTTGGTAAATTGGATGGATGGATGGGTGGTTGATAGTTGAATGGTTGGATAGTTAGCTGATTGGTTGGTTGGTTGAATAGATTTTATGTTAATTGGATGGGTGGTTTATTAGTTGGAAATGTTGGTTAGTTAGATGGTTGAATGGCTGGTGGTTGGCTGCTTGCTTGCTGTGATGATATGTTGTTTGATTGATTCATGGGTTGATTTGTTGGGGTGGGTTGGATTATGTGATTGGTTAGATGTTGGGTGGATGGGTTGATGGGTTGAATGCTTGGGTTGGTTGGTTGCTGGGTGGATGGGCTGGTTAGTAGTTGAATCCTCTGGATGACAGCGTTGGCTCTGAAATCTGATGCCTTGGAGATCAGGTCGTGTGAGTCCTGGAAAAGGCTGGTATCTATTAGAATGAGGTTGATTTAGAGACCGTTATCCCAGCCTGGTACCCAAGGACCATCTCCAGGCAGACATTGTTATAGGACATCTCTCCAAGCCCAGACACCAGCGGGGTGTTGGAACGTCACGTCTGGGGAGTGACATGTTAGTATGTAACCAGGTCAGGATTCAGCAAAGCAAATATGGATTGGTTGGGATCAGGTCAAGGTTGGTCATATTTCCTCCACGGGTTTGAGGTATTTCATTGTCAACTGACTCCAACACAATGCCCAGAGGAAAAAAACATAGAAAAAGGAGACAAAGAGGGAAGATACTGGTCAGCCTTGCATCATTTTGAAAAAAAAAATCAGGAACCTACTGTGAGTATGTGAAGAGTTAAGGACCGTCACATTTGTGTATGCCTGAGTACACAGAAGATTAATTGGCCAGGCTTTCCCTCTCATAGCGAATGACAAGAGCTGGCATTGAACCTTTGTCCAACCCAATGCAAATTAAATAATTAAATTGGCAGGTGAAAATCTAGCTACTGCACTACTGCGGTTCCCTTTTGTGTCTTAGCCTCTTTCAAAGCAATTTGATTACTCATTTGCCAGGAAACTAACCCAGTCAACAAACGCCAAAACAAAATAATTTTGGGCGAATGAAGAAGAAGCAAATTACTGATTTGGGCTGTTCTATATATACTAAAAGTTAATTATAAAAAAAGACGATTCATTTGCTGAATGTTAATATGACCTCGGCAGATCTCCAGAGTCACGACTGAGTGAAGATATTGCCTCAGAACGAGAGTCCCCTATCAATGGATTGCTGAAACCATGTGGAATCAAGAACATTCGAACACATCTAATACTTCCTCTGAGTGCCATACATAAGGTGAGCTTTCATTTTCCTCCTGTTTCCTCTCCTACCTTTCTTTTTTCCTTTATTCCTTTGTCATTTTTCCTTCTTAGCCTCCTTCCTGCCTTGCTTGCTTCCTTATTTCTTTCATTTATCCCTGTTGCTACTTGCCAAGTTTCCTTTGTCTCGCTCTTCATCAGCCTTTTCCTACTCTTTTTTCCTCTCTTTCTCCCCATTCCTCTTTCCTTTCTCTCTCTTCCTTTTGCTTGCTCTCTTTCCCCTCTCTTCATTCCTCTTGTCCACTTTCTTTCATCGCTCTTTCCATCCCTTCTTGCCTACTCTCCTTCATCTCTCTCCATTCCTCTTTGCTTAGTCTCATTTTCCTTTCTCTGTCTTTACCTACTTTCCTTTATATCTCTCTCACTCTTTCCATTCCTTCATGCTTTCTCTCCCTCTCTCTTTCCTCCCTCACTCTCTCCTGTCTCCTTCACTCACTCTCCCTCTCTCCTCCCTCTCTCTCTCCTTTTCCTCCCCCTCTCTCTCTCCTCGCCTACTTCCCTTCCTCTCTCTCTTCATTTGTCATTGAGTTTGTGATTGTGATTAAGTATATGTATATGCAAGGGAGTGTGTATTTGTGTGTTATCGAGTAGTGCAAAACTGTAAGTTTGTGCAAATGATGTAAGTATGTATGCAGGTATGTGTGTTTTTACTAATGTGCTTGTGCACGTGTGTCTGCCTGTCTCATAACATGGTAATATGCATTGTTTATGTTTACAACATTCATTTAACAATGTTTTTTTCCTATGTGAATATGTCAATGTCATGCAGTGTTGATGAATGAAAGATGAGTGATTGAAAGGGCTGAATATAAAACAGGCCTGCGAGCCCAATTGTTACCCTTTGGAAATAAAGTTTATTCGTTCGTTCGTTCTTCCTCATTGATCATCACAAGTCCGCAGTTCAAGTCATACAAGTGGAATAACTCTAATTGACTGGGTTCAAAAACATCATTTCCTGTCATGTGGTTGTATCAGGTGCAGCTGTCGTCCATAACCGCTAATAAAGAAAATCAAATCATTTTTGTATAATAAATATTCACTTCTTTTTGTTTAGAATCCATGGCTAGCAGATTTGAAACCTGAGAACCTTCGTCTAAATGTTGCGGTTTACTTTGGCAGTATTAAGATCCGCTCGCGGTTGTCACACTCACTGTCGGTCACCAGTTCACAGACCTGGGATAGTTACGGCTCACTTAATATGGACTTTGAGTTTCCTGGAGAGCGCCACATTTATGACATGATTGACATTTCTCCATATGATGTGGAGCGGGAATTAGGAGCGTATCCCTATGCTATTTTTCGGGTGGAGTGCATGAAACCTAAAAGTGAACAAAAGTCAGGTAATGTTTTTATCAGTCATAAATTTTCTTATGACATTCTTGTATATTTTATCAGTCATCAAATCTCTCTTAATGTAATCAGTTATAAAATTTCTCTTGACATTCTTGTATGATTTACCAGTCAATCATCCTCTCCTCTTAACATTCTTGTATATTTTATCAGTCATCAATGTTTTTTAACATTCTTGTACATTTCATCAGATATTAAATCTCTCTTGATATCCTTGTATGTTTTATCAGTTATCAAATCTCTCTTAACATAATTTTTAATCAGTTATCAAATCTCTTTTAACATAATGTTTATTAATTATCAAATCTCTTTTAACATAATGTTTATTAATTATCAAATCTCTCTTAACATAATGTTCTATCAGTTATCAAATATCTCTTAACATAATGTTTTATCAGATGAGAGTTAAATGTTTTGAGAAACTTGAAATAAGTGACCCAATTCCAATTTTATGATGCTTGGTCGAGGTATCCGGTGGTCTCCAGAATCAGTGACGTCTGCTACTGGTGTAGCGACAGTGGTGTATCTCTCTCTATCTTTTTTGTTTTAATAATTATTTTAGGACTTCCAGCTGTGTTTCCAGCAAGGAAGCTGATAAACTCACTGGTTCTGCATCCCCTGCCTGTGGACGTGCGAATCTGTGGACGTGTGAATCTGTGGACGTGCGAATGTTATTAATGCCCTTAGAGAGATGTCGAAAGCATTTATAACCAATGTGTCACAGGAACAATCAGCATTAACACCCTGTAACATTTGCTATGAGAGATTAGGCATTTATGTGTTTGCCCAAGGTGCTATGTTAATTGTTAATTAACAGCATCAACGTTATATTCATTAAATGATAACCATTAACCCTGTAAGCATCAGTCGTCTGCAGCAGATGTTTGAAAATGCCCGTGTTTCATTTATATTTGAGCCTACCTGCAAAACCTTACATGTCAGTTTTATGTGTTTGGAACTCTTCACTGGCTGTTGCAGATGAGGGCGGAACATGTATGGGAATGCCCCGAGTGCTGTGACATCAATTCTTGCCTCAACTCATGTGTTTTCAGATACCGGGCCTATTACACTGGGATGGAGTCGTATCCCACTTTACCGTCACACAAACCTTCATGACGACCAGTTATTTGCTTTGATTGTTGGAGATGTGACAGTGCCGCTTCACCCCGGTGCCATCCCAGAGAGTTTTATCTCAGCTCAGCCACAGACCCCAACTGATGGAGATCGATCACAAGGTTAGTATGGTTACCTTTGAAATGGAGCATGAACTAATCAAGATATTGGCAATCTCAGTTGTGCACGTTTGAGAAAACACCCATTATGTGTGAAAGTGAGATGTAGTAGTGTAGTGGTTAGGTGTGGTAGTGTAGTAGTTAGGTGTAGTAGTTAGATGCTGGCCTGTTGTTAATGGTTTTGAATCTGCAGTGAGGCAGATTTTTAAAAGATGTTCACTCTGACCTGATGAGATGCAGTGAAATATTCCAGCAATAAATTGTGCAACCTATTAGTTGTGACTTCTGTGTATACACAAATTTTACCACAAAATAAACCGTCGTACACTGTTTATAAAGCTTGTAACTCACTGTATAAAGTTTCAACAGATATTTTTGATTACAGAACTGTTTTCGGGGAAAAAATCTGGCACAGCTGAGAATTGAACCCAGACCACGGTGTTGCTTTTATACATAATACATTTTGTTTCTTTTGTCTATGATCAGCGACTACCCTACTTGGCTACAGCTGCACTCTCTCAGCCTATGTATTTGACCCAAATAATGAGCCAGCCAATCGGAAAGTGGTGCCTTATAAGCCGAAGCCAGCTGCACCTCCTTCTGTACCTCACATAGCAGCCAGGGTCACACCTCCCATTAAACAGTGAGTACTACTCTTCATCTAATTTTCCATTCTCTTCTTATGCCTTTATCTGTTATCTGTTGAGGTATCATCCTTGCATTCAGGACAAGTCCATAGGTGCCGTAGGTGCTCAGATCCTCCCCCAACATATGCATGTGTCTGGCGGCTATTAGTGCCAGTTCTGTGTTGGTTGACAAGGCCCATCATTCACTCAATGTATGTTTTGTGTCTGACCGTTCCAATTCTTACTCCTGTATCTCTCATTCTGGACAACGATAGGGTTCATTGGTATCATAGTCCTCCACTGTAGACATCTCTCTAAGGGCAGTAATAACATCAGCATGATTCATGGGCTGGCCATCTGCAGGGGATGCAGAGCCAGTAAGTTTGTCAGCTTTATACCTTCCCTCATCTCCTGCATACCTAAGAACAAAAATGAAGGTGACTCTATGGACAGTGGATTCAGTCTACTGTCTACATACAGAACCCACCTCGACCTTTCAGATCATGCTCATTGAATCACTTAGTACACAAACATTGGTATAATGCTGTGATTCTAACCATATGGAAACCCATGTTACTGCCATTCCCTAGCGAACGAAAGAAGAAGAAGAAGAAGAACTGCCATCACCTCCATCGGCATGCTGATCGTAATCGTAGAGCGGGCGTCACTATCTTATTGAATGGTTCGGCCCACTGAATGTACCGTGAGTGCCCACGCACTTCTCTGCTGCTGTATAACATATCCTTCTGTATAGATGAGCACATCGGAATCATCTGAATGTTCACTGATGAGCGAGTTGATCTCTGCATTGACAGCAGCAGGATTCTACTTTCTGCACCATCTGTCAAGTGTGACAATGCAGGAGAAGCTGCAGTTAAGTGCTTGAGGCACAGGCACCCATTCCTTGCCAGGGCTGATATTGGTAAGATTGCAGACCTGCCTGACAACATCTTCCGCCTGTCCCATCCACGATTTGCCTGCCTTTATGTCCCATTGGAGCATAAGACTGCAACTTCAATGATGACAGTGGTGATGTTGATGTTGATGAAGATGATATGATGGAAGCAACAGATAGTGCAGGCGAAGCCACTATTCTAGGAAAGCAACATGTCTGTAGAAAGTTTATCTGCCTGTTCTACCCTTGCAGCCAGTGTCTCATCCAGTAGCAGTGGGCGAGCTGTGGTAGAGCATTGACTAGCACACTTGCCTGCTAGCCCATTGGTCATGTATTCAAATCCTCAGCATGTTGGAGAGCATTGACTAGCACACTTGCCTGCTAGCCCATTGGTCATGTATTCAAATCCTCAGCATGTTGGAGATTCTTTTAAAAACTATCCTGGGCTCTCAGGTTGACCCAGCCTAAAGTAGGTACCAGGAAATGATCTAGGAGGTAAAAGATGTCCGGCATGATACCGCACACATCAGCGATCAACAAATGATTGGTCTATAAAAATATAGGGCTGGTATCATATGCCCAATAAGCCTCATGGTGTGGAACAGGGACCTTGACCTTTTTGTAAACATCCAGCAGACGTGCAAACCGACACTATCACACCGATCACAGACACTTTCATTGCAGGAAGGAGCGCTTGACATTTTTGACCGATTTTTTGTGTGCAAGTTGCCTGTATTGAGATTTGGCTGCAGTAAGCACAGTTATGATGATTATAATTGTATTGATGATGGTGTTGATAAGGATGATAATAATGATGTGTTGAAGGTGGTGATAACAAGAAAATTAAGTTTAAGTTTGATTTTAATCATAAGGAATCTAGTGCTAATGGTGGGAATGGTATTGATGATGGTGATGTTGATGATGATAATTTTTATGATTGTACTTGATATGACACTGGTAATGATGAAGCTAATGACTATCTTGATGAGGATGATGATGATTATACTGATGTCCTGTATCTACCAATAAGTTACAGGCACAGTTTCTGAATATATCTGGTGAAATAATCTGGCTTTTTTTTTAAGCAGCTTGCTGCTTTGAAGCATACAAGATATAAGAATTATAAATGGCCCACATACAAATTTTTATCAGGTGCTTGACGGCAGAAGTGGAAGATGATGATGATGATGATGATACTGGTGAAGATGAAGATGATACTGATGATTATGATGATGATTTTGATGATGGCACTGATGACGATCATAATATGACACTGGTGATGATCATGCTGATGATTACATTATGATGATGGTTCTGATGATGATGATATGACACTAGTGAAGATGATACTAATTATATGATATCATGATAATGATGAGGAAATAACAATGATATTGATGATGAAAATGATACTAATTATGATGATACTCATGATGGTTATGTCAAAGATGATACATTCGACCCGGAAACAACTATGTTAAGAAAGATAGCTGTTTTTATATAACTTACCTGACAGAGTGATTTTAAACTTTGTCTTATGAAGGCCAACACCCAGACAGCCTCCAGCGCTACCTCAGCCACCACCGAAACCCATCCTTCAGCCAAGTCCTCGTCAGAATATCCCAGAGTCTGCAAGCCCCTGGACACTGTTTAAGTCTGCTGCCACAAAGTCAGACCCTAAACCAAGCACCAACAGAGATCCGTTTATTCTGTACATTGATTCAGTCCGTTATCTTCCGGACAGTGCAACAATTGTGAAGGTGAGGTGAATACGAGGATGAGATAGATGTGATGGTAATTTAGGTGTTGTTAATATGAGATGAATTTTTTTTAAGGTTATGTTTTTATTCTTTTTCTTCTCGTCTTTATCTCCTATGGAGCATAGGCCTTCAAGCACCCACGCCAAGCCACATCTCCTTTTACTATCTTCTACAGCAAGCACTGAGTTCTTCACATATTATAATCTCTGTTTCTTGTTCTCTTCTTCTTATAGTCCATGCCTTGTAGCTTTGGTGATCATGTCTGTCCAAAGCCTTCTATCTCATGTGCTACCAGTCATTTCTGATCCCGATTTTCCTCTATGTCATGATGTAAAACTGTCCAGCATCTCCTGCCTAGTTCTCGTACCCACATGTTTTTAAGTTTCCCTCTATTTCCTTTCCCCTCTAAGTTCCAGTGAAAAGACTTTCTAGTTGTACCATTCTCATATTTTCTCAGGTCCACTGTCAAGTCTTAGTTTTATATGACTGAGCTACGTAATGACAGTAGATGGTACTACCTGCTTTCTAATAGCGTCAAATTTTGGACGGCGCACACCAAACCTGACACCCCACATTATGCTAATGGCGCCAGGAGAAGGAGCACAATTAGGAGGGCCTTATTTTAGTGTGAAGACTAAAGACTAAATGTTATAGCAAGGCAGACCAGGCCCTAAGTCTTGGTTGCCAACGTGTCTAAGATGGAAGCTCTGACAGGCGGACAGTTAGAGCATTGCTTTGCTGATCCAGCAGCTTCTGCAGCTTGTCTTGTTCCAGATGTATTGGTGTTGTCTTTCCTCTGGAGTAATCTTCACAGCAAAGGATCATCCTATAATGCTCTGTTCCTGTGCCAGAGAATAACACAAAAAATGCTCCTCATTGTTCCATGTGAAAAATGGAACAGACAGCAGTCCTGACAAACCAACAGCACACACAGGCATAGATTCATAAGGCTGCTACAAGAATGCCAACACAATAGTCCGCCACTAGAATTACAGTTCATTGTGGACGGAAGCAGCAGTCACTAGAAATCCAGCAGTTGCACACACTTACTGCATAAGGCAAAATCAGCTAGTTCAGCAACTGGCTGTCCACGATTTTTCTTAACATGCAGTTCACAATACAAACCACTGTGGACATATGTAAAACCATTCCACATGAAATCCATAGCTCACAGTGTCGCTCCACACACTTTACTCAGTAGCTGGGCAATGGAACCATGTCCAACCAGTCCAAAATGAGATAAATGTGTAAGCAAACTGTAGACATAAGCCAAAACACCCCAGAGGCCTTAACAGCTCAACAGCCTATCCGTCATTTTGGACCAGAAAACCTGTCATATTTGATATGTGTTATACATCTTTTGTCCATCCTCAGCGTCCCCACATTGAAGGTGAGATAGGAATTGTGAAGATGAGATGGGAGTGGTGAAGATTGGATAAATGTTGAGAGTTGGTATCATGATGATGTGGCATGAAGGTTAATTAGCTGGTGTGAAGATGATGTACATGTGAAGATGAGATAGATGTGAGGTAAGAATATGAAGGTGGTTGGTTGACTGTAAATTCCCTTTAAGATGGAGTTTCGACTCATGTGTTGGCAGTTAGGTCATCTGAAAAGGGCCTGCATCTGTAAGAATGAGAGCTTTTCTTCCCTCCCGATACCAAAGTACCATCTCCAGGGGGGGGGGGGGGGGCGCCTGTCACAGAGCTCTCCTTCCCTTCTCCAAACTCAGAAATATGGTTTTCTCACGATATTGTTTCTTAGAGGTACATAATGTTACTTATATATGCATGGTTTTTCTTACAAATATATATCCCCCCCTCCTCCCCCAGATGCATTCTTTTTTAATAGATACATGATTTTTCTCAGTGATATATGATTTTACTCAGACATGGGTTTTCTCAGTGACACATGATTTTACTCAGACATGGTTTTACTCAGTCATGGTTTTCTCCACAGCCATAAGGTTTTATGGTTTTTTCACAGACATGGTTTTTCTCACAGCCATGGGTTTTTCTCATAGATTTAGATCTTTGGCTTGTTTTTGTGCAGGTGACAGGCAGAATTTTGAGAGCAGGTGATCTGACAAACTTACAGGACATTCTAGCAGTCCCTGACCTTGACAGCCCAGCAAGGTCACCAATGTTCAACTTCAGCATGCTGGTCAACGAGGGTCGCCAGATTGCTGACCCAGAACTGCTGCTCTTTCTCCGTCTCTACACGTTTGACATTGAGACACAAAAGGTGGTGGTAATTGGCAGTGCACTGGTCAGAGTGTTTAACGCTGGCAGGAAGAAAGGAGTAAGTGAATGCAACATTTTCTTCTTACTGTTTGTTACTTCCTGATTTGATTGGTTTTTGTGAATTCTCTGTAACTGGTCACATTTATTTTTGCATTTGCTTGATTTGAACTCTAGCGTAGTCCAAGTTCTAGTAGTTGTCACGACTGGGGAGCGCACTGGACTGATTTTGTGTGTGGATTAGCTTTCCCTATTACCAGCGTCCCTCGCCATCAGGCGAACCCACTCTTGACTTCTGAGGTACTTGTAATTACAGCCCCATGTCAAGGACGAGAAGTCAACATTTTAGTTCAGCTGACTGGTGTAGGGGTTAAAACTCGCTATCTCAGCATCAGCAGACCGGAAGTTTAAGAGCAAACGCTTTTATCCATTAGGCCAAGCTGACCTCTTAACGGGTAAAATGACAGCAGACGATTTGTTGCAGGAGTGTCCAACATGTGTTACAGGAGTGTCCAACATTTGTTGCAGGAGAGTCCAACATTTGTTGCAGGAGAGTCCAACATTTGTTGCAGGAGAGTCCAACATGTGTTGCAGGAGAGTCCAACATTTGTTGCAGGAGAGTCCAACATAAGCAGAACAAAGAACACATCTTTGTCTACACCAGACCCATTTGAAGACCAGTTCTATAGAGATGCCAGTAAGAATAAGTCAACTGCTGCTTTCTATTGATATATTCTTGCTGACGTCTTAAGGTGTCTGAAGATGAAAACAGAAACTCTGGAAGACTGTGAGGTTTAGCTCTTAAGTCTGATGCATTGACTTTCATGTCCTTTGAGCCCAACAAGAACTTGCATCGGAGTGAAGCTGGTGTAGAGATTCTCCTCCTGGTTCAGTACTAACACACCCTTTCCACGAGGATGTGCTGCAGAGCTCTTCAAGCTGTGAGACCAATATGGTGGGCAAGACGGCAATGTCTTTCAGATGTTAATTAGTTAGTTGTGTATCCTTTACAGGACATTACAGTCAACCCAAGCATTTTTTGGCTGTGTGTGATTTATTGGCAAGTTTACATTCAGTAGTTTGCCCTTGCTTTCTGAATGACCAGCATTCATACCATTGTGTGAAAACCAATACAAGACAGTCTGCTGCCAAATCACCTGCAGCTTTGTTTCAACTGCTGCCTCCAGGATTACGAATTGCGTCCATAACCCCTTCGCCAAAGTCGGCCTTATGTTAATAGTGGGCCAATAAACCGGTGTCTACATATTTCAACAGTGCAGATGATTGTGGCATGCTGCCAGATATCCAGGTCAAGGTCACTAAATCTTGCAAAGCTCATGAAAGAAATCTCAAGACCCTGGAAAACCACTTCACTTTTAAGTTGAGGCTACTTTCACTGTGTGGCCGCTTCACTGTTCACTGTACGGCTGCTTTGCTGTGTGGTCGCTTCACAGTGTGTGGCCACTTCACTGTGTGGCCATCTCCATCTCTGCCACTTCCAACTTCTTCCTAATTTGTTTCAGTACTCTTTTGTTGACATACAGTGAAGCTGATGTCTGCCTGGAGAATGTTGTTACAGACTGAGAAGTAGCAGCTCATAGCTCCAACAGTTGCTATGCAGTATACAGAGACCAGGTGTTTTAAAAATGTTAGTTCCAATAGAGAAGATTCCTAGCCTTATCCAGAGATTCAAACCAGGAACTTCTGAACTCGAGCTGGACACTGAAACATTTGACCATGCCATCCATAAATGTTTGATTTACCCTTTTGTATTTTGTATGTGTAAAACATCTCACTATGCACCAGTTGAATGTTTGATTGATCCATTTGTATCATGTGTAAAACATTTCACCATGCTACCCATTGAATGTTTGATTGGTCCATTTGTATGTTAGTTAGGTAGTTAGTCGACAAATCATCCTCATTGCACATCGAACCATTCAGTCCATAAGTGCTCCGATCCCCTCCTCAGCAAATCCCGCAGCGTGTAGCGGCTAACGACACCAGTTCTGTGTTGGTTAATCAATCTTCTTTGGCTTCCTGCGTAGTGTTCTTGTTTGGCCACCCCTCTTTTAATTTGTTGTTCTTGCAGTCTGGCCATGGTTGTAGATTCACAGTCATCACTTGGTTCTCGCAAAAGTCTTACTTCTCATAGAGCATTCAGAATGTCAGCCTGGTCCATGTGCGCGCGCTCCCTCCACAGTAGCGTTACCTGTGAGCTTGTCAGCCCGCTCATTTCCTTGTACTCCCGCATGCCCAGGCACGAAGATGAAACTAATCTTTGCCAGCTGAGACTGCTCCAGCTTCAGCAACTATTCTCTTCGGATCCACCCCATCTCTATCCTCTTGAGCATGCTCATTGAGCTGCTAAGGAAACATGCCCTAGTTTAGTTTAGTTTAGTTTAGTCGTTGGATCAACATCACGGCACACGGTTTAACCCATAAGTGCTCCGTTTACCTCCTAACTCAAACCTGAGTCTGGAGAAACTCAGCTCACTGCACGAACTTCATTGCATCGACGAGGATCCTGAAATTCTTTGTTTAGATTTTTAACTCGAAATTTTGCCTGGGCAGCGCCGTTAGGCTACTCTTTTTCAATTTCCAACTGCCAAGGGATTTTTTACGTGTGCAACAATACACACGGGCGTCCGATCTCATTTTCCAGAGACCATGGGAAATTTTATTACTGGAAGTCCAGGTGGATTTTTTAAAATAAATCCCGGTCCTCACCGGGGCCTGAACCCGGGACCTCCAGCACTCGAGGCGGACACCATACCTCGAGACCACTCAGCCCCCTTATGTGAATGTCTAATGCCCTAGTGAATGTCTGTGTCTCGAGACATGTTATTGCTTTACTTACTGCCATGACTTCCATAGTCAGGCTGCTTGTGGTCTCAGCAAAAACACCAGAGTCCTCCTTCACAATTCTCCCTCCGGCCTGAGCCGTAAAGGCCCATGAGCTTCTCACATGTCAGATGACTGACCCATCTGTGTAAATGACAGCATCACCGTCTAGCGAATTCTCGAAAATCAACGCTTGTACTTCTGCCTCCACAGCAGCCGGATTTTCTTGTCTGCATTTTCTATCTGGATGCAAACTGAAAAGGATATGCAGAAATCTGTTGGCACTTGTACCCACTCCTCGCCAGGTTCTAAGTCCTCAAGTGAACACCACACCTGTTGAAGAATGTCTTCGGCTGGACACATCCACAACCGTCCTCTTTTTAACCTGCTGCCCTTCACCTTCATAATTTCACTATGCAGTGGATGTTGTGTGTTTGCGTTAACTCTGAAATAGGCGCGAGCTCTGCAAACTTGTGTTCTGTCTTCAATGGTTGGAAAATCAAGAAGGTAGCGCATCGCCCTGCATGCTGTATCTCTTGTACATCCAAGAATAATGCGCATAGCTTCATTCTGTATCCTTTCCGTTCTTTCTATCTGCTTACGGCTGAGAGTCAGGATTGCCATCGCTTACTCAAAAACAGACATGTATAACATCTTACCATGCCACCCATTGAATGTTTGATTGGTCCATTTGTATCATGTGTATAACATCTCACCAAGCCACTCATTGAATGTTTGATTGACACATTTATATCATGTGTATAACATCTCACCATGCCACTCATTGAATGTTTGATTGGTCTGTTTGTTTCATATGTAAAACATCTCACCATGCTACCCATTGAATGTTTGACTGGTCCATTTGTATCATGTGTAAAACATCTGTATGTCCCATGTGTGCTTCTGACAGGAAGGGCTTCTCAATGTGGGAGGTCACCAATTGAGGCTACATTCAGGTATGCCAAACATGAAGGAAGGCTTGAATCAAATCAGTGCCTCAGACTTGGACAACAATCCCATCATCCCTGGCTGCTCCTTTCTCATAAGACTTCTCCCTCAAACGCAGGTAATGTTGATTGTTTTGTTTCATTTCTTTTTAGATAAGAGGTATGTTTTTTAACTAACTAGAAACTTTGTGCTCAAGTGAAAATGTCCTCTATTTTAATCTTTTAAATGAAAACCAAAATAAGGCTGTCTGCTTCCAAAACGCCTGCAGTTATGTTTCGAATGCGAGATTGTGAGCTGTGTTTGTAACTCCTTTGCCACAGTGCTGGTTTAAAACTAAAGCTCACACAGTTCTATTGCTTTTCATACCAGGACTTGATCCCTGCTCCAGATTACTCTACTGGCTACTATAAATCTGACGGATGCAAACCTACGGCTTCTGAGTTGAGACTGTTTGCCAGTTATGCCGCAGATAACGTGACTCGTCCCAAGGTGGAGCGGGATGTGATCCTTCGTCTTCAGCAGTATGAAAAACCTACAAGGACAAGTATGTTATTAAAGTAATATTTGTAAAGGGAATTCACATATAAATTTACATCCATTTTTGTATAAATACACATTTATTATTGTATAAATTCACATACATTTTTGTGTAGACAGTTATTTACTAACCTACAACAACAAATATGTTATTAAAGTAATATTATTAAAGGGAATTCACATATAAACTCACATCCAATTTTGTGTAGACAGTTATTTACTTGCTACTTGTGTCGCAATTAATTGTTTCTCGTCTTATTTTCTTGTTGATTATCTCATTTTTTTACTGGTTAGTTTGTCTCATTTCCCATTTCACTGGTTAAATTTTCTTGTTTTATGTTTTATTTCTTGTTACTTGTGTTTTATAGCTTATTATTTGTGTTTTAACCCTTGTTACTTGTGTCTTATTTCCTTGTTACTTGTCTGATTCCCTTGTTACTTATGTCTGGTTCCCTTGTTACTTGTCTGATTCCCTTGTTTCTTATGTCTGGTTCCTTTGTTTCTTGTGTCACATCTCTTGTTTTTGTGTATCATTCACCTGTTACTTGTGTCTCATCCCCTGTTACTTGTGCCTCATTCCCTTATACTTATATCACATTCAGTTGTTACTTGTCTTATTCCCTTTTTACTTGTATCTAATCCCCTGTTATTTATGCTTTATTCTCTTGTTATTTGTGTCTCATTTCTTTGTTACTCGTGTCTCATTTCTTTGTTACTTGTGTCACATTTCTTTGTTACTCATGTCACATTCCTTTGTCATGTGTTATATTCCTTGGTTACTTATCATAACTCATTCCCTTGTTACTTGTAACTTGTTCCCTTGTTTTTGTGCCTCTTCCTTTGTTACCGTCTATTCTCTTGCCACTTGTGTGTCACAGCCCTACATTGGATTGTCATTAGTAACAGAGTGGATAAGAGTTAATAGGTACAGATAGCAGGCACGGACATTCGCTGAGGACAAGTCAGACAGGAGTTAATTCAACAGTTAGAGCAGACATCAACAATCACTGACACAGTTACTTGAGGTCAAGGACCAGGGCAACTAGTGTGAGTGAACACCCCTTCAGCTACAAGATGAATCTTGGAGGGATGAGCACATCTCTGGGAGAATGACCCGTGACAAGTGAATGATGTAGGGACAAAGAGGGGAAAATGTAACACAGCAAGGGCAGTGTGTGTTCAGACCATCGACAGGACCAGACAAATTTAGAGCTAGAGGAAATGATTTAGGAAATGTGTGACTGAAGGAAATTAGAGACGGGACTGAGTATGAACACGTAAAGTGAGGACAACTTAGTGACGAGACTTACAGAACATTGACAATGTTATGACAAGTGATGGAACTTTTTAGAACGCTCAGTGCGTGGATATATTAGGCTGAGGATTCTAAGTGTGTGAACAAGAATGTGCAGTTGATGTGTGCGTTTGGTTTATTGATAGAATGACTGGAGGCGCACATGAGCGAGAGCATTTATAATATTGTAGATATGCCTATGTATTGATCATGGACATAGTTTACAGATATCCACTTTTAAGATTACATTAGTAATACTGTTTTTTTAATTTCTCCTAGCGTTAGAGTTGTTCATAGAGTTATTATTGACAATTTACCTGTTGTATACCTATTTGTATGAGCCATAAGAGGGAGGTTCATGACAGTTGTCATTTCCTGGTTTCTAATGTCTTGTTCCTTTATTATTTGTGTCTCATGTCTTGCCTTGTACTCATCCCCCAAGGCGGCTCTGATGCCCAGCTAACGACATGGCTGCTAAACAAACTTGACATAAAGAAACAGCAAGGGGCAAACCAACCTGCTAGTGATCTCCCTTTGTACCGGTGTGTTCGCTACAGAATCAACATTGGTCTGAACGTCCAGATAAAAGCAGCTTTTGGATTACCAGGTTCATTTGTATGTTTGTGTACAGTCTTATATCACATGATTTTACCTCTCTTTACTCTTGTTTTCTGCCTTATCAGGTTCATTTGTATGTTTCTGTACAGTTGTATATCAGATGCATTTTACCTTTCTCTTCTCTTCTCTTCTTCTCTTCTCTTCTCTTCTCTTCTGCCTTTTTAGGTTCATTTTTATGTTTAATGTACAGTCCTTATATCAAATGTGTTTTACCTCTCTTTCTCTTTTGCCTTTGGTCTTTCAATTGTAGCATTCATTCATTCAGTAGCATGTGTTTTTTTTTGCAGAACCATGCTCCCAAAAACAACCTTCCAGAAAACTTCTTGGTCATAATGAAGATGTCCCACCTCCAATACACCTATCTGGAGATCATCTGCCAAATCCTGCACCCATCTTTTCTTTGGCATTCCTTTTCCTCTATTCCCAGGCATACACCCCTTCATTATTGTTCTCTCCAAACTTTTATGACATTTCAAGTGGCCAAAATATTTAAGTTTTCTTTAATAGCCAGCCTTCTTCAATATTCAGCTCTGTTTTTTCTTTTCTTTATCCAAGATATTCTTAGAACCCATCTATAATTGTAGCACTGTTTTTTTCTTTTCTTTATCCAAGATATTCTAAGAACCCATCTATAATTGTAGCACTGTTTTTTTCTTTTCTTTATCCAAGATATTCTAAGAACCCATCTATAATTGTAGCACTGTTTTTTTCTTTTCTTTATCCAAGATATTCTAAGAACCCATCTATAATTGTAGCACTGTTTTTTTCTTTTCTTTATCCAAGATATTCTTAGAACCCATCTATAATTGTAGCACTGTTTTTTTCTTTTCTTTATCCAAGATATTCTTAGAACCCATCTATAATTGTAGCACTGTTTTTTTTCCTTTTCTTTATCCAAGATATTCTTAGAACCCATCTATAATTGTAGCACTGTTTTTTTCTTTTCTTTATCCAAGATATTCTTAGAACCCATCTATAATTGTAGCACTGTTTTTTTCTTTTCTTTATCCAAGATATTCTAAGAACCCATCTATAATTGTAGCACTGTTTTTTTCTTTTCTTTATCCAAGATATTCTAAGAACCCATCTATAATTGTAGCACTGTTTTTTCTTTTCTTTATCCAAGATATTCTTAGAACCCATCTATAATTGTAGCACTGTTCGTTCTTTTCTTTATCCAAGATATTCTTAGAACCCATCTATAATTGTAGCACTGTTTTTTTCTTTTCTTTATCCAAGATATTCTTAGAACCCATCTATAATTGTAGCACTGTTTTTTCTTTTCTTTATCCAAGATATTCTTAGAACCCATCTATAATTGTAGCACAGGCCCTCAGCAAACTCACCTCATGAACATTGTAAACTTTTTCACGATTAGCTGGATTTTGCAGCTAGGTTTTTCTGTGTGATGAGGTTGTCTCATTAAAACCTTCTTTTGTCACCTTTAGTGCCATACATAGTAGGTTAGTGTGCTATTCTGTGCATTTCTGATACTATAAAAATTAAACACTTTATATGGAACAAAATAGCAACAAGAACAAATAAAATGTTTACAAAATTGTATTTGTTTCATACATATTTTTTCAGATGGTCTATATATTCAGTGTTTTGCACGTGTAGCACCAGGAAAGCAAGCTAAATATAATTCTCCAACGTCTGAAGGTTTTGGCAGAGAGGAAAAGTTCGTTACCACAAAACTGTCTCCTGGCAGTAGTCACCTGACAGCTCCCGTTTGGGAGGATGCACCAAAGGTTCGTGTAGTGTTTTAAATAAAAGGAAAAGAAGTCCAGAAGCAGGAACCTGATGTGTGTCTGTAAAGTGCTGGGGCTGTCACATGTTGTAGGCCTGAGTGCACGCGGGAATAAGTGATCAGTCTTTCCCTCTCTTAGTGGACGATGCTTCCAGGCGTCGAAACCCTCAACCGACTATGCTCATGCCATCCTCGGTGTAACCCCCTAGTGATTGTATAAAATAAAAATAAACTGTTGGCAATGGGAGGTTAGCATGGCCGAATGGATAAGAACGTGTGTTCTTAAACTTCTGGTGTGCTCATTCCGAGGTAAGGGGTTCAACTCCTACACTGGATTAAAAAAAAAAGTTTTTGCATATCCTTTACAGGACCTTCGATGTTAACATCAGCATCTTTCAGCTGATTGTTGATTTCTTGGCAATATTACGCTCAGTAGTTTGCCATTGCTTTCTGAGCTACTGGCTCCATACTGTCATAAGTCACTGGCACGACTCGAGCCGCTTCCAATTCTCATGCACTCACGTCAACCATGAGAGTATTCGGGGTTATGGAGAAAGCTGCTAATTTCTCGACCAGGGAGACCAGCCCTACACTGGATAGTTGGACTAAAATGTTGACCTCTAGTCCTTGACTTGGGGATGTAAATTGCGAGTACATCTGAAGTCAGAGTGGGTTCACCTGATGATGAGGGACACTGTTAATAGGGAAAGCTAATCCACACCCAAAATTCAGCCCAGCACTACTAGTAGTAGTGTGTATGGACTATGCTTGAGTTCAAAGCGAGCGAGCACCAAAAAAAAAAATTGGCAGGTTGGTTGAATTCTGTTTTATACTTTTTGTGTAAAATGGAGTTTAACAGGAGCCTTAGAATGTAACCAGTCAAAGAGTTAACAAACTGAGTCACAAAGAGTTTGCTAAGAATCAGCATGCAAAGGGTTAGGAAGAAAATATAATCAAACATAGAGGAGGGGAAAACAATGTGGTTTCGTGGTAGGCAAGGGTATAATACATGCAATGTATTTGCTGGGAGCGGTTGATTGAAGCAAAGACCTGCATTTTTGCTTCATTGACTTCACAGAGGTTTTCAGTGGAGTAAGACGTATCAATATTATAAAGATGCTTGCAGATCTGCAAACTGATATGAAAGAACTCAGACTTGTAAAAAACATCTTTTGGAATCAACATGCTGTCATAAGAATTGATAATTTGATGTTGAAGTAGGTCAATACTAGCCAACCAAGAGAGGTTAATGATTCCTAACCATTTTTTTCCTATGTTGGGAACATGCATAACTTAAAAGATTTGAGTGGAATCACCATGTGAGGACACAACATCAAGAAAGTAAGATATACAGATGATACAGTATTGATCTCATAGAATGAGTAGGATCTACAGCAGTTATTCTGGAGAAATATGTGGTCAATCTTTCCCTCTCTTAGCAAGTGACAAGCCCATACATCGAACCCTCATCCGACCGTGCTCATGACAGTTTATATACTTATCAATGTATAACAAGTCTAACGCTTATACATGTGTATAAATGCAAAAATTGAGTTCCCTACAACAGATAACACTTTCTGTATGCCTCAACAGAAGATGAATCCATTCTATGACAACAACAGCTGCCTCATCATTCAGCTCTTTGGACTGAAAGTCTTGTACAGCCCACAGGCTGATCACAAATCTGCTGGCTCTGTCCAGACACCTGATGGAAAGCCGTTGGTTATTTCCAAAGATGAACTGATTGGGTGGGCAGTTGTTCCACTCTTCGAAGGGTAAGTTAAGAATATGTTGTAACTCATTTATGTATATGTTTTATGTGTGTTTTATTGTGTGTGTTTTATGGTGAATAATTTATGTCACTGCACTCGGGGGCAAGCATACAGGTTCTCAGTCTTTCCCAGCAGAAGTCACAGAGGGTGGATGTTGATTTTCCATGTTGAGTACGTTGTGAAATATGTCATAACTCAATTATGCTTTGAATGTTGGGCAGCGCTTACCAAACCCAACACCCCAAATTGTGCCAATGACTTCAGGTGGAGGAGCGCAACTAGGAGCGTACAAGCCTTATCCTGGTTCTAGGAAATGCAAAACAAAGACTTATGTCATGGCAGGGCGGACCAGGCCCTAATCCTTGGTCTGCAACTGGTCTAGGATCAAAGCTCTATCAGGCAGACATTTAGAACTTGCTTTGCTGATCCGGCAGCTACTGTAGTTTGTCTTGTTCCAGACGTATTGGTGTTGCCTTTCCTCTGGAGTACACTAGACAGACCGAGAGAGGCATCATGCTGCGGGAGCAACACATGGTCTCTACAATTCAGCCCAAGCTTTGTGTTATGAAGAGGTTATTATGCCTTATTTTAAAGCAAAGTAACTGTTGTCTGTCAAGATGGCCAGGTGCCAGTACAGTAGTATAGTACGAGGGTGAGTCAATAAGTAAGTCACACAGTTCTGTGGGATGGCAGGTAAATGTAGTTAGTGTTTTCTACAGGTGTCATTAGGTGACAGCAGCATTGAACTTTATATTCCCGTTCATCAGGTGGCGCTAGATGTCTCATGGGCATGCGCAGCACATAAACAAAATGGTGACTGTACTTACGGAGTGTACAACCAATGAGCAATGTGCTGTTGTGTGTTTTTTTGTGGGCAAAAGGACTGCCTGCAAAGGACATTCATAAGGAAATGCTTCCTGTTTATGCTGACAAATGTTTGTCCCGTAAAGCGGTGCATAGCTGGGTAGAACAATTTTCTCAAGGACGCTCTAAAATTGTTGATGAAATCCGATCTGATCATCCTGTTGAGATTGCAACAGAAGCATCCGTGCAGCGGGTGGAGGAGATGATTAGAGGTGACAGGCGAGTAACGATAGACTCTGTAGCATCTGCAATAGAGTGCTCATATAGTTCGGCATACAACATATGGCATGATTGATTGAAATTTAAGAAAGTGTGCTCAAGGTGGGTACCCAGACAATTGAAGGAGGAACACAAAATAAACCGATTTGATCTGTCCTTGCATCATCTCTGTCGATACGAAGATGAAGGAGAAGATATGCTGAACAGGATTGTTACTGGGGACGAAGCATGGGTGCATCACTACCAGCCTGAATCAAAGCATGCTTCAATGCAATGGAAACATCCTTCTTTGCCTTGTGTCCAAACAAAAAATTCAAGATTACGCCACCAGCAGGTTATGCTGACAGTGTTCTGGAATTGTCAAGGAGTGCTTTTAACTAATTTCAAGGAGAAAGGTAACAATGTGAATTCTGAATCGTACTGTGAAGTTCTATCGATGCTTCATGATGCAATTCGAAGAAAACGTCCAGGACTGCTGACTAGAGGAGTGTTGCTTCTTCATGACAATGCCAGACCACATACGGCTCGATTAATTCAGGAGAAGATTAATCAACTAAGGTGGGAAGTTCTGGAACATCCACATTACAGCCCTGACTTAGCCACTAGCGATTTCAACCATTTTGGTCCACTGAAAACCCACCTTGGTGGGAAACATTTTGCGAATAATGCCGAAGTTGAATGTGAAGTGAAAACATGGTTTAGAAAACAGAACACGCAATTCTATGCAGCCGGTTTGGGAGGACTGATAAAACGATGGGATAAGTGCATCAATGTTGATGGAAATTATGTTGAGAAATAAAGGGACAATGTATGTATAAAAATAAACTGGTTTCAAGGTGTTATATTTAGTTATTTTCTACAGCGCAATTTGTGACCTACTTATCGACTTCCCCTCATTTATATACTTATGCATGAGAACCGTGGTGGTGCAATGACCAACATGTGTTTCCTGATGGCCCAGTGGTCATGTGTTTATTTTCCACTGGGGTGGATTTAAACAAATAGACCTGGAAGTCAAGGTTTATCAGTGATTGTTCTCTCCCACTTTATTTTTACACTTATGTTTATGATTTATGATAAAAATCTGACATTACTCCACTTGAGACAAGCTTATAAGTGATCATTCTCTCCCACCCAAAGACAAAGTTTGTGGATGTGAATGATTATGGAAACGAATCATGGACAATTAACAGATAAGCTGGGAATTATGTGGCGATGTGGTTTTATTACAATTCTATTAGCTTTTTAAATAAGAATTATGAGAACGCCATGGACAGATAGAAACAGTAATAAAGATATCTTGAAAGAAGTTAACTCAAAAAAAGATAACTGGTTACCTACATCAGAAGACGACAGTCCACATTCTTTGGGTATGTCATAAGAAGGGGAAATCTAGAATACATTGTGACAGCAGGAAAGTTGGAGGGAAGAAGACGCAACAGAAGCCAATAGATTACATGCTGGACAGTTTTACATCATAGTAGAGAGGACATCATTATCAGAAATTATTGGCAGTACATGAGACTGAAGGCTGTGGACTGACATGACCACCAATGCCACATGGCATGGATTATATGAATATGAAAGAAAGGCAAAATAAGAGAAATGTGATATCTAATTATATTTCTTTCTGTATTGCAAGTGCCAATCATTATTTGTTTATCTGACACAAATCTGTTGCTGCCGCCTATCTGCAGAAACTCTGTGACATCTGGTACCCATACTGCCCCAGTTCTAACGTGTCCGTTGGATGAGGAAATGATGGACACTCTGTCTGAGAAAACTGCCTGGCAAGCTCTGAACCAAGCAATTTGGAATAACTACACAAAAATTGTAAGTTTACTGGCCAAAAGTGTGAAGTCCATGAACTACTTGACCTTAACAACAATCTATTTCTTCTCTTTTTTAAAATCTGAAACAAGCTTATGTTGTACCAGACTGATTTCGATTTTGTGATTCACTTAAATTTAATCCAACAATTGGTAAGATTTTAGATTTTATCCACTGAATTTAATGAAACTCTGGGTCAGGATTTTGTCCACTTATGGTTAATTCATGATGTGCCATGTGGATAAGTGTGGGTGGTCATGTTTCACCATTTCACATGATTGCCAGAGTCATGAATCAGCTCTGTGTTTTTGTCTTTATTATGCTATGTGGACAAGACATCTAGATATGAATCAGCTCTGTGTTTTTGTCTTTATTAAGCTATGTCGCCAAGACATCTAGATATTTACCTCTCTGCCTTCCCCTTGTTCTTTTGTCCTAAATCTTGCCAGTTGTCACCGAGTTCTCCAGTTTATTCCTTCTCATAACTTGCCCCAAAATCTTGACAGTCTGCATCTAATTTCTCTAATCAGCTGACGGTTTTCATTTGTTTCTTGTAGGACTTGCTCATTGGTTTTTCTGTCTGTCCATGGTATTCTGTACATTTTCCTCAGACACCACATTTTCACTGCCATTAGATGTTTTTTTTCAATTTTTCTACTCATTGCCCACATTTAACATCCATACAAAAGTACAGGTTCTATGTAGCTCTTCAACACTCTTTTTTACTCGCTGCAATTGACATCTTTTTATTGATCAGCATGTTTTCCATCTTGCAAAAGGCTATCTTTGCCATGGCGATTCTTGTTCTAATCTCTTCAAGACAACTCCCATCAGATGTTATGACTGTTCTGTGACAGTTGTACTGATTCACTTGTTTAAGAATATTTAATTCAAGCGTGTTTATTGGTGTAACAAGTAGGTTGTTTTGCTGACAATGGGATGAATGCAGTCGTACGGGGTTCAGTGTCAGCTCTCATTGGTTGCTACAGGATGGAAAGACTGACTACTCATTCCTCTGTGCACTCAGGTCTTAGAAAACGTGATGGTCTCAACACTTCACATACCCACAGCAAGTTCTGGCTACAGGTTTTTTTTTACTTTTTCCTTTCAAATTGTTTAATTCAACAGTGGATAACGATTTTATATATTTGCAATTAAATAAAGAGTGGGTAAGGATTTTATCTATTTACATTTAATTGATGAGTGGGTAAGGATTGTATCTATTTACGTTTCATTAAAGAGTGGGTAAGGACTTTATCTATTTACATTTAATTAAAGAGTGGGTAAGGATTTTATCTACGCTTATTACCAGCTGAACTGAAGTGAACAAGTAACAATTTTCAGACTCCACACAGGACACAACAGACTGAAATACCACTTTTTCAGTCAGTTAAAAATATGGAATACTGATTTATCTAATTGTGGAATTGCTAGAATGATGGTTAAACATCTTCTGCGAGAGTGTTCAACATATGCAAAACAGAGAAAATTACTCAGGCCTACATTTCAGGATCAAACTTTACAAAGATGTTGACAAACTCAAGTTGACTGCTGCTTTCTTTAAATATATTCTGTTTGATGTCTGAAGATATAAGACAAGGGGAAAAAACATATATCTCCTGTAGAATAATATTCAACAAATAAATCAGGTCAAGTGGGCGCCTCGGTGGCATGATGGTCTGCTGGGTCAGTGGTCATGGATTTGGATTCACATCGAGGTGGATTTATAAATTGACCTGGGCTCTAGGTTGGCATAGGGTAAAATGGCTACCAAGAAATATCTGTGGTAGTGAAGGCGGCTGATGTGATATTGATCTCATCACTCCTTGAGTGCCGACTGATTTATTCAAATATGGGTTGCCGACTGATTTATTCAAATATGGGTTGCTGACTGATTTATTCAAATATGGGTTGCCGACTGATTTATTCAAATATGGGTTGCCGACTGATTTATTCAAATATGGGTTGCCGACTGATTTATTCAAATATGGGTTGCCGACTGATTTATTCAAATATGGGTTCCCGACTGATTTATTCAAATATGGGTTGCCGACTGATTTATTCAAATATGGGTTGCCGACTGATTTATTCAAATATGGGTTGCCGACTGATTTATTCAAATATGGGTTTTGCACCAGTTACCTAATATGCCTTAAGGCGTGTGAAAGGGTTTATTTACATATTTTTTAAAACTAATCAGATCAAGTGACATGGCCTGATTGTAAAGAATACGCAGAACATTAGTCATTATTCGCAGTTCCAACATCACAGCAAAGGGTCGTCCCCATTATGCTCCGTTCCCATGCCAGTGAATATCACATAAAGTTTTTCTCACTGCCCCATGTGAAAATTGGGAAAGACAGGAGTCTCGAAAAACAACGGCCCGCTCAGTCACACTGTGCAAAATTCCACACAAGTCCTGTACGAACAGTACAGTTCATCCCTGATAGAATTGGCAGTCACTTCCCAACCAGATGTTCACCTACAAGTCTCGATGTCTCTACATATTGTTGTTCTGTTTCTAGAAGTTTTCTAGCCATTTTTCTCAGAAATGTAGATCACGCAACAAAACAACCTCGAACAGATGTAAAGAAAAATTTCACTGTACGTAATGCCATCGCCAGAATGCCAACACAAAAGTCCTCCTTGAAAACACAGTCACTAGCAAAACCAGCAGCCACACATTTCTGCATAAGGCAAGAAAACCAGTCGCTTCTGCGACACAACAGCCGCCATGCATGCAGATATTTTTGGATGTTGTTGTTCCGTTTCTAGATGGTATCTAGCCAGCTACGCCATTTTGAGCATGTAGATCACACCACACCACCTCGGACAGATGTAAAAAAACATTTCACTGTACATAATGCCATCTCCAGAATACCAAAACAACAGTCCTCCAGGAAGCATGGTTCATCGTCAAAGGAAGCGGCAGTCAACCAGAAGACCAGCCGCCACACATTTTTTTCTGCATAAGGCACAAAAACCGGTCAATTCTGGAACATGCCCTCCACCATTGCTCTGAACATGCAGATCACTGCTCGACAACCTCGGGCAGATGTAAAAGCATTTTACACAAAATTCACAGTTCACAGCGTCGCGCCACACACTCAACTCAGTAGCAGGGCGACGGAACAGTAAACTACCAGTCCAACATGAGGAAATTACAAATGCAATGGTAGCCATGAGCATAAACACCCAGAGGCCTTAACCGTTTCACTGCCTATCCGCCATGCTGGGGACCGGAAGTCTGCCAATACGCAGACCAAGATTTATAAAATTAAATTACGTCTTTTTCTTCTGCCTGTCATCTCCTAGTGGAGCATAGGCCCTCAACCAGTTCCCACCAAACTTTGTGTAGACTTCTTCATGATTGGTTGGGTTTTACAGCTAAAGTCTTCAATGAAATAAGGTAGCTAGTTGGTTGGTTGATTGGTTGATTGGTTGGTTGGTTGGTTAGTTCCTTGGTTAGTTCCTTAGTTAGTTAGTTAGTTAGTTAGTTAGTCAACAGATCATCCTCATTAAACATCGAACCATTCAGTCCATAAGTGCTTGGATCCCCTCCTCAGCAAATCCTGCAGCGTGTAGCGGCTAACGACACCAGTTCTGTGTTGATTTATAATAAGATAGCTAGTCTCTCACCAACCCTCCTTAGTTGCCATCATAGACGTGCTTGGTAAGTTATAGTGTTACTATTTGTACTTCCATTGCGAGCCCTGGTAGCACTCGGGCGAGACAATTGTGAACTCATGGTTTATATTAATCTCCACATCAACAGTTTAACAGTTTTTAAATGCTTCTCCTCCAAATCAGCCAGGAGCAAGTATCCAGGTGAATGTTTGGGATGCTCATTTCGACTTCCATGAACTGCCACAGGTTGAGGTATGTTGCCAGGATGCCTAGTCAATTTTTAATTTTTTTAAATGTCACTTTGTACAAAACAAATACAACTTTTGAAATAAAAAGTTGTATCTTATTAGAGGAAAGGATGGATTGAAGTTAAAGTTAGTTGCATATCCTTTACAGGACATCGCAGTCAACCCCAGTATTTTGGGCTGTTTGTGATTCCTTGGCAAGTTTGCCATTGCTTTCTGAATGACAAGCACTAATACCATTGTATGAAAACCAACACAAGGCATTCTGCTTCCAAATCACCCGCAGCTATTTTGAATCGCGTTGGTAAGCCCTTCACCACAGCGGCAGTTGAGGATGCACTTGACAACATAAAAATTGAAAGGTATAGTTACCAACCGGGATTTAAACCTGTCAAATGATGAAGGAACAAGTGTACTTCGACACATGACTAACTAAGACACCCATACAATATATACGTGTTTTGTTATGACCTAGAAAAGATAAGACAAGCAATGAAGAAGTGATATTGCAGACATGTCTTTAGATAGATCAAGATATCATCAGATAATTTGCACAATATTGTCCAGACAATATTTACTGGAACAGCCACCAGAAAAGCAAAGAGGGAAAAACTTAAAAATGCATTGAACAGATACTGCTCAGGAAAGAAAAGCCCTGGCAAAAATTTAAATGCTGGCAACTGGTAGAAATGTGGAAACAAGTTATACAGGGTGAAGTGAAGGTAAGAGAAGAAGACTGATGAAGTGTCATGAAATATTGTTGCCTGTTAACAAAATTATATCAGGCTCTGGATATCTCAAATATTGAACTAGAAAAGATAAAACAGTGATTAAACATCATCCATGGCTGATTTCATACTCTCAACTCGGTATGTTAGAAAATTGCAAAACTGCATCCCACTAACCGATGCCGAATGTAATAATCAAGTTAAGCTACATTATTCCATTATATCATTATACCTACCCAATTCAACCTCAAAATTGAAGTTATATCCCTGCCTCTGATTAATAATCCTATGACTGAGTCGGCCATGAAAAGGATATTAATTTGAATGTGATTATTGTCCAAAGAGGGAAATGGCTTCAATTAAAGCTACATTAGATTGATTCATGCGAATATAGCAATTCACTTCTTTGACTAGGATCATCAGGGTCTTCTGGAGGTGGTTGGAGACAAGGAGCAATATCTTGAAACAGCCAGGGCACACCCAAGCAGC
Source organism: Cepaea hortensis (assembly GCA_963921405.1). NCBI lineage: Eukaryota > Metazoa > Mollusca > Gastropoda > Stylommatophora > Helicidae > Cepaea > Cepaea hortensis. The sequence continues at coordinate 25,485,363 of OY992890.1, forward strand.
ATGACTCAGCAAGAATTTCTGCTTGGCATGTTGGAGGAAAAGGTTCAAAGACAAGGCTTGAATGGAAGCATCTTTAAGAAAGAATATGTGTTCTTCAGTGAGGCAATGACCCAAACTTTTAGCACCCTAATGGTAAGTGTTAGTTTGAAGTTCTTTTCTTTTATTTGTTCTGTATGGGTTGAATGACGTTGATAATTGGTGCCTGCTTCTAACAAAAAAGTAAGTTTTTAGTTTGTAAATTACTCAGTCGAGATTAATTGAGTTGAATCAAGGACTGACAGCACAGCACTCTGGACATTTCCATATGTCCTCCATCTTCATCTGCAACAGCCAGCGAAGAGTTCCAATATTAATAGTCCCAGTAGCAGTCTGATTATGTGTCCGTCTGGCCTTTCATCTGGGAGTGTCGGCCAGATCCTCTGGTCACCCTGCAGCACCATTCTCTCCAAGCCGTAATGATGTGTCTGTTCTTCCACACTACACACGATTCCTTGGAGGGCCTTGACCACGTCTGCCTCATCACGCACCAATAACCCACCAGCCAATCTGTTCGCCTGCTCGTATCCCACCACACCAGCGTGTCCTGGGTTACAAATCCAACAGATGCTCTCTATTTTTGATTGTAGAACGGAAGCCTGCCACTCTGCTCAAAGCATGCCTGCCTTCACCTTTCTCATCATACTTTGTGAGTCTGTCACAATCACGACACACATGTGCTGATTCTTCCAGCTAGCAGAACGCTGGCGTGACTCGTGACTGCTTCCACCTCCATTAGTTACTAAATTACTATTTTTCATTCTACTGTAAGAGTTAAATGGCAGTGATATTTGGTGTCTGCCTCTAATTAAAAATTAAGTTTCTTGTTTGAAGTTTACTCTTGTTTAATTGTTCTGTAGGGGTAACTGGCTTAGAAGTGTAGCAGACATCTCTATCACAAAAGATGTTTTTAGTGTGAAGCATGTGACTACAGCCCTTGAAAAATTTCAAATTTAAGAAAACTACCCCAAGAGTCATATTTTTGTGTAATTCTGATATACGTACATTCACATCCTTGCCATAGCTACATACCTTGTGCACTGAGCTGAGAATCTCCTAATGTGTCCTCCTTCTTCTTTTGGTCACTTGAAATTTATTGTCTGTCTCCAATGTTGTCTCTTGTATGAACTTCACTGTCTTTTTTTAATTAACTCAGTGATCCATAGAGTTTATCTTCCACTGTCGTTTCTCTAGACCAGAAGATTTGTCTAGATATGTTATGTTTTGGGCAGTCTTGGAGTATGTGATCTGTTGTCTGCAGCACACAATCCACACATGCACATGGCTGATTCGCCAATCTTGAATTTTCTGTACAAGTCTTTGCATAATCCATTGCGTCCTGTTCTGAAGCGCAGAATAACGATTTGTTCTGGTCTGTCCATAAAGTGGTAATAGTCTTGAGCAGGTGTTGGTGGCTTTCTGATTGATGTGGCTAACCAAACAACCAACATACCAAGCAGATCCCTGTATTCTTAATGCAAATGTGGACCACAAGTCAGTATTCATAAAGAGATAGGTAATAGATAGAATTTTGTTTAACAGTATATCTCATATTTAAAAAGTTAGTTGCATACCCTGGTCAACCCCAGCATTTTATTTGGCTGTTTGTGATGTTTTGGCAAGTTTATGTTCAGTATTTGGCTATTGCTTTCTGAGTGACTGGCACTCATACCATTGTATGCAGATCAACACAAGGCAGTCTGCTGCTAAATCACCTGCAGCTGTGTTTCAGATGCGGTATGTGGGATTACGAATTGTAATCATAACACCTTTGCCACAGAACCAGCAAACTATGTGTACATTTATAAAAGGGTGTAGCTACTGATTATAAATGAAGAAAACTACTGATTATAAATGAAGAAAACTAAAGTCAGTCACGTATTTCACTGCAGAATGACTACTGCCTAAAGAATGGACTTGCGCCGCTATGATCCTGGTCATTACGTGCTCAAGATGTCGCAACACTGCGTGTGATGCCTCGGTAAAGGATGCAGCCTAGCAGATCCCAAGGCTGAGAGAGAAGACATCAGCCAGGCCGCCTGGGTCACTTTGTGGATTTGTTGTCCTAGATCTGGAATAATCTAGAAACTCATGTGGAAGCTTGTTGCATCATCATCCAGTGCCTTGTTGGTGTGGGCGATTATGCTTCTCCACAAACGTTCTATTCTTCTTGATCCAGAGTATTCTAAGAAATTTAAGTTCAAGAGCTTTGATTTTCTTGTTTAGTGTTTGTGAGATGGTACATGAATTACATCCATGTTTTCACAGATCACATGCATGTTAAGGTTTTTACTTACTTTTGTGTGGTTGTGTTGTGCCGTAGACTCTTCGTGCTTTTTAGGTCATCGAAATAGCATTTATAAGTAAATTAACGGTTTTTAATTTGGACTCGTTGAAGAAAAGGAAAGAAGTAGAAGTCAGTGAAAACCCTCATCATCATCAAGTGCCTTGCCGGCTTGCGTGGATGATATGCTTTGCCAGAAATTGCAATCTCCGATGGAATAGATGAGTTCATGTTTCGACTCCCTTCCATGCCATGACACAAGACTTCAAGGATTTTATCTCGCTGTCTTCCTCTATCTCTCTTTCCACAAATCTTTCCGTTTGTCACATGTTCCAATTGTTGTCTTCTAATATGGCCAAAAAATGATGACTGTGTCTTTCTGATTGTGATAACTTGTCTTTGTGACCTAGCCTCCCTCAAAATGTGCACATCGCTCATTTGGGCTGTTCAATACATTTTTAGCATATCACCATGGCATCCATGTAATTTTTCACCTGTTTGCTAATTGATTCACAGCTGTATGTTGAAACTGGTTCTATGTAGCATGCGAGAATTCTTTTTCTAACTTCCAATGACAAAGAATTACTGCATAAAATGTTCTTCATGTGTTGCATATGTTGTCCTAAATATTTTGAAGATACTTTTTTTTGAAACTATGCATATGTCGGAAACTGACTATAGAAACTGTTTTTTCTATTCCATTATAACATACGACATATGTTGAAAACAACTTTAGAATCTATGTATACAATGGGTGAGATATGTTAAACTGACTAGAAAAGGCAACTTTTCCAACATGTGTACATAATTTTGGATTATTTCATCACAATCTGAAATATGTATTTTATTGCTATTTTGATTGTCCTTTTCATCTGCATTCAGGGCTGTAAATGCAAGATGTTTTATTTGTTACTGTTACTAAGAATATATTGTTTTATATTTTACTGTTACTAAGAATGTATTGTTCTGCGTACCCACAAATGCTCAGTCTCTCTCAAGATAATCAAATGTGTATGCTTCATGTCCATATGATACACTGGTTGGATATGTGTATTTCTGTTACTGTAGTTTGCTTTAAGAGCTATACTGAGCAAATCCTAGTGTAGGGAAGTGAATCATGGATAATTAGCAAACAAAATACGAATTATATGGAGGCTGCAGAAATGTGATTTTATAGAAGAATGATGAGAACACTGTGGATGGATAGTAAGAGTAACGAAGAGATCTTGAAAGAAGTGAACTCATAAAGAGAACTGGTTACGCCCATATCATTTGGACATGTCATGAGAAGAGAAAGCTGGAGTATGTCGTCACAACGGGAAGGTTGTAGGGGAAGAGAAGTGGGGGAAGACCAAGAGAGAAGATGCTGGACAGTTTGACACTATGGTACTGAGGAATATTATATTAGAAATGATTGGCAGCACAAGAGATATAGGACTATGGGCAAACATGATCACTAAAGCCACACGGTGTGAATTATAACAAGAATCATATTTTACAAGTGAAACTGTCAACATGTTTGTTTATTATTTTCATTGATAATTTTTTCTTCGGTTATTACTTTTGTTGTTAGTAGTTTCATCTTTTTTCTTTTTTTTAAGATTTGGATATTTATGGATTTGTGGAAGTGAAAAGTTCTTTGATAGCACTGATGGGGAATCTCTTAAGACATTAATGGGGCATTATGGGATACCACAGAAATCATTAACTTAATATAGACATCTAAGATATTGTACAATGACACAAGAGTGACACAATCCACTGCCATTCATCAGGCACTGGAGCATCAACTATTCTTCCCCACGATGCTTCACGCAAATGTGGAAGATGATGATGACAAAACTTCATCATCATCAAGTGCCATGTCAGCTGGTGTAGGCGTTCCTGACTCTCCACAGATCTCGATCTTTGGTGTTATGGATCAACTCTGCTGATTATATTTCTCCATGCCACCGACTCAATCCATCCATCATCATTTTCTCTTGGTCTGCCTCTTTTCCCCTCGATCTTTCCAGTTGTCACAATGTTCTCTAATGCCTCTCTTCTCATCACATGACCAAAGAAAGATGTTTTTCTCTTTTTTATTGTTGTATATAATGTTCTAGTTTCATTAACCTCTTTCAGGCAATCATTGTTAGTTACTTTGGCATAAAAACACATAAAGAAAAGTCTGGACAAAAATGAATACAGTGCACACCTGATAAGGCGAACACACCTGGGACCCCAGAAATAGTGAGTTGCCTGAGAACCTATATCCCAAAGGGGATTAAGGATGAAAGAAGAAGAGGGCATAGGTGCTAGAACAGTGCTTCTCAACCGGTGGGGAATTCCCCCCAGGGGGGAATGTTAGTGTGTGGGTGGGTGGGAATTAAGATTATTTCAAGATCACATTAATACAAGAACCGATTACTTGATATTGTTTGTCCCTCCATTCTAGCACATTGGTTCTCAACCTTTTGTTTTTGGTGTGGCCCAGGCACCCCTTCACCATATGTTCACACCCCCTCCATGCTTAAACAAATAATGTTTGCCCCTCCATTCTTTACGGTTCTGTACTTCTCGCCCTTCTGAACTTTGTTTTATAACGTAAATAGACCTGCAAATCACGTTTTTTGTAGACATCTAGACTTGTTCTATCATGTGTTATTAAATTTAGCTTCCATTGTTATGTATACTGTATAGGGGTGGGGGGAGAAATACGAAAGGGGGAGGGAATGACATTCTGAACATATGGTAAAGGGGTGCCTGTGCCAAAAAAGGTTGAGAACCACTGTGCTAGAATGTTCTGACAGTCTTCCTGCAGATACAACTTAGATCTAACACACAACACAGGCTTTTGAGATGATTATAGCTGTATTTGAAAAATAATTATGACATAGTTTCAAACTTCAAACTGATTTAATATCGTATTTGTTGATCATGTCAGTGACAGCAGTGAGCTGATTAAAAAACAATAACTTTTCACTTAATTCTGTGATTATGAAACAATGTTTATCAACGATATCTTCCAACACTCTGAATAACATGAAAATAATAAGTATAGTGTCTACTTTTAGCTCTGAACACAGAACATCCTCCCTCCAAAGAAAAAAAATAGGAATATGCTGTCGCTGTGAGATCTTAAACCTGACAGCAATCAAAACTACTCAGACAACCTGAAGTTGTCACGACTTGATGTCATAGTTCCTCATGAAATCAGAGTTCCCATAGATGTTACACTCCCCTCTGATGTCAAAATCCTCTTGAGGTCATATTCCCTCTTGATGTTACAGGCATTTTGAGTTCATAATTCCCCTAATGTCATAATCTCCTCTGATACCATGGCCCTCCAGATGTCATAGCCCCCTCTGATGTCATAGTTCCCCCTGATGTCATATTCCCCCCTAAGGTTATAATGTACCCTGATCTCATAGCCCTCCAGATGTCATAGTTCCCCCCCTGATGTCATATTCCCCCCTAAGGTTATAATGTACCCTGATCTCATAGCCCTCCAGATGTCATAATCTCCTCTTACATCAGCCTTCCATAATCTCTGACCAATTATTCTGGCATCATAGCCTTTTGGTCAAGGATGAGAAATCGGGGGTCCCATGTGCACATTGTTTATGCTAAAAAATATCTCGGCAGTTCACAATTGTAAAGAGCAGACTGCATGGTCACTGCCCTGGCAAGATTGCAACAACTAGAAAACTGCATGGTCACTGCCCTGGCAAGATTGCAACAACTAGAAAACTGCATGGTCACTGCCCTGGCAAGATTGCAACAACTAGAAAACTGCATGGTCACTGCCCTGGCAAGATTGCAACAACTAGAAAACTGCATGGTCACTGCCCTGGCAAGATTGCAACAACTAGAAAACTGCATGGTCACTGCCCTGGCAAGATTGCAACAACTAGAAAACCCATTTAAGTATGAAGTTGCAGGAGGGCAACCCTAGCCCAGACAATGCTCTGCCAAGCTGGATGTGTTGGCTGAAAGATGTAAATATCATAGTGAAGTTATAAACAGATTAGTTAGTTGCATATCCTTTACAGGACATCACAGTCAACCCCAGTATTTTTTGGGCTGTTTGTAATCTCTTGACAAATTTATGTTAAGTAATTTGCCATTGCTTTAACAAATACAAAATAACCAAATCCTTCTCAGTATGAGGAAGGAAAGAAGAAAAAGAAGAAGATGAACAAGACGACGCAGCAGCAAAAGAAGAAGACATCCATATATGTAAGTCTGCAGTGAAATATGTCAGGCAATAAATCATTCAATCTATTGTTTGTGTCTTCGTTGTTCAAATTCACTATGGGGAAACATTGTAAGAGTCTGTGCTAACGCTCCACCACAGAAACATTATTAAATTAACAAAACAGAAAGAACCAAAAAATAAACAACATATTTGCCACTTTGGCCAACACTTAATTACAAATCTGGCACTCACAGCCGTGATAAGATTTTACAAAATAATTTGAATTGATTGCAAAATGTCTCTTACATTTAGGATAATTTCAGAGCAAGGCATGGCATTATGTATAAAAAATAATTTAGTAGGCACCGCAGGTTGGACTAGACATTTCATTTTGGTAATTTGTAACGCAAGACACATGCAACAAGGAACAAATGCCACACAGTTATGGTAATTTATGAGTAATGTACATCAGTAATAAAGCTAAACCAGGAATTTCCATAACTGTTATATGTAAGAAAACCGGTCAAAAAGTCTGCACTTTACTATGAAGAAGTCACGGAACATACCGGAAAACTGCAGTGAACTTGAGCTCTTCTCCACATATTCACCCCTTAAGACAATGCATTTCTTCACCAAACTGATCCCCATCTGAGCCTGGAACCACACTTCCAGGTCAGTTATCAGGTCCAGATCGTTGGAAAAATAGCGTCTAACAAATGGATTCTTTGTATTTGGAAACATAACATTACTCTGTGCCGAGTAGGTGAGTATGGTGGATTGGACACGATGCCATACCGGCAATGCTTTTGATTACACATTAGGCCTCCATTTTGTCCATGATGTTGCTTCATACACACTTACACCAGTTTCCCATCAATTTCTCATGCACATTGCACTTCCTCGCGCACACTGTGCACATGGGAAATCTTAACCAATAGTGTGTCATTACAAATGTACAAATTGGTACTAACTGACTAGCACCTTGACAGATGATAGTTTTTAAAATGGAGTTATACCTCTCCATAGAACTATAAATTATAGAGTAATATATGTTAGTAACGAAGATGAAATGTGAGTTGCCATAATTATATGTTTATATATAAGATGTGTGTTAAAAGTAGTACCATATGGTACTGTATATTTTTTATATAGAGTTGTACTACAAATTATTATATAAAATGTATGATTTACCTACACATGAATGTGAGGAATAAATGCATTTACCTATATGTGAATGTGAGAAATAAATATATTTATCATGCATATGAATGTGAGAAATAAATATATTTACCTACATATGAATGTGAGGAATCAATACATTTACCTATATGTGAATGTGAGAAATAAATATATTTATCATGCATATGAATGTGAGAAATAAATATATTTACCTACATATGAATGTGAGGAATCAATACATTTACCTATATGTGAATGTGAGAAATAAATATATTTACCTACATATGAATGTGAGAAATAAATATATTTACCTACATATGAATGTGAGGAATCAATACATTTACCTATATGTGAATGTGAGAAATAAATATATTTACCTACATATGAATGTGAGAAATAAATATATTTACCTACATATGAATGTGAGGAATCAATACATTTACCTATATGTGAATGTGAGAAATAAATATATTTACCTACATATGAATGTGAGAAATAAATATATTTATATATGAGAGTGAGGAATCAATATTGTTATCTATAGCTGAATGTGAGGAATAAATATGTTTATATATGACAGTGATGAATAAATGCATTTATCTTTTTTTTTAGTAGCATATCCTATTCATGACATTGCAGTCAACCCCAATATTTTAGACTGTTTGTGATTACTTAGCAAGTTTATGTTCAGTAGTTTGCCATTGCTTTCTGAACAACCGACACTCATACCATTGTATGAAAACAAACGCAAGGTGGTCTAATCAAAATTGTTCGCAGCTGTGTTTCGAACGCAGTATGCAGGTTTGTGAATTGAATTCATATCCCCTTCACCATGGGTGAATATGAGGAATCCATACATTTGTATATGTATATTTTCTAACCTACTGGAGAATGAGAAATTCTGTCACTGTGTCTGCTCCATAACAGAAAACCAAGTGCACCACCATGCACTAGAGGATGTGCAGTGCACAAGAATGTGGCAAATGCAGGTCACTGAAGGATAAACCACTACAATAACTGGACAATTCGGTATCTGAGAAAGTATCCACCAGAATAAGTCCAACTTTGCTGTATCCGAGTGAGTATCCACTGGCCTAAGTGGACAATTGTGACTCTGAGAGAGTATCCACGAGAATATGTAAACAATTCTGTATCTGAAAGAGTGCCTACTGGAATAAGTGGACAATTCTGTATCTGAGAATATGTGGACAACTTTGCACCTCAACAGAGCAGGGCACTCACATTTCTTGACAACCAGAAATTGCAATATGACATATGAAAGAACCTTCATACTAGTATCTGGACTGTATGACGTGACATGACATATGAGAGAACCTTCATACTAGTATCTGGACTATATGACGTGACATGACATATGAGAGAACTTTCATACTAGTATCTGGACTGTATGATGTGACATGACATATGAGAGAACTTTCATACTAGTATCTGGACTGTATGATGTGACATGACATATGAGAGAACTTTCATACTAGTCTCTGGACTGTATGACATGACATGATATATGAGATTGTTTCTGGGAAAAGAGTACTTTATTTGCACAAGGATATGTCCATAAATGCTCAGTCTCCTCACGTAGATCGCAAGAAGAATTTTATCAGAGTGCATAAACATCCTGCACGTATTTGTCAATACCGGAGCCATACATACCCTGGACTTCAGAATGGCCAAGTCTATATAAGAGCACTTGCTCATAAACTTCTGGTGTGGAGGTGTGCTGGTGCGGAGGTAGTGAGTTCAACCCTTACACCGGTCAGCTGGGCTAAGATTTTGACTCCTCGTCCTTGACTTGGGGAAGTAAATTAGAGTGGGTTCACCTGATGGTGAGGGACACTGGTCATCCAGACGCAATAATTGGTCCAGTACACTAGAAGTAGTAGCAAGTGTATGGACCACGCATGAGTTAAAAATGAGCTAATGCAGAAAGAAAATACATGCTATAATTATTACTTCTGTGGGTAGTTTCTTTTACTTTTTAAAATTTTGTCTGAGCAACGGTCTATCCGGGCCGCCATTTTTGTCAATTTCCAAACTCAAGCAATTCAGACAGCTAGTTAGCAACTGACCTTTAAAATGCCTGTGTATGAAATACTAAACTACAAACATTTATGAAATGGTGCCCTTGCAGAATAGAAGGACTAAAATGATATGACTAAACCACCAATGTGAAACTTGTAGACAGCACTAAACAAATATTAGTGAATTAAGGGTTGAGGAAAAGATACTTGCTATGTATAACTAGAATAGTATAGGGTGTATTTTTAATGACTGTGCAGTGTTTGAAAATATTGCCGGTCCAAGTTTCCTATTTACCTATTATGTTGCATGAACTTTACAGAGGGTGAATACAAAACTTGGACCGGCAATATTTTCAAACATTGCAGAGTCATTAAAATATACCCTGTATATTAAGAAGGTCCTGTGTCTGGGGCTCACAGGGCAAACAAAACAGAGGGAGACATAAAGACAGAGATAATTGATGAACAGGTGAGGAAAAGATGCTGGCTCTGTATAACTAGAATTGGAGTCAGGTCTTAGTCAGATATGACTGAGCTACCATATGACAGTAGATGGTACTACCTGCTTTCTGTTAGCATTATTCAGGCCTTAGTAAGAAATTACTGAGCTACCGTATGACAGTAGATGATGCTACCTGCTTTCTGTTAGCGCTGAATGTTGGCCGTGCTCACCAAACCGGACACCCCACATTGTCCCATCAGATTCGTGTGGTGGAGTGCAATTAGGAGTGTATAAGCCTAATCCTGGTGCGAGGAAATGCAACCTATGGATTAGATGTCATGGAAAGGCAGACCAGGCCATAAGCCTTGGGTGTCAACTGGTCTAGGATCGGAACTCTGACAGGTGGATAGTTACAGCATTGCTTTGCTGAACCGACAGCTCCTTCAGCTTGTCTTGTTCCAGGTGTATTGGTGAAACTAGACAGACCTAGAGATGGATCACCCTGCATGGGCAACACATTATCTATACAATTCAGCCCAGGCTTTGTGCTATGAAGAGGTATAACTCCATCCCCGGACCCTGCCATGGGTTGTAGTTATTATACCTTTTTGAAGTACAATGTAACAAACTACCGTCTGTCAAGACTACCAGATGCCAGTATAACAAGTAAAAACAAAATATAGGGACACCTAAAAAGACACGGCAAAGAGAATTAGAGACAGAAATGAATAATATTGGGAGGAAGTTGATGAAGCTACATAAGACAGCACAAGGTAGGAGGGCCCGGAGTGATATGCTGCGAGCCTATGCTTCAGTGGGGGTTACAGCGCAGAAAAGAGAAGAGACATGAAACTGTCTCATTATTACCAATATTATTGGGTCGTCTCACACAAGTAATATGCATTCAGTAACAGTATTAGTAATAAAATATGTAATAGGCGTTATAATACACAAAATAACATAATCCAATAACAACATAAATCTGCAGAATTAAATGTTAATAGCAAATTGTATGGCATTAGCAGCACAGACTTGCAATATATAATAACAAATAGAATATATCAACGCAATAATAAAAACAACTTACATAAAAACAGTTCTTCATAACGAGCATATAATACATAATATACAAAGTGAGTGTTCACGGTAATACCATGGCAGGGTGCCAGATTTGTTGGTCATCACACATATGAGGTTATGTAGGGGTGCCAGATTTGTTGGTCATCACACATATGAGGTTATGTAGGGGTGCCAGATTTGCTGGTCATCACACATATGAGGGGAGTGACTTCCCCTTCTCATATTTCTTTCCTAGAAGATTGTAAAATTGATCCCGGGCCTGTTTGATGAGGTTGGATAGACCCCAGAGATAAACTGGCTGTAAAAAATGCAGCACAGCACATTGTGGATTAAATGCAGGACTCCGTGGCGGAATGGTCAAGCTTTGTGAAGGTTGAGGTGTTCACTTTCAGGCTGTGTAGTTTAGACTACAAGTGCAGTTTGTTCACAGACGCCTGAGGGTTACCACTGGAGCTAGAGTTCATTCTTTGTATGATGTTCCTGGCAGGTGGCTTGTTGTTCTGTGAAAATACACCAAACCAGATGGGGCAAAACCTAGTGCAATGAAGACAATCCTTATGCCCTGAATCTGTAACTCTTGAACCCCTTTAAATGCAAGATACCCGGGTTAACCCGGTCAGCAAAAACCAGAGGAAGTCAGATGTGTGGGTGACAGGCGCAAAAATCTCAGCTCTGCTGTAAACAAGCACAACGCAATAACGTCCAAACGACAAATGAAGAAGAAGAAAGAAATATAACTGTATTGGTAGGAGAATCAAAACCACCAAGGTCATTATGAGAAGAATAGGGGCAGAGATAAAGCTCATAATGTAAAATGCTTGCAGGCCAAGAACCCTGAATTTCTTAAAATACTTCCTGTGGACGGCACAAAGCAACACAAATATAGGGAGACTTGGCTGTACTTTCGTCACTGTGAGACTTTGGTCACTTAAATTTTTAAAAATCTATGACACACAATACTGAAATGTTATGCAGAGTCTGACTGTCCTTTCGTCATTGAGATTTCTATGACACAACAGAAATGTTGCTACGCTGCACATGAATGTACTTTCATCACAGAAAGACTCTCGTCACCGGTTTCCTTTGGTCTACAACACATCAAACTCTGAAAGATTACTTGTCATTCTGTAAAATCTTCTCTGCCATCTGATCCAGACAGAATGTCTTGTCGTTCGGAGGACAAATCCCTGCTGACATCCGAGGCACCCCAATCTGGAAAAAAGTCTCTGTGTTGACCATTCGTTGGGCGTAACAGCAAGCCGAATGAGACCTGAGGAGCAAATATTTGTTCAAGAAACCAATTAGTTTATAACTGATATAGCCCGCTCTGTGGTAAAGAGGTTTCGAATACATTTCGTAATCCCGCATACCTCGTTCAAAATACAGTTGTGGGTGATTTAGAAGCAGATCGCCTTGCAATGGTTTCCACACAATGGTATGAGTGCCAGTCATTCAGAAAGCATTGGCAAAATACTGAATGTAAACTTGCCCAGGAATAACAAACAGGTAAAAAATGCTGGGGTTGACTGCAACATCCTGTATAGGATATGAAACTGATATAGCACATAAACAAATTACTGATATAGCACATAAACAAATTCAAGATACTGATTGATGCTCATAGAAGTAGAAGAAATAAGATATGAAACTGATATAGCACATAAACAAATTACAGATATAGCACATAAACAAATTCAAGATACTGATTGATGCTCATAGAAGTAGAAGAAATAAGATATGAAACTGATATAGCACATAAACAAATTACAGATATAGCACATAAACAAATTCAAGATACTGATTGATGCTCATAGAAGTAGAAGAAATAAGATATGAAACTGATATAGCACATAAACAAATTACAGATATAGCACATAAACAAATTCAAGATACTGATTGATGCTCATAGAAGTAGAAGAAATAAGATATGAAACTGATATAGCACATAAACAAATTACAGATATAGCACATAAACAATTCAAGATACTGATTGACGCTCATAGAAGTAGAAGAAATAAGAAGAGATTAGAGGACATGCTGGTCATCACCATCATGTGCCATGCCGTGTGTGGTCATGGTTTGCCATCTCACAATCACCAGTCTTATATCAAGTCTATGTTCTTCTCTCGGCTAACACACACTTTTTTTTTGCGTATCCTATTTACAGGACATCGGTGTCAACATTAACATTTTACTGCTGTTGTTGATGTCTTGGCAAGTTTATGCCAATGCTTTCTGAATGACCAGCTCCCATACCAACACGTTAATCGGTTGCAGCTGTGTTTCGAACGCACATAAGCGGTTCACGAATCGCGTTCGCAAGCCTTTAGCCATGGAGACCGGCTAACACACACTAGACAATACAAACTGATAGCTCTAGTTACTATACTGGGATTCAAACCTGGTGTCTATAAATGATGACAGCGTAGAAACAAGTGCACTTGGACACTTGGCCAACCTAACACCCCTAGATGTGTAATAAGCCACACCATCAAGGTCAGTTCAGTCTGGATTCATATCATTGCACTTTGGACATGTCCACTGGCACTCTTGGCTAAGAAAGGAAGTAGAGTTCAGAAGATGATATAAACACTGAAAACTATAGGCACACAAGGATCAAAACACTCGATGATCCTGGAGCGTCAACTCATCTACATTCCCATCATTATCGTGTAGTAAGTATTGCAGAATTTTAGTGTTCAATTATGATATGCCCTCTGATCTCTATTTTTTTTTTTCCTTTCCTCACCATAAGAACTCATCAAAGCCACAGCATTGATTTCTCCTGTTATTTCAATGGCTTCAAATGTTCCATAGCAATTGATATTTCTTATTTCTGTCTATTCTCTAACAGCATTGATTTCTCCTGTTATTTCAGTGGCTTCAACTGTTCCACAGCAATTGATATTTCTGTCTATTCTCTAACAGCCTTGATTTCTCCTGTTATTTCAATGGCTTCAAATGTTCCACAGCAATTGATATTTCTTATTTCTGTCTATTCTCTAACAGCATTGATTTCTCCTGTTATTTCAGTGGCTTCAACTGTTCCACAGCAATTGATATTTCTTATTTCTGTCTATTCTCTAACAAAATGGACACATGCTAAACAATTTGCAGAATCTGCTGCATGTTTGTTTTGTTTTTCACTTACTCGCTTTGAACTCAAACGTAGTCCATACATACTAATTCTAGTAGTGCTGGACTGAATTTTGCATGTGGAGTAGCTTTCCTTATTACCAGTGTCTCTCGCCATCAGGTGAACCCACTCCGATTTCACAGCACTTGTAAATTATGTCCCCCAAGTCAAGGATGAGAAGTTAACATTTTAGTCCAACTGATTAGTGTAGGGGTTGAATCCCCTACCTCAGCATAAGAAAATCTGCTGCGATATGCAGCATCTTTCAACAGGCCACTCCGTAGAAAGAAGATACCAAGCCATATGGGATCAAACCCAGTTCAATTAAATCAACCCTCTTGTCATCCTTTTCTATGAGGATCTTAGTAACTATTTTCCTCTTTGTAACTCATATGATCAGAAGGAAGCAAAGGAAGGGGCTGACCATGTACAACGATGGATGCAGGGAATCACAGAGTCCATGGAAATATCGATACATGAAGCCCATACGCGGGCACTATCCCGCTGTTTATACTTCACCTCAACACCGCAAGGTACAAGAGGAACATGATGAGATGAGATGTGACTCATATAAATACCAATGTCAAACTTGGACATTATCCAACATCACACTTACGCAAAATCAACACCTGTGAGATGAGATGCTTGAGGAGAGCTGCCAGTGTTAACTATCCGAGACCGAATTAGAAATGATGTTATCAGAAAGATAGTGGGATCAACACTTTATGCCACATACATTGAAAGATAGAAGATCAAATGGTTTGACCATCTCGATAGAATGCAACACCGTCATCTACCAGCGTTGGCCCTTCATCAAAGAACATCTGCGACGAGACTGAGAGGACACCCGAGAAGAAAATGGATTGACGACATCAAAGACATTGTACAATCACACAGAATTACACTATTCAGTGCCACCAATCAGACAAAAGTGGAAGATGATAAAAATGATGACGACCCATATAAAAATACCTGGCCATGTACCTGTATGTGATTTCCTGTAAACCTGGCATACTACTGAAGCTCTCGTGCATCCTGATGCTGGAGTCGACGATTTCATTGGCCAAACTTGTCACTGGAAGAAGTGCCGTACCTGTTTGGAGTTTGTAAAATAAACAAAATAACATTCACAAGACTCAGAACATCATAGAACAAAGTAAATACAATAAAATATAGCATGTCCTTAACAGGATGTTGTAATCAACCCCTGCCTTTACTGGATCTGTGGCGAAGGGGTGGCGGATGCAATTCATAATCCTGCATACAATGTTCAAAACACAGCTGCGGACGATTTGGAAGTAGGTTGCCTTGCGTCGGTTTCCATACAATAGTATGAGTGCCGGTCGTTCAGAAAGCAGTGGCAAACTACTGAACGTAAACCTGCCCAGGAATTACAAACTACCACAAAATGCTGGATTTGACTGCTACGTCCTGTAAAGGAAATGCAACTAACTTTTGATTTTGCTGACTGTTCTGTGTTTACTAGCAAATTTTATGTTCAGTGGTTTGCCATTGCTTTCTGAACGAGAAGTCAACATTTAAGTCCAACTGACCAGTCTGTGAAATGAAGTCACTTCACCACCACTGGCAGAGTTTACATGCCAGCGGGTTAAACCTCTTGGTAAACCAACTGCTACAGAAGTAAATTACCAATGCTACATTGTTTATTTTTGACAGAACCTTTCACTCTCTCTCTTTTTTTTTTCTCTTGAGTTTAGAGATATACTGTCTCTGTCTCTCTCTTTTTCTCTAGGGTTTACAGATATACTCTCTCTCTCTCTCACTCACTCACTCTCTCTCTCACACTCACTCACTCTCTCTCTCTCTCTCTCACACACACACACACAAACAAACAAACACACACACAATATGCCTGTATGTTAACACATTACTGCTGCAAGATTAACTCTCTCTCTATCTCTCTCTCACAATGCCTGTATGTATTCATGTGTAGGTTAAAGGTTATGTTAACATATTACTGCTGCAAGATTAACTCTCTATCTGTTTTATCTGTTATCTATTCTGTTTATCTATACCACAGGTGAGCTAACATCACAAGTGTTCATGCTTAAACTTCCTGTGTGCTGATGGCAGGGCGGTGGGTTTATTCCCTACACTGGCCAGTTGCACTTTAACATTGACTTCTCATTCATAAAGCAATGGCAAACTACTGAATGTAGAATTGCCTAGAACACCAACCTGGGGTTGAGTGCATCATCCTGCACAGGACATGCAACATGTGTTGTCTACCTATACTGGTAATAATGTTGTATTGGACTGTAACTATCGGCACTCATAGTGAGGAAAGAAAGGAAACAGGGTACACACACATACACACAAATAAATATATATATATGTGTGTGTGTGTGTGTGTGTGTGTGTGTGTGTGTGTGTGTGTGTGTGTGTGTGTGTGTGTGTGTGTGTGTGTGTGTGTGTGTGTGTGTGTGTGTGTGTGTGTGTGTGTGTGTGTGTGTGTGTGTGTGTGTGTGTGTGTGTGTGTGTGTGTGTGTGTGTGTGTGTGTGTGTGTGTGTGTGTGTGTGTGTGTGTGTGTGTGTGTGTGTGTGTGTGTGTGTGTGTGTGTGTGTGTGTGGGGGGGGGGGGGGGGGGGTAGGTAGGTAAGCAGGTTGGTGGGTAGGTAGGAAGCTAAATAGGTAGGTAGGTATGTGTGTGCAAACAGTTGCATAAGATCTTCCAACACAAAATGAAAGCATAAAGGTGTCCTAAAACGGAGACAAGAAGAGCAATTACCTTTCAGATTCTGGGAAAATGAGTCATATTTCAGGTACTGGTGTTGTGCTCCAACATTCTGTACAGAAAAAGTATTCACAGATCAAAAACTTATATTAATAACAATATTGGATACAGTTTAAAGTTGAAAGGAATGAGTTCATTGCACTGAATTTGTATCTCGAATGGAGGATGAACGTAATCCCAAAGATCTCCTATACGGAGAACTAGCCACACAGAAGAGGCCAACCAGAAGACCCCAAATGCGATATAGAGATGTGTGTTAACAAGATATGAATACCCTTGGCATAGATCCAGACACGTGGGAAAGAGTTGTAACAGACAGATGCTACTGGAGAAGAGATGTACGAAACGGACTGGTGCTCTTTGAGCACAATTTGATCCAACAAACTGAGGATAGGCATAAAATGCAGTCACTTACTGCGGGACCTGCCTCATTTTACAGATGCGGAAACTGTGACAGAGATTATCACTCTCGCACTAGACTATACAGTCACCAGTGGTGCTGTCAGATGCCTTCCCAGCGGCACAACTCTACAGTCCTACAGGATTGAAAGACGCCTACTATGTATGTACGTACAGTGAAATTCATACAACATTGTAGGTATAGACAAATTTCAAGCAAAGAGAAGAAGAAGAAATCTAGACTTCATAAATCCAGAGATGACCCCCTGGGATCTCAGAGAAAACTACATTCATGATCTGAATACAATCCAAAAACTAATGTGTGACCTTCAGAGCACATGGCTGATTATTTCAACACAAGTCTCCAGACTAACTCACATGATGATGATGATGGTAGACAATCTATACTCACATCTTGCACACCCCAAGTGTGAAATCTCTGAGTTTGCCAGGAATGGGTGTGTTGCTTTTCTGCAGGGACGGAGCCATGTCTTCACCAGATCATGATCCCATCACTTCATATAAAAGTGAACAAGCAGACATGACACATTTCTCAACCCTCCCTTCTGTCTTTTATCCAACATTGGGGCATAGACATCTCTGAATCTCTCCAGAATGATCCTGCTTAATATGTTTCCAGGCACACCCAACAGTATTATTCCTGCATAATTTAATATATTAATAGCTTCTGCTGGTACCATCTGGGTCAGCAGATTTCCCATCTTTCGGTAGTTTTATAGCTTTTCTAATTTCTTCTTTAGATGGATTTTCACAGTTGATATCCAATTCCACTTCTGGCAGCTGGATATCATTTAGAACTGGTCTATTCAGAAGATACTTAAAGTATCCAACCAAACTGTTCATTTGATTTTTAATGTTGGTGAGAACTTTCCCTTTACTATTTTTGATAAGTCCATTTGGTAGATTACATTTTCCTACCAATTTCCTTGTTGTGATAAGTCCATTTGGTAGATTATATTTTCCTACCAATTTCCTTGTGATAAGTTCATTTGGTAGATTATATTTTCCTACCAATTTCCTTGTTGTGATAAGTCCATTTGGTAGATTATATTTTCCTACCAATTTCCTTGTTGTGATAAGTCCATTTGGTTGATTATATTTTCCTACCAATTTCCTTGTTGTGCTGTAAAGGTCTCTGAGGTTTCACTTCACTGCTGCATCCTATGCCTCTCATGTTAGGGCAATAAATATTGTCTTTTCTCCGCCCTTATGTGTTTCCTAGCTTCTTTGTTAGCTTCTGTAAATTGTTCATATGCTCCGAATTTTGCAGCTTTGGTTTTGCTATTAAGTCTTTCTTTTTATGTTTTTGTCTTTTAATTTCTTGAGGGTGTTTTGCAATATCCACGCTTTATATTTACGTTCCCTTCTTCCAAGGACTTCCATACAAGTGTCACTGCAAATACTTTTAACTAGTTGCCATCTTTTCTCCGTGTTCTCCTCATCAACTCAGTTTTGCAAGACTGGTATTTATTAGATCTATGAACATAAACTGTTCCTTAGTTTCTTGGTTTCTGAGATATCCTACATTATAGTCAATTCCATGTTTATAAGATGTTATAAATTTCTTGAGTTTTAACTTAAGTTTACTTATCTGCATTTGGTGGTCTGTATTTACATATACACCTCTAAAGACTTCTACGTCATGTAGAGATGATTTAAATTTCATATTAATACAGATATGATCAATTTGGCTTCCCAATTTTTTAGCTGATGATGCCACTTTGGCTTTACGGATTATTTTGTGAGGGTAAATGCTCCTGGCTATGACATATTGATTCACTGCGCAAAAAATTGGTGAACGTTTTTCAACTAACCAACCATATTTCTCATGTTCATTTTATAAATTGATACCCAGCCCTCCTTCGCAGCCCATAGTGACATGTAGAGCAGGTTACAGGGTGCTACTATTGATCGCAGCTCTTAAGGGTCCCAGTAATCCCCGGGCGGAACCTCATCAGTCACCTCTTATTAGGTCACAGTGTTACGGTTCTTTGCTTCCCCTTAGAGTCCCGGTAGCAAAGGGGGGTGTAATTATTTAGAGCACCATTAATTTGTTTTTAGCTAATAAACTTATAATTAATTTGTAGAGTCAATTAGAGTATCATTACTTTGCATGTAATCAGAGTCTCATTAACTTGCATGCAGCCATGAAGAGTATAATAAAATTATACATAGTCATTTAGAACCACACACACAATTATCATAAATTTGTATTGGGTCAATTAGAATATCATGAATTCATATGTAATATATTAGAGTATCAGTAATTTGTAAGTAATCAATTAGAGTATGATTAATGTGTATGTAAATTGTTTACCTTGTACACTCTTTGAGGTGAAATGGGTACATGGTGCCATACCCATATTTTTATAGACCACTCGAAGTGATGTAGTTTCACAGCATTTGACTGTTCCCCAGTCTTTCTACAAGGAACAGGTTTGTGTCTCATTTTGCCTGGTCCTTATCCCTTAACCTGTCCAACTGGAAGAGCCTGGTGGTAGCCACACAATCCCTGGCATAGATTTTGGGGTTACTAGGATATGCAAGTCCCTTACCTGTAGCAAGGTAGAGACATGAAGGAGGGGAAAGGGGAATTACTCTGCTCAACAAGTTACCCAGAATTGTGTTAGCGGGAAAACGACATCAAAGTGTCTACTGCCTTGGCCACCAGCAGAGGCGGTCGTCTTAATAACACACGGGGACTTGGAACTTCATGGAGCAGGTCTTGACCTGGTGAACTTTGAGCCCTAAAATATTATTTTAAAAACATGCTTGGACCCCTAGACCTTGAACACTTCTTGCAACAGTCTTACCTCAGATTCATCTTTTGCATGACGCTCGGCATCCTTCACTTGAAAATCTAATTCTGCCAGGTGGGGCAAGCATGATTTCCACTGGAACCAAAACAGATTTCTTGGTCAATATATTGGCAAAGTTTTTCTATCTAGTCTAACTTCATAGACCAATGAAAAGTTATTTCAGAAAAGGAAAAGTATCTTATGCAAGAATGTCAGAAAGAGTGCTGTGCTGAAATGCTATACAGAATCTGTATGACAGTGAGTCATGGAATCAGAATTGCCTGGGAAGGTTAACCCGGTCAACAAACACCCGCAGAAGACGGATGTGCCGGCCTATGGGCGCAAATAAACTTGGCACATTGCAAAAATGTCTGAAAAAACACACTGGATGAACGCAGAAGAAGAAGAAGAAGAAGAAGAAGAAGAAGAAGAAGAAGAAGAAGAAGAAGAAGAAGAAGAAGAAGAAGAAGAAGAAGAAGAAGAAGAAGAAGAAGAAGAAGATTTATCTCTGGTCCATCAACTGTGCTGAAAAGATCAACTAAAATGCTATGACAGAGTACTTCTCTGTTTTCCTTTTTTTTTGCGCTTACTGGCTTTGAACTCAAGCGTAGTCCACACACACTACTTCTAGTAGTACTGGACTGAATTTTGCGCGTGGATTAGCTTTCCCTATTACCAGTGTCCATTACCATTAGGCAACCCTCCCCCTCCCCGACTTCAGAGGTAAGACAGAGTACTAATGAGGAACTCAGGGAGAGAACTTGACAGATTCCAGCAAGCCAAGAGGAGAGGGAAAGATGCTGACTCCCCTCTGTTATGTCTCTACCTTGAAGTGGTAGAGGTGTTTATATATTCCAATGGCCCCAAGAGCTATACTGATGGTTGAGCAACTACTGGTAGAGTCTCTTGTCAGACGGATCAAGGGATAAGAACCAGATGATTAAAGACAAACCTGCTGCCCTTGTAGGTAGATTGGGGACAGTGAAAGGCTAGGGAAAACAAACCTGAAAATATGCCCGTCAAAGTTGGATTTACTGAGCCACAGGCTTAACGAAACAGTGCAACGTAATCATTTGATGTCAAATGCTGGCGCTGGGTAGGAAACACACTGAGAACACCTGAGAATAGTGTCACTAGAAACAGCTTTCACTGTATAGGAAACACACTGAGAATAGTGTCACTAGAAACAGCTTTCACTGTATAGGAAACACACTGAGAATAGTGTCACTAGAAACACCTTTCACTGGAACCAACAGGGCCAATGACATAGAGGGATGCCTACAAACTCATGCGGAAGAGACCTGGAGACAGAGATGAATAACCAAGGAGTACACGGAGGGAGATAGAGCTGTGGGGAAGGGGTTAAGAATGCAGTTCGCAATCCTGCAGACCATGTTCGAAACACAAGCAGACGCACAAAGCAGACCGCCTTGTGTTGATTTTTAAAAAATGGTATAAGTGCCAGTCATACAGAAAGCAATAGCAAATGACTAAATGTAAACTTGTCAAAATCACAAACAGCTAGAAAATGTTGGGGTTGACTGCAACGTTTTGTAAAGGATATGCAACTAAAAACAACAGATAAATGCATTTATTCCTCACTCTGATATATAAACATATATAATCCTCACATTCAAATACAGATAACAATATGTATTCATCACTCTCATATATAAACATTTTTGTTTTAAAAATCACAAAAGCTAGAAAATGCTGGGGATGACTGCGACGACATGTAAAGGATATGCAACTAATTTTAACATGGAGGGAACTGAAGGAGAGGGCTAGACGTGGTGAGATGGTTGAGGGCCTACACTTCAACAGATAATAAAAGGTAGCAGAAGAAAATGAAGAGGACCATATACTTTGTTTGCCTGATGGCGTGAAAAGAAATCCTTTACTTGAGTTATTTGATGATATGGTAAAGTCAAGATATAAATGATGCTTACCAAAGAATTGATGTATTTTGTTATTTGATGATATGGTAACGTCAATATATAAATAATGCTTTCCAAAGAATTGATGTATTTAGTTATCTGATGATATGGTAATGTCAAGATATAAATAATGCTTACCAAAGAATTGATGTATTTAGTTATCTGATGATATGGTAAAGTCAAGATATAAATAATGCTTACCAAAGAATTGATGTATTTAGTTATCTGATGATATGGTAAAGTCAAGATATAAATAATGCTTACCAAAGAATTGATGTATTTTGTTATCTGATGATATGGTAACGTAAAGATATAAATGATGCTTACCAAAGAATTGATGTATTTAGTTATCTGATGATATAGTAAAGTCAAGATATAAATGATGCTTACCAAAGAGTTAATGTATTTAGTTATCTGATGATACAGTAAAGTCAAGATATAAATGATGCTTACCAAAGAATTTATGTATTTAGTTATCTGATGATATGGTAAAGTCAAGATATAAATTATGCTTACCAAAGAATTGACGTATTTAGTTATCTGATGATATGGTAAAGTCAAGATATAAATGATGCTTACCAAAGAATTGATGTATTTAGTTATCTGATGATATGGTAAAGTCAAGATATAAATTATGCTTACCAAAGAATTGACGTATTTAGTTATCTGATGATATGGTAACGTTAAGATATAAATAATGCTTACCTAAGAATTGGTGTATTTAGTTATCTGATGATATAGTAAAGTCAAGATATAAATGATGCTTACCAAAGAATTGATGTATTTAGTTATCTGATGATATAGTAAAGTCAAGATATAAATGATGCTTACCAAAGAATTGATGTATTTAGTTATCTGATGATATAGTAAAGTCAAGATATAAATGATGCTTACCAAAGAATTGATGTAGAGCTTGTTCCACTTCACAGTGTGAGATACCAGCAGCACCAGCAGAGTATCAGAATGGCCTTGAGCATACAAGGTCAGCTCCTCAAGGCCATCTCTCTGTGGATCCCATTCTGATGAATCTTTACCTTCATCTCCAGGTTTATGATCTGAAGTTGTTTTGGAGTCACCACTTTTTGGCTCAGATCTGGGTCTTCCAGGTGGCCTATCATCCATTGTAGGCTCGGATGACTCGGTTCCAGGTGACTGTTGTATAGATGCAGGAGACATTAGTCCACCTTCAGAAAACTCACTGTCCATAAATTCAAGTGTCAAACGATCTTTATTGGTGCTGACTTCATTGTAGGCTAATGAATAAGACACTTCATGATCATCTTGCTTGAGCTCAGAAGATGACTGTGTTGAAGATTCATCTCCACTGAGACGAGCTTCCATAGAAGCATCAATCTGCTCTTTGTTCTGTGCCAGAATTTCTGTCACATTAAATGCAGTTTGTTTTGATAAACCAGATGGCTGTGGAGACCTTTGGGACTTTGAAACTTCATTGGCAGAATCAGAAACTGATAAGCTTGCAGAATTAGGTAATCCATTTTCAATGCCCGAACCTGCTTCAGATTTTCGCATATTATCAGGAACACTCTGCTTTGGCTCATCTTTGAACCTGAAGGAAGTCAGTGAGTCTTCAGCACTGTTATCTTCAAAAGTGTGACTTGATTTTCTCAACTTTGATGTGATTTCACCATTAGAGTATGCAGATTTACTAAATTTAACTTCTGAATCAAGTTCTGAAGAACTTTTGCTGTCTTTAACATGCAAATTTATTGATGATGTAACTCTGCCATTTTGAAATAAAGAACTGGTGGTTACTTCCCCTGAATCAGTTCCCATCATGCTACTGCTGTCATGAGAACCAGTGATCATGTCTAGACCATCTCCACTTGAGTTAACTGTCGAATCTTCTTTGTTCTGCTGCTGATCAGATGATAAACTGTTATCAAAATGTGACGAAGCAGTACCTGCTTCTGACGAATCCACTGAATCAGAATAACTGTGGGTAAACATGACACCCTGAGTCACAGAATCAGTCACCATGCTGGCAGACTTCAAATCTGCTGTCACTTCATTTACACTACTCTCCAAGCCACCACAATGTTCTTGATCGGCAGCCATGACACTTTCATTCTGATTATCTTTATTCTTGCTTTTGTTCAAATGTAATACTGGATCTAAGATCTTATCTTTTTGATTGACGATTTCACTGAAGCAGTTATCATGGCTACCATTATCAGCACAAGCTGTATCATTACTACTAGTATCAATAGTAGATGTATTTTGTTTTCTAGAATCATTATAAGGTGTATTCTGTCTGTTACTATCACCATTTTCATGTACACTTGTAGCAGTACTAAACGCACCAAAACTATTAATATAACCAGCAGATGTATCAGATGATATTATATGGCTGTTAGTATCACTAGTCTGTGTATAAAGTTTACTTCTATCCACAGAAGAAACATCCATTCTACTAATATCTTCAGCAGACATTTCTTGTTTACTAGCATCACCAGAATGTGATTCTCGTCTGTTAGAATCTTCAGCACATGTATTATGTGCCCTGGCATCAGTAGAAAACGTGCCAAGACCACACGTATTTGTACCCCACTTTGTCGGATCACCAGAAGATGTATGCTTGCTTGAATCCCCAGAGCGTGAATGTGGAGTCTCTATCAGTGTTTCAACATGATAAGGAACATCTTCTTCGGGAGCCTCACTATTTAATGACAAATCTCTGAATGACAGGTTTAGTTCCAGCTGAGGTTTGTTCTCGTCAGCTTCAGAAGTTCCGATATTTTGTTCTGTTTGAGGCTTTCTCTGTATAGTTTTATCGTCCTCAGACAGGGCAGCATTGTTCCTGTCCTGAGTCAATACAAGATTGTTACTGTCTTGAGTCAGTGAAGGACAGCTACTATCTTGGCTTAATGATGGATTGTGACTGTCTTGAGTCAGTGAAGCATTGTTACTGTTCTGAGTTAGTGCAGAACTGTTACTCTCTTGAATTAGAGAAGGACTGCTTTGGATCGCTGAAGAATTATTATTATTCTGAAATAGAGCAGGACTATTACTCACTTGAGTCAGTGAAGGACTAATAAAGTCTTGGCTTGGTGAAGGACTGCTACTCTGTTGGCTAGGTGAAGGATTGCTACTATTGTCTTGCCTCAGTGAAGGATTGCTACTGTTATGGCTCAATGAAGGACTGCTAACATCTTGCCTCAGTGAAGGATTGCTACTGTTTTGGCTCAATGAAGGACTGCTAACATCTTGCCTCAGTGAAGGATTGCTACTGTTTTGGCTCAATGAAGGACTGCTAACATCTTGCCTCAGTGAAGGACTGCTACCATCTTGGCTCAGTGAAGGTTTGTCACTTTCTAGACTTAGTGAAACATTGCTACTGAGCTGAATCAGTGCAGGATCTGCACAGGATGAGGTCGGATGAAGCTGTGACATGGAAGTTCCCCTACTGCTTGTAGCACATTCCACTTGTTTTATATCTGCTAACTTCAGCTGGTTCTCCGAGTCAAAGATCATGTCTGAAAGTGAGTCCAAGAAGACTTCGGAATCTGTACCAGAAGTCGGCCTACCCACGGGTGATACTACCAAACCAACTGCTTCATGTCCATTAGAAGATCGGTTCCCGGAACTGCCTCCATCAAAACTCTCTGATTTGCCTGTGTCTGTCATGTCAATAGTATTGCTGACTACAACATCTATGAAAGAATCCTGAGCTGATATATAATCTGGTGATTCAAGAGATAGATGTACACTTCTATTCAATGAGTCTGATGTGGCTCTTTCATTTGACTTGTTACCAGGTTTGGAGCGGATGTATGCCTTCTTCCTTCTATATCCCAAGCCTGCATACTCATTCCTTGGTAGGTAAATGTGGAGAAGCCTGACTCCCCCAGGAAGTTCCAGAACTGTGCATACACAAATACACAAAAATAAAATCAAGCTTAGCAATACTATAAGATGGTTTCTATTAAATTATTCTAAATTATCATGCCAAGTTATTCAGTCAAAAAAATTGGTATTACATTTTCTTATAAAGAAAAATTTTTATATAAATGTTATGTAAGTATTATGTATATGTTATGCTTCTGACTGAGCTAGCAAATGACAGTACTACATGCTTTCTATTAGTGCCAAATGTTGGGTGACGCCCACCAAACCCAACATCCCACATTGTGCTAATGGCTTCGGGTGGAGGAGTACAATTTGCAGGGTACAAGCCTTTTGCTTCTGCGAGGAAATGCAACCTAAAGACTAAATGTCATGGCAGAGTAGACCAGACCCTAAGCCTTGGTCAGCAACTGGTCGAGGATCAATGTCATGGCAGGGTAGACCAGGCCCTAAGCCTTGGTCAGCAATTGGTCGAGGATCAAAGTTCCGACAGGTGGACAGTTAGAACTTTGCTTTACTGATCCAGCAGCTTCTGCAGCTTGTCTTGTTCCAGGTGTATCGGTGTTACCTTTCCTCTGGAGTAAAGTGGGCAGACAGAGAGAGGTGATCATGCTGCATGGGCAACACATGGTCTCTACAATTCAGCTCAGGCTTTGTGCTATAGAGAGGGATCATGCTGCATGGGCAACACATGGTCTCTACAATTCAGCTCAGGCTTTGTGCTATAGAGAGGTATAACTTCAAATATGGTCTCAGCCATGGGTTGTAATTATTATGCCTCTTTTGAAACACAATGTAACAAACTATCGTTTGTCATAACGGCAACATGTCAGTAGTATTATGTATGTATTACATATGTATTTTGTATATATTATAAATGTTTATCTATGTAGTGTGTGTGTGTGTGTGTGTGTGTGTGAATTATTTAAGTGTACATAATTACAATGTATCATCATGTACCAGGCCCTTATCACAGCATGACAGAAAGTCCTTTGATGCTTCGACAGTTCACCTGAACTGTGCTTGGTCAAGTCCCTTGATGCCTGGACAGTTCTCCTGAATTGTGCTTGTTTATGTCCCTTGATGCTTGGACAGTTCTCATGAATTGTGCTTGTTTATGTCCCTTGATGCTTGGACAGTTCTCATGAATTGTGCTTGTTTATGTCCCTTGATGCCTGGACAGTTCTCCTGAATTGCGCTTGTTCAATTCCCTCGATGCTTGGACAGTTCTCCTGAATTGAGCTAAAATTAGTCCAGTGCACAAGAAGCAGATGCACATGTATGGACAACGCTTTAGCTCAAAGCAAGCACAACAAACAAAGACATGGCAATGAATGTCAGTATTTCTTCTTCTACTTGATCCTCAGTAGCCTCAGAATGTTTCTGTCACATTTAATTTCAAACACCTTAATGCTCTTCTTTAGTGTCAATAATTACTTTGGCAACTAACTAGGTCAAACAGTATAAAAGCATGCTGGGTAAAGAAAAGGTTAAAATAGCACAAGCAAGAAAGTACTAGACTCACCAGAATTGGCTTCCAGACAAGGAAACTGAAAATACATGATAAATTACTGGATTAATAATATCAAACATAAGAATTATCAGAATTATTTTAGTATTAGATAAACAGCATTAAATGTGGTTATCATCAATATTAGAAATTACAAAATTTCAAGTTTTAATCAAGCTAACACTGTTCAATATTTCAAGCTTGAATCAAGTAAGCACTATTCAACATTTCAAGTTTGAATCAAGAAAACACTGGTCAACATTGAAAACTTGAACAAACCAAACCCACTGTTCAAAAAGCAAGTATTCTATTCAACAAACTTTACATCAAACTAAACCACTGTTCATGAAACTAAAGCATCATTCAAGACATTAAACCTACAACAAACTAAACCTACAACAAAATAAACCCACAGTTCAAGAAGCTAAACCTATAACAAACTAAACCCACAGTTCAAGACATTAAACATACAAGAAACTAAACCCACAGTTCAAGACATTAAACATACAACAAACTAAACCCACAGTTCAGACATTAAACATACAAGAAACTAAACCTACAGTTCAGACATTAAACATAAAACAAACTAAACCTACAACAAACTAAACCACTGTTCATGAAACTAAAGCATCATTCAAGACATTAAACCTACAACAAACTAAACCTACAACAAAATAAACCCACAGTTCAAGAAGCTAAACCTATAACAAACTAAACCCACAGTTCAAGACATTAAACATACAACAAACTAAACCCACAGTTCAAGACATTAAACATACAAGAAACTAAACCCACAGTTCAGACATTAAACATACAAGAAACTAAACCCACAGTTCAAGACATTAAACATACAAGAAACTAAACCCACAGTTCAAGACATTAAACATACAACAAACTAAACCCACAGTTCAGACATTAAACATACAACAAACTAAACCCACAGTTCAAGACATTAAACATACAAGAAACTAAACCCACAGTTCAGACATTAAACATACAAGAAACTAAACCCACAGTTCAGACATTAAACATACAAGAAACTAAACCCACAGTTCAAGACATTAAACATACAAGAAACTAAACCCACAGTTCAGACATTAAACATACAACAAACTAAACCCACAGTTCAAGACATTAAACATACAAGAAACTAAACCCACAGTTCAGACATTAAACATAAAACAAACTAAACCTACAACAAACTAAACCTACTACAAACAAAATGCACAGTTCAAGAAGCTAAACCTACAACAAATTAAACCTACAACAAATTAAACCTACAACAAACTATACCTACAACAAACAAAATTCACAGTTCAAGAAGCTAATCCTACAACTAAACACACGGCAAACTAAACCTACAACTAAACACACAACAAACTAAACCTACAACAAACTAAACCCACAGTTAATGACATTAATCATACAACAAACTAAACCTAGAACAAACAAAATTCAGTTCAAGAAGCTAAACCTACAACTAATCACACAACAAACTAAACCTACAACTAAACACACAACAAACTATACCTACAACAAACAAAATTCACAGTTCAAGAAGCTAATCCTACAACTAAACACACGGCAAACTAAACCTACAACTAAACACACAAAAAACTAAACCTACAACAAACAAAATTCAGTTCAAGAAGCTAAACCTACAACTAAACACATGGCAAACTAAACCTACAACTAAACACACAACAAACTAAACCTACAACAAACTAAATCCACAGTTAAAGACATTAAACACACAACAAACTAAACCTACAACAAACAAAATTCACAGTTGAAGAAGCTAAACCCACAACTAATCACACAACAAACTAAACCTACAACTAAACACACAACAAACTAAACCTACAACAAGCAAAATTCACAGTTCAAGAAGCTGAACTTACAACAAATTAAACCTACAACAAACTATACCCATAACAAACTAAACCTACAACAAACTAAACCCACAGTTAAAGAAGCTAAACCTACACAACTAAACACACAACAGACAAAACCCATAGTTCAAGAAACTAAACCTACGACATACTAAACTTAAAACAAATTAAACCCACCACTGAAGGAACCCATAGCTAAATAACCACAGGTATGGTAGATCAATAAGTTCCATTTTACATACAATTTTACATCATCATTGTCTGCCATGTCACAACACAGGTGAACATGTTCCTCTAAATGACCTATCCTCTGTGTTCCTAATACATTCTAATGCCGACTCCTTTCTGCACCACTCTGTTAACTCCCACCAGCATTATCTCCCTCTAACGACCTTGTTCTGTAATACCCTTGACCTT
Organism: Cepaea hortensis; assembly: GCA_963921405.1. NCBI lineage: Eukaryota > Metazoa > Mollusca > Gastropoda > Stylommatophora > Helicidae > Cepaea > Cepaea hortensis. The sequence continues at coordinate 25,515,332 of OY992890.1, forward strand.
CTCTGTTGCCATGAACCTCTCCAGGCGTCCATTAACGCATAAGCAGCCAAGATCAGATTTACCTGGCTCTGAGACATCAGAAGAAGGAACTGTCTTGTTAGGCTGTTGCTCAACTGCGTGCACAGCACTCTGTAGGATCAATGAAAACAGAAGCAGGGTTAGTTTTCTTTGAACAAAGTGCACAGCACTCTGTAAGATCATTGAAAACAGACACAGAGTTACTTTTCTTTTAACAAAGTGACCACAAAAAAAAATAACAAAAACAAACATTTAGAGAAATATTTCACTCTCAGCATAACATGTTAGATGAGCTGATTGAGTGGCTTAGAAACATAGCATCTGTCTATTATTTAAGGAAATACATAGTGTTTTGCCTGAGTGACAGTGGGAGGCCATAAGTCAAGCAAAGAATAGTAACACTATTGTTATGTTTACTTGCTTTGTACTCGAGCTTAGTCCACACCGGACCAATTTTTACATGTGGCCCAACTTCCTCTATCACCAGTGTCCCCCGCCATCAGGCAAACCCATGTCGACTTCTGAGGTACTTGTTATTTACATCTCCCAAGTCAAGGACAAGAAGTCAACATTTAAATCCAACTGACCGGTGTAAGGAAAGAACTCCCTACCCCATCATAAGCCCACCAGAAGTTTAATAGCAAGTGCTCTTTACCTTTCAGCCACACAACCTCTGCAATAGTAACCCTGAAACCTTTCATGAATGTCACAGGATGTCACAAAGGAGTGTTTGCACGAGGCTGGCTGCCTCAACCTGCAGACGACCATAGCTGCAAAATCCCACCAATCATGAACAAGCCTAGGAACGGCTTCGTGTCAATTGGTTGAGGGTCTATACACCATTAAGATATGAGATGCAAAAGAACAACAACAAATAAAAGTCGCTTAAAAGTCGACAGGGTCGACTTCATTGCACCGGGTTTTATCCCATATGGCTCGGTCTCTTTTTCCGCAACGCGGAAAGCGTCGCACAAAGCATGAACTCTGTAGCTCTAGTGACGACCCATGGGAGTCTCCGAAAAATTTAACTCGTGAACCGAAGGACGCGACCCAGAATAGAACCACCAACCTTCGGAGCCCGAGATAAACAGCTTGACCACTTCGCCACGGAGACTCCGACAACAACAAATAATTAACTATAAGTGAAATGTACAGGACCCTTTAACCCGCCCTGAGGTATGCTGGGAGCACGGTGCTAGCCCCATGTTTCTGTAGACCAACCGGCGCTGGATAAATGTTGTGGTTAATTTTACACAAGGCACTTTTACTGGCCAGAGTATTTCCTGGTGACCATTTTAGGCTGGGTTGATCTGGGTGGGAAATGGTTTTGATGGAGATTTTAATGCATGAGCACCGGCTGAACTATGTCGCTGAACTATGTGGCTGTACACAAACGCATAATTGTCATCAACAGTATAACTATAACAAATGTATAATTGTAAACTAATACATAACTATAAGCAAGTACATAACAATAAACAAATACATAACTATAAACAAATACATAACTATAAACAAATACATAAATATAAACTAATGCATAACTATAAACAACTACATAACTATAAAATAATACATAACTATAAACAAATGCATACTATAAGCAAATACACAACTATAATAAAATACATAACTATAAGCAAATACATAACTATAAGGAAAAACATAACTATAAACAAGTACATAACAATAAACAAATACATAACTATAAACAAATATATAATTATAAACTAATACATAACTATAATGAAATACATAACTACAAACAATTAAATAACTATAAACAAATACATACTATAAGTAAATACATAACTATAAACAACTACATAACTATAAATTAATACACAACTATAAACAAATACATAACTATAAACAAATGCATACTATAAGCAAATAAATAACTATAATAAAATACATAACTATAAGCAAATACATAACCATAAGCAAATACATAACTATAAGCAAAAACATAACTATTGTCAGAGTGTCATCTACAGTATAGCGATAGGCTAAGTCAGGACATAGAATAGTCATAAGACAGGACATCTACAGGACAGTAGATGAAGTGGAAACAGGACTTAGGAAGGGACACTATCGTGTCTTAGACAGGATAACGGTAGAACCAGACCGTGTGATAGAAGGGGACGACAGTTCATGGGACACTGCCCCGAATGGACTAGATGTCAGTACACTGACTGACCTCTTCTAGCACGGGCAGACTGCAGTACAACAAGACTGTTGAGACAGCACGGGGTTCACACAAAGGCACGGGGTCCGGGCACGACAAGCCCAGCCATTGAGCTTGAAAACGTCAGATGGGACGGAAGACGTTTCAGAAGAGGACACTTGTGATTCTTGAGAACAAATGCTTAGTGTTGCAAGAATGCTAGTTTGAGAATAGCGAGTATAAGCTTGCGAGACTGATTGTTTGCTATTCGAGTATGAAGGGGCGACATTTGTATATTCATGTGAAATTACCGCCTGTATATATCTTGTGATTATATCGGGTTCGCCTGAATTAAATGATGGAAATGCCATACGCGCAAGTGATGTTTCTTTGAGTGCGTATGAAGGAGCGAAGTGCCTGTGTGTGAAGTGAGACACTGATAACTATAAATAAATACATAACAATAAACAAATACATAACTATAAACAAATATATAATTATAAACTAATGCATAACTATAAGCAAGTACATAACTATAATTAAATACATAACTACAAACAACTATATAACTATAAACAAATATATAACTACAAACATACATAACTATAAGCAAACACATAACTGTAAGCAAACACATAACTGTAAGCAAGTACCACTCAACATACTGACAGAGACAACACAAACACATAACTATAAGCAAGTACCACTCAACATACTGACAGAGACAACACAAACACATAACTGTAAGCAAACACATAACTGTAAGCCAGTACCACTCAACATACTGAAGAACAAACACATAACTATAAGCGAGTACCACTCAACATACTGAAGAACAAACACATAACTATAAGCGAGTACCACTCAACATACTGAAGAACAAACACATAACTATAAGCGAGTACCACTCAACATACTGAAGAACAAACACATACCCACCTGGTTTTGTTGAAGAGAGCCCCAGCTAGGACTCCCTTATGTGTCAGACTTCTCTGAAGGATGTGGGAAGCGTGTAAAAACAGGTGACCCTGACTCTGTAAAGATACACATTGTACACAGAATGACATCTGTGTTCAATTTGGACATACTATAAAATGTATGTACACATTGTACAAGGAATATCAGTGTTCAGACTGGACATAGAGTAATATCTATGTACAAATTGTATCAAGAGTGACATGCATGTTCAATCTAGACACATAATAAAATCTACGTACACATACAAAGAATAACATCTGAGTTTAAACTGGACTTACAATCAGATTTGTGTACACATTGTACAAAGAATGACATCTGTGTTCAGACTAGAAATGCAAAAAAAAATCTATGTACACATTGTACAAAGAATGACATCATATTCAAATTGGACATACAATAAAATATACCCACACACTGTACAAAGAATGAAACAATATTCAAATTGGACATACAATAAAATATACCCACACACTGTACAAAGAATGACACAATATTCAAATTGGACATACAATAAAATATACTCACACACTGTACAAAGAATGACACAATATTCAAATTGGACATACAATAACATCTGTGTACACACTGTACAAAGAATGGCAACACATTCAAATTGGACATACAATAAAATATATGTACACATTGTAGTGAATGGTGTCATTGTGTACAGTGAGCAGCTTAAGGTAGAGTTAAATTGTAAGAAAACACACAATGTTAACATCTGTCAGAAGAAAGAAATACCACAATGTAACATTCAAGTCATCGGCATCATCTTCCACTTTTGCCATGAAGCATCGTGAGGAGCAACAATTGACATTCCAGTGCCCAATGGGTGGCACTAGATAGTGTCATTCCGTGTGATTGTACTTCTTCTTCTTCTGCGTTCATGCAGAGTTTTTTTTATTTCCGGACGTGACTGCGTTGTGCCTGTTTACAGCAGAACTGCGCTCTTGCGCCATTAGGCCGACACATCCGACTTCTGCGGGCATTTGTTGACCAGGTTAACCTTCCCGGGGGTGTGATTGTACAATGTCTTTGATGTCATCAATCCATTTTCTTCTTGGGCGTCCTTTTGCTCTCTTATCAGATCTTAATTGATAAAGCGCCCGTGCCGGTAATTGATGGTGTTGCATTCTAACGAGGTGGTAGAACCATTTGAACTTCTGCCTTTCAATAAATGTGGCACAAGGTGTTGATCAACCTGTCTGATAAGATCATTTCTTACTCTGTCTCTGATAATTAAGCTGGCAGCCCTTCTCAAGCATCTCATCTCACAGGTGTTGATTCTGCGTTCTGTGGATAATGTCCTAGTCTGACATTGGCAACGCAGAGTTGGAGTATATATGCTATTTACTATCTCTCGTTTTGCGGACATAGGTATATTTGAAAAATAGTAAACCTCTGAAACAAGTTACAGAATTTAAATATCTAGGAAGCATGATCACAGAAGATGGCAGAATAGAAAGAGAAATTGAAATACACTGACAAAAAGCAAGTGTGCTTTTTTATCATCTATCACCATACTGAAAAATTCAAGTAAATGGGAGAATTCTTAAACAGGTGAATCGATACAATTGTCTTGAAACAACCAAAGCATCATAATGAAGATAAATTGTTGAGATTAGAACAAGAACCACCACTGATGTTTGAGCAACATATTATTGTTTGTCCAATACAGTATATTTCTTCTTCTTCTGCGTTCGTCCGGAAGGTTCTTCTAGGCATAATTGTGTTGTGTCTGTGCACAGCAGAGATGCAATATTTACACCTTTCGGCAGATACATCAGACTTCTTCAGGCATTTGTTTACTGGGTTAACTTTCCCGATACAGTAATGCATCTCCCTTGTTAACTTGTGATTGCTTAAAAGCAAATGTTCTGAGATGGCCGATTTTTGACATTTTATGACCTGTCGACTGGACAGGAATTCCCGAAGAATTATTAACGCTTTATATATCTGAAATATATTAAAGCATTGTCTATAAATGATTAACTCTTTATATATCTGAAATGTATTAAAGCATTGTCTATAAGTTGACTCCTGTCATTGCTAAGTAAACATAAGGACTTCCTGTTAAGTGTTAGACTTTTGTGTGGCTAGCATTCTTGACCTTCGAACAATATCAATGACTAAGTACTTAGTATTATAGCCAAAGTATTATTTGTTTGTCCACTTCCTGTGATATATAACTCTGCAGTATGCACCTGACGAGATGCAGTGAAATATGCCAGGTAAGAAATCGTGCAATATTTTGTTTCTGGTGTCTGTATTTACACTATCTTAAGCAATTTACATATAAAATTAAAGAAAGTCAAATATTCACCACCAAGAAACACCAAATTTGATCTACAGGCACTAAAGAGTGAGGAAATAAAAGATAAATTCAACGTAGAGGTGAAAAACAGATTCGATGCATTGTCCGATATGGAAATATTATTTCAAGACGTCAGTGACCAATGGGAAATATTAAAGAAATCAGTCAACCAAGCTGCAGAAACAACCATCCGAAAAATAAAGATGATAGGAGGCAAGAAATGGATGAAGGAAGACATCTTAAAACTCATGGAAGTAAGAAGAAATAACAAAAATAACAAGGAAAAATATGAAGAGATTCACAGGAAAATTAGGAAGTTATGCAAAGAGGCAAAAGAAACATGGCTTGAGGAAAATTGCAAGGAAATTGAAAACCAAACCAACACCCGGAATACCAAATTAATGCACAAATTATTTAATGACATCACTAACAAAAGAACACACACATCAACGGGTTGCCTAGAAACCAAAGATGGCAAAATCATAATAGAAAAAGATCAGATTTTACATGCGTGGTCAGATTATGTGAAAGACCTTTATAATGATACAAGAGAAGAACAGCATAGTATTCAGAATAATAATGAAAGACCATCAATTTTAAAGATGGAAGTTCAGAATGCTCTTAACCATATGAAAACTGGCAAGACCCCTGGTACAGATAACATCACAATAGAAATGATCAATGCTTTAGAAGATTATGGAATAGACCAAGTCACCAGACTGCTGAAAGCAATATACGATACTGGAGATGTACCTCCTGAATTATGTAATTCTATATTTATTGCAATCCCGAAGAAATCAGGAGCCTTGGAATGCGATCAACATCAAACAATTAGTATAATGAGCCACATCACGAAGATTCTGCTGAGAATTATCATGCAAAGAGTCAGGAAGAAAATACAACCCGAAATAGGAGATGAATAATGTGGGTTTGTAGAAGGCAAGGGCACAGTAAATGCTGTGTATATACTGAGAACGGTGATTGAACGTTCTATAGAAGTAAACAAAGATCTATATCTTTGCTTTATTGACTACACAAAGGCTTTCGATAAAGTGAGACATGTTGACATGATAAGGATGCTTGAAGATCTACAAATTGATGAAAAAGACCTTCATCATCATCAAGTGCCCTGCCAGCTGGCGTAGGCATTCATAGCTCTCCACAGATCTTGGTCTTTGGTTTTCTGGATCAACTCTGCTGCTGATATTCCTCCGTGCCACAGTCTCAATCCATCCAGCATCATTTCTCTTGGTCTGCCTCTGTCTCTTTTCCCCTCGATCTTTCCAGTTGTCACGATGTTCTCCAATGCCTCTCTTCTCATTACATGACCAAAGAAAGATGTTTGTCTCTTTCTTATTGTTGTATATAGTGTTCTAGTTTCATTAGCCTGTTTCAGGCAGTCGTTGTTAGTTACTCTGGCAGTCCAAGGAATTCGCAACATTCGTCTCAGGAACCACATCTCTGTTGCTTCTAATTTCTTCTTAATTTGTTCATTTACATTCCAAGATTCACTTCCATACAGAAAAACTGGTTCTCCATAGCATTTCAGCACTCTCTTTCTTACACTCAGTGATAGTGACCTACTGCACAAGATACTCTTCATTTTCTGAAAAGACCTTAGACTTGTAAAAAAAACATATATTGGAAACAACAAGCTGCCATCAGAATTGATAACAATGTAGGTCAATATCAGCCTATTAAAAGAGGTGTGTGACAGGGATGTGTAGTATCTCCAGTTTTTCCCTGTACAGTGAAAAAATTTTCAGAAATATAGAAGATAATGGAAGGAATCAACATTGGGGGACGACACATCAATAACATTAGATATGCAGATGATACAGTCTTGATTGCAGATAATGAACAGGACCTGCAAAATTTAGTAGATGCAGTTGTTGCACACAGTGAACAACTAGGGCTAGAACTGAATATTAAGAAGACACAGATTATGGTCGTCACTGGGAAGAAGGAAATACCACAATGTGATATACGAGTAAATGGGCATATTCTTAAGCAAGTGAATCGATACAGTTATCTCGGCAGTCATAACATCTGATGGGAGATGCCGTGAAGAGATTAGAACAAGAATTGCCATCGCGAAGGTAGCCTTTTGCAAGATGAAAAACATACTGACCAATAAAAAGATATCAATTGAAACAAGAAAAAAAAGTGTTGCAGTGCTACATAGAACCTATACTTTTGTATGGATGTGAAGCATGGACAATAAGCATTCAAGCTGAAAAACAGCTGATGGCTGTGGAAATCTGGTTTCTGAGGAAAATGCAAAGAATACCATGGACAGACAGAAAAACCAATGAACAAGTCCTTCAAGAAACAAATGAAGATTGTAAACTGATTAGAGACATTAGACGTAGACAGTCAAAATTTTTTGGGCATGTTATGAGAAGAAATGAATTGGAAAACTTGGTGATGACTGGCAAGATCATAGGGAAGAGACCAAGGAGAAGACCGAGAAGTAAATACCTGGATGGCTTGGCCACGTGGCATAGTTGAGACAGGAACACAGAGCTGATCCACGACTCTGGTGATCGAGTGAGATGGCAGAATATGACCGCCCACTCTTATCGACATGGCACATGATGGATGGATTTACGCTCACTAATGGGATACATAGTCTTGAAGACCAATCTAAGCAAATTATTCTTAGGAGGTCTGCATGGCTGAAAGGATAAGAGTGCGTATTCTTAAACATTCAGTGTGCTCATGCCAAGGTAGCGGTTTCAATGCCTACACCAGTCAGTTGGACTAAAATGTTAACTTCTCATCCTTGACTTGGGGACGCAAATTACAAATACCTCAAGAGTCAGAGTGGGTTCCACCTGATGGAGGAGAATACTGGTGATAGGGAAAGCTAATCCACACACAAAAAATCAGCCCAGTGCACAGTGCACTAGAAGTAGTGTATGAACTACACTTAAGTTTGAAGCAAACAAACGCAACAACAGCAAAAATGATTCTTACTTTGTGCAGCTGGACATAAGGCAACACCTGGAAAGCTTGTGACAATGTGTCTTCCTGAATTTGTCTCAATGGAAGATAATAGTCCCAGACGTTCTTCAGTTCTCGTAGGAAGTTGTCTGCAGACACTCGCTGAGGATTTCAAACCAACAACTTAGTAGTAAAATTGACACAGTAAATAGAGCTCTGGCTTACTAACATGTAATCATCTTCATTATGCAGCAGATCCTTCGCAGAATGTTGATTTCATCATGGTGTAGGTTGTGGGGACCACAAGTTAAGAGTGCTTGCCCTTAAATTTCCGCTGTGTAAGTTACAGTTAAGTATTTGTTCTTCTTCTTCTGCGAGTTTGTGTAAATGATATAAGTATGTATGTAGGTATTTATGTATGTAGGTATTTATGTATGTATGTGTGCGTGTCTGTGTGTGTGTATGTATGTCTGTCTGCCTGCCTGTCTCATAACATGGTAATATTCATTGTTTATGTTTACAACATTAATTTGACAATGTTTGTTTTTTTCTATGCGAATGTGACATGCACAGTAGATAACTAATGTACGAAAGGTAAGTGACTGGAAAGGCCGAATGTAAGACTGGCCTGCGTGCCCAATTTCTGACTCTTTGAAAATAAAGTTGTTCATTCATGTTGCTTTTCATCCCCCAATCAACCAATTGACAAAAAGCCGTGTGTAGGCTTGTTCATGATTGGTGGGATTTTGCAGCTATAGTTGTCTGCAGGTTGAGGCTGCCAGCCTTGTGCAAATCCTCCTTTGTGGCCTCCTGTGACATTCATGAAAGTTTTCAGTCTTAATATTGCAGAAGTTGTGTGGCTGAAAGGGAAAGAGCCCTTGCTGTTAAACTTCTGGTGTGCTGATGATGGATTAGGGGTTCTCTCCCTACATTGGTCAGCTGGAATTTAATGTTGACTTCTCATCCTTGACTTGTATCTCAGAAGTTGGAGTGGGTTCACCTGATGCAATGGTAAGCACTTACCCATATTTGAGTGAACGATGCTTGACTTCAAAGCAAGCAACACAAACAAACTGAAAACATCTGGGCAGCTGGAAAGTCTCTTGGTTCTTCACAAGTTCCTCTGCCTTATGCATATTCATGTCCAGGGTGTCTTTAATATCCTCATGTCCCTCACAGCCAAGATGTCTGCAATGTCCATCTTAACCAAGGTGTCTGCAATGTCCCTAATGTCCAATGTATCTGCAATGTCCCTCATGTCCAAGATGTCTGCAGTGTCCCTCATATCCAAGGTGTCTGCAATATCCATCTTAACCAAGGTGTCTGCAATGTCCATCTTAACCAAGGTGTCTGCAATGTCCCTCACGTCCATGGTGTCTACAATATCCCTCACGTCCAAGGTGTCTGCAATGTCCCTCACGTCCAAGGTGTCTACAATGTCCCTCACGTCCATGGTGTCTACAATGTCCCTCATGTCCAAGGTGTCTACAATGTCCCTCATGTCTAAGGTGTCTACAATGTCCCTCATGTCCAAGGTGTCTGCAATGTCCCTCATGTCCAATGTGTCTGCAATGCCCCTCATGTCCAAGGTGTCTACAATGTCCCTCACGTCCAAGGTGTCTACAATGTCCCTCATGTCCAAGGTGTCTGCAATGTCCCTCATGTCCAAGGTGTCTGCAATGTCCCTCATGTCTAAGGTGTCTACAATGTCCCTCATGTCCAATGTGTCTGCAATGTCCCTCATGTCCAAGGTGTCTACAATGTCCCTCATGTCCAAGGTGTCTACAATGTCCCTCATGTCCAAGGTGTCTGCAATGTCCCTCATGTCCAAGATGTCTGCAGTGTCCCTCATATCCAAGGTGTCTGCAATATCCATCTTAACCAAGGTGTCTGCAATGTCCATCTTAACCAAGGTGTCTGCAATGTCCCTCACGTCCATGGTGTCTACAATATCCCTCACGTCCAAGGTGTCTGCAATGTCCCTCGCGTCCAAGGTGTCTACAATGTCCCTCACGTCCATGGTGTCTACAATGTCCCTCATGTCCAAGGTGTCTACAATGTCCCTCATGTCTAAGGTGTCTACAATGTCCCTCATGTCCAAGGTGTCTGCAATGTCCCTCATGTCCAATGTGTCTGCAATGCCCCTCATGTCCAAGGTGTCTACAATGTCCCTCACGTCCAAGGTGTCTACAATGTCCCTCATGTCCAAGGTGTCTGCAATGTCCCTCATGTCCAAGGTGTCTGCAATGTCCCTCATGTCTAAGGTGTCTACAATGTCCCTCATGTCCAATGTGTCTGCAATGTCCCTCATGTCCAAGGTGTCTACAATGTCCCTCATGTCCAAGGTGTCTACAATGTCCCTCATGTCCAAGGTGTCTGCAATGTCCCTCATGTCCAAGGTGTCTGCAATGTCCCTCATGTCCAAGGTGTCTGCAATGTCCCTCATGTCCAAGGTGTCTGCAATGTCCCTCATGTCCAAGGTGTCTGCAATGTCCCTCATGTCCAAGGTGTCTGCAATGTCCCTCATGTCCAAGGTGTCTACAATGTCCCTCATGTCCAAGGTGTCTACAATGTCCCTCATGTCCAAGGTGTCTACAATGTCCCTCATGTCCAAGGTGTCTACAATGTCCCTCATGTCCAAGGTGTCTGCAATGTCCCTCATGTCCAAGGTGTCTACAATGTCCCTCATGTCCAAGGTGTCTACAATGTCCCTCATGTCCAAGGTGTCTGCAATGTCCCTCATGTCCAAGGTGTCTACAATGTCCCTCATGTCCAAGGTGTCTACAATGTCCCTCATGTCCAAGGTGTCTGCAATGTCCCTCATGTCCAAGGTGTCTGCAATGTCCCTCATGTCCAGTGCCCATCTTAGTGCTGGCCGACTCCGGGTTCTTCTATCAGGAACCATGCTCTCCCCCACAGTTATGTCCAAGCCACTGTGACATTTCATGTAGCCAAAGACATGAGGCTGTGTCAAAACAGTGGATTTATGTTTGTTGAAATATTACACTTCCAAAAGTGACAAGTAACATAAAAAAAAATGAAAACTGCACAACTTGATTTCAACGCAAAATTAAAAAGCTAAAATACAGATTCTGTAATAATGAACACAAACCTTTTTAAGTGCATATAAACTACCCTGGTACATAACAAATGTTGACCAAACAAACTGCATGTGTGCAGTCAAACAGGCATCTGGTGTGTCTGGACTGCCACCCAAACCCTGTATGATAAGAAGACGATTAATTCAATGTTTAATCAAGTATGGTGATAGTTCACCGTTTGGGATTTGAATTATGTTGTTTTAAAATGTGTGACCAAAATGACAGCTAAGCATTTGATGCAGGAGTGTCCATTAAATGCAGAATAGAGAAAACTAGATTGGCCTACGCCCCCTCCATATGAAAATGAACTATATGGAGTTGTCAACAGCTCAAGTGGCCCACCACATTCTTGGGATATATATATTCATGCCCACAGCTGAAGATGTATTTTCAGAAGAAGAAGAAATGTGTGACCAAAATATAAATTAAAATTTAACATTGTTAAACCATTTGCTGCTGCTCTTCTTCTTCATCTTCAGCTGCTCAGTCTGTGCTGCTTTTTCTTTTTTCTTCTTATTTTTCTTCATCTTTTACCTCTTCTTCTTCATTTTATACCTCTTCTTCTTCTTCACCTTCTTTTTATACCTCTTCTTCTTCTACCTCTTGGTCTACCTTTTCTCTTCTTCTACCTCTTCTTCTTCTATCTCTTCTTCTTCTTCTTCATCATCTTCTTCTTCATCATCTTCTTCTTCTTCTTCTTCTTCTTCTTCTTCTTCTTCTTCTTCTATCTCTTCTTCTTCTTCATCACTTCTTCTTCTTCTTCTTCTTCTTCTTCTTCTTCTTCTTCTTCTTCTTCTTCTTCTTCTACCTCTTCTTCTTCTACCTCTTGGTCTACCTTTTCTCTTCTTCTACCTCTTCTTCTTCTTCTTCTTCACCTTCTTTTTATACCTCTTCTTCTTCTACCTCTTGGTCTACCTTTTCTCTTCTTCTACCTCTTCTTCTTCTTCTTCATCATCTTCTTTCATCTACCTCTTCTTCTTCTTCTTCTACCTCTTCTTCTTCTACCTCTTGGTCTACCTTTTCTCTTCTTCTTCTTCTTCTTCACCTTCTTTTTATACCTCTTCTTCTTCTACCTCTTGGTCTACCTTTTCTCTTCTTCTACCTCTTCTTCTTCTTCTTCATCATCTTCTTCTTCATCATCTTCTTCTTCTTCTTCTTCTTCTTCTTCTTCTTCTTCTTCTTCATCATCTTCTTCTTCTACCTCTTCTTCTTCTTCTTCTACCTCTTGGTCTACCTTTCTCTTCTTCTTCTTCTTCTTCTTCTTCTTCTTCTTCTTCTTCTACCTCTTCTTCTTCTACCTCTTGGTCTACCTTTTCTCTTCTTCTACCTCTTCTTCTTCTTCTTCATCATCTTCTTCTTCATCATCTTCTTCTTCTTCTTCTTCTTCTTCTTCTTCTTCTTCTTCTTCTTCTTCTTCTTCTTCTTCTTCTTCTTCTTCTTCATCATCTTCTTCTTCTACCTCTTCTTCTTCTTCTTCTACCTCTTGGTCTACCTTTTCTCTTCTTCTACCTCTTCTTCTTCTTCTTCATCATCTTCTTCTTCATCATCTTCTTCTTCTTCTTCTTCTTCTTCTTCTTCTTCTTCTTCTTCTTCTATCTCTTCTTCTTCTTCATCATCTTCTTCTTCATCTTCTTCTTCTTCTTCTTCTTCTATCTCTTCTTCTTCTTCATCATCTTCTTCTTCTTCTTCTTCTTCTTCTTCTTCTTCTTCTTCTTCTATCTCTTCTTCTTCTTCTATCTCTTCTTCTTCTTCATCATCTTCTTCTTCTTCTTCTTCTTCTTCTTCTTCTTCTTCTTCTTCTTCTTCTTCTTCTTCTTCTACCTCTTCTTCTTCTACCTCTTGGTCTACCTTTTCTCTTCTTCTACCTCTTCTTCTTCTTCTTCTTCTACCTCTTGGTCTACCTTTTCTCTTCTTCTACCTCTTCTTCTTCTTCTTCTTCTACCTCTTGGTCTACCTTTTCTCTTCTTCTACCTCTTCTTCTTCCTCTTCTTCTTCTTCTTCTTCTTCTTCTTCTTCTTCTTCTTCTTCTTCTTCTTCTTCACACTTCAAAGTAAGCAAACAGAAAAATAAAAACAAACAATCTCCATATAATTTGTATAATTTCTTCAGACACTTAATTGTGTATATTCTATCCATAACTCGATTCACCCAAAATTTTTAGAAAAAGAATCCCTGTTATTCTACTCACAATGATAAAATCTTCATGTTGCAATAGAGCAAAGTTGCACTATATCAGAAACAGCACTCCTGTTAATCTACTCATAATGATAACATCTTTATGTTGCAACAGAGCAAAGTTGTACTATATCAGCAATGGAATCCCTGTTAATCTACTCACAATGATAAAATCTTCATGTTGCAACAGAGCAAAGTTGCGACCTGACAGCTTGACAATTCTGGGCATGGACTGAGGTAAAAACTCTAAACAGAAGTCCACTAATCCGATGATTCCTCCCACCAGGGCAATCTGGACATCCACTTCAACCTGCACATTACAAGACAACAAATGTAAGACTACTTTACATGAAGACAAAAAAATATATGACTACTTTACATCAGGCAAAAAAAAAAATGTAAGACTACAAGAAGACAAAAATGTTAGACTACTTTACATAAGACCCCCAAAAAGTGTTGGACTACTTTACATAACACAAAATAATGTAAGGCTACTTTTACATGAAGACAAAAACATATAAGACTTACCCACTCCTGACATGGGGAGGCTTTGGTGAAAAACAACAATATTGGACTCTATCAAGGCCCCGTAAATGGTTGTACATGGGAATTATTATGCTTTAAATGGCATCAGGGACTATGGCTGAATGTCTCCAAGTCAAGATTCCGTCACATGTGATGAAGCTCTTGTCTACCATGTTAGAAATCACTTGCTTGTCTGTTCAAGATATCTATTTGTTTTATGCAACCATGGTGCTCTCATCATTCTTCTATAAAGAAACCACATCTCTACATTAGGGCTGACTTCTCTAAAACAAAAGTATGTCTGCAAGTGTTTGTGTGTTATTGTGTTCTATTATTCACTTCCTCTCTCTCTCTCCCACTCTCTCCCCCATCTCTCTTTCTCTCTCTCTTGTTCGCTCACTCATGTGCGTGTAAAAAAAAAAATAAGAGAACTTTTGTAAGTGCGAGTATATGTGTATGCAAGGGAGTATGAATTGGTGTGTTATTGAATGGGTGCATGTCTGTGAGAGTTTGTGTAAATGATGTAAGTATGTATGCAGGATTGTATGCATGTGTTTATGAACGTATGTGTACATGTGTGTCTGCCTGCCTGTCTCATAACATAGTAATATGCATTATGTTTGTTTACAACATTCATGTGACAATGTTTTTTTTTCCTATGTGAATGTAACATACACAACTGATGAATGAAAGATTGGAAGGGCCATATGTTTAACAGACCTGTGTGCTCAATTTGTGACCCTTTGAAAATAAAGTTTTTTCATTCCTTCGTCCATTCATTCTCCCTCCCTCTCCCTCCCACACAAACATAACAAAAACCATACTTACGAATCCTGGATAAAAATACAGTATTGCATCTTTAGGGTCATCTTCTTCAGTCTTCTTTGTGTGGTCATAGATGAAAAATATATGTCCCTCATGTCTACGGTTGTGAGAGAAACAAAACAGTAATTGTAGATTACATACAATAACATTTCACAATGGAAGTCCTGCAGATTACATACAATAACATTTCACAATGGAAGTCCTGCAGATTACATACAATAACATTTCACAATGGAAGTCCTGCACATTTCTGGTATAGTTATTTCTGACATTTTATCTCAGATTTTTCTGCATGCCGCTAGTTCGCTTTGAACTCAAGCGTAATCCATACATACTACTTCCAGTAACACTGAACTGAATTTTGCACATAAATTAGCTTTTCCTACTCTAACTTCAGAAGAACTTGTAATTTACATCCCCATGTTAAGGACAAGAAGTCAACATTTTAGTCCAGCTGACCCATGTAGGGGTTGAACTCCCTACCTCAGCATCAGCACACCGGATGTTTAAGAATGAGTGTTCTCATCCATTCGGCCATGCTGACCTCGCTATCTCTAATGAATAAAAACCACTGCTTTGTATAGGCTGGAACTTGTGCCCTAAAATTTGAGACACCGGCATGCTAACATCCCAGCTTAGTTCAGGAGATGGGGAACAATTGAAAGTACAGATTTTCATACAATAAATTTAATAAATCATTACACCAAAGTTCTATTTAGAATTATAATGGAAAGAACAAGAAGGAAATACAGTTGAAATTAGTTAAGAACAGTATGAATTTGTAGGTTGAAAAGGAGCAAATAATACAATATATGCATTTTGACCACTAACAGAGAGATAATCTGAGACACAGAACGACCTATAGCATTTTGACCACTAATGGAGAGATAATTTGAGACACAGAACGACCTATATTTGTGCTTTGTCAAGTTGAGTTGAGTTGGTGCAAGAACCGACATCACAGCACTCAGGACATTCCCATACATGCTCCGTCCTCATCTGCAACAGCCAGCAAAGAGTCCCAATACTAATGATACCAGCAGCATTCTGATTATGTGTCCGTCTGACCTTTCTTCAAAGTTTTGAGTGTTTGTCAGATCTTCTGGTCACTCCCTGCAGCACCATTCTCTCCAGGCAAATTATTCTTCTATAATATACACATGATTCCAAAAGGCCTTAACCACATCTGCGTTATCATGCACCAATACCCCACCAAAGGCTGCACCCAGCTAATCTGTCCACCTTCTCATTTCCCATCACATCAACATGTCCTGGGGGGAAAATCCAACATGATCTATATTTCTGATTGTTGAATGGATGCATGCCACTCTGCTCGAAGCATGCCTGTCTTTGAGCTTTGGATTCAACCATGGCATTTGATCTAGTGAAACATGATGAAATGATCGCAATGTTGGAGGATAATAAAACTCATGGCAAAGATCTCAGAATAATCAACAATATTTACTTAAAACAAGCGTTTATTTTCAAGAATTCGTTAGATGGTGAGGCTGTCATTTATACAGATGGGTCGGTCGTCCGATATGTGAGAAGCTCATGGGCTTTTACGGCTCAGGCCAGAGGGAGAATTGTGAAGGAGGACTCTGGTGCTTTTGTTGTGACCACAAGTAGCCTGACTATGGAAGTCATGGCAGTAAGTAAAGCAATAACATGGCTTGAGACACAGACATTCACTAGGGCATGTTTCCTTAGTGACTCAATGAGCATGCTCAGCTCAAGAGGATAAAGATGGAGTGGATCCGAAGAGAGTGGATGCTGTCTCTGAAGCGGTTTCGGCTGACAAAGATTAGTTTCATCTTCATGCCAGGGCATGTGGGAGTACAAGGAAATGAGCGGGATGACAAGCTCGGCAGGTAAGGCTACGTGGAGGGCGGGCGCGCCATGGACCAGGCTGACATTCTGAATGCTCTACAAGAAGTAAGACTTTTGCGAAAACCAAGTGATGACTGTAAATCTACATCGATGGTCAGACTGTGAGAACAGCAAATTAAAAGAGGTGTGGCCAAACAAAAACACTACGCAGGAAGCCAAAAAAGATTGATAAGCCAACACAGAACTGGTGTCGTTAGCCCATACATGCTGCAGGATTTGCTGAGGAGGGGATCCGAGCACTTATGGACTGAAAGGTTCAATGTGCAATGAGGATGATCTGTCGACTAACTAACTAACTTAAAACAAGTAGTGATAATTTAAATAGGGACCAAAGTTGGGAAATATGAAAAGATAAAGCAAGGAGTAAGACAAGGATGTGGTTTGTCACTAGATCTCTTTTCTCTATATATCGAAATATAATGAGAGAGATAAAGCTAGGCCAGAAATACGAGTTTGGGGTTATAAATAATCTGTGTTACACAGATGACACAGTCAACCAAACAGGCGTTGCCTCCCAATGAAGGTTAGCTGCAAATGGATCTTCAACATTGTCCATTTCTCGCCTTGACTGTACATTCTGTCAGGGAAGTGTCTATTCATAGAGCACTATGTATAAAGAAAGTGTCTATTCATACGGCACTATGTAAAAACAAAGTGTTTATACATAGTTAACTGTCCCGGCTGGTCACGTGATTTGCCAAGTCACGTGACTTAACGTAAGTTTGTGGCTATATTATACATTTTTGTAGATTGGAAAACGTGTCGTCAGTAGCTTAGTTGGTAGTGTCCCTGCTTGATGGGCGGGAGCTCGAGGTTCGATTCCTTGCCGGACAATTTTTTTTTTAATTGTTCAGCAATTAATTGGGTGAAAGTCAAATGTCAATCGTTCATTTACTTGCCGGACAATTTTTTTTTAATTGTTCAGCAATTAATTGGGTGAAAGTCAATCCTTTAACCCTTTGGGTATTTAGAATTGTGTTGTTTAAAGTGAGTGTAAGTTAGTTAGTTAGTCTTTCCTCTTGAGCCCTGACTTTACTGGACTTAGGTATCAGTATGTATCAGTACAGAGCAGGGTAGGTGGTTGCTTCTATAATCCCCAAGGACACTCCATTTTATGTCTGATGCCGCCTCTTTTGATACAAGTGCCAGGTCGATGGCCGTGTCAGGGTTCCCCGGTCTCATTGCCTGCCTAGTTGGTGTCCCATCATTTAGACAGACAACATCCGTCTCAAGCGAGGCCTCAGCAAGAGCAGTGCCCTGCGTGTTCTCTCCCGACCTGTCCCACTCTTTGGAGCGTGCGCTGAAGTAACCACATAACATAACAGATAGGTAAATGAAGAACAAGTTGAGTTTAGTTGAGTTAAGAACCGACATCACTGCACCCAGGACATTCCCATACGTGCTCTGTCCCCTCGTTCAACAGCCAGCGAAGAGTCATACTACTAATCGTTCCCACCGCTATCTGATTAAAAGTTCTCCTGATCTTCCCTCTCAGTTTTGAGATTCTTCCAGAACCCCTGCTGACCCCCCACAATCTCATTCTTTCCACATATGGGTTCTCAATCATTCTACACGAAACATTCATTTCTCCACCTTGCTAAGCATACACTTTGAATCCGTAATGAATACAATGTGTGTTGCAGTAGTCTCCTCTAGCCACCGGAATGCCGCCGTTACTGCCTCCACCTCCATTCACCACCCAGGTGTAATAGTACAGGGGTCAGAAGTCAAGGAACCCATGCGCAATGCAACCTTACGCTCATAAAGGACTGCCGCAACCCATCTAACAAGGCAAGGGCAGACCTCCTTGTCCAACAGTGTGTTTCTTAACCGATCATACCTAACCCTGTTATACGCATCCTCCAGGTACCTGGGGTATCCACTAAACCTCTCAACCAATCCCAACTCTCTCTGTTTATGCAAGATTCCCCACTCACATATATATTTATCAGGTTCCAGCTGTATCGGCCGATTTGTATCCGCATTCCCTGCACCTCTTTACTCTCCTGACCCTAACCACTCATATCCAGTATTGAATGCTGTAAACCGTCCTTGACCACCAGAGCCTGTCCATATCTTCCCTGCCCAGTTGGGTTGATGTAACATGTATAGCCAGGGCACTTAAAAGAGTTCGTATTCAGTTCCTGTAACATCAGGACATCAAACTCGTAGACCAGTTTCTCCAGTATTGGTCCTCGTTGCTTTGCACTACGGCAATTCCAATACCCAACCCGTACATTTTTGAGTCCCAAACGATCCATTTTCCTTCTACCCCTTCTGGCTCCAGCCCTCTTCTTCCTTTTCCTTTCCCCATCTCCCCTACCTCTTCTCCGCTTCATTCTCTCCCCGCTGGCTGTTGTCAAAAGTATCAAGCACAAAGCACGTACTCCGTTGCTTCGGCGATAATTCTTTGTATTATTCATAGTTGGTTAGGTAGGTGGGTAGTTAGACACAAAAGTGGTTAAGGAGGCAGGTAGGTGGGTTGTTAGACAGATAGATAGATAGGCAGATATGTGGGTAGGTAGACAGGTAGGTGGATGAGTAGGTACGCAGGTAGATGGGTAGCTAGATCCAACCCGACGCTCGCTCGTCGATCATCTGTGTTCCACCATGCCAATTCATACATCTCTTTCAACCTCTCCCTGCAATACTCTGAAAAGGCAGGTTGACCGGCCGAGCGACCGAGAGAGAGAGAGAGAGAGAGAGAGAGAGAGAGAGAGAGAGAGAGAGAGAGAGAGAGAGAGAGAGAGACAAGAGACAGACAGAGAGAGAGACAGAGAAAGAGAGAGAGAGAGAGAGAGAGAGAGAGAGAGAGAGAGAGAGAGAGAGAGAGAGAGAGAGAGTCAGTCAGAGATACAGACAAATAAACAACGGATATATAAACTGGCAGACAGACAGCAGACAGATAGAGATTCAGACACACGCATACATACACACAGAGAGTCAGCCAGACATACATATGGAAAGACAGACAGTTTGTTAGACAGAGATTCAGATAGACATATATACAAATGGAAAGTCAGACAAACAGACTGACAGAGAACAAGAAATCAGGCAGGCTGTCAGATGGACGGACAGACAGAGAAACATCCAGACAGGCGGGCATGTAGAGAGATATACAGACAGGCGGACATATAGAGAGGCATACAGACATCTCTCTCTCTCTCTCGCTCCTTCTCTGTCTCCCTCCCCCCCTCTCTCTTTCTTGTCTTTATCACTTTTTTATGTCTTTCAACACATCTTTCTTGTATCTCTGTCTCTCACACTATCTTCATTATCTCTCTCTCTCCTGTCTCTTTTCAACCTGCTTCATAAATACCAGGTTTTCCTGCACTTTATATGCGTAGCATTTCCTTGTTTATTTGTTAATTCATGAGGCCAGTCAGTTGAAAGCCTGGTGTTTGTATTGCCTAACGACCCTAAGCCGGTCTCTCTGGCTGTGGGGTTACAACACTTTCTCTCTGTAATCCCGTTTATCACGCAGAGTCTCGAAGCGGAGCGAGAGCTGAGGTGGTTCGACCCCGCTCGTGACTTGCGGGATACTGAGCCGGCCGCTCAGAAAGCAATGGCAAACTACTGAGCGTAATCTTGCCAAGAGATCAACATACAGCTGAAAGATGCTGGTGTTGACAGCTAAGTCCTGTAAAGGATATGCTAAAAAAAAAAAAAAACGACCCTAATCATGTCTCTCTGAGGTGACGCATATTACTGTCAACTTGGACCAGAATTATCAGGCCATAAATAGTAGGAAATAGTAGGTTGGTAACGTAAACAAAGATGGATGCCTGTAAACAGTAAGTGTACAGAAACGCAAGTTAACAATTCTTAAACTCGCCTGGGACACAATTATTTGTATTGGGGATACAATGCAAAATGATTCTTGATATTTAAACAGCCATACTTCAACTAAGTATAAAGTATCGATTCATAGCGCACTATGTATAAACAAAGTGTCTATTCATAGCACCCTATGTATAAACTCTCCCTTCTGTCAGACTGCTGTTCGTCCATCACTTGGATGGTCTCTTTTCATCTTCCAACTTGTATGTCTACCTTTTGCCTTCAACCTTACCCTCCAGCATGGTTTTTATTAGAATAAGTGTGCAGTTTGATTTGATATTTTCTTATCATTGCTACTTTTCAGTGTGCATCATATTGTGTAAACTAAACCACATATTAATTTATTCATATTCCGATTTAATTTTTCTCCATTATCAGTTTTTTTTCCGCTCACTCACAGTCACAGCACATCTCAATTCTTTCCTTTCCTACTTTCCGTTGAAGTCTCCACGTATTATTTTAACTTCTTATGATTTGGTTTCGGCGATTGGCATATATATTTCACCACAAACTATTTGTATTTATATTTTGCAAGAACTAAAACACCAATGTTTACAAACCGAAAAAAGGACGCTCTTTCTACAGAGGCCATTTTGAAACATTTAGATCACATGATCAGTTCAGGTTTTTAAAGAACCAAGTAGAGTCGAAATTAACACAAGTTTCGAACATTTTATGATGTAATATTCCAGTTCTGTGTAGACTTTCTCTGCGGCGGAGCACAACTGGGAGGGTACAAACCTTATCCTGATAATGGGAATTGCAGCCTAAAGACGAAATATCATGCCAAGGCAGACCGGACCCTAAGCCTTGGTCGGCAACTGGTCTGGGATTGAAGCTACGACGGGTGGACAGTTAGAGCTTCTGCAGCCTGTCTTGTTCCAGACGTACTTATTCAGTGGTTCTCAACCTTTTTTGGTCCGTTCCCCCCTTCACCATATTTTTAGGCCGTCATTCCCCCCCCCCCCCACCATATTTTTAGGACATCATTCCCCCCCCCCATACCATATTTTTAAAACGTCATTCCCCCCCCCCCCCCTTTGTATTTCCTCCCTAAAAATTTCCCCCTGCCCCTACACAGTATACGTAATAATTGAAGCTAAATTTAATAGCACATACTAAAACAAGTCTAGACGTACATAAAATGTGATTTGCGGATCTACTTACGTTATAAAATGAATTTCAGAAGGGTCATGCGTACAGAAGCGTAAAGTATGAAAGGAAAAACAAGATCAAGTAATCGGTTCTTGTATTAATGCGATCTTGAAATAATCTTCATTCCCCCCTGGAAACCCCAAAATTCCCGGGGGGGGGGGGGTGGGAATTCCCCATCGGTTGAGAACCACTGTACTAATTAATTAGTGTTGCTTTTCTTCCAGAGTAAACTAGACAGGCCGAGAGAGGGATCGCGCTGCATGGGAAATGCATGGTCTGTACACTTCAGCCCAGGTTTTATGGTATCGAGAGGTATAACTCCATTCTGATTCCCACCATGGATTAAAGATTAACTGATTAAAGAAATTAGACGTTGACAGTCTCAATTTGTTGGTCATGTTATGAGAAGAAATAAACTGGAGAACTTGGTGACAACTGGCAAGATCGAGGGGAAGAGAACAAGGGGAGGGCAGAGAAGTAAATAGCTCAGTGGTTCTCAACCTTTTTTGGCCCGTGCCCCCCTTCACCATATTTTTAGGACGCCATTCCCCCCTCCCCCACCATATTTTTAGAACGTCACCCCCCCCCCCCTTTTCATATTTCCTCCCTAAAAATTTTCCCCTGCCCCTACACAGTATACGTAATAATTTAAGCTAAGTATAATTGCACATACTAAAACAAGTCTAGACGTCAACATAAAACATGATTTTTGGGTCTACTTACTTTATAAAATGAATTTTAGAAGGGAGAGACGTACAGAACCATAAAGTATGAAGGGAAAAACAAGATCAAGTAATCGGTTCTTGTATTAACGCAATCTTGAAATAATCTTCATCCCCCCCCCCCCGGAAACCCCAAAATTTCCCCCCCGGGGGGGGGGGGAACTGGTTGAGAACCACTGAAATAGCTGGATGGCTTGGCTACATTGTATGGTCGAGACAAGAACACAGAGCTGATTCACGACACTGGTGATCGAGTGAGATGGCAAAACTTGATCGCTCACGCTTACCGGCATGACACATGATGATGTGGTTATACATTGTTTGAAGCACCGTATAACAAACTATCGTCTATCAGAACGGCATGGTGCCAATAGGCTTAGACAGGACACTAATGGAGCACTTCGTTTTTTGTAAGAGCAAAACGACGGAGAACACACGATATGATAGGTACCCTGGTCATGAAATATCACGATACACGTTGTTTGTCCATCAAGAATGATGATGACCATTCATTTCATCCAGTGGGGTTGAAAGTATGGAGCCGTGTGTTCCAAGATGGCTGATAAGGCCTATTTTGGCTCGAAATGTTCTTTGACAATGTAGACAAAGAATGCTTGAAGTTTCTGGAGGAGGATCTCCTGCAGTTGTTTTTCTGTCCTCCTTTTCTTCACTGCTCTTGCAGTCCTGGTTGCCTCACACGTGACTGCACCCTTGCGTAATGATGCACGCCACGAATTACGGTCTCTAGCTGCAGTCTCCCAGGTGTCATGATGAATTACAAAAGCATTCAGTGAGATTTTCAGAGTGTCTTTAAAGCGTTCCCTCTGGCCGTCTTGGAAGCGTTTACTATAACACAGCTCGCCGTAAACAATTCGTTTAGGGAGCCTGTGATCTGGCATGCAAGTTAAGTGGCCAGCCCAGCGAATCTGATTCTTCATTAGTAGAGTGTGGATACTGGGCATGGACGCTCTTTCTAGGACTTCAGTATCTGGAATCTTGTCTTGCCATTTAATCTTCAGTAGCTTCCTAAGGCAGACTGTGAAGAAGTGGTTTAATTTTCTAGCGTGTCGCTGATAAACAGTCCAGGTTTCACAAGCATATAGCAGTGTGGATAATACAACTGCTTTGTAGACTTTCAGCTTTGTTTGCAGGCTTATTCCATTTCTGTCCCATACATTCTTGTACAGTCTGCCAAAGGCCGCGCTTGCCTTGGAGATTCTTGCATTCACTTCGTCATCAATTGTGGCAGCTTGTGACACAGTGCTGCCAAGATAGGTGAATTTGTCCACAACACTTAGTCTATGACCATTCACTTTGATATTCGGCACAGTGTGATTATTCTCTGGAGCTGGCTGGTACATAACTATAGTCTTCTCCAAGTTTATATGCAGCTCAAAGTTGTCACAGGCATGTGAGAAAGCTGAAACATTGTGTTGCATGTCTGCCTCTGAGTTGGCATATAGAGCGCAATCATCAGCAAACAGGAGCTCTCTGACGGTGTCGCTGTTAATTTTTGTTTTAGCTTTCAGACTTCTGAGATAGAATAACTTTCCCCGGGAAGGCTAACCCGGTCAACAAATGTCCGCAGAAGTCGGATGTGTCGGCCTAATGGCGCAAGAACGCAGGTCTGCTGTAAACAGGCACAACGCAATCACGTCCGAAAAAAAAAAAAAAAAAAACTCCGGATGAACGCAGAAGAAGAATATGAATAACTGTCCATCCATGCGGTAGTTGTTGTCTATTCCAATGTCGTTGTTCTCGAAGGCATTCGTCAACATGGCTGAAAACATGAGGCTGACCAGTGTTGGTGGCAGGACACATCCTTGCTACACCCCTTTGGTGACAGGAAAGGGCTCAGACAGTTCACCATTTTCCTGTACTCTTGCCTGCATACCGTCATGAAATAGCCGCACTATTTGCACAAACTTTCATGGACAGCCATATTTAATTTATTTTGCCATAATCTTCCACAGTCCTTCTCTGCTGACTGTATCAAAAGCCTTGCTTGGTAAGGTCAATGAAAGTGGAGAACATTTCAGAGTTCTGTTCCTGACATTTCTCTTGCGAAAATCATGTCAACAGTTCCTCGTTTTTTAAATGTTTTTCTTCTGAAGCCACATTGACTCTCAGGAAGATGACCTTGATCGAGATGGGCTGTGAGGCGATTGAGAAGAATTCTGGCGAGTATCTTCCCAGCAATTGAAAGCAAGGAGATGCCTCGGTGGTAGTCACAGGATTGACGGTTTCCTTTACGTTTGTAAAGGGACTATTGAAGCGTCCTTGAAATCTTGTGGCATGGTCTCGTTCACCCATATTTTTGTAAAGACTTGGTGAAGTTGCTCAGTTAGGACCGGCCCACCTGCCTTGAATATCACCGCTGGGATGGAGTTAGGACCAGGTGCCTTGCCGCTGGAGAGTTTATGGATGGCTTTGTTTACTTCCACTATGGTTGGCAGGTCATCAAGTGTATCATTAGTGGGAACTTGAGGAAGGCAGTTGATGGTTTCATCATAGAAGAAGGAAGTTGCATTTAACATGTTACTGAAATGCTCTGCCTTGTGAGCGCTTACCACAACGCAGCTCGGCGTTAAAAAAAATTCGTTTAGGGAGCCTGTGATCTGGTATGCGAGTTACGTGACCAGTGACGATATAACTGAACTGGTATTTCCAGTGGGCCATTCTGAGAGCAAACTTCTGTAAAGGATACTTGTGGTCATATTATCCACACTGGACATCGAACCACTCAGCCCATAAGTGCGCGGATCCAATTGTCAGTATCTCCCTCACCTTGTAGCCATGTTGATGTACTTGTTCTTTTATTAGTAAGTTCCTGAATTCTTTTGTGCACTAATTTGGTATTTTGACTGTTGTGTTGGTTTTCAATTTCTAACCACTTTTCCTCAAGCCATGCTTCTTTTGCCTCCTTACATAATATTCAGACTTGTCTGTGAATTTCTTCATATTTGACAGAATTATTTTTGTTGAGTCTTCTTGTTTCCATGAGGTGTAAAATTTCTTTAGTCATCCATTTCTTACGACCCACCTTCTTTAATTTTGGAATAGTTGGTTCTGCAGCCACATTGATTGAAGTCTTCAACGTTTCCCACTGATCATCCACATCCTAGAATAATATCTCTAGATTAGACATTATTTCAAATCTGTTCTGTACTTCTATGTTGAATTTATTTTGTATTTCTTTGTCATTACTCAATGTACACAAATCATATTTAGTGTTTCCTGTTATATACTTGACTTTCTTCAACTTTATCCTCAATGTTCCTGTGAGTAGTCTGTGGTCACTATAACAATCAGCACTGGGAACTGTTTTTAATACTGTTAGCGCGTTTCTAAATCTTCTGCTAATGAGAATGTAGTCAATCTGGTTTCTAATCCTGCTATCAGGATTCCTCCATGTCCATATTCTTCTAGGGTGTTGCTTAAACCAGGTGTTTCCTACAATCATTTCCTGTTCTTTTGCCCACTCTACGAGTCTGTATCCTCTTTCATTTCTCTCTTCTAAACCATAGTTTCCTACTGTGTATCTATGCCCTTGATTGCCTACTTTTGCATTGAAGTCCCCTATTATGATGTTTATTTCTGAATTTTTACATTTCTTTAAGGCAGTGTCAAAGAGCTACGTAAGAGCTTAGAGCTCAGTAATAGATAAATAGAGCTGAGAATAGGAAAGTGACATAGCGATCTGGGAAACCAGACAGAAGGGACACAAGCATGAGTGAGAACTATAAATAGTTCTCTAACTGGACACATTTGTGTCAACAAGGAGGGCAATCGGTGTAAGTGAGCTGTTACCCAAGAGACTGGGAAACCCGCATCACGAGAAGGGACCCAGCAACAGTGGTTACTTTAACCAAGTGACCAGCGTGCTGGAACTCCAAGCACGCAAAGCAACGAATGCACGTAGAGCCAATTGCTCGTGGCTGAACACGCCACTGAGAAATTTTTCAGACAGTGACTCGACGGCGTAGGCTACGGACTGTATATCCGCTGTGAATACTTTGTTGCTAGGAAAGACAGTATCAATAGTTAGGACTTAAGCTTAGCTTCATTAATAATTACCATCAACATTCATCTTCTCATTATATCGTTATAACATACTATGATGTTTAATACCGATGTGGTATTCCGCTCGTGGAGCTCATGTACTATCTGCTCCAAATAAAATGTATCCTTTTGTACAAAGTACGAGTTGTCATTTTCGTGTGGTACAAAAGAAGGGAAACCTTGTATGCCTGTCGCAACTGAGTTGTTGACAGGCAGGATCCGAGTTGGTGTCAGAAGGTGGGGCTTGAACCACCTTCAAGCACTTTAATCTACAATTTTTTGCCACATAAATTCGGAAATTCTGTAAAATGTTATTTATATTATTTGTGTGAATTCTTTTGATGGAAAGGTATGAAATATAAATTATGATTGTGTGCAGATTGCTAAATGTATCGAAATTGCGTATTTAACTATCATTTGTGAAACATTTCGTGTGATACAGTCATAATGTCAACATTCATCACATTCACGTACGTACTTGTGCAAAAGCAAATTCTTTGTGCACAAGAGAAATAAATTAGAGGTTAAGCTAAAGTCATACAGCGCAGCTCAGTCAGAGACGATAGAAAGTGAAGACAAGACGACATTGACATTCATCCTACAGTTCATTGACGATTCATTCTTACTATCATAACATTCATATCATTTACATCATTCATTATATTTGTATCACATTTGCAAGTTATAAACTATATTGTTGAAATTAATAACAACCATGTATTGTATATTACATGCATTTTTCTAAAGTGTTGATGCTCTATTAAACAGAGACATCAGTTTTACAAGCAAGTATATCAATTGTGTGTAGAACAGGTTCGAGAACAGTGGTGTGACATCCCGAGTGCCGTATTTTTCAGCAGATTAGATGAGTATATTTTCCACTAATTTTGATAACAACCATTAACCATGCATCTTCGTTTTCATTGAAGATTGTAAATATTTAACACATATTAACTGTCAAATTATATTGTAAAGTTATATTTGATATCAGTGGTGTAAAAGCATAAATACATATAATGGCATCATTAGGTGAATGCATCCAGGCTGGCAAAGAACTAGGACATACTGGAGAGAAATTAGAGAAATGGGCAGAACAAAAATACAAACAAAAAACAGAAAGAAAAATTGCCCTAGATAGAGAAGAAACAGAGAGAAAAGCTGCTCTAGAGAGAGATGAAAGAGCATTGGAAAGACAGCATCAGAAAGAGATGAGGGAGTTAGAAGAAGCCACCAAACAAAAACAGTTAGAATTAGACCAAGCCACCAAACAAAGGGAATTAGAAGTAAAACAAAAACAGATAGAGATAGATGATGCCACAAACCAGAAGCAAATAGAGGTAGAGTCGCAAACTAAGTTAAAGATGAAAGAGATGGAAATTGACTCAAACATCCAGATGGCCTCTAGTAAACAGAAGAGTCAGGAAGAGCAAAATAAATTTTCTAAATATAAGGGGATCATCAAGCCCTATAGTCAAGGCGATTCGATCTCAGCATGGACTGAGAATATAGAATTTCAGCTTAGAATCCATAAAATACCTTTAGAAGATTGGGCTATGATCTACATGAGAAATCTCAGTGGGGAGCCATTAAAGGTTATCGAATCGATACCAACAGAACTAAGAAATAACTATCAGTATATCCATGATAGGATTATGCAGCATTTTCTACTCGATGCTCCTGGGTATCAGATCCAGTTTTCAAAGATCAAACCAAAGCCAACCGAAACGTTTCTAGACTACCTATCAAATGTTCAAAGTACATTCAGTAAATGGCTTAAGGCGGCAAAGGTAGGGAAGAATTTTGATAGATTACAGGATTTAATGGTGATGGATAAAGTGATATCCGCAGTTCCTGCTCCCTTTGCTAAGTTCCTTCAACAAGCAGACATTGAATCTATTGAACAACTTGAAAAACGTGGTTCAGCGTATTTTTCTTCAAACCGCGATATATTTAAAACATCAACACATGATACTGATATCACTGCTTTCGCTAAGAGCTTACCAAGCAGGCCTTACAACCAGAAAGGGTATCAGAAGAAAGACAAACCTTATCAGAAGCCACCACAGTGTGGATACTGCAAATTATTTCATCCGCAGTACTCTATGTGTGACAAAAGTCCCTCATACCCTGCGCATCTTGAAAAGATGATGAAAAAGCAGGAAGACAAACGAAACTCATACAAACGTGTGGTTAAATGCTTCTTCTGTTCTTCTTATGGCCATTATTCTTCCAGGTGTTTGGGCAAGCACAGAATGAAGGTTAGCAATGCTGTGCTCATAGATACATCATCTGACGATGATAGTGTAGTTGATTCTGAGCTAGAAAATGTATTACCATTCAATGAGTGTGAGAGTGTGGCTGTAGTGACTGATAGGTTAGACTTTAATAAATGTGACATGAGTCACCAGTTTCATGCGGACGGGAAACTCAAATGTGGGCATATTGTACCATGCTCCAACAAAGATGCTAATTAAGCTGTAGCCTCCAGAGGTAACCTAAAGTTCCACGATGCACTGGTCAACGAACAACCATGCCAATGTTTTCTTGATAGCGGAAGCACTTTACTCGGGGTAAGGAGAGAGTTAGTTAACCCAGAGGATTATACGGGAGAGTTTGTCAAATGCCGCACTTTCTCTGGTAACATTGAGGAATACCCGCTGGCAAAAGTCCGTATAAACACCCCGTTCCTTTCCGGCACATTTACGTGCACGATTTTGCAAAATCCCTGTACTGACCTGATTTTGGGTTGCTTGCCATCATTAAAACAATGTACTGATGACGAAATATTAGCCTGGAAACAAACAAACATGGCTAATGCTGTAACTAGGTCAGAGACCCAAACACACTACACTGACCTACAAAATTAAATGTTACAGCTGTTAACACCCAACGGTGCTAGTGACAACACCACTCGACAACATTTTATCGAGGCACAACGCACCGATGAAACTATCGCACCTTATTTTAAATTGTTAGGCGAGCGAGTGAAAGTAACTAAAAATGCATCTTGGTATTTCAAAATGCAGAATGGAATTCTCACGCGTTATTATAACACCAATAACCATGAAATTCAGCAGACGGTGTTACCTTTAAAACACCGACAAAATGCGCTACACATTGCGCATGAGTCACCGTTTGCTGAACATTTGAGTTATAACAAAACGAGAGCCAAAATTTTATCACACTTCTATTGGCCTAAATGTGAGAACGTTATTAAATCTTTTTGTCGGTCATGTACCATTTGTCATCATGTAGTGAGAAAGGGAACGCATTTAACAGCCAAGGTCCAAGGTATAATATTGACTTCTCGAAAGAGACCAGTCGAAAATTATGCAATAAGGGTTCCAAAACCCTAAACCTTGAACCCGATCAAGAGGTGCTGCTTTTACTACCAGATAAACGTAACTTATTATTAACATCATGGCAAGGGCCATTCAGAGTGGTACGAAAGATATCAGATGTCGATTATGAAATATCGATAAACCGAAAATTAAAGATATTTCATATCAACATGCTGAAGCCTTATTTCTTACGACAAGAACTGACGACAGACGAACAGAGTGCACCTACACCAACCAACCGGACGACAGACGTACACAATACAACTACACTAGGTAGGGCGACAGATAACTACGACATCGCAAACACACTGAGTCAGGTAACAGAACACACAGCTAGTACAACTACAGTACTTAATCAGACGGATGACGATGAGATAGAATTACCAGTCCCGACAGTAGACACGACTGGGACAATCGATAGCATACGGTTAGAACCGAAACTCACTGACGAGCAACGACGACAAATTATAGAACTAGTAACAGAATACATGGACATTTTTTCCGACATCCCAGGTAGGACAGACAGGATAGAACACTCCATTATTCTGACTGATAACACTCCTATCAAATGTCGACCGTATTCCATCCCATTAAATTACAGGGAAAGTCTCGACAAGGAAATTCTAAGTCTTGAGTCGAGTGGAATAATCCAAAAATCACAGTCAGAATACTCTTTTCCTATTGTCCTAGTGAAAAAGAAGGACTCTACGATCCGCCTCTGTGTCGATTTTCGCCGGTTAAATAACGTGACCAAGGTCGATGCAGAGCCAATCCCATCATGTGAAGATCTCATTCTTGATATGTCAACATCTCGTATCTTTTCCAAACTTGACCTGACTAAGGGATATTGGCAAGTCCCGATGAATAAGTTGTCTATCCCTTTAACAGCATTCTCAACACCTCTAGGTCTATATGAGTGGTGATTCCTTCCTTTCGGCCTTCGTAATGCTCCAGCCACTTTTGTCCGACTCACCAGGGACCTTCTCCATGGAGTTACGAATACTTCGACTTACATCGATGACATATGTATTCATACTGCAGACTGGACGTCACACTTACAGAAACTGCGACATGTCTTCGATAGATTGCGATTATTCGGTCTTACAGTAAAGCCAACCAAAGTTGAGTTGGGAATGGAAGAAATTGATTTCCTAGGCCATATGATCGGCAGAGGTCAACTTAGGACAGATGACAGAATTGTCACCAAAATTCTCAATTTAACTATGCCAACGACCAAGAAACAGGTCCGGAGTTTGCTTTGTTTGGTTAATTACTATAGCAAGTTTATACCTAATTTGGCTGAAATCACCAGCGTTTTTTCTAATATTTTGAAAGCATCTGTGAAATTAAATGTACAAGATGCACAGTTAATTGGTGCCTTATCAAAATTGAAACGTATGTTTAGCATTCCACCTATTTTGCGCTTGCCTAATCAGAATCTTAAATATTTTCTCCGTACAGACGCAAGTGCCATTTCAATCTCTGGCGTTTTAGGCCAATTTTATGAGGAAATTTTCCACCCAATAATGTACGTAAGCCGGAAGATCACTCCTGCTGAATCAAGATACTCAGCCTCTGAATTGGAAGCTTTAAGCGTCATCTATTGTATTAGGAAGCTTCATAGATTCTTAGCGGGTACAGAGTTCGTCATTGAAACCGATAATGCGCCGCTTACTTTAATGCAGACGGGAGTCCACCGCTATAACAGGATCTACAAGTGGTCCTTGATTTTGCCAAATTATGCTTTCACTATTCAGCATTTGAAGGGAAGCATGAATTCACTGGCTGACACTTTAAGCCGACCTTCTCACATTGAAATACCTGAAATACGAGAAGAGAGCGATCTTATATCACCAAAAACATTGAAACTGTAAATACCTAGTGCCCTATGTGGTGATTATGAACACTAATGCAGTTACCATCGCCAGTCGCTTAAACGTGTTTAATATTAACTGTGCTAGTTTGAGTGAAATGAACGGACACGTTATTGTTTGTGTACACCACCACAGTATATACAACCCGTGAGTGGAACGAGATGTGAACGTTAACCAGGATGAGAGCGTAAATCAGACTTTTTCTACCTGAACTCTATTCTCGAGAAGTGTTAGATGTGAACCTACACAAATAGCAAAATCAGTATGATCCGAATTTCGAGGAGATTCAACAGAGAACGCTACTCCGACATCACACATGGATGTAATTAATTAGTTTAGTTAAATAAGAATTATTTGTGATATGTATATAACATGTTTTTATAATAGTTGCTTATTAATTATATTTTGTAGTCATAATAGAATATATAGTGTAGAATTACCCATAGAACGTCATTTATAACATTTGAGAGTTTAAATTCACTTTCATTTAGTTACAGACTCATTTAGTTTAATACCTACATCATACTTTTCATTTATGAAACATTATTTTAGTTTACCACCATTTAAACACATTTATGTATAGAAGTAGTTAATTAAAACATTACTCACAAATTAACCTCATCATTTAGAAACTTATATCATTCAAATGTACTAAATAACACTTTAAGGTAACTAACCCACTTCTCCCCATTTTGATCATTTAGTTAGATTAGTTCCCTTAGATTAATTTAGAACAGTACACCAACTTTCAATAGATTAGATATGTTAGTCATTACCACAGGATTGGTAGCAAACAATCCTCGCAATCCTGTATATTTTTGTATAGATATGACGAGTGCAGAAATACAGCACAGTCATTTGGCTTGAAAACCTGTTTAAGTTCAGCCAACTATTTATTGTATATATTTAATGTTCATCTATTTTTTTTTCTTGAACCATATTTTAATGACTGAATTAAGTATTTTAAAACCAGTGTCGAATGAAAGATGAACGAAAGATGTGTGAATGAGAGAGAGAGAGAGAGAGAGAGAGAGAGAGAGAGAGAGAGAGAGAGAGAGAGAGAGAGAGAGAGAGAATGAAATAAGGAGAGTGAGACATCTGGCGGTATTTTTTTCCACCGCACAATGCGACTTGTTGTAATTCGTCTGTGTCGATCTGTGTAAACAATGTGTTGTTGAGACTATTTTTATCTGTGTAGTTGCTATACTTTAGTGATAGAGATAGGGAATATATTTTGAGCATCTTAAACCGGAACTGTAGTCATGAATCAGGTTAACACACTCGTTTGTGGCTACAACAAACCGCTTTACGGCGCCTCAAAAGAGTACATACACGTAAATTATAAACGCATACACATGTTAGTAAGTTAAATACACTTTAGTTTAATAGAAAACACGCAACCAAACAGGAAAACTAACATATAAACTTACATACATCAGTATCTACAAAGAACGATAACTACTCTAACAGGGGACACAATAACATCTCGAAAATCTTACTTTAACACTTGAATATTTCTTCACAAGCGGAAGCTAAAAAGGTGAAGAGTGGCACAAAGCATGTATACTAGTTGGGGCAAATATTATATGGGAGCATGAATATGCATTATTCATGTATTGTACTCGTAACAGAGGCTAGTTGTATGGGTTGTCATTTTTTGGACAATTAGAGGACAGGCCTTATGGCATTGGATTCCGGTTCACACAATTCCCAGAAATATAATGAAAGTCTATAGCCAACTGTACTAGTGTGGTGAGCTACTCAATTAGCCAAGTGAATTAATACAACAGTGTGACGAGGGAAAGGAGAGATCTTGTCCTATCCTCAGAAGAGAAATAGTGAACTTACGCAGTCTTTGACAAAATTAGACATCCAATTTTTGTTGAGGTTACGACTTGTGTTACACCCACAACTTAAAAGTTTGTAACACACGGATGGAAGGAGAGCCTGTCAAAGGGCTACGTAAGAGCTTAGAGCTCAGTAATAGATAAATAGAGCTGAGAATAGGAAAGTGACATAGCGATCTGGGAAACCAGACAGAAGGGACACAAGCATGAGTGAGAACTATAAATAGTTCTCTAACTGGACACACTTGTGTCAACAAGGAGGGCAATCGGTGTAAGTGAGCTGGGGTTACCCAAGAGACTGGGAAACCCGCTTCACGAGAAGGGACCCAGCAACAGTGGTTACTTTAACCAAGTGACCAGCGTGCTGGAACTCCAAGCACGCAAAGCAGCGAATGCACGTAGAGCCAATTGCTCGTGGCTGAACATGCCACTGAGAGATTCTTCAGACAGTGACTCGACGGCGTAGGCTACGGACTGTATATCCGCTGTGAATACTTTGTTGCTAGGAAAGACATTATCAATAGTTAGGACTTAAGCTTAGCTTCATTAATAATTACCATCAACATTCATCTTCTCATTATATCGTTATAACATACTATGATGTTTAATACCGATGTGGTATTCCGCTCGTGGAGCTCATGTACTATCTGCTCCAAATAAAATGTATCCTTTTGTACAAAGTACGAGTTGTCATTTTCGTGTGGTACAAAAGAAGGGAAACCTTGTATGCCTGTCGCAATTGAGTTGTTGACAGGCAGACTCTATGTCATTATAAAATTCTTCTACACTATCTTCACTGGATTCTCCTGTTGGGGCATATTCTTGAATAATATTTATGCTAAAAGGTCTGCCACTTAATATAGCTAGTAGAACTCTGTCCGACACGGCCCAATATCCTTGAACAGATTTTTATGTTTTCCGGTCCAGAATAATTGCCACTCCCCTATGACGATCTTCACCTCCAGAATAAATAATCTTGAAATCTTCATCTATCTTGATGCCTGCTCCTGTCCATCTCGTTTCGCACATACCTAATATATTAATTTTTTCCCTTTCAATTTCTTGTTTTATGTTCTCTAATTTTTCGTCGTCGTTTAACGTCCTAACGTTCCAAGTTGCTAATTTTAACGTCTCTGTCCTTGTCTTGCGATGATCAGTCTTTAAGCGAATCATGATGTACTACGCACTTTTAAAGAGGTAGTTTGCCGTTGCTTTCCTCTATGGCAGTGACCGTGCTGGTCGGAGACCGCAGCCATTGACTCAAGAAGAGTTCCTCTGCCTGCCGTCGTGAACTCGAGACCATGACCAACAAATATCTGTCGGCTGCCCTCAAAATTTCATCCACCACCTGCCTTCCGTGGCTTCTTTTGAAAACTTCCAATAAAAGAACACAAAATAACATCACATAATCCACAGGAAACCACTATTCACAGGAAATCCATAGGAAATCACACGAAATCCACAGGAAAAAACTCAATAGGGTCCCCCCAAAAAGTACGCGTCATTTTGTCGCCATTGTACCGGAAATAAATCGACATAGAAATAGAAGGAAAAATTCTTAACCAAGTGGATAATGTTAGATACCTAAGGGCATTTATAACATCAGATGGAAGATGTAGAACAGAGATTAAGAGCAGAATAGGGCAAGCAAAATCCGCATTTCAGAAAATGAAGAGTATCTTATGCAATAAGTCGCTATCATTGAATGTAAGAGAGTGCTGAAATGCTATGTAGAACCAATTTTACTGTGTGGCAGTGAAGCTTGGAATACAGTGAAGCTTGGAATGTAAATGAACAAATTAAGAAGAAATCAGAAGCAACAGAGTTGTGGTTCCTGAGACGAATGTTGCGAATTCCTTGGACTGCCAGAGTAACTAACGACGACTGCCTGAAACAGGCTAGTGAAACTAAAACATTATATACAACAATAAGAAAGAGGCACACATCTTTCTTCGGTCATGTGATGAGAAGAGAGGCATTGGAGAACATCGTGACAACTGGAAAGATCGATGGGAAGAGAGGCAGAGGCAGACCAAGAGAAACGATGCTGGATGGATCGAGACGGTGGCATGGAGGAATATCAGCAGCAGAGTTGATTCAGCAAAGCCAAAGACCGAGATCTGTGGAGAGCCATGAACGTCTACGCCAGCTGGAGGGCACTTGATGACGATGATGATGATAATAATAAATCATACATTTCAACTGTACATGCGTTTCCCTAGTTGCTTAGGGTATATTTAAAATATAACAACATGATTGATTGTAAAACATTTATTGATCACTACACTTATTAATAATTAATAAGTGTAGTGATGGAGGGCAAACATCAGAAATAGAATAAAGATACAGGAGAAAATTATTGCAGATAAGTCACACACCGAGCGTTTGAGAGGTAAGATGGTGCGTGATGGTGGAAATGACCACGTGTTCACGTGCACCCTCTGTGAACGGACATTTACAGCACAAATTGGCCTTATCAGTCACATTCGCTACCGCCATAGGTAAAAGTTATTATGCCTTTTTAAAGCACAAACTATCGTCTGTCAAGACGGCAAGGTGCCAATGAGATCACTACACGTATTAATAATTGACTTTCTGTCTTCAACATGGCGGTTAGGCGTTGAACCGTTAAGGCCTGTGGCCTGTTTATGCTTGCAGCTACGGCTTGCAATCGCATTTTCCTCATGTTGGACTGGTAGTGCATGGTTCCGTCGCCCTGCTACTGAGTGAGTGCGTGGGCGACACTGTGAGCTGTGAAATTCGCGGGGAGTGCTTTTACATCTGTCCTGTACAGTGACCTGCATGTTCGGAACAATGGCTACCGGCTGTTGCTAAATTGACTGATTTGCCTTTTCGGTTCACGGGTGCATTTTTCATGAGACTCGGGAGTCGGCGTTGAAGCTGCGGAGTTCGTGCTTTATGCGACACTTTCGATGGGTCGCTCTGCGGTAAAAGACCGAGCCATGTGAGAAAACCCGGGTCAATGAGGTCTTTCTGGTGACTGCCGAGTCCATCAACGATGAAATGTGGTTTAATTTTGTGTTGGCATTCTGACGTTGGCAGTCTGTTCAGGGATATTGGGCCGTGTCGGACAGAGTTCTACTAGTTAAATTGAGTGGCAGACCTTTTAACATAAATGTTATTCAGGTATATGCCCCAACAGGAGAGTCCAGTGAAGATAGTGTAGAGGAATTTTATAATGATATAGAGTCTGCCTTAAAGAAATGTAAAAATTCAGAAATAAACATCATAATAGGGGACTTCAATGCAAAAGTAGGAAATCAAGGGGATAGATACACAGTAGGAAACTATGGTTTAGCAGAGAGAAATGAAAGAGGATACAGACTAGTAGAGTGGGCAAAAGAACAGGAAATGATTGTAGGAAACACCTGGTTCAAGCAACACCCTAGAAGATTATGGACCTGGAGGAGTCCTGATAGCAGGATTAGAAACCAGATTGACTACATTCTCATTAGCAGAAGATTTAAAAATGCGCTAACAGTAGCAAAAACAGTTCCCAGTGCTGATTGTTATAGTGACAACAGATTACTCACAGGAACATTGAGGATAAAGTTGAAGAAAGTCAAGTATATAACAGGAAACACTAAATATGACTTGTGTACATTGAGTAATGACAAGGAAATACAAAACAAATTCAACATAGAAGTACAGAACAGATCTGAAATATTTTCTGACCTAGAGATCCTATTCCAGGATGTGGATGATCAATGGGAAATGTTAAAGAATTCAATCAATGTGGCTGCAGAAACAACTATTCCAAAATTAAAGAAGGTGGGTCGTAAGAAATGGATGACTGAGGAAATTTTACACTTAATGGAAACAAGAAGACTCAACAAAAATAATCCTGCCAAATATGAAGAAATTCACAGACAAGTCAAAATATTATGTAGGAAGGCAAAAGAATCATGGCTTGAGGAAAAGTGCTTAGAAATTGAAAAACAACACAACAGTCAAAATACCAAATTAGTGCACAAAATAATTCAGGAACTTACTAATAAAAGAACAAGTACATCAACAGGCTGTCTAAAAACTAAAGATGGCAAAATCATAATAGAAAAAGATCAGATTCTACATGTATGGACAGATTATGTGAAAGACCTGTATAATGATAACAGAGAGGAACAGTATGCTATTAGATTTAATAATGAAGGACCAGAAATTTTAAAGATGGAGGTTCAAAATGTTCTTAAGCATATGAAAGCTGGCAAGGCCCCCGGTGCAGATAACATCACAACAGAAATGATTAAACTTTAGAAGAATTTGGACTAGAGCAAGTCACTAGACTGCTGAACACATTATATGATACTGGAGATATACCTTCTGAATTATGTAATTCTGTATTTATTGCAATCCCAAAGAAATCAGGAACCTTAGAATGTGATCAACATAGAACAATTAGTATAATGAGTCATATCACAAAGATATTGTTACGAATTATCATGCAAAGAGTGAGGAAGAAAATACAACCTGAAATAGGGGAAGAACAATGTGGGTTTGTAGAAGGAAAGGGTACAGTAAATGCTGTGTATATGCTGCGAACAGTTATTGAACGTGCTTTAGAAGTAAACAAGGATATACATCTTTGCTTTATTGACTACACAAAGGCTTTTGATAGAGTTAGACATGTCAACATTGTGGATATGCTTGCAGATCTACAAATTGATGGGAAAGACATTAGACTTATAAAAAACATATATTGGAAACAACAAGCTGCCATAAGGATTGATAATGAAGTAGGACAATATCAACCTATTAAGAGAGGTGTTAGGCAGGGATGTGTAATGTCTCCAGATCTTTTTTCCGTATACAGTGAAAATATTTTCAGAAATGTATAAGACCTAAATGGAATCAGCATTGGAGGACGAAACATAAATAACATTAGATATGCAGATGATACAGTATTGATTGCAGACAATGCACAGGATCTGCAACAATTAGTAGATGCGATTGTTGTACACAGTGAGCAGCTGGGGTTGGAATTAAATTGTAGGAAGACACAGGTTATGGTCGTCACTAGGAAGAACGAAGTACCACAATGTAATATACAAGTAAATGGGAATATTCTTCAACAAGTGAATCGGTTCAATTATCTCGGAACAGTCATAACATTTGATGGCAGATGCCTTGAAGAGATTAGAACAAGAATCGCCATTGCGAAAGTAGCCTTTAGCAAGATGACCAATAAAATGATGTCAATTGAAACGAGAAAAAGAGTGTTGAGGGGATACATAGAGCCTGTTCTTTTGTATGGATGTGAAACTTGGACAATGTGCAGTCAAGCTGAAAAACATCTGATGGCTGCAGAAATGTGGTTTCTGAGGAAAATGCAAAGAATACCATGGACAGATAGAAAAACAAATGACCAAGTACTACAAGAGACAAATGAAAATCGTAGATTGATTAGAGAAATTAGACGTAGACAGTCAAAATTGTTTGGACATGTTATGAGAAGAAATGGACTGGAGAACTTAGTGACAGCTGGCAAGATCGAAGGGAACAGACCAAGAGGAAGACCGAGAGGAAAATACCTGGATGGCTTGGCCACATGGCATGGACGAAACAGGAACACTGAGCTGATCCACGACTCTGGTGATCGAGTGAAATGGCGAATCATGACCGCCCACGCTTTCCGGCATGGCACATGATTGATTGATTGATTCTGACAGCGGCATTATGCGGGCTGTTGGATTGCCGAGACTCCTGTCTGTTCCACTTTTCACATTGGACAGTGGGGAGCATTTTGCGTGATATTCATTGGCACAGGAACGGAGCATAATGGGGACGACCCGTTGCTGTGAAGATGGAACCTCGATTAACTAACTAACTAACTAACTAACTAACTAACTAACTAACTAACTAACTAACTAACTAACTAACTAACTAACTAACTAGCTAACTAACTAACTAACTAGCTAACTAACTAACTAACTAACTAACTAACTAACTAACTAACTAACTAGCTAACTAACTAACTAACTAATTAACTAACTAACTAACTAACTAGCTAGCTAACTAACTAACTAACTAACTAACTAACTAACTAACTAGCTAGCTAGCTAACTAACTAACTAACTGACTGACTGACTAACTAACTAACTAACTAACTAACTAACTAACTAACTAACTAACTAACTAACTAACTAGCTACATAACTAACTAACTAACTAACTAACTAACTAACTAACTAACTAACTAGCTAACTAGCTAACTAACTAACTAACTAACTAACTAACTAACTAGCTAGCTAACTAACTAACTAACTAACTAACTAACTAACTAACTAACTAAGTAACTAACTAACTAACTAACTAACTAAGTAACTAACTAACTAACTAACTAACTAACTATGTCCAAGCAGTCTACGGAATTACCAGATAACTAAAAGAAAAAGCACTTAGATAAACAATCAGTAGGGGACATAATCATCAAATATTCTTGCAAGGGAAATCACTAGACTTTAAAT
This sequence comes from Cepaea hortensis, assembly GCA_963921405.1. Taxonomy (NCBI): domain Eukaryota; kingdom Metazoa; phylum Mollusca; class Gastropoda; order Stylommatophora; family Helicidae; genus Cepaea; species Cepaea hortensis. The sequence goes on from OY992890.1 coordinate 25,555,596, forward strand.
ATAAAAATAATATGTCAGCTATAATAAAATGCACATTTTTAAATATGCTACAATTTTTCTTTTTATAAATAAAAAAGTTAACATTAAAATGAGATTTAAAATTTCAAGAATAATTATTTTAGATTATTGTTATTGTTATTTTAGAAAATGTTTAGAATCTTTACTTTTTTATATTTTATAATCTATTTCTTGTTTCTAAATTTATCTTTAAAATTTTAATGTTAAACTTTCTATTATAAATGAGATTTTAGCTATACCGCATAATTAATTATCCCCTCTGTGGGGAAAAATATTTTTTTACTGGCCTCCTAAGGCCACACAATGTACCAATGTAGACAATGTTCGTGAAACGCTAACCAGGCTGTCGAAATGCAGATGAGACCGATTTGGGCGCAGACCGTGTCAGATTGTGTTATAACGTATTGGTATGGGAGCCGGCCGTTCAGAAAACTATGGCAAACTCATTCATTCATTCAGTAGCATGTCCTTTACAGAACCTCGCTCCCATAACAACCCTCCGGAAAACTTCTCGATCACAAGCAAGATGTCCCGCGTCTGATACACCCATCTGGAGATCATCCGCCACATCCTGCACCCATCTTCTCTTTGGCCTTCCTCTTCCTCTCTTCCCAGGCATATACCCTTCCATTATTGTTCTCTCCAAACTGTCGTGACGTTTCAAGTGACCAAAATACTTCAATTTTCTTTGTTTTATCGTCTTTAATAGCCATCCCTCCTCAATATTCAACTCTTGAAGTATGGATGCATTTGTTCTTTTCTTTACCCAAGATATTCTTAGAACTCGTCTATAACATTTATATTCAAAGGCATGTATGCGCTGTTCAGCTTGTTTAGTAAGTGTCCATGTCTCACAGGCGTATGTTGCAATGGGAAAGATGCATGCTCTTAAAAATCTAATTTTTGTAGTTCTGTCTGTCCCACACCATAATTTATTCATCTGTTTTAGTCTTTGAAGAGCAATGGATAGTCGCCGTTTTATTTCTTTCATTGTGTCACCATTATTCGTAATCAATGACCCAAGATATTCAAAATTTTCCACCACCTCCAATTTTCTCCCATTAATGTATATTTCTTTCTCCATAGTAGTTTTATCTGTATGCATTATCTTAGTTTTTGCTATGTTAAGATATAAGTTGTGATTTTCACTATTCAATTGTGTTGATGCTATTAGGTTTTCTATGCCATTCTGTGTTGTGGATAGTAATACTGTATCATCAGCATATCGAATCTCTGGTATGTCATGACCGCCGATATTTAGGGCATCATATGGCTCCCTGTTTATATCATCTCTTACATTTCTCATTATATTTTCGGCATACAGGTTAAACAAATAGGGTGACAGCACGCAGCCCTGACGGACTCCTTGCTTGATGTCAAACCAATCTGATGTCTCGCCATCTATTCTAACTGCTGCTTGTTGGTCTAGATATAGCATTTTTATGAGATGTACTACATGTGATGAAAAGCCCATATTCCTCATGATTTCCCAAAGTTTCTGATGTTGTACACAGTCAAATGCCTTTGAATAATCCACAAAACATGAGAATAGGTTTACATTAAATTCTCTGCACTTCTCTATTATTAAACGCATGTTGAATATGTGATCTCTTGTTCCTCTTCCTTGTCTAAATCCAGCTTGAACTACGTTAATCTCTTCTTCCATTTTCTTACTAAGTCGTCGCATTATGACTTTTAGTAGAATTTTACTTGCATGACTTATCAGGGCAACAGTTCTATAGTTGGTGCATAATTTCAGGTTGCCCTTTTTTGGTATTGGAATGAAGATAGTTCTCTTCCAATCTTTTGGCCATATACCATATTTCCAAATCTTTGTACATAATGCATGATATATGTGTATGCTTTCTTCTCCTCCTGCTTTAATTAGTTCAGTTGGTATCTCATCACATCCAGGCGATTTACCATTCTTCAGGTTCCTTATAGCCCAAGCAATTTCATCTAATGAGGGTTCTGGTTCTGTCTCTGCTGTCATTGGCTCATGTATCTCATTCAAATCCTCACTGTCACTCATATCATACATTCCACTGCAGTACTCCTGCCATCTTTCTAGAATTTGTCTAGATTCTGTTAAGGTATTTCCCATCTTGTCACAGATAACATTCAATTGAGGTTGAACATTTCTTGTCAATAACTTCATTTCTTTGAACATTTCATAATCTCTTCCAGCCTCATGATATTGCTCTATTCTGGTACAGCTATCTTGTATATATTGATTTTTGTCCTTTCTTGTGTTCTTTCTTATTTCTCGAGTTAAAGTTTTATACTTCATCCTGCTATCGGATTCATCTCCTTTCTGTTTCAGCTCCCTTCGTTGTTTTATTAATTCTAACGTGTCTGATGTAATCCATGGCTTACGTTGCGTTTTCTTGGTCGGAATGAAATCTTTGGCTGCAGTTATCAAGATATCTCTAGCTTGTACTGCCAGTTCATCAGGTGTCATTTCTTCTTGTACAGACATCAAGACCCCAAAGCGATTCCTAACTTCTATGTTGTATGCGTCCGGTATTTGTGTGAGATCAAAACGAAGTGGCCTTGGTCCTCGGGTAAGCTTTTTGAGTTTTAATTTCAGATCTGCTTCTAATAACTGATGATCTGTATCACAGTCTGCACTTCGTAGGGTTTTTGCAGATGTTATGCTTGATCTCCATCTTCTTTGTATTAAAATATAATCTATCTGATTTTTGGTAAAACTGTCTGGAGACTTCCATGTGAAGAGTCTTCTTGGATGTTGTTTAAAAAGTGTGTTGGCTATCGTTAACTCATTTTCTGTGCAAACTACTGAATGTAAAAGAAACTTGCCCAGGAATCACGAACAGCAAAAAGTTGCTGGGGTTGACTGCTACGTCCGTAAAGGATATGCAACATAGAAGGGGGAAAAAAGCAATATAATAATGATGCAAACAAACGTCGACTTAAAACAAGTTCACAGCGAGATGGTGGACATGGCGTTGACTATTATCAGTTCCTACAATTCCCCAAATGCAAATATTTCAAATAACTCTAGGTTGTCTCGATGAGTAAGTCAAATAGCGCATTAATTAGCTCGTCAATTAGAACATCTACTTAAAGCATCCACAATTAAAATCATATCTATATCTGCATCATTCACCTTGACGCTACGCCTATTTCTGTTCCGCTGTTCTTTCAGATCCTTGTCGTTATGTTCATCCAAGATTCACCTAGTTTTCGGTCCACTGTTCTTGGATCCATGGCGTCTCCTCAACGAATGCTTCCTCCTGTTATCCACTTGACGAATTCCATCCAAACATCCAACTGCCACATGAATTCGGTTCCACAATTGGAAAACACAACTCTTCAGTAAGATGGCTCCACAGCGTATCCTTTGGTTGTTATGTTTTCGTTTTTGTGACGTATCTCGTATCCCTGAGTTTTGGCGCACTATCCACTTTGCTGTACTTTCCTGTACAATTAGGGATTTCCCTTTTATCCTCTCTGCATCATGTGGTTCTGCAATAGCTATATGGCAGCTCCTCGAGAGCTATGCCGACGGTAGCACAGCTACTTGTAGGGTCTACCATGTCGGACAGGTCAAGGGAGAGGTACCAGACCAAGAGACACACACAACTGCTGCCTTGTAGGTCGATTGTGGACAGTCAAAGTCTAGGGAAAGCACACCCGAAAAATACTTATCGAAATCGGATGTACTGAGCCACGGGCTTGAAAAACACCCCGGACACTCAACATACCACATTGGAATGCCGAAGGAGTTTCTAACAAAAAAGTCCCCCTAGAAATTGTCTTCATACAGATAGAATAGATGTGGCAAGCATTCAAGAGACACACCTCAACCCCAGTTGCAGATTTTCAGTCAGAGGCTATCAGGCCCCACATTTCAACCGCGAAGGACATAAAGGAAGAGTTCTAATACTTACATGAAACACAACACCTTGCAGTGAAGTATCTGTGACCTCTGACGTGACTTATCACGACATTATTTATAAACACGAGAAAAGTAGCTCGACGTTTTGGGCTGAGAATAAAACGTCACTTTAGAGTCAGTCAGACTTGGACTTCGTTCGGTGTTGGACGTTGTCTTCGTCAACAGAGCTACGGCTATAAATTATGTAGAAGTGTGATGTTCGACATTGTTGTACATTGGTTGTACATTTGTGAATTCGTTATGGAACAAAAGATGATGTTCGTGACAGCGTCTAGTGTATTGTGTGAGTAAAATAGACTGTGAGAAAACTACACCGGTGTCCTGTTCTGCAAGCAATGGTGAGTCAGTAATCTTAAGGCATACGGCCTATTAAATCTATGTGTTGTACAACAAGGCCGTGTGTAAATCACCCAGGTTTTGTTTGCCATCAATTATCAAAGGTAAAGAATGGAAAACCAACAGGTGTTTATTGATATCAAGTATCAAAGGTATAGAATGCCACGGGGTTGCTGTATCTTGCTGTTGCAAGAGCCGAGAGCTAACCACGCAGCTCTCTATCAGTTCCCAAACAGTCTCTATCAGCACTCAACCTGATAGTCAGAAACATCAATCAGAAACCCAGAAACTCTACAGGATAAACTCCATGGCAGATAGGGGAGGGGGGGGGGGGGTGCTCGTCTGGGATTTTGAAGGAATAAGCATAAGCACTGTGCCAAATTTAAATTTTCTCCGACTAATCCTTCATGGTCAGGCTAACGACTTATGATAAGACCCTTGTAGCTCAGGAAATAGATGAAGCCTTCCAATTCAAAAGGCACACAATAGCTGTCTGGATAGATTTAGAAAAACCATTTGATAACGATGGAAGGAATGACTGAAAGTAGAACTGCAAAAAATGCATGTTTGTGGGAAAATGTACAAATGGATCAGCCACTACCTTGAGAACAGAACTGCCTAGAGCCGGGAAGGTTAACATGGTCAACAAATGCCCGCAGAAGTCGGATGTGTCGGCCTAACGGCGCAAGAACGCAGCTCTGCTGTAAACAGGCACAACGCAATCACGTCCGAAAGAAAAAAACTCCGGATGAACGCAGAAGAAGAAGAACTGCCAGGACAAAAGTACAAGGACAAAATAGAAAAAGATGCTATTGGAGCAAGGTGTCCCCCAAGGAGGAGTTCTTTCACCAACATTATTCCTAGCATATATAAATGACATCATGGAAAATTTTCCAGCCAGAGTGCACACATCCTCCTTTGCAGATGACCTAGCCATATGCACATCTGAAGAATATATTAGTACAGCTAACAGCAGAATACAGCAAGCCTTGTTAGAGCTAGAGGTCAGGTCAAAATCATGGCTAGTGAAGGTAAGTGAGGAGAAAACAACATGCACAGTGTTCTCCCTCTCAAATAAAACTCAGTACCCTAAGCTGGTATTGAATGGAAAAATATTGCGCCATGATGAAAATCCAAACTATTTAGGAGTCACCTTTAATCGTCGCCTGACATGGAAGACACAGGATGAGAAAAATCGAACAAGAACAAGGCAAGGAATGGCAATCATGCTGGTACAACGTGGGGAGAAGATGAGAAAGTTCTCAAGAAGTTATATACTGGACGGGTGAGGCCAGTACTGGAATATGGCATCGCAGCTTGGGCAACTGCAGCTAAGTCAAACTTTAACACAATAAGTAGAGTCCAAAATCAAGGAATGCGGATCATAACTGGAAGCCTAAAGACAACGCCTATTAACGAACTAGAAAAGATCACTTGTTTACAAGCAATGCAGGATAGAAGAGATAGTAGAGCCCAGCAACAAGCAGAAAAATTTAGAAGATTGACAGACCACCCCATGTATAAAAGGTTTAATGGTTTTGGAAAGGGGAGACTGAAGCGTAGCAACTTTGTAGAAACCGCACAATGAAAGATTAGGGCAGATCCTATACTTAACATATCAACAGTCAAACCAATTTACAATGCACACAAGTTCCCAGCTTGGAGACAGCAGCAACTGCCTGAGATGATAGAAAACATTCCTGGTATTGAGAAAAAGAACACACAGAATGAAATAGAAAGAAGATAAATAGTCCTAAACTACATAAACGAACATTACCCAAGTAGAAATTGGACCCATGCATATACAGATGGATCGGCCAAAAATTCAATAGAAAATGGAGGAGGAGGTCCTAAGACAGCCATTAACGTCGTTCACTAACTCTGATATATGTTTTGCCATGAAGTCTTGGGAAGATAATGTTGTGGTTTCCCCTTGCCTTCCACATCCACATAGTGGTCTTTTTACCTCAACCTTTAACAGCCATTTCCGACTGTAAGGACAAGTGAGTGCCCTGCTCTGCTCAGCTGCAGAGTTGTCCACTTATTCCGGTGGATACTCGGTCCCCAGAGTTGTGTTAGCCATCCTCTACCACGGGGAGGTGCAGTTGGGATTTTCCCTTCCTAAAGTTATGGTCTATGACCAAAACTCTCCAGTACTTTTAGAGGACATCCGGTAGGGACAGTCATGAGCCACAGGTGACACCAGACAGTCATCCAGCTACTGATGGCAAATTCATAACTAAAATAAATAAATTTAGAGTAGGAACATGGAATGTTAGGACATTAAATGAGCTAGGAAAGTTGACCAATGTTCTAAGAGAGATGGATAGCATGAAAATGAATATACTAGGCGTTAGTGAGATGAGATGGAAGATATCGGGCAAAATTATAGCTGACAATCACACAATAATTTATTCTGGAGGGGATACACATGAAAAAGGTGTAGGAATAATATTAGATGAAAAAACAGCCAAGTCAATTAATGGATACTGGTGTATTTTAGATAGAGTTATTATGGTAAAAATCAAAGGCAAACCAATAGATATAAATATTATACAAGTATATGCACCAACAACAAGCAGTAGTGATGAAGAAATACAACACTTTTACGCGGAAATAGAAATGGTGATGGCTCAAATTGGATCACAAGAAATAAAAATAATACTTGGTGATTTTAATGCAAAAGTAGGAAAGGGAAAAATGGAGGATGTAGTGGGGAATTATGGTTTAGGTACAAGAAATGAAAGAGGGGAAAAGCTAATAGAATGGGCAAATATCAATGATATGATAATTGGAAACACATGGTTTAAACACCATAAAAGATGACTGTACACATGGAAAAGCCCTGATAAGAAAATACGCAACCAAATTGACTACATACTAATTAATAAAAGATTTAGAAATGCTTTAATTAATGTAAAGACAATGCCTGGTGCTGACTGTAATAGTGATCATGTACCACTATGTGGACAAATAAAAGTAAGATTAAAGAGAGGGAAAAAAATGGTTAAGAACATGAGACTTAATAAAGAGGTTCTGAAAATTGATAAAGAAATGCAAGAACAATACAGAGTGACTGTGAAAAATAGGTACAATGCAATAGCTAAAATACAGAGTATAAATGAACAATGGGAAATGTTAAGGGACTCCATTCATTAAACTAGCAAAGAAGTATTACCGGAGAGAGACAAAATAGCTAAGAAAAAATGGATGAATGAAGATATCTTAAAACTGATGGACAAAAGAAAACAGCGTAAAAATGACAAACAAGAATACGCCAAGATAAATAAATAAAAGATAAATGTGGGAAGGCTAAAGAAAGTTGGTTAAATGAGCAATGCAAAAAATTGAATTAAATTCAATTAAAGATACAAAAAGTATGCACAGACAAATCAGTGAGCTTACAGGAAGAAAATAAGAATAAATTCAGGGTGTTTGAAATCAAAAACAGGAAATATATTATTAGAGGAAGGTGCTATAATGAAGAGGTGGAATGAGTATATAAGAGAATTATATGATGGAGAAAGGGAAGAATTAACAGAAGATAGTAACTTAGAAGGTCCACCTATTCTGAAAGAAGAAGTCGCTGACGCTATGAAACGTATGAAGAAAGGAAAAACAGCTGGGCCAGATGAAATCACAATAGAAGAATTAGAAGTATTGGGAGAATTTGGAGTAGATATATTAACCAAAATGTTGAATGATATTTACAGCAGTGGATATTTACCCAGTGATATGCTGAAATCTGTATTTATAGCTATACCAAAAAGACCAGGAGCAATTGATTGTGAAGATTTTCGTACAATTAACCTTATAAACCATATCACTAAGCTTCTACTCAGAATCATAATGAGAAGAACCAAAAAGAAAATAAAAATGGAAATTAGTGAAGAACAGTATGGATTTGTGGAAGGAAAGGGCACAAACAATACAATTTATACATTACGGACACTAATAGAAAGGTCAATAGAGAAACAGAGAGACATATATTTGTGCTTCATAGATTATACTAAGGCATTTGATAAAGTAAAACATGATGAACTGATTAAAATGTTGGAAGATATCAACATTGATGGAAAAGATTTAAGAATAATAAAGAATGTTTACTGGAACCAAGTAGCAGCAATTAAAATGGGAAATAAAGAGGGTAATTACAAACAGATAAAGCTAGGAGTACGACAAGGGTGTGTCTTGTCACCAGATCTTTCTCCCTGTATAGCGAAGTAATAATGAGAGAGATCAAAGAGATGCCAGGAATACTAGTTGGAGGTTATAATATAAATAATATACGCTATGCAGATGACACAGTATTGGTGGCGGATAATTCAACAGACCTACAACAATTATTAGACGTTGTAGTAACAGAGAGTGCAAGGAAAGGACTCTCCTTGAATATCAAGAAAACAGTAACAATGGTAATATCAAAGAAAATGGTGACACCAAAATGTGACATAGAAATAGAAGGGAAAATCTTTAACCAAGTGGATAATTTTAGATACCTAGGGGCATTTATAACATTAGATGGAAGATGTACAACAGAAATTAGGAGCAGAATAGGGCAGGCAAAAGCCGCATTTCAGAAAATGAAGAGTATCTTATGCAATAAGTCACTATCACTGAATGTAAGAAAGAGAGTGCTGAAATGCTATATAGAACCAGTTTTGCTGTATGGCAGTGAATCTTGGAATGTAAATGAACAAATTAAGAAGAAATTAGAAGCAACAGAGATGTGGTTCCTGAGACGAATGTTGCGAATTCCTTGGACTGCCAGAGTAACTAACGACGACTGCCTGAAACAGGCTAATGAAACTAGAACATTATATACAGCAATAAGACAGAGACAAACATCTTTCTTCGGTCACGTGATGAGAAGAGAAGCATTGGAGAGTGTCGTAACAACTGGAAAGATCGAGGGGAAGAGAGGCAGAGGCAGACCAAGAGAAATGATGCTGGATGGATTGAGACGGTGGCATGAAGGAATATCAGCAGCAGAGCTGATCCAGAAAACCAAAGACCGAGATCTATGGAGAGCCATGAACGCCTACGCCAGCCGGCACGGCACTTGATGATGATGAAGTACCTACAATCGGTAGTCTTTATTTCCCCTTAGTAACGAAAAAAAAACGGAGTAGTTATCTCCCGTATAAATCCTGATTGACATTAGGGATTGCCTTTTTGACGTCACGGACATGACCTTAATAGACGCAAAGAAGTGGCTTTCTGTGGCTTCAAAGCCACATTTACTAAAGGTAACGTGAAGACATTACTACGTGGCTGCCTAGATATGTTGTATTTTGGGCAGTCCTGAAGTAAGTGATCTGCTGTCTGCGACGTCAATCTACATATGCACAGGGCTGATTCACCAATGATGAACTTTGTATACATGTGGTTGCGTAATCTATTGTGTCATGTTCTGATGCGCTGAATAATGATTTGTTATGATATGTTTATCTCTGAATTTTTAATTAGTAATTGAACAAACTATATAGTCCTTACATTTGTTCCGTGCGGATTTGTAAAACGAAACTATAGGTCAAACAGTCACTTTAATTTTAAAATTCTGCCCTGCTTAAACCTTCTAAATTGTATTGTTCAGTTCAAAGACATGTGTGATTGGTTCACCCAGCTGATTCCCAACCATTATATCATGAATTACATTACTAGTTAACAAGTGGTTATAATACACTTAAGGTATCTGACCACTGAATGGCTACTACTGTTGTGAAGTTGTATTCATTTATTTATTCATTCAATGTGGATTATTTCAAGGATATACAGGAAATAACAAGTAAGTGACATAATAAATTATACATGTCTGACATGTCTGCCTGTCAGCTATGTCTGGCCCTAAGTCCCATCTGTCTGTATTCTAGTCTCTATGTTTTCCTGTCCTGTCTGTCTGTCCCTGTGTCTCCTTATCTCTCTCTCTCTCTCTCTCTCTCTCTCTCTCTCTCTCTCTCTCTCTCTCTCTCTCTCTCTCTCTCATACATTTTATCATGTATATTATAACATTACTGTGATGTGAGAGTTAGTGAGTGGGGGGGAGAGAGAGAGAGAGAGAGAGAGAGAGAGAGAGAGAGAGAGAGAGAGAGAGAGAGAGAGAGAGAGTTGACTTGCATCACTAATTTTTACGCTACACAATATATATGTACAATTTTTTCTCCACTTCTTACAATTTTTGCGAGAATGCTCACGACAATCGCCAGTGTCTCAACTGTGTGTAAAGTGTGGGAGTTTGTTCTTATTAATTTCAGTGATCATGTCATATATGTGTCTAGATGTGAGGATGTGTGTGTGGGTGTGTATGTCAGGGGTGTGTGTGGGGGGGGGGTGTGGGGAATATATGTGTGGAGGGGTTGTGTGTGGGGGATGTGTATGGGTTGATGGGTGATGTGTGGATGGGTGTAGGGATGTGTAGTCGGTGGGGATGTATGTGTGTGTGTGAGGGATGTGTGTGTGGGGGATATTTGGGAGGATGTTTGGAAGTATGTGGGTGTTAGTGGGTTGGGGAGGTGTGGGTAGGGAATGTGTATTTGTGTGGGTGAATGGGTGTGTAGGAGATTGTGTGGGTTGGGGGATGGGTGTGTAATGGGTGTGGGGGATGAGTGTGGGGGGTGTCTGTGAATGGGATATGTCTATGTGGGTGGGAGTGTGTGAATGTGGATAGGGTAAATGTGAGTGGGTGGAGGATTTATGTGTGGGTGGTGAGGATGTTTGTAGGTGGGGGATGTGTGGGTGGGTGGGGAGATGTGTGTGTGGGTGAGAGATGTGTGGGCGGGAATGTGTATGGGGAATGCATATTGGGAATGTGTGTGTGGGGGGATGTGTTTATGGGTGGAGTTTTGTGTGGGAGGGGAGATGTGTGAGAGGTGGGGGAGGTGTGGGATGTGCAGGTGGATGAAGGATGTATGTGAGGATGGGGGATATGTGTTTGGCTGCGTGGTTGGGGTGTGTGTGGGTGGGAAGGTAGATGAGAAATGCATGTGTTGATGGGCGGGTGGGTGATGAGTGGGTGTGAGTGGTTGATGGATGAGTACGTGAGTGGTTGGATGTGTGTGAGAGATGAGTGTGTGGGTGGGGGATGTGTGTGTTTGTGGGAAGATGTGTGTGAGCTGCGGATGTGTGTGGTGGGGTATATGTGGGTGGTGGGGTGTGTGTTGGTGGGAAGGTGTGCGTTTTTGGGTGTTTATGGGTGGGGGATATGTGTGGGCAGGTGGAGAGATCTGTTTGTGGGTGGGGATGTGTGTATAGGTGGGGGATGTTTAGATGAGAGGTGGCGGATATTGGGTGAGTGAGTGGGCGTAGGTTGGGTTATGTGTGTGTGGGTGGGTGGGGGAAATTGTGAGGGTGCGGGATGTGTGTGTGTGGATAGATGCGGTATGTGTGGGTTGGCGGGGGTATGGGTGGTTGCGAGTGTGTGGGTGGGTGGTGAAGAATATGTGGGTGGGTGTGTGCGTGTCAGTTATGGGATGGTGGGGGATGTGTGTGTGGGTGCGGAAATGTGTGTGGGTGGGGGATCAGTGGGTGGGTGGCGGCATGTAGTTTTGCCTGGGTCTGTGTGAATGTGGGAAGTATGTGTGGGTGGGTGGGAGAGGTGTAGTGGGTGGAGGATGCGTGGGTGGCTGCGGGATGTGTGGGTGACTGCATGATGTGTGGGTGGCTGCGGGATGTGAGGGTGGATTGGGGATGCGTCTCACAACATTGCAATATGCAACTGTTTATGTTTACAACTTTCATTTTAAAATGTCCCCCCCCCCCATGTGAAGGTATCATGCGTAATATGCATTGTTTATGCTTACAAAATCCATTTGTCAATAATTTTGTTCCCTATGTAAATGTAACATGTACATTTGATGAATGAAAGATGAGTGATTGAAAGGGCCGAATGTAAGACGGGCCTGCGTGCCCAATTTGTTACCCTTTTAAAATAAAGTTCGTTCGTTCGTTCGTTCATTCGTTCGTTCTCTCTGACTGTGTCTGTCTGTCTGTCCCTGTGTCTCCTTATCCCTCTCTCTCTACTCTCTCTCTACTCTCTCTCTCTCTATCTCTCTCTCTATCTCTCTCTATCTCTCTCTCTATCTCTCTCTCTATCTCTCTCTACTCTCTCTCTCTCTACTCTCTCTCTATCTCTCTCTATCTCTCTCTACTCTCTCTACGCTCTCTCTCTACTCTCTCTCTACTCTCTCTCTCTACTCTCTCTCTCTACTCTCTCTCTCTACTCTCTCTCTCTACTCTCTCTCTCTCTCTCTCTCTCTCTGACTGTGTCTGTCTGTCTGGTATGATTAGCTGTTCTATATGCCTGTGTGTGCTGTCAGTCATGTCTGTTCATTATTTCTGTCAATCAGTCCTGTCTAGCCTGTCCTACTACTAGGCGTGTCCACCGGATGGCGGATGGTGTAGTGACCTCTAGACACTTTGGCTAGCTGTGAATATGTTGAATAAGCAGCCGTGGACCAACAAAAGCAGTTGTCACTGAGAGGAGACGAGTTAGTTGGTTGGGCAGCTGTCTCTATAAAATACCTCAGAACTCTATGGCATGGCCATCGGAGGAGCAAGAGGTCCCTTCCCCCACCTTGCAGGGTCTGTCTTGTAGGCAAAGGCTAGCGGAGTCAACCATACACCAACCGGCGTATTGTAAGGGGAAACCACCGCTGTATTTTCCCAAGATAATCATGCCTGTAAATCTTCTTCTTCTGTTTGTTCGGTCGCTTAAACTCGAGCGTAGTCCTTACACACTGTTTAAAGTAGTAAAGGACTGAGTTTTTCGTGTGCCTGTAAATGAAATTGATAAAGATAACGACGTTAATGGGGATACCATTGGAGTCTCTTCGTCCGTTAGGGTGCGTCATGTGCTGCAGGTTATATCCGATCTTCGTCAAGCGACAGTATGCAAATTAAAGGTTATAAATACACTAAATGTTGGTACATTGAATGTCAGAACACTTAGCCAAAATTGACAATTTGATACTATCAAGAAAGAAATGGCAAGTATGAAGATAAATATATTAACGATTAGTGAAATGCGATGGCCATGTGCGGGGAGGGGGGGGGGTGTTTATATAAGTATATAATTATTTACCCAGGAGGGAAGGACTATGAAAGGGGAGTTGGCATAATTTTTGATCAAATGAATGCTGGGACAATTAAAAGATTTTGAACAATCTCAAATAGAGTATTATTAGTGAAACTCCATGGCAAACCTCTGAATATGAACATAATACAAGTGTATGCGCCTGCAGCAGACTGTAATGAAGAAGATATAGATATATAACGAATTAGACATGGCCGAGGACCAGTGTAAACAAATTTGAAATGACTGTTATCCTGAGGAATTTCAATGTCAAAGTAGTCAAAAAATCCTAATAAGATGGAAGCAGTATTTCGAACAACTTCTCAACATCCCATCAGATGTCACAGGAATTCAAGAGACCTATATAGATGTCACCGAAGAACTAGAACCAGACATACTAAAATAAGAAATTATAGAAGCCACCAGATTAGCCCCATTGAACAAACCACCTGGACAGGATGAAATACCAAATGAACTAATTAAAGCAGCAAGAGAAGTAGGAACAGCTTGGCTACATAAATTATTCAACCATGTTTGGGTAGAACTACAGACACCACGAGACTGGGGAAACGCCATAATTATCCCAATTTGGAAAAACAAAGGCAGCAAAAGAGACTGCACACAATACAGGTTTTGTTTGCCATCAATTATCAAAGGTAAAGAATGGAAAACCAACAGGTGTTTATTGATATCAAGTATCAAAGGTATAGAATGCCACGGGGTTGCTGTATCTTGCTGTTGCAAGAGCCGAGAGCTAACCACGCAGCTCTCTATCAGTTCTCAAACAGTCTCTATCAACACTCAACCTGATAGTCAGAAACATCAATCAGAAACCCAGAAACTCTACAGGATAAACTCCATGGCAGATAGGGGAGGGGGGGGGGGGGGGGTGCTCGTCTGGGATTTTGAAGGAATAAGCATAAGCACTGTGCCAAATTTAAATTTTCTCCGACTAATCCTTCATGGTCAGGCTAACGACTTATGAGAAGATCCTTGTAGCTCAGGAAATAGATGAAGCCTTCCAATAGAAAAGGCACACAATAGCTGTCTGGATAGATTTAGAAAAACCATTTGATAACGATGGAAGGAATGACTGAAAGTAGAACTGCAAAAAATGCATGTTTGTGGGAAAATGTACAAATGGATCAGCCACTACCTTGAGAACAGAACTGCCTAGAGCCGGGAAGGTTAACATGGTCAACAAATGCCCGCAGAAGTCGGATGTGTCGGCCTAACGGCGCAAGAACGCAGCTCTGCTGTAAATAGGCACAACGCAATCACGTCCGAAAGAAAAAAAACTCCGGATGAACGCAGAAGAAGAAGAACTGCCAGGACAAAAGTACAAGGACAAAATAGAAAAAGATGCTATTGGAGCAAGGTGTCCCCCAAGGAGGAGTTCTTTCACCAACATTATTCCTAGCATATATAAATGACATCATGGAAAATTTTCCAGCCAGAGTGCACACATCCTCCTTTGCAGATGACCTAGCCATATGCACATCTGAAGAATATATTAGTACAGCTAACAGCAGAATACAGCAAGCCTTGTTAGAGCTAGAGGTCAGGTCAAAATCATGGCTAGTGAAGGTAAGTGAGGAGAAAACAACATGCACAGTGTTCTCCCTCTCAAATAAAACTCAGTACCCTAAGCTGGTATTGAATGGAAAAATATTGCGCCATGATGAAAATCCAAACTATTTAGGAGTCACCTTTAATCGTCGCCTGACATGGAAGACACAGGATGAGAAAAATCGAACAAGAACAAGGCAAGGAATGGCAATCATGCTGGTACAACGTGGGGGAGAAGATGAGAAAGTTCTCAAGAAGTTATATACTGGACGGGTGAGGCCAGTACTGGAATATGGCATCGCAGCTTGGGCAACTGCAGCTAAGTCAAACTTTAACACAATAAGTAGAGTCCAAAATCAAGGAATGCGGATCATAACTGGAAGCCTAAAGACAACGCCTATTAACGAACTAGAAAAGATCACTTGTTTACAAGCAATGCAGGATAGAAGAGATAGTAGAGCCCAGCAACAAGCAGAAAAATTTAGAAGATTGACAGACCACCCCATGTATAAAAGGTTTAATGGTTTTGGAAAGGGGAGACTGAAGCGTAGCAACTTTGTAGAAACCGCACAATGAAAGATTAGGGCAGATCCTATACTTAACATATCAACAGTCAAACCAATTTACAATGCACACAAGTTCCCAGCTTGGAGACAGCAGCAACTGCCTGAGATGATAGAAAACATTCCTGGTATTGAGAAAAAGAACACACAGAATGAAATAGAAAGAAGATAAATAGTCCTAAACTACATAAACGAACATTACCCAAGTAGCAATTGGACCCATGCATATACAGATGGATCGGCCAAAAATTCAATAGAAAATGGAGGAGGAGGAATTCTCCTAAATTTAAAATATGGAGTGGGGGAAAAACAGGCTCAGTGGCAACTGCAAGATGTTCAAATAACTTCATAGCAGAGGTAAAGGATTTTAAACCTGCAGCAGAAATGCTCTTCATGGAGGAAAATAAAGAGAAGCAAATAACTATCTTCGCAGATGCAAAGTCAGCTGTCTCAATACTGAAGAGCAAAAACAGCACAGAACTAGCAACACTCCATGGACTATGTCAGAAATTCAAAAAAGTTGTAATACAGTGGATCCCATCACATTGCAGTATACCTCAAAATGAAGCGGCTGACAGACTAGAAAAAGTGGGCAGACGACTACCTCAGTCTGACATAGACGTAAAGACATAACTTATAATGAGGCAAAGAGGTTTATAAAAAGCTCTTAGGTTAACCCGGTCAACAAATGCCCGCAGAAGTTGGATAAGTCGGCCTAATGGCGCAAGAACGCAGCTCTGCTGTAAACAAGCACAAGGCAATCACGTTAGAAAAAAATTCCTAATGAACGAAGAAGTAGAAGCAGAACCAAATGGGAATCAGAGCATTCAGGCCACCAGAAAGATGATGCATATTACAAACTCGACCGAAGTGAACAAGTAGCAATATTCCGACTCCGCATAGGACATAACAGGTTTAAATACCACTTGTTCAATAAACTAAAGATAGGAGATACCGATGAATGTAATTATGGAACTGGTAAAATGACAGCTAGACATTTGCTGCAGGAGTGCCCAATATATGCAGAATAGAGAAAGATATTTTGGTCCACACCTGTTTCATTTGAGGACAAGTTCTATAGAGATATCAACAAGCTCAAGTTGACTGAAGCTTACTTTAATTACATTCAGGTTGACATCTAAAGGCGCGTGAAGAAGTACTTAGACTGCCCACTTCATACCACAGGTATGTTGGTAGCAAAAGCGTCCCAGAGGCATGAAATTGAATATTGCTTGGCTAGCAAATCCATTACGTGGAAATTCCGAATCAAATGCTCATTGTGTGGGCGTCATAAAAGGTGGAAATAGTGTCCTAGTGGCATGAATTAGAATATTGTGTGGATAGCAAATCAATTATGTGGAAAGTCCGAATCGATAGCTCACTGTGTGGAAGTCATCTGCAGACTGCATTCTTCTGGTTTCCGGAGGAACAGCCTGTGGTGAACGGCAGGCCCAATATATATAAGTGAGGCTAAGCAGCCATGTGCAGGACGTGATGATTCCTTGGGCGAACCCAGTACCAGAGTCTTATGTGTTGGCTCTGCAATTATGGAAGCCTCCTTGGATGGCGGGGAATGCCCATGGTTTGCCCCTGCCTTCCCTTGAGGGCTGGCCGCTATATCTTCAACTGCTCTAAATGGGCCAGATGGGATGAGAGATAACACCACAAAAGTGAGAGTCAAATGTACTACGAAGCCTTGGATACTGCGACAACAAGGTGGTTGGCGTAATGTCTATACTTAGCTGCAAACAACAACTGAATAAATATAATATATATATATATATATATATATATATATATATATATATATATATATATATATATATATATATATATATACTAGCTGACCCGGCCCGGCTTCGCCCAGTCCCTGGTGGGGAGCATCTCATTTAATTCATATAAGTAGTCATATAAGTTCTCGTTCCCGTTACCGACTATCTGTCTGTCTGTCTGTCTGTCTGTCTGTCTGACCCGGCCCGGCATCGCCCAGCTCCTGGTGTGGAGCATCTCATTTAATTCATATAAGTAGTCATATAAGTTCCCGTTCCCGACTGTCTATCTGTCTGTCTGTCTGTCTATCTGTCTGTCTATCTGTCTGACTGACCCTGCCCGGCTTCGCCCAGCCCCTGATGGGGAGCATCTCATTTAATTCATATAAGTAGGAAGAGGGAGGAGGAGGAGGGATGTGGAGAGAGGAGGAGGGAGGAGGTAGAGGGAGGAGGAGGGAGGAGGAGAGAGGATGAGGAGGGAGGAGAAGAAGGGAGGAGGAGGGATGAGGAGGAGGGAGGAGGAGAGGGAAGAGGATAGGAGGAGGGAGGAGGAGGAGGGAGGAAGGGGAGGAGGGAGGAGGAGGGATGAGGGGGAGGACGTAGAATTAGAAGGAGGGAGGAGGAGGGAGTGGGAGGAGAGAGGAGGAGAAGGGAGGAGGAAGGAAGAGGAGTGATTAGGAGGAGGGTGAGGAGGTAGGAGGAAGAGGGAGGAGGAGGGAGGAGGAGGAGGAAGCAGGAGGAGGAGAAAGAGGGAGGAGGAGAAGGGAGAGGGAGGAGGGGGAGGGGAAGAGGAAGAGGGTAGAAGGAGGAGGAGGGGAGAGGAGGAGGAGGATTTTAACGCATATGCCTGTACATAACTGCAGCGAAAAGGTGGGTCTGTCTGTCTATCTGACCCGGCGTGGCTTCGCCCAGCTCCAGGCGGGTAGCGTCTCATTAAATTCATACAACAAAAAAAGTAACTTAAAAGAATGTCCTTCCACACACCATCCATTATTTTTAATGAAAACTCTTTCTAATCACCTGCATGACTACAGTAACTTCTTAAGCATAAAAAGATGAGTTACAATGTTATGCATTGTGCATTATTTTTATGAAAACTTTGAAAATGCCTTAAAGATTGTATCATTATTTATTATAACTCATATGCCGGTACATAACTATGGACAAAGAGTTTATAAATCTTTGAAAACGATGCAACAATATGACTATAAGTTATACAGAAAAGTTATTAAAAGTTATGCCCCTTGAAATAACTTTTACAGAGTTAGGTCCCCTCGCTGTATATAAATTATAATGAAAAAGGAAAATTAAATAATATTCAGTAAGCAGCCGATTTCACACTAAAAAAATATGACAGTTGGCTGCGCTGGAATGAAAGGAAGACGTGTAGAAAATTTCATCTCAATCGGATGGGCCGTTCGCGAGCGCATAAAGGACATACGGACATACAGATGGAGATTCTATTTTATATATAAGATAAATAAATTTAAAAAAAAAGCTTAAATCTCAGTATTTCGATGCTCTTGTGAATGTGAGAGCTCTTGAGTGTGTCTATATAACACACATAGTAAACTCCACCAAGCAAAGACGTGCTGAGTTGACTTTTTCCCACGGCACCACAGTGCTGATGTTGTCGCGTGTTTCCGTCAGCCCGTCCGCAATCCCCGCAAAATAGCAACCGATCATCCACTTTCTCTTTAGTCTGCAAACATAGACAAAATCATGCATGCGCAGACACCCACATAGACAGCGCCACGCAAAATACAAGACAGTTTTACCTTCCCTTAGTAACGAAAATCGGCAATAATTATCTCCCCTTGGTGAGGAAAACTATTTAGCTCCCTTAGTAACGATAACAGGCAATAATTATCTCCCCTAAGTACCTACAGTCCTCTAAAAGTACTGAAGAGTTTTGGTCATAGACCATAACTTTAGGAAGGGAAAATCCCAACTGCACCTCCCCGTGGTAGAGGATGGCTAACACAACTCTGGGGACCGAGTATCCACCGGAATAAGTGGACAACTCTGCAGCTGAGCAGAGCAGGGCACTCACTTGTCCTTACAGTCGGAAATAGCTGTTAAAGGTTGAGGTAAAAAGACCACCATGTGGATGTGGAAGGCAAGGGGAAACCACAACATTATCTTCCCAAGACTTCATGGCAAAACATATATCAGAGTTAGTGAACGACGTTAATGGCTGTCTTAGGACATCCTCGTCCGGTAGGGACAGTCATGAGCCACAGGTGACACCAGACCGTCATCCAGCTACTGATGGCAAATTCATAACTAAAATAAATAAATTTAGAGTAGGAACATGGAATGTTAGGACATTAAATGAGCTAGGAAAGTTGACCAATGTTCTAAGAGAGATGGATAGCATGAAAATGAATATACTAGGCGTTAGTGAGATGAGATGGAAGGTATCGGGCAAAATTATAGCTGATAATCACACAATAATTTATTCTGGAGGGGATACACATGAAAAAGGTGTAGGAATAATATTAGATGAAAAAACAGCCAAGTCAATTAATGGATACTGGTGTATTTTAGATAGAGTTATTATGGTAAAAATCAAAGGCAAACCAATAGATATAAATATTATACAAGTATATGCACCAACAACAAGCAGTAGTGATGAAGAAATACAACACTTTTACGCGGAAATAGAAATGGTGATGGCTCAAATTGGATCACAAGAAATAAAAATAATACTTGGTGATGTTAATGCAAAAGTAGGAAAGGGAAAAATGGAGGATGTAGTGGGAATTATGGTTTAGGTACAAGAAATGAAAGAGGGGAAAAGCTAATAGAATGGGCAAATATCAATGATATGATAATTGGAAACACATGGTTTAAACACCATAAAAGACGACTGTACACATGGAAAAGCCCTGATAAGAAAATACGCAACCAAATTGACTACATACTAATTAATAAAAGATTTAGAAATGCTTTAATTAATGTAAAGACAATGCCTGGTGCTGACTGTAATAGTGATCATGTACCACTATGTGGACAAATAAAAGTAAGATTAAAGAGAGGGAAAAAAAATGGTTAAGAACATGAGACTTAATAAAGAGGTTCTGAAAATTGATAAAGACATGCAAGAACAATACAGAGTGACTGTGAAAAATAGGTACAATGCAATAGCTAAAATACAGAGTATAAATGAACAATGGGAAATGTTAAGGGACTCCATTCATCAAACTAGCAAAGAAGTATTACCGGAGAGAGGCAAAATAGCTAAGAAAAAATGGATGAATGAAGATATCTTAAAACTGATGGACAAAAGAAAACAGCGTAAAAATGACAAACAAGAATACGCTAAGATAAATAAAGAAATAAACGATAAATGTGGGAAGGCTAAAGAAAGTTGGTTAAATGAGCAATGCAAAAAATTGAATTAAATTCAATTAAAGATACAAAAAGTATGCACAGACAAATCAGTGAGCTTACAGGAAGAAAAATAAGAATAAATTCAGGGTGTTTGAAATCAAAAACAGGAAAATATATTATTAGAGGAAGGTGCTATAATGAAGAGGTGGAATGAGTATATAAGAGAATTATATGATGGAGAAAGGGAAGAATTAACAGAAGATAGTAACTTAGAAGGTCCACTTATTCTGAAAGAAGAAGTCGCTGACGCTATGAAACGTATGAAGAAAGGAAAAACAGCTGGGCCAGATGAAATCACAATAGAAGAATTAGAAGTATTGGGAGAATTTGGAGTAGATATATTAACCAAAATGTTGAATGATATTTACAGCAGTGGATATTTACCCAGTGATATGCTGAAATCTGTATTTATAGCTATATCAAAAAGACCAGGAGCAATTGATTGTGAAGATTTTCGTACAATTAACCTTATAAACCAATATCACTAAGCTTCTACTCAGGATCATAATGAGAAGAACCAAAAAGAAAATAAAAATGGAAATTAGTGAAGAACAGTATGGATTTGTGGAAGGAAAGGGCACAAACAATACAATTTATACATTACGGGACACTAATAGAAAGGTCAATAGAGAAACAGAGAGACATATATTTGTGCTTCATAGATTATACTAAGGCATTTGATAAAGTAAAACATGATGAACTGATTAAAATGTTGGAAGATATCAACATTGATGGAAAAGATTTAAGAATAATAAAGAATGTTTACTGGAACCAAGTAGCAGCAATTAAAATGGGAAATAAAGAGGGTAATTACGAACAGATAAAGCTAGGAGTACGACAAGGGTGTGTCTTGTCACCAGATCTTTCTCCCTGTATAGCGAAGTAATAATGAGAAGAGATCATAGAGATGCCAGGAATTCTAGTTGGAGGTTATAATATAAATAATATACGCTATGCAGATGACACAGTATTGGTGGCGGATAATTCAACAGACCTACAACAATTATTAGACGTTGTAGTAACAGAGAGTGCAAGGAAAGGACTCTCCTTGAATATCAAGAAAACAGTAACAATGGTAATATCAAAGAAAATGGTGACACCAAAATGTGACATAGAAATAGAAGGGAAAATCTTTAACCAAGTGGATAATTTAGATACCTAGGGGCATTTATAACATTAGATGGAAGATGTACAACAGAGATTAGGAGCAGAATAGGGCAGGCAAAAGCCGCATTTCAGAAAATGAAGAGTATCTTATGCAATAAGTCACTATCACTGAATGTAAGAAAGAGAGTGCTGAAATGCTATGTAGAACCAGTTTTGCTGTATGGCAGTGAATCTTGGAATGTAAATGAACAAATTAAGAAGAAATTAGAAGCAACAGAGATGTGGTTCCTGAGACGAATGTTGCGAATTCCTTGGACTGCCAGAGTAACTAACGACGACTGCCTGAAACAGGCTAATGAAACTAGAACATTATATACAGCAATAAGACAGAGACAAACATCTTTCTTCGGTCACGTGATGAGAAGAGAAGCATTGGAGAGTGTCGTAACAACTGGAAAGATCGAGGGGAAGAGAGGCAGAGGCAGACCAAGAGAAATGATGCTGGATGGATTGAGACGGTGGCATGAAGGAATATCAGCAGCAGAGCTGATCCAGAAAACCAAAGACCGAGATCTATGGAGAGCCATGAACGACTACGCCAGCCGGCACGGCACTTGATGATGATGAAGTACCTACAATCGGTAGTCTTTATTTCCCCTTAGTAACGAAACAAAAACGGAGTAGTTATCTCCAGTATAAATCCTGATTGACATTAGGGATTGCCTTTTTGACGTCACGGACATGACCTTAATAGACGCAAAGAAGTGGCTTTCTGTGGCTTCAAAGCCACATTTACTAAAGGTAACGTGAAGACATTACTACGTGGCTGCCTAGATATGTTGTATTTTGGGCAGTCCTGAAGTAAGTGATCTGCTGTCTGCGACGTCAATCTACATATGCACAGGGCTGATTCACCAATGATGAACTTTGTATACATGTGGTTGCGCAATCTACTGTGTCATGTTCTGATGCGCCGAATAATGATTTAAATATTGAACACAACCCACTACTGGCAACGCCGATCGCATTCTGGTATGAACCTAAGGCCTATCCACGTCAATATGGAAGCACTATACTCGAGTTTCGCCCTCGTTTGAGCTCGTCAGTAGTGCATATCCCTGACCGGATCCGGAAACAGTCCCGGATCACGCGTGTGAAGCGGGTGTGTAACCACGCGGCACACACTGGACACACCAAATTATCACAACAGAACATCACAACGCTACCCATTGTAGGCTATGCTCAAGATCTTGAGCATAGCCTACAATGGGTAGCGTTGTGATGTTCTGTTGTGATAATTTGGTGTGTCCAGTGTGTGCCGCGTGGTTACACACCCTCTTCACACGCGTGATCCGGGACTGTTTCCGGATCCGGTCAGGGATATGCACTACTGACGAGCTCAAACGAGGGCGAAACTCGAGTATAGTGCTTCCATATTGACGTGGATAGGCCTTAGGTTCATACCAGAATGCGATCGGCGTTGCCAGTTGTGGGTTGTGCTCAATATTTAAATTTCAAATCCCGAAACAACCACATAATCGAATAATGATTTGTTATGATATTTAAATATTGAGCACAACCCACTACTGGCAACGCTGATCGTATTCTGGTATGAGCCTAAGGCCTATCCACGTCAATGTGGAAGCACTATACTCGAGTTTCACCCTCGTTTGAGCTCGTCTGTAGTGCATATCCCTGACCGGATCCGGAAACAGTCCCGGATCACGCGTGTGAAGCGGGTGTGTAACCACGCGGCACACACTGGACACACCAAATTATCACAACAGAACATCACAACGCCACCCATCGTAGGCTATGTTCAAGATTGCCCAATCGCCGCGACCGACGTCCGTCAATCGATGGGACCCGAACGATCAGGACTTCTCACTGGCAAGGAACACCAGGCCTCCTAAATCCCATCGTCGCCTTCGTTAATACAAACGGCTGTGAAACGCCGTGATCGTGAATCTCCGTTTTCCCACTTCAAAGGTTGTTGAAAATACGATATAGCGATCCATCGGTGTTCAAAGGTTTTGAAATCGCTGTTTTTCCGTCGTCCGTAGACTCCGTTCTCATCTTCACTCGTTCCGATCGTTCAATCAACGCTCTCTCAACAAGCAAAATGCCGCGGCTTAAGAAGCCGTACGTTGTTCTAGTAACATATTGGATCGTTGAACTCTAGTATCGTGACATAGGCCCCTTCTTAAGAGAGTTGACCGCGTCGACTCTTACTCCCTAGAGGTTCGATCCAGATGTTCTCCCTCCACCTATTCCTCTTCCTCAGGATCTGGGTGTCTAGACAGGAAATCCACTCCTACATTCTCCCTCCCCGGAATATATTCCACTGTGAAGGTGTACGACTGCAGCAACAACGACCATCCCATCAACCGTGCGTTGAGCTTCTGCGAGGTAGCTAGGAACATCACGTGTTGATGATATGACTGGATCCTCACATGGCTCACCTCCTCATCCAGTAGGCGATAACACTGACAGCCTATTATACTACTCATGACCTACTCTAGTGTTGGCACATCGCCCCTGTACGTCCGGTCGACCTACTTTCGACTTGCGTAAGCGACGGCTCACAATACAGACGGAACGTCCCATCCTGACTGTAACACTGTCTCCATATTCTCTTGGTTTTCCCCGGCTTTGCATCTGGGGATGTTCCGCCTCGTCCGCGTTGGACAGAATCGTCTTCCCCAAACCTCCTGGACTTTTGCTTCCAGGACCATCTCGGGCGATATTGGATCTGGTCAGCCAATCTTCGGTTGGAGTCCTGGGTATTTCTCGCCTTTCCCGACGTTACCCACCCCTTCTGAACTTGATTACTAGTGAAAGTTTCACTCTTGTCCTTTCCCTGACGTGTGATTTCCCTCCTCCCTTCGTTGGGTAAATCTGACCTATCACGTACTTTCCCATATGCCCTCCTATGTAGTACTGGCGATCTCTGGTCTTCGTCTGGACCTGTAACCTTTTTCTTAATGGTTGCCATCACCATAAGGTGCGAAGCTTTGCTCTCGGATCTCTCCTCATATTTCTTAATGAGATGCCTAGGGAGATTTTTCAGTTCTTCCCCGATCCGGATTTTGTAGAAGTTTTTGGACACCACCTTTTCCACAGGATAAGGTCCTTTCCATCCTACTTGGAGTATATTTGTCTCTTCTGGACCCCATACTTCAACTTTGTCGTCCACCTTAAGAGCTATTTTACTCTTAGTCCGATTGTTGGGTGGTGCTTTCTGGCACTCTGAACAAGACTTAACCCACCGGTGTACATCACCGGTCATTCCTGGCCAGCAATAATGGCCGGAAATTTGCTGCAATGTCTCTCTGACACCCATATGTCGCTTCCCGGATATGGTGTGCCCGCTCTGAAGAATGTGAGGACGATAGGTCTTTGGGACCACCCACTGCTCGTGCAGTCTGTCTTCTCCTCCGGCTCTCCTGTAAAGCAGCCGATTCCTCAGAAAGTACTGTCCCCGTTTTAGTGGCTCAGCACTCCTTTGCAGCTTCCTGTAGCAAGGATGCAACGTAGTATCCTTCCTCTGGGCAGTATGCAATTCCCCTATCACTGAGTTGTCGCAAAGTGACTCTGCCTCTTTTTCCTTCCCTTGAGATCCCCTGGTTACTGCCCCCCTGGGGGCTGGCTGTTTGGGCACCCCCAAGAACACGTATTTTGTGCCAATGATCACTGGGAATAGGGAATCAGCTAATACAGCCGCAGGAATAATGCCCGTGACGTACCTGGACTTAATCTCCACCTTGGCGATTGGCAGCATCATGGTAACAGCACTCCTCATTGCCGGCTGTATCTCAATGGTCTCCCCTGTAAGTTGGTCTGGGCTTACCAGGCTGGCGTCTATCACAGCTTCCCCATCCAACCCTGAATCGTAGAGACAAGCAACCTGCTGGCCATTGACTTCAATCAGTTCAACCACAGGTGGCCTCTCTGGGTCCGGAGTGTCTTCCACCTCCTCGACCTTTTCCTTGCATCTGCAGTCCACAGTATTATGAGCTTTCGACCTGCAGTGTGTCCACCATTTTCCCTTCCAAGCTTTCCATGTGCTTTCTTTGTTCAGCGTTTCTTCACCAACCTCAGCCTTGTCTGTGATCACCTTCTTAGGAATCACTTGGCATGCCGCGAAGTGATAGCTTTTCGGTTTCGATCTGCAATATTTTGTGTTATGAGAGGGCGACTTGCAGATCGAACACCACTTCTCAGACCACGGTCGTTTCGCTGGAGAATTCGAGGTGCTCTGGTTTCCTTCCTTCACCTTCTCTGAACTCTACGTTGACGTCTTTATATAAGGTTCCACTTTTTCTCCTTCCCAGTTCTTAGATTTCTTTCGGTCTTGTTTCTCCTGACCTTTTGAAGGTTGTATATTGGTTTTTTAGCTTCCCCATGGACTTCTACGAATCTTTCCGCCAGCTTATTCACCACATCAAGCCGTTCCGCCCCTTGTTCTCCTAAAAATGTCTTCAGTGGTTCTGATATTTGCTGGCGCATCTGGTCTACTACCATCAGCTCTTCCAGACTCTCGTAGTCCTTCTTGAACTCTGCCAAATCCATCCATTTCAACCTTAAACTGTAGGCGGCGAATAGCTCTCCCGGCTCTCTTCTTGCCGATCGAAACTTCTTCCGATATGTTTGTGAGATGACCTCATAGTGTTTCATCAAAGTGGCTTTTAATTCTTCATAGTTGTTTTCGTGTCCTGGCGGTAGGCGTGAGTAAACCTCGTAACCGGAACCTCTTAACCCCTGGGATACTTTAAGATTCCATTTGCTTCGATCCAGCCCCATAGCGACTGACATGGCCTCGAACCGATCCAAAAACTGGTATATCTTCTCTTTACTTTCATCAAAGACAGCTAAGGGAAACTTCATGGCATGGTAACCATGTCCACTCATGTTGGGTGAACCATGGGAAACGAATCCTCCTTCTGTCCTGTCATTTTCTCCCTTCGTTTGTGTCTTGAGCTCCAGTTCTCGCATGCGGTATTCATGTTCCATTTCCAGTCTCTTGGCGGTCTGTTCTATTTCCAGTCTCTTGGCCTCCTGTTCCATTTCCAGTCTCTTGGCGGTATGTTCAGCTTCCATTCGTTTGGTCTCCACCTCTATTCTTCTCAATTCCAACTCGGCCTTTCGATCTTCCCTTTCTGCTTGGCGAAGTTCCCTCTCCCTCTTCTGGGCGTAATCGGTTAGTGCCGAACCGGACAACCCAATTTCTTCTCCTTTTGCCCGTAGTTCTGCCGTATTTAGATTAGGAGTGGCCATAGTAAAAGAAGGTGAGTCAGCAGGTTGAGTAAAGACACCTCAAGGCAGTAATTAATTACTCAATAACTAAAATAAATATCTATCTATATTTTTATTTTATATTATATATCTAAGTCTATAACTATGACACCACACAGTACACCACAAACACTCTCTCAACCACACGAGGAGAATTAGGATAAAGACTTATGTAGACGTGTAACGTGTGAACAGGTATGTACTGTGTCTGAACACCTATCCACATTCACCCTGTCTGGATCTTTATTTTCCCGACAATAATGTCCCCAACAGCAATGTAATGTAGTCCAAATATATAATGCACTATCACTATATATACCTTGGACCTGCTCACATTTAGTCACTATATATATCCCATAGACGTGCTCTACTATAAAGTCACCCTATATATATATATATATCTTGGACGTGTTCTCCTTACAGTCACCATATATCCCACAGACGTGCCCCCATTAATGTCGCTTGTCGTCTCTGGGGGGACAGTAGAATCAACAAGCGCACTTCAATTTCCCTTTTGTCCCACTGTTGGGTCTATTGTCAGACCTTTGTCTACATACCCCCGTTCCAATCTTCTATTCACTCTCTCTCTCTCTCTTCTCACAATGCCATATCCCTCTCCACTTTCCTTCAGAACATACCCACCCGACATTGTCCTCCACTAAATACTATCATTATTTATTGAATAAACCAAAAGTATCATGTGTGTATAGTAGGCCTCTTTCAGTCCTGAAGGACTATAGAGTTGTGCCGCTTGGGAGGTGCCTGGCAGCACCGCTGGTGACTGTATAGTCCAATTCGAGAATGACAATCTCTGTCACAGTTTCCGCATCTGTGAGACGAGGCAAGTCCCGCAGTAAGTGACTGCTCTTTGAGTCTGTGCCGTCTCTCCTCAGTTTTTTGGATCTGATTGCGCTCAAAGAGCACCAGTCCGTTTCGTACATCTCTTCTCCAGGAGCATCTGTCTGTTGCAACTCTCTCCCACGTGTCTGGATCTATTCCAATGGTTTTCATGTCTTGTTTACACACATCCCTATATCGCATTTGGGGTCTTCCGGTTGGCCTCTTTCCTGTGGCTAGTTCTCCGTAAAGGAGATCTTTGGGAATACGTTCGTCCTCCATTCGAGATACGTGGCCCAACCACCGGAGGCGTCTCTGCTTGAGGAGGGTGTGCACTGTGGTAATATCTGCTCTTTCAAGCACCTGTTTGTTTGTTATGTGGTCTTTCCATGTTATGCCCAGGATACGTCTCAGACATCTCATGTGGAAGGAATTCAACTTCCTTTCCTGTCTTGAGTACAGGGTCCAGGATTCAGACCCGTAGAGTAGTGTGCTAACAACACAAGCTTTATATACTTGAGCTTTTGTACGCTCTGTTAGTCTATTATTCTCCCAAACTCTTTTAGCTAGCCTGGAAAATGTTGTGGCTGCCTTTCCAATGCGTCTGTCGATTTCTGTCTCTAATGAAAGATTATCTGATATTGTCGATCCCAGATACACAAAATCGTGGACGACTTTCAATTCATAATTAGAGATTTTGATTGACGGAGGCGCATCAGCATCTTGTTCCATCACCTGTGTTTTATTTAGGCTAATGGTGAGCCCAAAGTCTTTGCAGGCAGCTGCAAAACGATCTATGAGCCTTTGGAGATCTTCTGCTGTATGAGTAGTCAGTGCTGCATCATCTGTAAAAAGTAGTTCTCTTACGCATCTTGGTCTTATTTTGGTCTTTGCCTTGAGTCTTGATGGGTTAAAAAGTTTGCCATCAGATCTTGTGTGGAGGTATATGCCTTCAGTGGCAGTCCCAAATGCTTGCCTTAAGAGAACAGCAAAGAAGATACCAAAGAGTGTAGGAGCAAGCACGCATCCCTGCTTTACTCCGCTGCTGATGCTGAATGACTGGGATGTTGAGCCGTCAAATAAAATGGTCCCCTGCATGTTTTCGTGGAATGATTTCACGAGACTAAGAAGGGTGGGTGGACATCCAACCTTTTCAAGGACCTTAAAAAGGCCGCTTCTGCTCACGAGGTCAAATGCCTTTGTGAGGTCGATGAAGGCTATATATAATGGCTTCCTCTGTTCTCTGCACTTCTCTTGGAGCTGCCGGAGTGAGAAAATCATATCGATGGTGGACCTGTTGGGTCTAAATCCGCACTGCGATTCGGGGTAGATTCTTTCAGCAAGAATGTGTAATCTTTTAAGGATTACTCTGGCAAAAATCTTGCCTGTAATGCTGAGAAGGGAAATGCCGCGATAGTTGTTGCAGTCGCTTCTGTCGCCTTTGTTTTTATAAAGGGTAACGATGTTTGCGTCTTTCATATCTTGTGGTATTGATTTTTCTCTCCAGCAGAGCTGTAATATTGCATACAGTTCTGGGATGATTGTTTCTTTGCTACATTTTAAAATTTCAGGTGGAATACTATCTTTTCCAGGTGCCTTGCCGGATTTGAGAGAGTCTAGTGCTTCGCTGATTTCTGTGAGGCAAGGTTCGTTATCCAAGGCATGCATGGTGGACTGTTGATCGATGGCTTCCAGAGCTTCTTCGCTGACAGTGTTATCCACTGAGTATAGCTCTGAGTAGTGTTCTACCCAGCGATCCATTTGTTTCGCTCGATCTTTTATGATTACCCCCTCAGTTGATCGTAAAGGGGCCATCTTATTTTTTGATGGACCGACAGCTTGCTTGATGCCCTCATACATTCCTCTTATATTTCCAGTGTCTGCACAAGTTTGAATTTGAGCAGAGAGCTGTAGCCAGTACCTGTTCGCACATCTTCTTGCCATCTGTTGTACTCTATTTCTGGCCGTTCGCAATGCCCGCAGTGTTTTCTCTGAAGGTGATGTTTTATACATCGAGAATGCATGTCTCTTTATCTCCAGGACTGGGAGCATCTCTTCAGAGTGTGCTTCAAACCAGTCGGTTGACTTAGTTTGCTTCTTGCCAAATGTTGATAGTGCTGTATTGTAGATGGTGTCGCGAAAATGACTCCATCTCTCAGTGGAATCTCCGTCTGTGGGGCCGGGCAGAGTATCCGCTAGAGCCTGCATGAATTTGTTGACCTTCTCTTTATTTTGGGTGCCACTGGTGTCAATGCGTGGTCTTCCTTCTGTTCGGCTTCTGTAGATTCTCTTGGGCTTTATCTTCACCTTGCTGGAGACGAGTGAATGGTCGGTGTCGCAGTCAGCACCATGATAGCTGCGAGTCATCCGTACATTGCGGAGGTTGCTGCGTTTAGTGAGCACCAGGTCGAGTTGGTGCCAGTTCTTTGATCTGGGGTGCCTCCATGACACCTTGTGTTGAGGTTTCGTGTCAAAGAAGGTGTTGGTCACGCACAGATTATGGTGGCTGCAGAATTCCAAGAGACGTTGTCCATTGTCATTGATCTTCCCAACGCCAAACTGTCCTAGACATGAAGGCCAAGATTCGTGGTCGGGGCCAACCCTGGCATTGAAATCCCCCAGGATAAAAAGATGTTGTTTCTCTGGTGTTTCACTGACTTCTTTGCTAAGGTCGTCATAGAACTTGTCTTTAGATTCTGATGCTGCAGTTAGTGTTGGGGCGTAAACGCTTATAATACTAACTGGGCCTGCCTCTGTCTGGAGTTGGAGCTTCAATATTCTTTCAGTGCCATCACTTGGTGGTATGATGGAATTGAGCAGCTTGTTTCTGATAGCGAAGCCAACTCCATGCTCCCTGGTCTCTCCGCACGGCTTGCCATGCCAGTAGAAAGTGAAGTCCCTCTCCTTGATGCTTCCAGATTCTTGGAGTCTGGTCTCTTGCAGGGCGACAATGTCTATCCCCAGTCTTAGCAGTTCGTTGTTTATCACTGCAGTTTTGCGGGCATCCACAATCTCATTTAGATCGTCTGAGATGCCAGGGGTCATGGTTCTTACGTTCTATGTTCCCAGCCTTAGGGCCGGTTGTTTTGTTTTTTTCTTGCTGTTAGGTGTATAGATTGCGGTCCATGTGTCAGGATTTCCCCCTAAGCTCCACACACCCTCAGGAGCAGATGAACCGTGGCGAGACAACACCTTATTGACTGGGGGCTGCCCAGCTTAGGCGGGCGGTAGCTGTCTAGTGAGATACGATGATCTCTCCCACCGTCGGAAGTAGCCCCTGGCGCCTTGCTCTACGCCAATCGAGCATTAAGACTTATAACCGGCAAATGCTACTTCCCGTGTTGTGTCACCGCTTTACGCGGTGCTGAAGTGACCTCTTCAGGGCACAAGCCTAGGCAATGGAAATCGGAGAACCAGCTGTTGCCCAGTAGCAGGTTCCCCCTCTCCACGTCGCCGATGTTGACCAAGGGAAAGGCAGTAGCCAATGCAACTTGGCATCGGTGCCGTCGCAGGAGTTGCCAGAACTATGTTGTTTACAACATGGAACTGCCTTAGGGACTCCATCTCCGGATTTGTCCTCAGGGTTTACTCCCGAAGCCTTTCCCATATGGGTATACCCGCAAGGCAGCGGAGGTTTGAGATTTAGAGTTCCCTCTCTTAGAAGAGATACCAACCAAGGCTGACGAGCCTCCTCTGCCCGGGAATCAATAAGGAGGGAAGTCTACCATTCTTCCTTCCTGGCAGTGACCATACTGATCGGATGACCGTAGCCATTGTCTCTACTGAGAGATCCTCTGCCCACCGTCACTGACTTGAAACCATAACCAACAACTATCTGTCGGCTGCTCCCAAGTCCAATCCACCACCTGCTCCCATGGCTTCACGTTACCCTGTTGGGGGGGCTAAACGGGTACTCCACCTTGCCCAAGGGTGTCCCGTAGGCTAGCGGAGGGAAGGAGGCACCTTACTTCTCCTTTGATAGGGTATACCCCTACCCCGCTACCCTAAAATGTGTGTATGGAGTGTAAGTAAAGACGTTGTTGGTGTGTTCTATCCTGTAGGTGAGATAGGAATGTCACTCTCAGATCCACATCATAGTTTTCATCACTCAACGGCACATATAGTCACCACAGCACAGAATTGGGGTATGCTCACCCGGTATAGAAGCCTACTGTCTCTTGATGAATGATATTGATGATGTCTTCACAATATCTTTGACAATGTTAGAATTACGCAGTTTGTCACCACAGAGTGTTTTTATTATATATTGTCTCTCCTTGTGGAATATCTGATAACATGAACGATATGATATTTCTAGTAATGTTTATACCTCCGATATCATTGCATGAGTTATCGTCTCTTATGGATGCATAATTACAAATTACCAAGATTGTCTTTAAAAGATTACTGATTCACAGTGTTTCTTATTCATTACTGTTCTGTTTATCTGATAATA
The DNA here is from genome assembly GCA_963921405.1 of Cepaea hortensis. Classification (NCBI taxonomy): domain Eukaryota; kingdom Metazoa; phylum Mollusca; class Gastropoda; order Stylommatophora; family Helicidae; genus Cepaea; species Cepaea hortensis. The sequence goes on from OY992890.1 coordinate 25,587,934, forward strand.
AGTTCTGGTCTTACGGCTTCTTCATTTTAAAAACCAGTTAAGTTGCACCATAGTGAGCTTTCGATCTATGTTTAGCTGCACTTTATTCTGCTGTAAGTTTCTTAACCAGAAGATCTTATAGGTATCCGTTAATGCTAGAACTTGCTGACCTGTATGACTGACATCCGACTTCAATCTGGCCGATTTTTATTACTTTACCAGCTTAGAGTCCCTTCCTTCTTTTCAGGAGTGTTGCTATTACTTTGTACACGGGACCCTGTCGAAAAGACAATATCAGGTGCTATCAACCTAACTCAAACTCATTAGAAGTGAGAGTAGGCTTATGGCCGTTATCATATATATATATTCAGAGAAATGACCTCTGACATAAGACATAGGAGTATACACCTACTTAAGACTAGGTAAAGAAGGAAATGTCATAAAAGAGCTCAGAAATCCCAGTAACCATCTATACAAGAATCACTATGTTACTTCTCAGCTAAATTCGGCCGACGCCCATTATTACGGTTTCACACTCAAATACCCTATTTTATATTTATACTCTACACCACCACTACCTTATAATTATCCTTGGCTGAATTGGGAGTACTAATTGCACAATAAATACAACACGTTCATCAGTATTATCCGACTTGAAACGTCGTAACTCCCTTTTCATAATCCCTTAAGAATAAACCACCACTTCTCGTGGAAACCACACAGCACACTAAATTCCACTAAAATATCCAGCCTATTAATACTCTGTCTCTGTACGACGATATGGGCTTGTTCCACCAGTTTCCCCCTTTCCTCCACATCAGTTTTTTTTATCTATACAACAACAGCCGAAATTCACTTTTGATGACCCGTCCTGTCGTGGCATCAATGATTCTCCATTCGTCTCCTCCGATCACCCATCGTCGCCTTCGTTACTACAAACGGCTGTGAAACGCCGTGATCGTGAATCTCCGTTTTCCCACTTCAAAGGTTGTTGAAAATACGATATAGCGATCCATCGGTGTTCAAAGGTTTTGAAATCGCTGTTTTTCCGTCGTCCGTCGACTCCGTTCTCATCTTCACTCGTTCCGATCGTTCAATCAACGCTCTCTCAACAAGCAAAATGCCGCGGCTTAAGAAGCCGTACGTTGTTCTAGTAACAGATTGGATCGTTGATCTCTAGTATCGTTACAGATGTGCAGGTGGATGAAGGATGTATGTGAGGATGGGGGATATGTGTTTGGCTGCGTGGTTGGGGTGTGTTTGGGTGGGAGGGTAGATGAGAAATGCATGTGCTGATGGGCGGGTGGGTGATGAGTGGGTGTGAGTGGTTGATGGATGAGTACGTGAGTGGGTAGATGTGTGTGAGATATGAGTGTGTGGGTGGGGGATGTGTGTGTTTGTGGGAAGATGTGTGTGAGCGGCGGATGTGTATGGTGGGGTATATGTGGGTGGTGGGGTGTGTGTGGGTGGGAGATGTGTGTTTTTGTGTGTTTATGGGTGGGGGATATGTGTGGGCAGGTGGGGAGATGTGTTTGTGGGTGGGGATGTGTGTATAGGTAGGGGGTGTTTAGATGAGAGGTGGCGGATATTGGGTTAGGGAGTGGGTGTAGGCTGGGTGATGTGTGTGTGGGTGGGGGAAATTGTGAGGGTGCAGGATGTGTATGTGGATAAATGCGGGATGTTTGGGTTGGCGGGGGTATGAGTGGTTGCGGGTGTGTGGGTGGGTGATGGAGAATATGTGAGTGGGTGTGTGTGTGTCAGTTATGGGATGGTGGGGTAAATGTGTGTGTGGATGGGGAAATGTGTGTGGGTGGGGGGTCAGTGGGTTGGTGGCGGCATGTATTTTTGCCTGGGTCTGTGTGAATGTGGGAAGTATGTGTGGGTGGCTGTGGGATATGAGGCTGGATTGGGGATGTGTCTCACAACATTGCAATATGCAACTGTTTATGTTTACAACTTTCATTTGAAAATGTTTTTTTTTCCCCCTGTGAAGGTGTCATGCGTAATATGCATTGTTTATGCATACAAAATCCATTTGACAATGTGTTTTTTTTTCCCTATGTAAATGTAACATGCACATTTGATGAATGAAAGATGAGTGATTGAAAGGGCCGAATGGAAGACGAGTCTGCGTGCCCAATTTGTTACCCTTTTAAAATAAAGTTCGTTCGTTCGTTCGTTCGTTCGATCTCTCTGACTGTGTCTGTCTGTCTGGTATGATTGGCTGTTCTGTATGTCTGTCTGTGCTGTCAGTCAGGTCTGTTCATTATTTCTGTCAGTCAGTCCTGTCTGTTCATTATTTCTGTCAATCAGTCCTGTCTAGCCTGTCCTACTACTAGGCGTGTCCACCGGGTGGCGGATGGTGTAGTGGCCTCTAGACACTTTGGCTAGCTGTGAATATGTTGAATAAGCAGCCGTGGACCAACAAAAGCAGTTGTCACTGAGAGGAGACGAATTAGTTGGTTGGGCAGCTATCTCTATAAAATACCTCAGAACTCTATGGCATGGCCATCGGAGGAGCAAGAGGTCCCCTCCCCCACCTGCTGCCTTGCAGGGTCTGTCTTGTAGGCAAAGGCTAGCGGAGTCAACCATACACCAACCGGCGAATTGTAAGGGGAAACCACCGCTGTATTTTCCCAAGAAAATCATGCCTGTAAATCTTCTTCTTCTGTTTGTTCGGTCGCTTAAACTCGAGCGTAGTCCTTACACACTGTTTAAAGTAGTAAAGGACTGAGTTTTTCGTGTGCCTGTAAATGAAATTGATAAAGATAACGACGTTCATGGGGATTCCATTGGAGACTCTTCGTCCTTTAGGGAGCGTGATTGTGCTGCAGGTTATACCCGATCTTCGTCAAGCGACTGTATGCAAATTAATGGTTAAAAATACACTAAATGCTGGTACATTGAATGTCAGAACACTTAGCCAGAATGGAAAATTTGATGAAGATAAATATATTAACGATTAAAGAAATGCGATGGCCAGGTGCGGGGAGGGGAGGGGGTGTTTATATAAGTATATAATTATTTACCCAGGAGGGAAGGACTATGAAAGGAGAGTTGGCATAATTTTTGATCAAATGAATGCTGGGACAATTAAAAGATTTTGAACAATTTCAAATAGAGTATTATTAGTGAAACCCCATGGCAAACATCTGAATATTAGCATAATACAAGTATATGAGCCTGCAGCAGACTGTAATGAAGAAGATATAGATACATAACGAATTAGACATGGCTGAGGACCAGTGTAAACACATTTGAAATGACTGTTATCCTGAGGGATTTCAATGTCAAAGTAGTCAACAAAAAGGTGGGCGGTGTTACTAGTAGCTATGTCCTAGGTGATAGAAATGAGAGCGGTGACAGATTAATAGGCGAAGTGAGTAGGACAAAACCTGGTCTGGTACAGTCAAGGCCTGCCTGCACTTTTTTTTTTGCTCGCGAAAGGCCGTGCAAGTTGGAACTGCGGCTTATTAACTAACTAACTAACTAACTAACTAACTAACTAACTAACTAACTAACTAACTAACTAACTCGTTTTGAATAATTAGTTCTCTTCTTTCCCCCCCCCCCCCACCCCCATCTCTCTCTCTCTCTCTCTCTCTCTCTCTCTCTCTCTCTCTCTCTCTCTCTCTCTCTGCCAAATGGTGCATTACTTTCTGACCATCCCTTCTATTTCTTAAAAATAAATATCTCCTATAATAATAAATCATACATTTCAACTGCGCATGCGGTTCCCTGGTTGCTTAGGGTATATTTAAAATATAACAACATGATTGATAGTAAAGCCTCTAAAAGAAAAAGGGCATCCATAAACAATGAGTATGGGACATAATCATCTACTATTGTTGTAAGGGAGATTACTAGACGTTAAAACTAGAAATTATTTACCAGCTATATCAATATGACATTTCTCACAAATCACTGCATTATTTTCTTAGAAATAATAAAATTAACATTGAAATGAAAATTTATAATCTCAAGAAAAATTGCTCTAAAATGTTTACAGAAAATTTTGGGAAGCCTTAATTACTAACATGTTATAATCTATTTCTTACTGTTACATTTATTATTGAAATATCAATATTATACTTTCAATGATAGCCTTAATTATACCTACTCATCTTTCAAAAAACATTTTTTACTGGCTTCCTAAGGCCACACAAAATTTAAAGACAATGTACCACACCCAGTCAGAACTTTGATAACAATAAACAATTAATCAATCAGTTGTCGTCTCTGCAATGAAGGTTGGCTGCAATGGATCTCCAATACTGTCTGTCTTACGCCTTGACTGTACATTCTGTCAGGCTGATGTTCGTCCATCTCTTGATGTTATCCTCCCACTTGTATCTTTGTCTACCTCTTGCTCGCTTGCCCTCAACTTTGCCTTCCAGTATGGTTTTTATAAGAGTATCATGTCTTTTAACGTGGCCAAAATATTTCACTTGTCTATTCTTTATTTCTTTCATCAACTCTCCCTTCATTCCTAGTTTTTCTAGTATCTCTGCATTTGATTGTTTTTGTTTCCATGAAATACGACCTATTTGTCTGTATAATCACATCTCCGAGGAGCGGCTGGCCGAGAGGCTAGAACGCCGGACTCTCATTCGGGAGGCCCGGGTTCGATCCCTCGGTAAGGTGTCGGATTTTTTTCTGTCGGGGGCAAAAAGAAAATCCTAACCTGCACAGCTCGTGGCGACTGCACTAGCCAGGCGGCCTTTATTCCTCAGGCTCAAAGACCCCTCTGCCATGCACCGCAAGGTACTATATTGGCAGTAAATGACAGTTTTGACAGTAATCACATCTCCAGGGCTTCTATGCGACTTTCTAGTTGCCTGTTCAATGTCCAGGCTTCCGCGCCATACAGTAGCGTTGAATACGTAGTATTTGACATTCTCATTTTTAATGCGTTATTAATCTCTCTAGATGTTAATAATCTCATACAAGTACTGGAGAGTTTTGGTCATAGACCATAACTTTAGGAAGGGAAAATCCCAACTGCACCTCCACGTGGTAGAGGATGGAAACACACCACGGTGTGGCTAACACAGCTCTGGGGACCGAGTATCCACCAAAATAAGTGGACAACTCTGCAGCTGAGCAGAGCAGGGCATTCACTTGTCCTGACAGTCGGAAATGGCTGTTAAAGGCAGAGTTAAAAGACCACCATGTAAATGTGGAAGGCAAGGGGAAACCACAACATTATCTTCCCAAGATTTCATGGCGACACACATTTCAGAAATAGTGAACGACGTTAATGGCTGTCTTAGGACATCCTCGTCCGGTAGGAACAGTCATGAGCCACAGGTGACACCAGACCGTCATCCAGATACTGATGGCAAAACTCAAACTATAACTAAACTAAATAAATTTAGAGTAGGAACAGGGAATGTTAGGACATTAAATAAGCTAGGAAAGTTAAACAATGTTCTAAGAGAAATGGAAAACATGAAAATGTATATACTAGGCATAAGTGAGATGAGATGAAAGGGATCTGGCAAAATTATAACCGACAAACACACAATAATTTATTCTGGAGGGGACACACATGAAAAAGGTGGAGGAAAAATATTTGATGAAAAAACAGCCAAATCTATGAATGGATACAGGTGTCTTTCAGATAGAGTTATAATGGTCAAAATCAAAGGCAAATAATAGGTATAAATATTATACAAGTATATGCACCAACAACAAGCAGTAGTGATGAAGAAATACAATACTTTTACGATGAAGTAGAAATTGCAATCGCTCAAATTGGATCACAAGAAATAAAAATAATACTGGGATATTTTAATGCAAAAGTAGGAAAGGGGAAAATAGAGGATATAGTGGGGAATTACGATCTATGTACAAGAAATGAAAGAGGAGACAAACTAATAGAATGGGCAAATATTAATGATATGATAATTGGAAACACTTGGTTTAGACACCATAAAAGACGACTATACACATGGAAAAGCCCTGATATGAAAACACGCAACCAAATTGACTACATACTTATTAATAAAAGATTTAGAAATGCATTCATTAATGTAAAAACAATGCCTGATGCTGACAGTAATAGTGATCATGTACCACTATGTGGACAAATGCAAGTAAGATTAAAGAGAGGGGGAAAAATCGTTAAGAACATGAGACTTAATAAAGAGTTTCTGAAAGTAGATAAAGAAATTCAAGAACAATACAGAGTGACTGTGAAAAAAGATACAATGCAATAGCTAAAATACAGAGTATAAATGAACGATGGGAAATGTTAAGGGACTCCATTCATCAAACTAGCAAAGAAATATTACCGGAGAGAAGCCAAAAAGCTAAGAAAAAATTGATGAATGAAGAAATCTTAATGCTGATGGACAAAAGGAAACAGAATAAAATTACAAACAATATTATGCTAAGATAAATAAAGAAATAAGAGATAAATGTGTGAAAGCAAAAGAAAGTTGGTTAAACAAGCAATGCAAAAAAAAAAAAAAATAATAATAATTTAATTAAATTCCATTAAAGATCAAAAAAGTATGCACAGACAAATCAGTGAGCTCACATGAAGAAAATTAAGAATAAATAGAGGGTTTTTGAAATCAAAACAGGAATGATATTATTGGAGGAAGGTGCTATAATGAAGAAGTGTAATGAGTATATAAGAGAATTATATAATGGGGAAAAGAAGAATTAACAGAAGAAAGTAACTTAGATGGCCTCACCTTATTGATTGACCCCAGGTGCCAGCTTCTAAAGCAGTCTTGTCTTCATGGTTAATCTTCGAGGAGTATTTCACAGGAAGGAGTGAACTGAAGGAAGCACATCATGAGTGGAACTAGCTGCAACCTGGAACTTATACTTAACCCTGATCACTGGTGGTGACAGGATAAGAAGCAACAGGACAAATCTATATGACCCTATGTATTGCCCCGAAAGTAATATCTCTTTTTTCTAGTGCCTCTGAGGAAGATACTATGAATTGTGTTATGGATGTGTCATGGAGGAGAGTTGTTGTTTGTAGCTTGGTAGTCTGTTGGTGGGTTTTTGGGATGTTGTGCCTTGTGTTTTTCCATTACTTGATTAATATTGCATATAACTTGTTGAAGTGTAAATGTTATCAATGTGGAGCCTGGGTCTTCACTCGACCCCTACAGTTTATTAAAATCCTGAGTTGTTGAGAATAGTGTTTTGAAGTACATATCCCTGTGAAGGTCTTGTTCAGTTGTTGTGAAGTACATTACTTTGTGAATGTCCTGTTCAGCTGTTGTCAAGTATCGTTCCTGCTGAATGTCCTATTCAACTGTTGTGGATTTCTTTAAATTGTGAAGGTCATGTATAGATGTTGTCAAGTATCTTCATGGTGAATGTCTTGTTCAACTGTTGGTGTAAACATTTCCTTGTGAAAGTATTGTCCTGCTGTTGTCAATAACATGTCTTGGTGGATGTCTTGTTTAACTGGTGTTAGGTACAGTCAAGGTTGATATTGTAGTTAACTACTGTTGAGTCCAATTGCCATGTGTCACTTGTGATACCTTTCAAATAGAGATCTATGTGAGGTGGCTACTAGAGCACCTTAACATTATCAGATCTATGTGAGGTGGCTACTAGAGCACAGTAACATTATCGATGAGGGTACAACATCCTCGGTTACTGTGGCTAACTGCCATGATCTCTAAAGCCTGAACGAGGAATCATCTCTCTTAAAAATTATGTGTTGAAACTTAAACTTACGTCTGATTTTCTCACAGTGAGGGTATTCGTGAGCCAATATTAAATGGTTTCTCTAAAGGGTTTTGTGGGAATGACTATCCATCCTCTTAGGGGTGCCTCTAAACAACTTGCTATTGTCAACCCGTATCTATCTTATATAGATATATTTTATAGAACCTCACTCATTTGAGCTTCTGTAATATTCTATTCACGAACTTATCTCACAGTTCTTAAACTTCCGGTGTGTTGGTGCCGAGGTATCTGGTTGACTTCTCGTTGTTGACTTCTCGTTGTTGACTTGGGGACATACATTGAAAGTACCTCTGAAGTCGGAGTGAGTTCGCTTCATGGCACCAGAAGTAGTAGTATGAGTATGGAATTCACTTTAATTCCAATCGAGAGAACGAAGAAGATAACCTAGTCTTTGCCAATGTTATTCATTGGCACCTTGCCGCCTTGACAGACGATATTTTGTTACATTGTGCTTCAAAAAGGCATAATAACTACAACCCATGGCAGTGGCAAATGTGACTGACCAGACCAGTTCACGCTGTAAATGTTAGAACACAATGGCTGTAGGGATTGGCCAGCGAGTTGTATGCACATTTCGTGTCTAAGTGATGCAATCATCTACACGGCTAGCTCTGTGGTAAAGAAAAGAGGAAAAAGAAACGCCTAGGAGTTAATGGCGAAGATTAATGAACTGTGTTTAGTGCAGAAGATGCCGGCTCCGTGGCGAAGTTGTTACGGGTGCAGCTCGTAATCCCGCATGTACGCGTTCGAAATACAGCTGCGTCGGTTTTTACTAAATGGTACGGGTGCCAGTCGTTCAGAAAGCAATGACAAACTACTGAACGTAATCTTGCCCAGGAATCATGAACAGCCAAACCATACTGGGGTTGATTGCTACGTCCTTTAAAGGACATGCAACTAACTTTAACTTAGTGCAGGAGAGTCTGGTATATGATATCACAATATCTAGTCTGAAAATTTAGAAGGAGGGAGTTACTGCGGTTTTCCTGTTGAAGGTCAAATAACAAATACCCGTGTTGGGCTGCTGTTGCGTCCTTCAAGCTCTCTTAGACATTGGCAGTCCGACCTGGGTACATCTGCTTGGCTAAATTGGTAATCAGTGACCCGTCTCTGGGTTTGATGAAAATGACTATTGTGTTCTTTCTCATCTCATCTCATCATGTTCCTCTTGTACCTTGCAGTGTCGAGGTGAAGTATAAACTTCGTGAGAGTGCCCGATTATGGGCTTCATATATCGATATTCCCATGGAATCTGCTATTCCCTCCGTCCAACGTTTACGTGGTCGGCCTCTTCCTTTGATTCCATCTGGTCTGTTCATCATTGCTTGTTGTGGTATGTTGTTGACTGGTAACCTACTTGCATGGCCAAACCATTTGACTTGCTGCTTTCTGATAAAATCTAGTGCTGCTTTAACCCCCACTTTAGTCCTGATTTCTTCATTTCTGATCTTATCTCTTCTTGATACGTTGAGTATTCTTCTCTGGAACCTCATTTCTATTGTTGTGATTTTTCTTTTCTCTTTTTCTGCCATTGTCCAGGTTTGGCATTGGTAGCATAGAGTTGGCAGGAAGATTGTGTTCTTTATTCTTACCAAATAGGTATAACACTGAGGTTGCGATGATGACTGCCTTTAGTAAATAGTTTAGTGACTCTGTCATCTGTCTCGGACATTAGATCATATATGACCACTAGCCGGCGTCTATCTCCTGTCCATGTTTCCATATCCGGCAGACCTTCTTGAACACCATTCATAGTTGCCATTATCTGTAGCACCATATAATTTTCACTATGATCGGGACGATCATATCTGGGAGATTGGACAGAAATTGAAGCACAAAGACGGTTTTACCATTCCCCGTTTGAACAGCAATCAGCTCTGTAAAGGGGACTTCCAACTATGATCCATCAGTGATAATGACTATCTACATCAGTTTTTCCCAACCTTTTTTGTGCTATGCCCAACCTAAGTCTTTCTAAAATTCTTATGCCCCCCTCCGTCGCCACCCCCCCCCCCCCCCCGGCGGGGGGGGGGGGGCATATACATTATTTTTAATATTCACAAATTGAAATGTTCACTAAAATGACTTGATTGATAGGTTTTAGGAAGAAATCACTATGAAATTATTGAGCAAACACAGTAAGTAAATTTTCAAAACATAATGGAGAACTGAAATTCAAGTACAAAATAATTTTAATGAAAGATTTTTCTATATTATTTTAATTATTAGTAATTATTTATTATTTAAATTTAGTGAGATCCTTGCGCTTGTGCTTGCTGCAAAGATATCTTATGTCAGGTTCCAATTTAGTTAACTTCAGTCTCAAGTCTCCCCGTTTTGTTATATCCAGTCGATTTCTATCATTTTCGAATTGCCCTCCTTAACAATCGAATTGCCCCCCTGTGGGGCGTGGGCCCCACGTTGGGAAACACTGATCTACATAGTCGTGCCGCTTTTTTTAACGTGTCGGGTGGGAGTATTAGCCCATTTTAACAAATTTGCACACAAGTGGGTCTCTGCTAGACATCTTTTTAATACACGTTAGCAAGCAGTATAATAAGCAGTCTCCGTGGCCAAAGGCTTGCGAACGCGGCTCGTGAGCCGCGTACCAGTCGTTCAAAACGCAGCTGTGATCGATTTGGGAGCAGACCGTCTTGCGTCGTGTTATAACGTCTTGGTATGGGAGCCACCGTTCAGAAAGCAATGGCAAACTACTGAACGTAAAAAAAAACACTTGCTCAGGAATCACAAACAGCAACAATTTGCTGGGGTTGACTGCTACGTCCGTAAAGGATATGCGGCTTAGGGGGGGGGGGGGGAAGCAGTATAATAATGATACAAGCAACGGTCGACTTAAAACAAGTTCACAGCGAGATGGTTGATATGGCGTTGACTATTATCAGTTCCTAGAATTCCCCAAATGCTAATACCTCTAGGTTGTCTCGGTAAGTAAGTCAAATAGCCAAATCCCCTCTTCCGTGTGACCACCTTGGCGTGGTAGACGGGCTTGCGTGTTCGAATGACCCCAAGAGCTATGCCGACGGTAGCACATCTGCTGGTGGGGTCACCCATGTCGGACAGGTCAAGGGAGAGGAACCAGACCAAGAGAGACACACACACCTGCTACCTTGCAGGTAGACTGTGGACAGTCAAAGGCCAGGAAAAGCACACCCGATAAATGCTTGTCGAAATCGGATGTACTGAGCCTAAAAGGCTTGTCAAAGCAGTACAACGTAACTTAATCAATCCATGATGCCACAGATTAAAATGAATTAGTATGGCACTAATCCCGCGAAGTCCTATGAGGCGGTGATAGTGCCGGTCCCCCTGCCTCGAGAGGGTCCACTCATGACTACTGGTAATCCCCTTCCCCTGTGCTGTGGAGTCAAGGTACATAGGAGTAGGTTAAGAGCTATTGACCAAATACCCCGGGCACTCAACATACTACAGTGGAATGCCGAAGGAGCTTACAACAAGAAAGTCTCCCTAACAAAGCGTCTTCATAAAAATAGAATAGATGTGGCATGCATTCAAGAGACACACCTCAACGCCAATCGCAAATTCTCAGTCAGAGGATATCAGATCACACTTTTAGACCACGAAGGACACAAAGGAGGAGTTCTAATACTTACACGAAACACAATACCTTGCAGTAAAGTATCTGTGATCTCTGACAGCCAAACTGAAATTATAGGTGTCGATATAATGATAAAGGACGTGAAAATAAGAATTTACAATCTGTATAGCCCAGCAGATAAGAACCTTACACTTTCTAACATGAAAATAACTGACACAAACTGCATTATTGGTGAAGACTTTAATAGCCGTTCAGAAAGATGGGGATACCCAGATATTGACAACAGAGGAGGTTAAGTGGAGGACTGAGAAATAGACTCAAATCTTCGTCTAATCAACAAAGCGGACGACACACCGAGCTTTTACTCTACAAGATGGTTTACCACTTCTACTCCAGACTTTCCTTTCTGCACAGGAGACAAACTCCACAAAATCGATCACCATGTGCTTGACTAATTAGCAGGTACTGACCACAGACCAGTCAAGTTTGTAATGAATATGGAGTATGTTCCACGGGAGCAAAAGCCTTTGCCTCGCTGAAATTCCAAACGATCTGATTGGGACTGATTTGCCATACTAACAGACAAATATTGTGAAAACATAAATACACGACATGGCAACACGAAACAAGTGGTGAAAAGTCTAAACAAAGCAATAATACAGACGTCCATTCCAAGAGGAGGGAGGAAAAATTATAAATCATACTGTAGAACTAAAAATTTGGAGGACAAAGTTGAAGATGCTAGCAAGACAGCAGAGAGAGAGAGAGAGAGAGAGAGAGAGAGAGAGAGAGAGAGAGAGAGAGACAGACAGACAGACAGACAGAGACAGAGAGAGAGAGAGAGAGTAGAGAGAGAGAGAGAGAGAGAGAGAGAGAGAGAGAGAGAGAGAGAGAGAACAAACAACTGAAGCGAACATCTCTCTCGAAGCCATCTCAGCAAAATATTAGAGAGCAGTAAATCAAACAACAAGAGATTGTTGGAGGGGAAAACCCCCCAGAAAACCTGAACTTTGACAAGGATGGAAACAAACTATGGAAATTAGTGAAAGCCATGAGCAATGAAGGACCCAGAAACAAACAAATAACTATTAAACAAGGAAATGCCTTGCTTACAGGGAAAAGGGCCGTAAATGCACTATAGAACACTATTCTAGTGCAAACCACATTTATATTACAATCGAACAGAAGAAAGCAACCAAAGATAAACAGACACATCATAGTAATACAGAGACAGCAGCTGAATATATGATGGGAAATCTAAAAATGGAAGAAATGGAACTAGCAATGAATAACCTAAAAAAGAAGAAATCACCAGGAAGGGATGGAATCACATATGAAATGCTAATAAGCCTAAGTACTAAAGCAAAAATGAAACTACTAGCAGTCCTAAATAACAGCTGGATGAGAGGAATAGTCCCATAGTCATGGAAGGAAGCTATACTAATATCAGTCCCAAAGAAAGGAAAAGACCTGGAAGAACCAAATGGCTATCGACCTATCAGTCTAATTAGCTGTATAGGAAAATTAATGGAAGGAATTTTATAATGACATAGAGTCTGCCTTAAAGAAATGTAAAAATTCAGAAATAAACATCATAATAGGGGACTTCAATGCAAAAGTAGGAAATCAAGGGGATAGATACACAGTAGGAAACTATGGTTTAGGAGAGAGAAATGAAAGAGGATACAGACTAGTAGAGTGGGCAAAAGAACAGGAAATGATTGTAGGAAACACCTGGTTCAAGCAACATCCTAGAAGATTATGGACCTGGAGGAGTCCTGATAGCAGGATTAGAAACCAGATTGACTACATTCTCATTAGCAGAAGATTTAGAAACGCGCTAACAGTAGCAAAAACAGTTCCCAGTGCTGATTGTTATAGTGACCACAGACTACTCACAGGAACATTGAGGATAAAGTTGAAGAAAGTCAAGTATACAACAGGGAACACTAAATATGATTTGTGTACATTGAGTAATGACAAGGAAATACAAAACAAATTCAACATAGAAGTACCGAACAGATTTGAAATATTGTCTGATCTAGAGATCCTATTCCAGGATGTGGATGATCAATGGGAAATGTTAAAGAATTCAATCAATGTGGCTGCAGAAAAAACTATTCCAAAATTAAAGAAGGTGGGTCGTAAGAAATGGATGACAGAGGAAATTTTACACTTAATGGAAACAAGAAGACTCAACAGAAATAATCCTGCCAAATATGAAGAAATTCACAGACAAGTCAGAATATTATGTAGGAAGGCAAAAGAATCATGGCTTGAGGAAAAGTGCTTAGAAATTGAAAAACAACACAACAGTCAAAATACCAAATTAGTGCACAAAAGAATTCAGGAACTTACTAATAAAAGAACAAGTACATCAACAAGCTGTCTAAAAACTAAAGATGGCAAAGTCATAATAGAAAAAGATCAGATTCTACATGTATGGACAGATTATGTGAAAGACCTGTATAATGATAACAGAGAGGAACAGTATGCTATTAGATTTAATAATGAAGGACCAGCAATTTTAAAGACGGAGGTTCAAAATGTTCTTAAGCATATGAAAGCTGGCAAGGCCCCCGGTGCAGATAACATCACAACAGAAATGATTAGAGCTCTAGAAGAATTTGGACTAGAGCAAGTCACTAGACTGTTGAACACATTATATGATACTGGAGATATACCTTCTGAATTATGTAATTCTGTATTTATTGCAATCCCAAAGAAATCAGGAGCCTTAGAATGTGATCAACATAGAACAATTAGTATAATGAGTCACATCACAAAGATTTTGTTACGAATTATCATGCAAAGAGTGAGGAAGAAAATACAACCTGAAATAGGGGAAGAACAATGTGGTTTTGTAGAAGGAAAGGGTACAGTAAATGCTGTGTATATGCTGCGAACAGTTATTGAACGTGCTTTAGAAGTAAACAAGGATATACATCTTTGCTTTATTGACTACACAAAGGCTTTTGATAGAGTTAGACATGTCAACATTGTGGATATGCTTGCAGATCTACAAATTGATGGGAAAGACATTAGACTTATAAAAAACATATATTGGAAACAACAAGCTGCCATAAGGATTGATAATGAAGTAGGACAATACCAACCTATTAAGAGAGGTGTTAGGCAGGGATGTGTAATGTCTCCAGATCTTTTTTCCCTATACAGTGAAAATATTTTCAGAAATGTAGAGGATATAAATGGACTCAGCATTGGAGGACGAAACATAAATAACATTAGATATTCAGATGATACAGTATTGATTGCAGACAATGCAAAAGATCTACAACAATTAGTAGACTCAGTTGTTGAACACAGTGAGCAGCTGGGGTTGGAATTAAATTGTAGGAAGACACAGGTTATGGTCGTCACTAGGAAGAACGAAGTACCACAATGTAATATACAAGTAAATGGGAATATTCTTCAACAAGTGAATCGGTTCAATTATCTCGGAACAGTCATAACATCTGATGGCGGATGCCTTGAAGAGATTAGAACAAGAATCGCCATTGCGAAAGTAGCCTTTAGCAAGATGAAAAACATTCTGACCAATAAAATGATGTCAATTGAAACGAGAAAAAGAGTGTTGAGGGGATACATAGAGCCTGTTCTTTTGTATGGATGTGAAACTTGGACAATGTGCAGTCAAGCAGAAAAACATCTGATGGCTGCAGAAATGTGGTTTCTGAGGAAAATGCAAAGAATACCATGGACAGATAGAAAAACCAATGACCAAGTACTACAAGAGACAAATGAAAATCGTAGATTGATTAGAGAAATTAGACGTAGACAGTCAACATTTTTTGGACATGTTATGAGAAGAATTGGACTGGAGAACTTAGTGACAGCTGGCAAGATCGAAGGGAACAGACCAAGAGGAAGACCGAGAGGAAAATACCTGGATGGCTTGGCCACATGGCATGGACGAGACAGGAACACTGAGCTGATCCACGACTCTGGTGATCGAGTGAAATGGCGAATCATGACCGCCCACGATTTCCGGCATGGCACATGATTGATTGATTATCAATGGCAAGCTAACATGGCATCTGGAAGAAAACAAACTCTTAACACCACACCAAGCAGGATTCAGAAAGTACAGATCCACTGAATATCAAATAACCTATATAGCTCAGGAAATAGAGGAAGCCTTCCAAGAGAAAAAGCACACACTAGCGGTCTGGATAGATTTAGAAAAGGCATTTGATAAAGTATGGAAGGAAGGACTGAAAGAAAAACTGCAAAACATGCTTGCTTGTGTGAAAATGTACAAACGGATCAGCCACTACCTTGAGAACAGAACTGTCATGACAAAGGTACAAGGACAAACCAGCCAAAAGATGCCTTAGGAGCAAGGTGCCCCCCCCCCCCCCCCCGAGGAGGAGTTCTTTCACCAACATTGTTCCTAGCCTATAAAAATGACATCACGGAAAATTTTTCAGCCAGAGTACCCACATCCTCCTTTGCAGATGATCAAGTCATGTGCACATCTGAAGAATATACAAGTACAGCTAACAGCAGAACACAGCAAGCCTTATTAGCGCTAGAGGGCTGGTCAAAATCATGGCGAGTGAAGATAAGTGAGGAGAAAACAACATGCACAGTGTTCTCCCTCTCAAATTTTCTTTTCTTCTTCTTTCTTTCGCCTGAAATATGTCTATAACTGCAATGTTGTCTCTTGTATGAATCTAACAGTTGTTTTTAGTTCACTCTGCGGTCCATAGAGTTTATCTTCCACTGTTGTCTCTCTAGGCCAGAAGGTTCGCCTGGATATGTTGTAGTTTAGGCAGTTCTCTCAAATAAAACTCGCGGGACCCTAAGCTGGTATTAAATGGAAAAATATTGAGCCATGAAGAAAATCCAAACTATCTAGAGGTCACCGTTGATCGTCGCCTAACATGGAAGACACAAGTTGAGAAAAATCGAATAAGAGCAAGGCAAAGAATGGCAATCATGAAAAAGTTTGCTGGTACAACGTGGGGAGCAGACGAGAAAGTTCTCATGAAGTTATACACTGGACGGGTGAGGCCAGTACTGGAATATGGCATCGCAGCTTGGGCGACAGTAGCTAAGTCAAACTTTAACAAAATAAGTAAAGTCCAAAATCAAGGAATGCAGATCATAACTGGAAGCCTGAAGACAACGCCTATTAACGAACTAGAAAAGATCACTTGTTTACAACCAATGGATAGAAGAGATAGTAGAGCCCAACAAAAAGCAGAAAAATGTAAAAGATTGACAGACCTCCCCAAGTATAAAAGGTTTAATATTTTTGGAAGGGAAGACTGAAGCGTAGCAACTTTGTAGGAACAGCAAAACGAAAGATTAGGGCAGATCCTATACTTAACATATCAACAGTCAAACCCATTTACAATGCACACAAGTTCCTAGCTTGGAGACAGCAGAAACTGCCTGAGATTATAAAAAACATTCATGGTATTGAGAAAAAGAACACTCAGAATGAAACAGAAAGAAGAAAAATAGTCCTAAACTACATAAACGAACATTACATAAGTAGCAATTGGACCCATGCATATACAGATGGATAAGCCAAAAATTCAATAGAAAATGGAGGAGGAGGAATTCTCCTAAATTTAAAAAAATGGAGTGGAAAAAAAAAAACACAATCAGTGGCAACTGCAAAATTTTTTTAGTAACTTCAAAGCAGAGGTATCAGCTTTTAAAACTGCAGCAGAAATGCTCTTGATGGAGGCAAATAAAGAGAAGCAAATAGCTATCTTCACAGATGTCATCTGTCTCAATACTGAAGAGCAAATAAACAGCACAGAACTAGCAGACCTAAGAGAAGCAGTTCACGGACTATGTCAGAAATCCAAAAACGTTGTAATACAGTGGATCCCATCACATTGCAGTATACCTGGAAATGAAGAGGCTGACAGACTAGCAAAAGAGGGGGGACGACTACCACAACCTGACATAGACATTACCTATAACGAGGCAAAGAGGTTTATAAAAAGCACTTATAGAACCAAATGGGAATCAGAGCATCCAGGCCACCAGAAAGATGATACACAATACAAACTCGACCGAAGAGAACAAGTAGCAATCTTCAGACTCCGCACAGGACATAACAGGCTGAAATACCACTTGTTCAATAAAATAAAGATAGGAGATACCGATGAATGTAATTGTGGAACTGGTAAAATGACAGCTAGACATTTGCTGCAGGTGTGCCCAATATATGCAGAATAGAGAAAGATATTTTGGCCCACACCTGTTTCATTTGAGGACAAGCTCTATGGAAATATCAACAAGCTCAAGTTGACCGCAGCTTACTTTAACTACATTCAGGTTGACATTTAAAGGTGCATGAAGAAGTATTTAGACTGCTACACTTCCTACCACAGGTATGTCGGTAGCAAGAGCGTCCCAGATTCATGAAATGGAATATTGCTAGCAAATCCATTACGTGGAAAGTCCGAATCAAAAGCTTATTGTGTGGGCGTCATCAAAGGTGGAATTCCTCCTAAGTCGGAGAATGTCTGCTTGTACGGTTCCCACCAGTCTGCACACCAATAAGCCAGACATGGGACAACGGATACTCACGCAAACCTGAGGTCCTGTATGACATCACACTGATGTTGGACAATAGGATGCCTTCATCCGACATACAGGACTTCGCGTTGGAGCTCAAGCCAACGAACACAAGCAAGCAAGCATCAAAGGTGGAAAAAATGTTGCCTTATGTCTTCGGCTGTTCGAAATGGGCCAGCTGTGATGGGGGAATAACACCACAACAGTGAGAATCAAACGTCTTACGAACCCCCCCCCCCCCCCCCCCCCCAACAAATGCCCGCAGTAGTCGGATGTGTCGGACTAATGGCGCAAGAACGGAGCTCTGCTGTAAACAGGCACAACGCAATCATGTCCGAAAAAAAACAACTCCGGATGAACGAAAAAAAGAAGAAGAAGAAGAAGAAGATGAAGAAGAAGAAGAAGAAGAAGAAGAAGAAGAAGAAGAAGAAGAAGAAGAAGAAGAAGAAGAAGAAGAAGAAGAAGAAGAAGAAGAAGAAGAAGAAGAAGAAGAAGAAGAAGAAGAAGAAGAAGATACAAGTAAATGCGCCAGCAGCAAACTGTAAAGAAGAAGATATAGATATATAACGAATTAGACATGGCTGAGCAGTGAAATGACTGTCATCTGGGGGATTTCAATGTCAAAGTGGTCTACGCAAAGGTGAGTAGTGTGACTGGTGGCTATGGCCTAATCTAGAAGATTATCTGAAGGCGCGCACAGATTTTTTTGGGGCCATGAGACGGTTGGGCATAATAGAGGGCTTAACAGGGGAGCAGCTCGAAATATGCATCAGAGTCGAGATGAAAGAGTGGGACATGGCGGACAAACAGATGACTAAAGCAACTGATGAGTTCTTTAAAGCAAAAGAGCGTAGCGAAACTGAAGAAGCAGAGATGAAGAAAAAGCACATGGAAGCAGTGAATGCGAAGAAGCTAACCTTTCTAGCGGAAAATAAGGTAGGAGGTATGGACGATCACACAACCACTAAGGAAGTGATACATGCCAAACACCGCGGAATAAATGATAGTATACCTGGAAGTACAGGTTGTCAGTCTGCCCATTCCTTGGAAAATTGATCGAACTGCTTGTGATGCTTGCAGCACAAGCTCTTGTCGCTTGAAGGGGTATGTTATAGCTTCATGGGCAGTTTTATTGTTTTACAAATTTATGTATGTCTTAAAGAAAATGCAAAGTTGTATGGTAAGCATAGGAGTAAATGTACGTCTTACAAAGATGGTTGCTGAAGTCGAAGACATTTACTCCTGAGCTACAGAGGTGCATAAATAAATCTAACTCCCATCGGAAAAGGAGTGGGAAGACGAAGAAGAGGAGGAAAAGGAGGGGAAGCAGAAGCAGAATCAGCAGCAGCAGCAGCAGCTGCAGCAGAAGAAGAAGAAGAAGAAGAAGAAGAAGAAGAAGAAGAAGAAGAAGAAGAAGAAGAAGAAGAAGAAGAAGAAGAAGAAGAAGAAGAAGAAGAAGAAGAAGAAGAAGAAGAAGAAGAAGAAGAAGAAGTACGAACGAACGAACGAACGAACGAACGAACGAACGAACGAACGAACTAAAGAACGAACAATCTTTCAAAGGGTTAAGAATTGGGCACGCAGGCCCGTCTGACATTCTGCCCTTCTTCTTTCTTTCCTCTCATACATTCTTTCATTCAACATCATTTATGAAGCAAATCTTTGACAATAGAGAACAATAAGCATCAAAACTCATGAAAATTAATCAATAATACATGACTCGCTGAAGCAATGTTTAACATGGGCATTATAAATACCTAAGGAATGTGTAACGTGCCATACAAATGGGAATGGTTTTTTGGCTAGTTGTCGTTTGAGATAATTTACCCTTATTATTGTCTTTTTTTGTTGTTTTTTGTTTGTTTGTTTATGGGGGTAATTAGTCTGTACTGGGGTAGTGTTCAAACATGTTACGAATGTATGTATAATGATTGGTGGTGTCTTTGATTTCGTTGTGGTAGATTGTTCCACAACTGAGCGGCAGAGTTTGCTAAGCTTATTTTATATGTCTATCCTAGGTTTGGGGACATGGAATATATTTAGTCGTTCACTATGTCTTGCGTTATATTTAAACAATAATCAAAGGTAGTACTCTATGGTGACATTTCTAGTACTCTATGATGCCATTTCTCGTACTCTATGGTGACATGTCTCGTACTCTATGGTGACATGTCTCGTACTCTATGGTGACATTTCTCGTACTCTATGATGCCATTTCTCGTACTCTATGATGCCATTTCTCGTACTCTATGGTGACATTTCTCGTACTCAATGATGCCATTTCTCGTACTCTATGGTGACATGTCTCGTACTCTATGGTGACATTTCTCGTACTCTATGATGCCATTTCTCGTACTCTATGACGGCAATTCTCGTACTCTATGATGCCATTTCTCGTACTCTATGACGGCAATTCTCGTACTCTATGGTGGCATGTCTCGTACTCTATGCTGCCATTTCTCGTACTCTATGGTGACATTTCTCGTACTCTATGATGCCATTTCTCGTACTCTATGGTGGCATGTCTCGTACTCTATGGTGACATTTCTCGTACTCTATGATGCCATTTCTCGTACTCTATGACGGCAATTCTCGTACTCTATGGTGGCATGTCTCGTACTCTATGGTGACATTTCTCGTACTCTATGATACCATTTCTCGTACTCTATGATGCCATTTCTCGTACTCAATGGTGACATTTCTCGTACTCAATAATGCCATTTCTTGTACTCTATGGTGACATGTCTCGTACTCTATGGTGACATTTCTCTTACTCTATAGTGACATTTCTCGTACTCTATGACGGCAATTCTCGTACTTTATGATGACATTGCAGTTGACGATTTGTAAGCAGACCGTCTTGCGTTGATTCCAATGGTGCAGGCGTCAGTCGTTCAAAAATCGATGACAAATTACTGAACGTAAAATTTGCCTAGTAAACATAACCATGCAAAATACTGGGGTTGATTACGTAGTCCTGTAAAGGGCATGAACTAAAGTGTTTAACACGCAGCATGGGAGTCGTGGTGACACAGGGGCTAGAGCTCATGTACAGGCCTGGTTTGCCATAGTTTGAATCCCAACGAGGACAGATGTGGAAAAATTGTCTTGGATTCCCAGGTTGATTGCCAAGACCGGCCACGCGCCACAAAATATAAACAAGTGTGAACGGGAGTTTCCCCATGTGTACACCAACGTGGACAGAGTGGACAAGAGCTCTAGGGAAACGAGAATACGTCAGAGACAGCAACAAGGATACGGTGTGAAAGTTGTGATTCAGAACGGACGTGTTGATGTGAGCTCCGGTGAAGGTGACACCTGGATGTGGCGATCTCCTGCATGACGCGGCTTGAAATCAGGAGGAAGATTTATTGAGGACATTCAACTGAAGAATGAACCATGAACCAGGGAATAGCAAAGCCACCCTAGACATATATTTGCGAGTATTCAAACGACTGCAACTTAGCGGAATGGGAGCTCGAGGATAGGAGTAAATTTAGCGCTAAGGGCCGATTCTGCATCAGGGATCACCTAGCCGACTTCATCCATTTAGAGTCATCACCATGTCTGCGACAGATTAAAGATCTGGAACGGTTAGTCACGACTTTGAATAATTTTATCATTTTTTGTCCAGATGTTATTGTTGTCGAAATAACGGCAGTAACACAGTTTGGCATTGATCATAGATTGAAATTGACACCACTTCACCCATCACGTGACGATTAATCTTTACACACATGGCACCAGCACCATGTACCCGATACATGGCGTGTAAACGGGTCCTTTACTTTACTGACATTTACACAAAGTATTTAAGCTGATCCTTTACTTTACTGAAATTTACACCCCTTTTACACACATTTACACACAGTATATAAACATATTGTATTGTATTGTCGTTGGATACAGCCAGGGAGCAGTGGCAGAAGCTGATCTGAGCACATCGGACATTAGCCGACTGATTGACCACTACGACAGATGTGATACATGCATGGGTCAGTCTTCTTGTCTGTGTGTCCCAGTATTTGTCTGTGTGTGTGTGTGTGTGTCACATCATGTGTCTGTATGTGTGTGTCACATTTCTTGTCTGTGCATGTGTCACATCTCTTGTCTGTGTGTGTGTCACATCACTTGTCTGTATGTGTGTCACATCACTTGTCTCTGTGTGTGTCCCATCACATGTCTGTATGTGTCTCCCATAACTTGTCTGTATGTGTGTCACATCACTTGTCTGTGTGTCCCATCACTTATCTGTATGTGTCACATCACTTATCTGTATGTGTGTCGTAGTAATCCTTTATTACTTTAGTGTCGTCCCCGGAGTGAGGGGAATCAACACCCACATTTTTATTAACCCAATATTATTGTCCTAGAGAAACCACCAGACTCCGTCCACAAAACTCCATCAGTCTGTAGACAACCCTTTCTTACTCTCACTCACCCCTGGATCATGCCCCTCTCTTTCTTCCCCAACACAACATACTCAACAACTCTAGCTTTAACAAATAAATACAACAATTAATTTATTAAAGCAAAAAGTATGTTTGTGAGAAGTGTGTGTGTGTAATGTGTAGAATGTGTGTCGAATATTCTAAGGTGTATGTAGAATCAGACCAGTGAATCAGGAGCAAAGTCTGTTACATCACTGTGCTGAGCACACAACAGCACCATGTATTCCGGACAGAAAACCTCACCGAGAAGATGTTTCTCCGTCCACGTGACAACTTTCTCCGATAACGCTCGAACAAACAAGATGCTGGTCATCAATGATGGACACTGTTCGATATTGGTCTTCACTCTAGCAAACACTGTGAATTTACCCTGTTCAATAATGTTTGTTGATTAGAGAATCTTTCCAATAACTTAAATGTCACATGGAAAAATATAACTGTTCATAAGTCACTGGTTATACGATTTTTCCCATATTAAAAAAAAACAACAACCTATTAATGTTCCAGGTAGTTATATATATTGGTATATGTGTTACGTATAGTGGTCTGATTATACAGTGATGTTGCATATCACTCAAGGAAAAAATCACACATATGTTCATCAAGTCCTGCTCAGCAGAAGTCAGGTTTCCGCAGACCAACTAGGCCATGAGCCCAGTGTACAAGCCTCTCAGTAACCTCTGTCTTCCATCCGTGAGCCATCATTTTTCTTCAACTTTGATACTAACTTCTTGGTAGTATATCGTATCACCATCAACACGTGGACCTGTAAGTGGAACCATATGCCTATTCCGGGTGATGATTGAGACTATGCAATCACAGACTGGATCTATGTCCGCCGATAAATATCAACACTTTGACACTATAGTCTCTTTCAATTAACACAACTCGGAATACTGCGCCGATCTTTAACACTTCAGAACCTTTGGTCGACTAACTCAAACTTGTTTACGTCAACTGGTTTTAAATCGGGGCTTGAGTGACGTCACCAAAAGTCTAAACGCTGATCAGTCCAGAGTCTGGCTTTCTCCCTGTTTTTATACTGACTCTAATCACCCCGCCGTCTAGTCTGCTTTCATCGGGGAAATCTTTGTCTCGTACAACAAAAGTCCTGTCTGTCTGTGAGCCAGGGGAGTTTTCCCCACATCACAGAATCCATCCGACGTCTGTCCAGACATTCCGTCTACGACTTCAAAGGCTGTCTACCGCCTTGCAGACGGATGGCGCCATTGTTCGTTTCTCGAACAACCCACATCATACAGAAATGCCGACCGTGTGCAGACAGTTTTCGCGACGTATTTTGTTCCTCAGTCCCCTATTCATCAAAGGATTGCCTGTTATTTGTAGACAAATGTCGGGTCTTGTTTGTCATCGATCGAAACTATCAAGTTTTTCCGCGACAATGTGTCACATCACTTGTCTGTGTGTCCCATCACTTATTTATATGTGTCCCATCACTTATCTGTATGTGTCACATCACTTGTCTGTGTGTCCCATCACTTATCTGTATGTGTCACATCACTTGTCTGTGTGTCCCATCACTTGTCTGTATGTGTCAAATCACTTGTCTGTATGTACCATCACTTATCTGTATGTGTCACATCACTTGTCTGTGTGTACCATCACTTGTCTGTATGTGTGTCACATCACTTGTCTGTGTGTCCCATCACTTACCTGTATGTGTCACATCACTTGTCTGTGTGTACCATCACTTATCTGTATGTGTCACATCACTTGTCTGTGTGTACCATCACTTATCTGTATGTGTCACATCACTGGTCTGTGTGTACCATCACTTGTCTGTATGTGTGTCACATCACTTGTCTGTGTGTCCCATCACTTATCTGTATGTGTCACATCACTTGTCTGTGTGTACCTTCACTTATCTGTATGTGTCACATCACTTGTCTGTGTGTACCATCACTTATCTGTATGTGTCACATCACTTATCTCTATGCGTGTCACATCATTTGTCTTTATGCGTGTCCAATCATGTCTCTGCATGTGTGTGTCCCATCACTTGTATAAGTGTCCCATCACTTGTGTAAATGTGTATTATCATCGGTCGGTCGGTCGGTCGGTCGGTCGGTCGGTCGGTCGGTCTGTCTGTCTGTCTGTCTGTCTGTCTGTCTGCAAGCTTGTCTGTCTGTCTGTCTGTCTGTCTGTCTGTCTGTCTGTCTGTCTGTCTGTCTGTCTGTCTGCCTGTCTGTCTGTTTACGTCGCTAGTTACATCTTAATATAGTCTTGGAGAAAAGCAACTGCGTTACTTTTAGCTCTCGGGCTAATGCAAACAGTTGCAATCGGGTTCATAAGTTTTTTGGTCAAATGTGTTCATTGCTAGTTACCTCTTTTTGTAGGTTTTCTTTCCTGTTCACTCATTTTCAATAAGTGCTACAATTCTTGTATCATTTGATACATACAGAGAACAAAGGAAAACACCACACCCATTTCCCGAACATAAATGTACGTGCAGTCGCAACGCTAGATTATTAAGAAAGTGTGACATATTGAAACAGACTGATGTTGTCTTGTGCGAATGGAAAAGCTGAATGAATGAATGCTTATCCCATAATGTTGTGTACTGACTTGCTTCTCCATTCACACTGTCTTCAGTTAACACCCAAAACACACATCAACGGTGCCACTTATACACTGACCAAGCATTTGATACTTTCTGAAGTCAAAAGGAAATCGTCACATCATTTCCCAAACATAAGTATACATGCAGTCACAACGCTAGATTTAAAACAAAGAGTGACATATTGAAACCAGTCATGTGAATGAAAAGCCTGAATAAATAAATGATTATTATGTATTGCCGTGTACTGACTTGCTTCTCCATTCACACTGTCTTCAGTTAACATCCAAGACACAAGTCAACGGTGCAACTTCTACACCGACCAAGCTAACGAGTTCGAGAAATGGGCAAAATAGTATACAGACCTTCTCAGATACGGCTGCTCGAGTCCAGGTAATGGCTGAGAGAATGTGCACCAGCCGGGATGTGGTGACTGAGGTCACTGTTTGTTTTTAGCTTCTTTTGTGTCTTCATTGTCAGGGACCTCCCTGGCCAAGTATTTATTTCCTGTTGCAAGGATAATTCTAGCACATTATGATCAATAGCGTTTGTATGTACTGTGCAGCAAATAGATCGCAGGACGACGACAGATTTAATGGAAGATCATTTATATAAATGGCAAATAACAGAGGGCCAAGAGGTACCCCTGAGGCACTCCAATATTAATAGTAATGGCTTGAGATAAAGGTTTATTGTGTGCACTACTTGCTTTCTGTCTAATAAAAATGATTTTATTAATGTCACTATATTAAAGCTTACTTTAATTGTTTCTAGTTTTTTAATTAGAACGGTATGATCTATCTTATCGAATGCTTTTCTAAAGTCTATAAACACCGCTCCACATAGAGTATTGTTGTTAATATTTTGATGCCAGTTTTCTATCATGTTTGTTAGGGCCGTATGACAAGAATATTTGGCCGAAATCCTGACTGACTGTCAACTATTAGTTTGTGGCGAACTAAGTGCTTTAGTGTTGTTTTGTGGATGTGCTTTTCTAGCGGCTTGGATAGCGAGGATAATATGGAAATTGGCCTATAATTACTCATGAGACGATCATCTAGAGAACCAGCTTTTAAATGAGGATATACTTTAGCGATTTTAAAGGCTGATGTGAAGTGGCTTTTGGTGAGACATTGATTATATATACGGTGCAGCATGGCGAAGGATCCGATTACTGATTCCGTCTAGTCCTGATGAGTTATTGTTTTTATTAGATTACTGAGATGAGTAAATACTTCAGTGGTAGTCATTAGCGGTATGTTGGAGGGATTGTCTCCATAGCATTTGTTCTCACAGAATGATGATAATAAAGATGTCAAGAGGCGCATCTAGTATTGCAGCCTTCAGTTGGTTTATGCCAGACTGAAAGAATCTACTGAATTGATTGACCATATCAAATGTCACGGTGGTTTAGAGAGAACAGGGATGAAAGGCATGGTTATTAGAGAAATCAGGAATCGACCAACATGAAAGTGGACATAAGACAATGAAGATGTCCTGTGCATGAGAACAAATGAAGCAGAGGAACAAGTGAAGAACACAGAGTCTTTATGACAGCTGTGCTGAGGGCACCTGTCAGCTAAAGGATCTGCCACATGATGATGATGATCAGTTAATGAGTGTCAACGTCCTAGAGACCTAGGGAAATGAAACTCGGGTTCATACAGGCAACAAACTCCATTCTGATACTATCTGATATAATTTATTTACAGTAAGCTGGCGACGAATGGTTTTCGCAGCCAGCTACACTTGAGTACACTATCACAGGAGTTCATAACAAAGCAATCATACATAATCATTACAACAAACTCTATCATCTATCTATCTTATGAGTAACACCCCTAAATACACTTGGGTTCAATCTATCAAGTCCCCCTTAAGTTAAGCCCTGTTGCTTCTTCGATGTCCAGTCGGCGTCTCCCCTCTAACGTGTCTCGATCGGACACGGGCTGTAACTCTCCTCGAGCTTCTCGTGGAACAGGTCCTGGCACGCGGTAAGCGGGTTCCACCTGTGTCCACGGAGCTGTAGGCGAACTGACCTATCCTTCTCGAAGGCTCTAGATTGTTCGAGCATTCGAGTGGGTCTCTTTAGTTCCCTTGTATTGGGGTTATGTCCCTTCTCTAATTCCCTTCTATCTTTATGTTCCTACCGACTCCATGTGAGACACTGACAGGGTTCCCCTCCCCCGCTTCTATGGGTTAGCATATGGTAATTAGTCTGTACTAATTCTGTCATAGGATCACATGAACTTGGTGTTGGTAGTTTCCTGGATGGGAACCTGGCCATCTTGCACTATTAACTCATGTATTTCCCAGTACAACAATTCAGGGTGATTGCTGAAGAGCTCCTATCTCTTCCATATTATTAAACATGCTTATCCGACTGAAGTTCCCTGACGCTTCCAGTTGTATTTGCAACCGCGCCCTTCTCAAGTATCCATATGATACCAGGATATTAAACTCTGTGTTAGAGTGTTTTAACAAGACAAATTGTCTTGGCTTATTTAAGAACACCTGCAATTCTTGTCCTGAATGTGTATGTGATCAACATAGAACAATTAGTATAATGTTTCACATCACAAAGATTTTGCTACGAATTATCATGCAAAGAATGAGGAAGAAGATACAACCTAAAATAGGGGAAGAACAATGTGGGTATGTAGAAGGAAAGGGTACAGTAAATGCTGTGCATATGCTACGATCTGTTATTGAACGTTCTATAGAAGTAAGCAAAGATATACATCTCTGCTTTATTGACTACACAAATTCTTTCGATAGAGTAAGACATGTCAACATGGTAGATATGCTTGCAAATGTATAAATTGATGGGAAAGACATTAGACTTATAAAAACCATATACTGGAAATGATAAACGGCCATAAGGATTGATAATGAAATGGGACAATATCAGCCTGTTAAGAGAGGTGTGAGGCAGGGATGTGTAATGTCTCCAGATCTTTTTTCCCTATACAGTGAAAATATTTTCAGAAATGAAGAAGACATAAATGGAATCAGCATTGGAGGACGAAACATCAACAACAACAACAACAAAAACAACAAAAAGAACAAAACTTTATTTTCAAAGGGTTAAGTATTGGTCACGCAGGCCCGTCTAACATTCTGCCCTTTTATCACTCTCTTTCATACATTATACCATTCACACATCATTTAAGGTTAACTGAAAACTGCAGCAATATAAAAGATATGCACTATAAAGGCATGTGGAAAATGAAAAATCAATACTAAACGACTCAGTAATAGTAATAACTGGTGTGGCACTTGTTATTAGCTATGTGGAATATACTGGCTTACCAAAAGGGGACTGGCTGTTTTACTAGGATTGTATTATTATTATTATTTTTATTATTACTAACATCATAATATCAATAACATTAGATATGCAGATGATACAGTATTGATTGCAGACAATGAGCGTGATTTGCAACAATTAGTAGATGCGGTTGTTGCACACAGTGAACAACTGGGGTTAGAATTCGAACATTAGATATGCAGATGATACAGTAATCATTGCAGACAATGAGCAGGATCTGCAACAATTAGTAGATGCGGTTGTTGCACACAGTGAACAACTGGGGTTATAATCTTATATATAAAAGGCAATCTCCGTCTGTATGTATGTATGTCCTTTATGCGTTCGCAAACGGTCCATCCGATTGAGATGACATTTTCTACACGTCTTCCTCTCATTCCCGCGCTGCCAACTGTGATATTTTTTAGTGTGAAATCGGCTGCTTACGTAATTTTATTTAATTTTTCATTTTTCATTAGAATTTCTATATAGCAAGGGGACTTAACTCTGTAAAAGTTATTTCAAAGGGCATAACTTTTAATAACTTTTCTGTATACCTTATAGTCATATTGTTGCATCGTTTTCAAAGATTTATAAACTCTTTGTCTATAGTTATGTACTGGCATATGAGTTATAATAAATAATGATACAATCTTTAAGGCATTTTCAAAGTTTTCATAAAAATAATGCACAATGCATAACATTGTAACTCATCTTTTTATGCTTAAGAAGTTATCTACAGTCCTGTAGGTGATTAGAAACAGTTTTCATTAAAAATAATGGATGGTGTGTGGAAGGACATTCTTTTAAGTTACTTTTTGTTGTTGTATGAATTTAATGAGACGCTACCCGCCAGGAGCTGGGCGAAGCCACGCCGGTTCAGATAGATAGACAGACCCACCTTTTCGCTGCAGTTATCTACAGGCATATGCGTTATAATCCTCCTCCTCCTCTCCCCTCCTCCTCCTACCCTCTTCCTCTTCCCCTCCCCCTCCTCCCTCTCCATCCTCCTCCTCCCTCTTTCTCCTCCTCCTCCCTCCTCCTCCCTCTTCCTCCTCCTTTCTCCTCCTCCCTCCTCCTTTCTCTTCCTCCTCCTACCTCCTCGCCCTCCTCCCTCCTCCTAATCACTCCTCTTCCTTCCTCCTCCCTTCTCCTCCTCTCTCCTCCTACTCCCTCTTTCTCCCTCCTCCTCCCTCCTCCACCTACGTCCTCCCCCTCATCGCTCCTTCCCCTTCTCCTCCCCCTTCTCCTCCCTCTTCCTCCCTCCTCCTCCTACCTCCTCCCCATCCTCCTCCCTCTCCTCCCCGCTCCTCCTCATCCCTCCTCCTCCCTTCTCCTCCTCCTCCCTCTACCTCCTCCCTCCTCCTCCCTCCACATCCCTCCTCCTCCTCCCTCCTCCTCCCCCTCCTCCCTCCTACTTCTCCCTCCTCCTTCTCCCTATTCCTCCTCCCTCCTTCTTCTCCCTCCGCCTCCTCCCTCCTCCTCCTTTCTCCTCCCTCCTCCTTCTCCATCTCCCTCCTCCTCCCTCCTCCTCCTCCCTCCTCCTCCTCCCTCCTCCTCCCCCTCCTACTCCTGCGTTCTTCTCCTCCCTCCTTCTCCCTCCTCCTTCTCCTTCTCCTTCCTCCTCCCTCTTCCTCCTCCCTCTTCCTCCTCCCTCCTCCTCCCTCTTCCTCCTCCTCCCCCTCCTCCTCCCCCTCCTCCTCCCCTCCTCCTCCCCTCCTCCTCCCCTCCTCCCTCCTCATCCTCTTCCCTCCTCATCCTCCTCCCTCCTCCTCCTTCCTCCTCCTTCCTCCTCCCTCCTCCTCCCTCCTCCTCCTCTCTCCTCCTCCTAATTCCTCCTCCTCCCTCATTTTCCTCCCTACTCCTCCTCCTTCCTCCTCCCTCCTCCTCTCTCCGCCTATCTCTTCCTCACTCCTCCTCCTCCCTCCTCCACCTCCCTCTTCCTCCTCCCAGCTCCTGCTCCTCCTTTTTCTTCTTCTTCTACTGCTGCTGCCGCCGCTCCATTTACCCAAGTTAATTGTTGGGGAAGATGTAAAGATCTTTCAAGTGCTCTTTCTAATGCTTTTTGTAAGTTGGTCGATCTATCTATCTATCTATCTATCTATCTATCTATCTATCTATCTATCTATCTATCTATCTATCTATCTATCTATCTATCTATCTATCTATCTATCTATCTATCTATCTATCTATCTATCTATCTATCTATCTATCTATCTATCTATCTCGCAGCGACCTGCAAGGGCCATGCAAATTGTTTTGTTGTTGTTGTTTCTTGTAGTTGATTCCTGACGAAGAATTGTCGCCGAAACGTCCTTGGCTTCTGTCATTGTAGTTGTGTATAGCTAACCTGCACTTGGCATCTTCCAATTGCTTACACAGCTCGTGGAGGAAAGATGTCCCGCCTAGATTTCAGCTCAGACAGTCCAAATGTGCAGCGATGAATATTGACCTGACAACATCTTAATATGTCTCTCCGCAAATAGGATATTTCATTACTGATCTTACACAATTCGCTAGTATCTGAGCTTGGAGAGGGGAAGAAGAGTTCTGTCACACAGTTCCCATTCGTGGAGATTGCACTTCGGTACCGAATCGGGAATTAAGTCTCCACAATAACCTCACCCCAATAAATGTAAGACATTCACGGAGCGCAATGACCTTCACCCCAATGCATCGGACTTTAAAAGCTGAGGCCCACAACCAACCAACCAATCAATCAGCCAGCCAACCAACTAACCAGCCAGCTAGCTAGCTAACCAACCAGCGAGCCAGCCAAACCAACCAACAAACAAATGTGCTAGCCAACCAACGAGCCAGCCAGCCAGTTAGCTAACCAACCAACAACAAACCATCCAGCCAACCAATCAACCAACCGACAATAAACCAGCCAGCCAACCAATCAGTCAACCAATAACAATTTAGTCAACCAACCAATCAACCAAGCAACCAACCAACCAATCGGACAGCTAGCCATCCTTATTTAATCCACTATGTCATACATCTGTTTTGTACACGAATGAGTTGTGTTGAGTTGAGTTAAGAACCGACATCACTGCACTCAGGACATTCCCATACGTGCTCATCCCCTCGTTGAACAGCCAGCGAAGAGTCATACTACTAATCGCTCCCACCGCTATCTGATTAAAAGTTCTCCTGGTCTTCCCTCTCAGTTTTGAGATTCTTCCAGAACCCCTGCCGATCCCCCGCAATCTCATTCTTTTCACATATGGGTTCTCTATCTGTTCCTCCGTCTTCTCCACCTGGTCCCACAAGCGCACGACCACTTCCTCCTTGTCCATAGGTAAAATACCACCAAGAGGTGCATTCACTGCTAGCCTATCAGCCTGTTTATTCCCCCGTACCCCCGCATGACCAGGGCAAAATATCCATTTGTACAAAATGTCTATTTGAACACGAAATGGTAACATATATACCTGAGTATCCATCAGTATTTTGTGCGCTATTTTTAGAGCATGATTTTGTTTGACTTCCGAATGTACAACAAACATTCCGAAACATATCAAACTAATTTACAATGCTTTGTTATGATGAGTTTACCAGCTCAATTACATATGTATGCAGATAGATTCAAATTCATATACATTCGAAATCCTGACTATTACAAATGGCAACCAACCAACACATGTGCTAGCCAACCAGCGAGCCAGCCAGCCAGTTAGCTAACCAACATTAGCAGAGCACGTGCCTACCTTACAGTTAACGCAAACACACATCCACTGCATAGTGAAATTAGGAAGGTGAAGGGTAGCAGGTTACAAAGAGGAAGATCGTGGATGGGTCAAGTCGAGGACATTCTTCAACAGGTGTGTTCACTTGAGGACTTAGAACCTGGCGAGGAGTGGGTACAAGTGCCAACAGATTTCTGTACGTCCTTTAAACAGATGGGTCGGTCGTCCGACATGTGAGAAGCTCATGGGCCTTTACGGCTCAGGCCGGAGGGAGAATTGTGAAGGAGGATTCTGGTGGTTTTGTTGAGACCACAAGTAGCCTGACTATGGAAGTCATGGCAGCAAGTAAAGCAATAACATGGATCGAGACACAGACATTCACTAGGGCTGGTTTCCTTAGAAACTCAATGTGCATGCTCAAGGGGATAAAGATGGGGTGGATCCGAAGAGAGTTGTTGCTGTCTCTGGAGCGGTCTCAGCTGGCAAAGATTAGTTTCATCTTCGTGCCAGGGTATGCGGAAGTCCAAGGAAATGTGCAGGATGACAAGCTCGCAGGTAAGGCTACTGTGGAGGGCGGACGCGCCATGGACCAGGCTGACATTCTGAATGCTCTACAAGAAGTTAGACTTTTGCCAGAACCAAGTGACGACTGAATCTACAACCATGGCCAGACTGCGAGAACAGCAAATTAAAAGAGGTGTGGCCAAACAAGAACACTACGCAGGAAGCCAAAGAATATTGATAAACCAATACAGAACTGGTGTCGTTAGCCGTTACACGCTGCGGGATTTGCTGAGGAGGGGATCCGAGCACTTATGGACTGAATGGTTCGATGAGCAATGAGGATGATCTGTCAACTAACTAACTAACTAAACTAACTAACTAACTAACTAACGAACGAACTAACTAACTAACTAACTGACTAAAATGGCTACTTTTTATATGTATATTTATATAGAGAAATAAACATTTGAAAGCTTCCCTGGCTTTACTTGTGTATATGGTGTTCATTTGTGTAAATATTATAATAACAGATATTCACACTCTATGGGCTTGCTGTTGACTTGTTGACTGTACACTGTTTATTTGTGTAAATATTATTATAACATTTATCCACACCTTATGATCTTAGTGTTTATTTGGCGATACTTGAAGACTGTTGACAATGAATGGAGGAACAATTGCCAACCTAGGCCCTATGCCAGCCAGTCTGTGTCTTCCCGCGAGGCACAAGCCAACCAACCACCAAAAACCCTCCAGTCTACCAAACAATACACCAAATAATCAACCAACCAAATCCCAAACCAAATAACCCACCAAAAAACCAGTTGTGCCAGAGCAAGAGTTGTTAAAAAGGGGAAGATTTTATTTGGTCTGATTTAACTTTATTTTCAAAGGTAACAAATTGGGCACCCAGGCCCGTCTTACAATTCTGCCCTTCCAATCACTCATCTTTTGTTCATCAGTAGTGCACGATACATTCACATAGGAAAAACAACAAAACATTGTCAAATGAATGTTTTAAACATAAACAATGCATATTACCATGTTATGTGACACATTCCCCACTCACACACACATCCCCTCACCCACCCACACATACCCCCACCACACACAACCCCACCCACACACAGACACCCCCAGGCACACATGCATTCCCCACCAACCCACCCATCATCCGCATACACATCCAATACCCAAACACACATCCCACACCCACACAAATCCCCCAACCCACACATCCTTCACCCACCCACACCCGCACACCCCCAACCACCCATCCAATCACACATCCCCAACCATACATTCCCCCAAATACACACACATCCCCCACTAACCCACACATCCCGCACCCACAATCACATCCCTCACCCACACATCCATCCCCCACTCACTCGCACATCCCCTTCACATATACACACCTTTCCCACCCATACACACATCCCCCCACACACACACATCCTCCACACGCACACACATCCCCCACCCACTCACATCTCCCCACACACCCACACATCCCCTAACCACCCACAAACATCTCCCATTCACACACACCCCACAATCCACACATACATCACCCACCCACCCCACTCACCAACACACACACACACCACACCCACATATCCCCAGACAATACACACATCCCCTAACCATACACACATCCCCACAACCATCCCCACCCATATACCCATCCCCAACCCATACTCACACATCCCCCAACCCCCTATGCACACCCTCACACACCCACCCACACATCCCCCATCCACACACATACCCATCACCCACCCACACATCCCCCACCCACACGTCCCCTATCCACCAACACCCACACACTCCACCCACTCCACCCGCCCACCCAAACAGGGAGAGCGAGTGAGCGAGAGAGAGATAGAGAGAGAGAGATAGAGGGAGAGAGAGAGAGAGAGAGAGAAAGAGAGAGAGAGGAAGAAAGGGATGGGGGGAATAGAGAGAGCGTGAGAGAGTGGAAGAGATCATATAACGAGGGTACGCGAGTAAGAGACATTGTATACAACAATAATTAACATGATAGTTGCATGTCCTTTTCGGGACGTCGCAGTCAACACCGGCATTTTTAGCTGTTGTCATCTCTTGATAAGTTTGACAAGTTTGCCATTGCTTTCTGAACGACCGGCACCCATACCATTCGGTAAAATACCAACGCAAGGCGGTCTGCTGCCAAATCGCCCGCAGCTATGTTTTGAACGTGGGTATGTGGAATTATGAACTGCGCCCGTAACCCCTTCGCCACGGAGAGGACATAAGTAACAGGACGAAATTAAGTATAACAACAACATCAAGATGTGTTAATAGTTTCTGTCTTCCCTCTTGCTTCCATCATGTGCAGAAGTTAGCGAGTCATCCATTTCGTGTTTATTTCACTTCTACGTTTAGGAGGAATTATTTCTTTTAAACAAAGATATGGAAACTAATCATCAGAAAAACGAATCCAGAAAGTTTTTTTTAAAGAACTGAAGTCAATGAAACGAGGGCACCAACACAACACATATGGCTTAAAAGACAAAAATGGGAATATGATAAATACCAATGAGGAAATGTGTAACACATGGAAAGAATACTTTGTTGAATTACTAAATTGTGAAGCTCCAAGTAACACTTTCTCAAAGGAAACGGTCAGTGGCGTCACTGGGGTTGGTGTCACCCAGTGCGGTAAACTCTTGGTGTCACCCCTCTAGACTTTCACCATGGTCTTCTTCCGAGTGTTCCTGTACCATATATAATCGCATATAGTAATGTTTGTAAAATAAGTCTAAATGTTAATAAGGACATAAGAAAGAAAACAAATTGAACAATATAACTTCAATACTTCAGGTAAAACATAAATAAAGAACTTCGACAAACTCGGACAAAGTTAAATTTTTGTTATTTAACATTAAAATTTCTAAAATTAACAATGAACGGTTATGAAACCCGACTAGACAGAGCTATGTCTGCTTTGTCAAATTTGCAATTTTTTTATTTTGGTGTCACTCCTTGATGGTGTCACCCGGTGCGGCCCGTACCTCCCGCACCCCCCTAGTGATGCCCCTGGAAACGGTTCTAACGTGTGAACCACAAATTGAAGAACCTGCTTTTGAAGAAATCCTATATGTAATAACACGACTGAAAACAATAAGGCAACTGGGGCTGATGGAATTGCTGCTGAATTTATAAAGGCAGGCGGCCATGCATTACATCTAAAGATATACGACCTAATAATACAAATCTGGAGGACAGAAGAATTACCCCATCACTGGAAAGAGTAATTATTGATACCTATCTTTAAGAAAGAGACAAGTTAAAATGTGAAAATTATAGAGGAATATCACTCCTTTCCATAAGCTGTAAGATACTATCCGCAGTATTGCTAAATAGACTTAAACCATATTCAGAAGACATATTAAGTGGATACCAGGCGGGTTTAAGACAAAACAGATCAACAATAGATCAGATATTTATCTTACGACAAATAGCCGAGAAATGTTGGGAATATAAAAAGAGATCTCCATAACATTTTTGTGGATTTTAATAAGGCTGAATTTGGAATACCAAGGAAGTTAATCAACATGACCAGACTATGCATGGAAGATAATTATAATATAGTAACATATAAAGGCAGGAAATCAGACCCTTTCCAAATAACATCTGGCTTGAAACAGTGTGATGCACTATCGCCGCTCCTTTTCAATCTGGCTCTAGAGAAAGTTGTAAGGAAGGTAAAGGAGGAATGTGATATTGGAGGAACATCCAAGTTGCTTGGTTATGCAGATGATATAGATATTATAGGGCAAAGTGAACAAAAGACATTGGAAATATTGACTCACTTAAAGGGAAAAGCCCAACAGATGGGGCCGGTTATCAACCAAGATAAGACAGAATATATGGTAATTTCAAGAGACGGAATGGCTAAAAACTCTGGCCACATACAAATAGATAATGTGACCTTTAAAAGAACGGAAACATACAAATACCTGGGTACAATCTTCAACTGCTCCAACATTATAAGGGAAGAAATACAAACTAGAATCAACTCTGAAAATAAGATATACTAAGCACTACAACATCTGCTAAAATCAAATGCGCTATCTCGTAACACCATGATCACAATATACAAAACACTGATTAGACCAGTTGTGCTGTATGGCTCTGAAACCTGGAGTACAACAAAAGGAGACGAAGCCTTGTTACAAACCTTTGAGAACAAAGTCTTAAGACGCATCGTTGGACCCATTAGGGATACACAAAATGGAGAGTGGAAAAGAAGAAGCAACAAAGAAATTTATGATCTGTTTAAGTCCCCGCTAATCACTGGTATCATGAAGGCTAATAGATTGCAATGGCTGGGGCATATAGAAAGAATGGAAGATAACAGGGAAATAAAACTCGCTTGCACTCAGGAAATAAATGGCCGTAGACCCCGAGATAGACTATGAAGACGGTGGAGAGATAATATACATACAGTCCTACAAGCACTTGGAATCAGCGACTGGCAGGAGAAGGTCAACCAGAGAGGCGAATGAAGACGGCATGTATCTGCAGTAAAGAACCTCAATGGCTCGGAATGCTGAAAAAGAAGAAGAAGAAGAATGAATGTTGTATTTGCTTGCTTGCTTGTGTTCGTTGGCTTGAGCTCCAACGCAAAGTCCTGTATGTTGTATTGATTCTCTTAATGTTTTCCATGTTGAGCCGCGTAAAAAATAAAAATTTTGGAGAGAGAGAAAGAGAGAGAGAGAGAGAGAGAGAGAGAGAGAGAGAGAGAGAGAGAGAGAGAGAGAGAGAGGGGGGGGGCAGCACATGTGAGTAAAACATAATAGCAACATAACATATTCACTTTGTAATGCCTTCTATCAGATTAGTAGTACTAGTACCAAGTTGTCGATCATTATATGCATGTACGTAGCACGCGAACGCATGCACGTAGTACGCAAATATCGATCAATATGTGATTATGTCGTCGGGGATTTGAAAGGAAAATAAACAAATACATTTATTTAACAACTTCCTAGTTTGTGGTTGTCAGTGTCTGTACGACTGGTAATGTCGCTACTGTTGTTATTGTTTCTGTAAAAAATGTTGGAATCCCAATTGTTGTAGTTGTTTTTAACAGATTCAGTGCCAAACAAAAGTAGGTTTGTAGCAAACGAAGATGGATGGCAGAAAATGGGAAGTAGGGGTGTGTCACAGTTATGTCTTAAACGTTGTTAATATGGTAGCAGACATGTTGTATTAGAACGCAATCACAACATTTCGGAGATATATATGACCATGGCAGATACGGGAAGTCGCTTAAAACGACTAATCATCACATGACACTTAATCAATTAATAATCCCATGGCACTTAATTAATTAATTAATTTTCCAATGACACTTAATCAATTAATCATCCAATGGCACTTAATCACTTAATCTTTCCAAAGCACTTAATCAATTAATCATCCCATGGCACTTAATCAATTAATCATCCCACGGGACTTAACCAATTAATCTCCCCACGACACTTAATCAGTTAATCAATCCATGACACTATATTAATTAATCATCCCATGGTACTTAATCACTTAATCATCCGTGTCACTTTATCAATTAATCATCCCATAGTACCTAACCAATTAATCATCCCATGACACTTAATCTATTAATCATCCCATGGCACTCAATCAATTAATCAGACAATGGCACTTAATCAATTAATCATCCCATAGCACTTAATCACTTCATCATCCCAGCACGTAATGAGTTTCGTATGTTAACATCAAGGTGATCTCCATGTGCTCCTCACGCTCATCCTCCTTGTTCTTCTCTTCTTCTGTCTGTCAGCTCCCGGTGGAGCATACAGCCTCCGCCAACTCACACTAGGCCCTTTGTGGACTTGTTCAAGACGGGCTGTACCTCACAGTTGTAGCTTGCTAGGGGATATGTTTGCATATCGGTGCCA